>CM046548.1:2697500-3297500 GCA_024713555.1 Spirodela polyrhiza | reverse complement strand
GAGTGGTGGCCTGCCTTCTTCGCGAACCATCCGCCTTCCCCGAAGGAAGCAGAGCTTGCTGGGGCCAGGGTTAGGGTTAGGGTTGGGGCTGGGGTTGGGAGAGCTTGGAGCTAGATTTGGTGGAATGCGCTCCTCTGCGGAGTCCTCGGCGGCGCCGGCGGAGGAGGAGGAGGTGGAGGAGGGCCCCTTCGATCGCCTCCCGGACGCCGTCCTGCTCGTCATCCTTAATGCCCTCCGCGACGTCAGGTTCCTCGGCCGCTGCTGCGCAGTCTCCCGCCGATTCCGGTGCCTCGCCGTGCAGGCGGAGTCCGTGCTCGTCCGCGTCGATTGCGTCGTCTCCTCCTCCGGTACGCCGTCGGCAACCCCGCGCCACCACCAGTACCTCAGCCTGGGGGGCTCCGGCGCAGGGGAGCCCAAGTACGGTGGCATTCTGGGGGCCTTTGCCCGTCTGCTGTTCTCCACATTCGTCTCCCGCCCGCTTAGCGCGCTCCATCAGGTGCTCCTCCCCCGTAAGGTGCTCCTCGCCGCGGAGATCTCCCACCACTCCCCCTCCGAGGTGCTGCGGAGCTTCCGCGGGGTCCGCTCCCTCCAGATCGTGCTTCCTAGTGGCGAGCTCGGGGTCGAACCTGGGGCCGTGCTGCTCTGGAAAGCGGCGTTCGGGCGCACTCTGGAGAGCTGTGCGATCCTCAGTGCGACGTCTTTCCACCCCCGGAAGCATCCCGTCTGGAGCGATGTCGCTGTTCACGCCACGGACGGGAATGCTGACGACGAGGAGGAGGATCAGTCCTTCTGCACCAACGGCGGGCTGAAACTCCGTGTTGTGTGGACCATCACATCCTTAATTGCTGCCTCGGCTCGTCATTTCCTGCTGCGGGAAATCGTCAATGACCATTCCGCGTTGCAGAGTCTGGAAATTACTGACGCGGATGGCCAGGGGGTGCTCTACATGGAAAAAGGGCAGCTCGAGGAGTTCAGGTGCTCTTCCATTGAGATAGCATGTTCGTCAAATCGGACGCAGGTGCCAGCACTCAACATGAAACTCTGGTATGCATCCCGCCTCGTGCTGAGCTCGGGAGACGTGATGGAGGGAGCAACGCTGGTGGCAATCCGGCCAGTGGACCGGCTGATCAGGGCTGATGGAGGGGATGGCTTTGAAGTTGACGCATTTGAAGGCCCGTTCAGGGAGGCTGCGCAGAATCTGATCAAGAGGAAGGCCTACCTTCTGGAAATGAATCCGTTCTAAGTGGAGTGCTTTAATCTTGTAAATAGGTACCGTCTGAGACCTAATTCTCATGTTGCAGCTGCGCTTCCTCCCGATTGCTACTGTCTTGAGTGGGAATCGAGTAGAATAGTAGGTTGGATTGGAACCGCCGATGGTTCCAAGCAGTGACTGTGACTGTAAGTTTCTAATCATCAATGAATTGATTTCTACTTCGCCCATCGCAGAGTCAATATTTCTGTCTGATTCCATCGTGATGTTCTCGAGTTTTCATGCTCCCATTGAGCGATCCCATCACAAAACCTCTATTTGCCCAGATGCAGAAGCAGGCTCCTTTAGCGGTGCAGAGTAATAATATCCCAGGATCTTCCCCTTCCATGGCAATCAGGATGGTGAAACAGATCACTGAACGGTGAATCACTGTGGCGCAGTGTCATACAATGTTAGTGATGTTGTGAGTGGATTGGTGAGTTTTCTTGGTTCATTCATGGGTTCTGTCTGCTGTAGATGGTGTATTTTGGTGGATCCCAGCGGACAACTTCTGATGGAGATGCTCGTTCCAGTGGGACTTCACCTGACATCAAGAATAAAATAGAGCAAGGTGCTTGGAAACCTGTTGATCTGGGCTCAGCCAGCTCAAAGTAGGGCATCCCTTGGAGCGATAGTGAATCAGCAGCACCACACCGAACCACATTTTCTGCCCACTGCTGGACGGTCCTACAATTACAACCCATTGTGGGTGTGTGGGTGGTGATGACTGGGAAGGAAGCTCCTGCAGACGTCGAAGGACATTGCGAGCTGTGCTCAGAACCCACAACTGGGAAGAACCCTGCCCAGGTCGCCTGCCTGTCCCTCTCCTTCTCCTGTTTTCTATAATTGTTGGTTCCATCCATGCCAGTCCTGCCGTATCTATCGGAATGTTGCTCGCCTTTTGAATCATGCAGGTGGCTTCAAATGTGTAAAAGGGTGGCAGGAGGACAGAAATCGGTAAGTACTGGCTATCAGTTGGTTTTCCTTGGACACAGCTCTCTGTCTCTATCTCTACCATTTTCTTTGCATAAGTTAAAAAGACGAAGGATCCAAGGCTCTCCAGGATGGATGCAAAGGAACCCTCTGGCGGTTGAAAGGACTTGAAAACAATTATTACTTGAAAACTTTGGCTCTTCATAGGTAGGTAGGAAGCATGTCAAACGGATTTTTGGGTATGAGACAACATAGACAAGCGGCAGAATGCGCACATGGAGGAGGGACTAGCAGAGGAAGTATTGGAGTAGTGTACTTTTATCAAAGGGTTATAAGCAAGATAATGGGGTAGATGTTAGACTCCACAAATTGATCGGGTTGGAGATTAATTAAGAAGACAGCTCAATTAATGAAACAGAAAAATAAGACTTTGAAAAATAACATTCTGAGCACAAGTAATAAATGAGGCAAAGTCACATAACTGCTTAACAATGAGACTACAAATTGGGGAGCACAAGTGCCATTCACCAGAGGGAACAATTCCACCAGTTGACATCCAAGTGTATAGAGCAAAGAGTTTTGTTTCTCTTGTGATGAAAGGTGCAGTCTGGGCCATATTTGTAAATGTCAACTTCAAATTTTGTCTCCACAAGATGACGACTAAGAAAAGTTTTGCTAATTTAAAGGAGGAGATAGTAGAAGAATATTTGAATCTTGAGACTCAAGGGACACTTTGAAGAATTACCAAACAATATTGGATTGTTGGTTAACTTGGTGATGGGATTAACAGGACTCGATTGTATGAAGCAGTTTAAGGAGTATGGGAACCAACCCAAGACGCAATAATTCTGATAAATTATAGAGCCACCCAAACTTTATGTCAATAAGGACCATGAATATAATAGTTAAAATTGCTAAGAACAATGAAAATAAATTAGGGGTAGCTAACTATAAGGTCACTATTGGGCAGCACTCAAAACATAGTAAAAGGAGAACAAAATTGTGAGAATAAGTATCTACTTGAAAGCATTACTTTGACAACTACAACTAGACCAAACAGTAACCATAGAATGATGTCATATGTGCTGAGTGATGACAATAAAAATAAATAATAACATCATCCACAGTACTAGTGAAATGTCTACCGATCATAGATGTTAATGTATTTAAACATACCACGTCTAACTCCACAACAATGCATTGACCATATCGTATGCTTGGAACTATACACACAATCAATTGGTGTATGGCCCTATTGATACTCTCACTTCTAGGATAATGAAACTAAAAGATTAGTGCAAAAAATTTGTTCAATAAGAATCATCCAACCCTCAACTAATCCTTGCGCAAGCCTAGTACTACATGTCAAAAAAAAAGAAAGTAGATAAATTTATGTTGATTACACATTATCAAACCAAGCAATAGTTTTGAACAAAATATTGATTTAAGTTGTGAAGGAACTTTTACATGAACTTAATAAAGTCACATTCATATGTTAGTTGAACATAAAATCAAGATGCAATGAAATACAAATTAAGAACCAAAATGTCCAAAAAATGACATTAAGGGCACAAGATGCACATCATAAGTTATTAGTTATGTCATTGAAACTCACCAATGTTCTAGCCACCATAAAATTAGTAATCAATCAAGTATTCTAACACTACCTTCACAAATTTCTATCCATATTTTTTAATAACATTTTGGTGTACAATTGAGATGAAGCAACACTTAACTACCATTCAAACCAAGCAATTTTAGCATTATCAAAACAGAAATTACATATTTATATCAAGAACTACATGTTCAAGGCAAAGATGTATCAAATATCTCAAATTATTGGGTTTCTGCATTGAGCATTTGAAGCCATCTATGCTAAAATAAAGTTCATGTTTAAATGGTTAGTCCCTCATAATCTATAGCTCATGAGACTTTTATGTCTCGCATATTATTAATAAAAATTTGTTATAAATTTTGTAATAATCTTATGACTATTGACCCAGAAACTCAAGAAGAATTCTTTCTAATGCATTGAAGATGTGAATAGGGCATGTCAAAAGCTTAAATTACTTATGATAACTATAAAAATGTTATCTCTACAATACTTATCGTAGCCTTTCCAACTAGAATTAAATGCATTAGGGTATGACTTGGGGGCAATGCTTATGCAACATCACATATTTAGCCATTAGGAAATAAGGTTTATGGGATGAAACTTCATGATAGATATCAGAAATATAGTAAGATGTTTTTGTTAGAACAAAGATAGTTCTATCTGTAAATTCAAAAGTAACAATCAAAAAGCATCAGCTATGACTTTAAATTTGATACAAGGTAGGCTCATGAAATAAGGTTGTAGACGCTCCATCAAAGGCACACAAGAGAATTAAAGTTCAAGGAGAAGGTGCAACTCATATTTAGATCTTGAACATTAAAAAAATATCTTACTACAATATTGCCTAAGTATTCCTTGCAATATAGATTCTTATTTTAGTATAGTAAAATGGTACTTTCTAAAAATTTAAGCTTGATTATAGTAATATTAAAAGAGTACCATGACAACATCATTAGGGTTCACTTAGTATTTTTCTCAAGCTAGAAATGTTTATAGCCCAAATGTCCATTCAGATAGAAGGAAACAAAACATCAAAGAGTGTGTGATAAAGTGTTCATTATGTTAATATGACAAAATTGAAGCCCTATCTTTGATAAACTTTTTAAATCTTTTTCTATTATTGACCAAATTTTGAAAGATCTCTCCATTCCCTTCACAGAAGAACTAACCCAATTTAATAGCCATGACTTGATTATGGTGGTTGTCAATTGATTAAGTATTTGTGTTCTTAATCACCCTTACATAATAGTAAGAATTGTATGAACATTTGTCTTAGAGGCTTTCATGTTGCATAAAATTATAAAATTCATGTTGATTGACCACAACAAGGCATTTCAAAGTCTCACTTTATATGAACCTTTTAAGCTACATGAAAAAAATCATAGGCATAATATTGCTAACCATCTCCTAAATGGATGGATTTTTTGATGCCCTTAGGCCTATGTTTTGATATACAATTAGTGAGAAAATATATAATTGATATTTGATATTTTCCACAAGATTATTACAAATGTCTAATATATTTCAAGTATTACACTCATTATTTATCTCTTGATATTGTGGCTAACTTGTTAATCTAAGTGACTAAACCTTGATATTTATTGATTTGATGAATAGGTAAAACATCACATTTATGAAAATAAATATTTAGATTGGTAAATTAGATGATAAATAATGGTTATCCTTTTGATTCACTTATCTATGAGAATTTGACCATTTAAGTATAGCTATTTATTTATTAGTCACATGCATTATGAATAGAAAATGAAAATAATTCTAAATATTGAATGGGCTCTCGTGAGTATCAAAGTAGAAATCTGAATAGTGACATGTCAACTATTTACATGTTCAAAATAACTAGCTCACTATTCTAATATGAAGATAGTGTCAAAAGAAAAGTTATTCATCTATGAGAAAAAACCTTCCAATTCAAATTTAAAATCAAACGAACCAAATAGTAGCAAGTTATCGAATTTTCAATGGTTAATAGTCATTCCCACGTATTCCAAAAAATGATATTTGAATTAAGCTTCAGATTTTATCTCTTGAGGAAAATATAGAAATCCATTGGAGGATAATGCCCAATAAGTTAAAAAAGCTCAAGAGATCAAAAAAAATATTCTACTTAGATCTACTAAGGAGAATCTCACTCATAATTAAGAAACATCACCATGGATCTTCAAATATATGCAAACTACTACATCCTTTTTCATCAGTTGTTAGTTATCAAGAAAACACTTCAATCCTTCAAGGAGGCTCTCCATCGAGCTCTAAGGTAATTGAGTCGTAAAGAGGGAGTGTTTTTGGAAAAAGGTATGAGGTGCAATGAGTCTTAGTTGGCCTATAAGGGGCTAGATCTTTGTGGACATCGAAGTTAAGTTATTAAACTATTGATCTTATGAAATTCAATGTATATTTCTGAGAGAAATAGTGAAATATGATATGAAAGATGTTTTAAGACTAAAAGTAACTAAGTGAGGGACAAATAAGTATAAAAAGACAAGTCTCTTCTATGAGAGAGAGAAAATCATAAGAGAACTCGGTAGAGGAGAGAAAAAGAAAACTCACATATAGATAATCACAAAGAACAATATTAGCACATGTGTTGACACCTCTTTGATTTATAAAGAAAATTCAAGAATTTTAAAAATACTAATTCCCCCTCCTTCTTAGTATTTCATTTAGCCCCTAGATCTTTTAGGGTCAACTCAAATTTTCAATTAATGTTCTTCTTCTAATTGACAAAAAAAATGAAATATATGACTATCATGAGTAAAATACTTATACAATACTATCTTCTACATCTTTATTAATGTTATATCATTTAAAGTAATATGTGATTACAATCTTATAACTCTATTAAATGTTAGATCATAGAAGATGAAGGTGTTATCCATAAAAATCAATTGAATAAGGCACAATTTATGGTATATTTAAGCATCATTTGACTCAATCACAAGCTAACATGAAGACCTAGGTAGAGAACAAGAGAAGAGTAGTAAAATATGCAATGAATAGTTAATTTATTAGAAATTAACACCTTATTAGATTTAATTTGTAGCTAAAGAAGCAAGTGATAAGTTATTCCCTCACCATTTTGGCCCCCTGACTTAATTAATCAAAATGATTATCAATTAGAACTCACAACCACTATAGCAATTATCTCATTTTTTAAGTGTCACAATTGAGAAGTAAACTAGAACCAAAGGATTATAATAATTTACTTTCTCTAATATCAAATGAGTAACTCATCTGAATTTTCAAATCATAAGTTGCACTTCAAGTGCAACAATCAACTGATGAACTAGAAATGATGATATAGTGGGATGATCTATTGATCTTTGAGGCTTCACAAGAGTCTGCATATGTAATACATTACCAATTATATGATTTCTCTATTAAGGATAAGGTATCATTCACATGGGGAGAGTACACCTAACATATTCAAAATATATAAGATAGAACAACCACCTAGAAGCCCAAGAAAGAGGAAGAATATTAAAGCATTGTGAATGAGAAAAGAGGAGAGGGAATTGGTTTTTCATTATAAAGAAATAGTAATGTCAAAAGATTGCTCGCAAGTTCTTGTTCTAAGGTTTTTGTTAGAATCCTAATCTTTTCATTTTCTAGTTTATAAATTGTTATTATCACTATAACCTTACTCTTTTGGCTTGGGTTCTCATCATATAAAAGGAGGATTCTAGCTAGACATTAAAACATTTCCACCAATTTCAAAAGTTATAATTATTGAATAGCATCTTTGCATTCTTATTTGAATATTTAAATGTGATAAAGGTGTTAACATTTTTTAATCATTACCTTTCAGATAAAGTTCCTAATGTGTCACATTATATTTATAATGTATCACATTATACATGGCAGATTGATTAGCATCACAATATTTATGAATAAACAATGTTCTTGAAGATAAAAAGAAGTTTATGACTTAATTATCTTCTAGTTATAATATCAATGATTAATCTTGAAAACTTATACAACTATTTTTGTGTAGATTTTGGTAGTCTAAATATAAGAATATGCTAACAATTGTATGTGACTACAATTATTTTCTCTTAATATAAAGGTACTTGCAATGTGTTATACTAACCCTATGCAAAGTCTCATGTGAGTTAGGAGCTCAATGCACATAGAATTAACCTTTATTTTGTCTACTAAAGGCAACTTAAAATTGTGAGTTGAGAATTCAATGGGTTCTTAAAAGAATGGTATAGATGTGGAGCGCTGATGAACTTATGTTCATGTAAAGAGCTCGTTTATGGAAACTATTTGAGCATTGGGTGTGTCTAACCACAAAATGGTTATCTAGGAACAAGTTAAGTTTGGCAAGGCCTACTCAAATATTGTTCACTTGAATCACTACTTGTACTTCACACTCATTGCTTTCCAAGTCAAACTACCTTATCATGTCAAACTTGTGGAACCATAGCTAGGCCTGCAACCAATCCCATAGATGATGCATCTCCCTTATAACCAATTTAAGGGTGTACTAAGTGGTGGCCCCATGAAACTTTGCTATCATCACCATCAACCAATGGGATCTCAAGCTTCCATCATTGTATGGGGGCCACCACCAGTCAGTATCAAGGTTTGAACTGATTGGGCTCCAAGATATCTTGGGTGGGTCCAAACTGCATGCTTAGGATGTGAGCTTAATATCACTACAATTAATTGGGCAAAATCCATGTCCTCCTGGCACAACAACCCACCTACTATCAAAATTCTGCCATGATAACTGCCCATTCCTTCTTGCCTCTATGCAATTATTGGGCATGGGAGGCTTTCAAGTCTTTTGAGAAGAATTATAAACTATTTCCCCGTATGTTTTGTATTTTGTATAAAAACCCAGTTCCCCAAGTGGCAGCCATTCATACACTTGTGAGTGGTACGAAGGAAAGTTGAAATTTTCTATGGGTTTTCAGAGAAATTTACGAGAGGTGATGAGGTGTACTTCACTGGAAGCTTCTTTCTCTCAGCTCATAATGTGCCCTTAATAATGTAAGAGAGGGGCCTCAGTATGAGTGGCGAATGGGTCCCACTTCGTTTCTAAAGCCACTAGCCGACGAATTTCTGGGCCCCACTGGAGCCTCGGTGAGGATCCGACAAGCGGGTCCACGTCAAACAAGGGACCGCAAGCAGAAGCGTCTTTGTCGCCCAATACGTTAACGGCATGCGAGTTGGCGCCAAATCCGGTTTCCTCCTTTACGTGTAGCCCTCCTTTAGTTTTACATTTGTTAAGAAAGACGAATAAGTTGCTTAATGCTCGTTCATACCCCTCCGCGGCGCCCTGTCACCACGGCTTTGGGAAAGGCAGCGCAGACGCGTTTGGGTATTTTTGTAAGAAACGTACGATGATGGGAAATCTGTAAAATTCCTTTTCCGTTGCCTTTTAAGCCGCTGTGCGGGCTGCTCACACTGCTACTGTCTCGCTAGTTTGAAAGATCTTCGCTTTCGCCACCCTTCGCCACCTTGGCGCGGCCTGCGGGGCCTCCGCTTGGTAAGGACCCAAGACTGTCACGTCTCTGAGTCTCGCTGATATCGACCTCTTCTCCTTCCTCTTCTTCTTCTGCTATTTCTACGCGAGGTTCAGTGTTTCTCTCTCTAGAGCGGTTTCCGTGGGATTTTCCTTTGATGATGTGAGACTTTGTTAGTTCGTTGTTTCCCTCTTCTTCTCGCCGGAGAGATATTTATGATCCTCATGTACCGCGTCCGAGCGGCTGTTTTCCCATGTACCGCGTCGTTCTATCTTATCCGGGTTATCCCTTGCTGTGCACTTCGTGCTACCCATGCTTCGGCGTGGCCGGAGACACGGCATCGCGCTCCCACCGTTGCAGACAGTGGGAGAGTGGCGTACATTCCCCGTGAAATGTGAGGAAAATTTTCTGCAATTTTCTATAAAATTTACATGGTTTGATTTTCCTATGCTGCTAAATTCCAATCTTCTAGCAGAAAAAGAAGAATTTTTTATCCAAATTTTTTGTTGAATTGTGGTTTCTGTTCGTGATGTCTGTAGTTCCGCCTTCCATGGGAGCCAGACGAAGAAGCCTCGAATCCTTCTTCTTCACCTCTCTCGTTCTGCTTCCTCTCATCCTCCCGGCCTCGGCTGCTGACGGCATCTTCAAGGTTTCGTTGAAGAAAAGGCCGTTGGTCCATCGTAGCAGGACTAAAGGCCTGTTAGCTCCCCATAACAGGCAGTCTGAAAGGGCTTTCCTGCCCAAGTCCCAGCTCCAGAATGACGAAAACATCGCCAATGGTTCAGACTTGCACATCATTGCTCTGAAGAACTACATGAACGCCCAGTACTACGGAGAGATTGGAATCGGCACCCCGCCCCAGACGTTCACTGTCATATTTGATACTGGTAGCTCTAACCTGTGGGTTCCCTCTTCAAAATGCTATTTCTCGGTGAGCAACATTCTCTTTCTGTAAATCATTATTTCAAGGAATCTATTACCGTACCAACATGGGCATCAAGCTAAATGGCTCTCTCAAAACACTCTGTACCTTACCAATAATTCAGTTTTCTATGTGATTACCATAAATCTCTTCGTTTTCATTGGTGCTTCCAACAGTACCAGAAAATGTAGGATATCGACTTTCTCTTTCGAGCTCACACGTTCAATACATTTTATCTACAATGCGTCTTCCTTGCCTCAGGTTCCGTGCTATTTCCATTCCAAGTATAAGTCGAGCCTGTCAAGTACTTACAAAAAGAATGGTTCGTTTCTCTCCTTGTGCCCTGTTGTGGCATATTCTCCTCTCGTATTCATTACCAATTTTACTTATTAACGACAGTTTCATGTCAAATATTGGTTATCTGACGATAAAATTTAAAGCTATCATTACTTCAGACTAGGTATCAACGCTTAGATTATGTATTTCTTTTGCAAGCTGGTCATGGAAAAATATTTTTAGATATCTCACTCCTTTATATGTTTTTCACTTATGTGGATAAAGTTTCTCTTCGAGATAAACATCATGTATAGTGTACTGATTTTTTTTTGTTTTCGGAGTTTTCGAATGAGGGATATTAGGTTGAATCCTTGTCCCTAATTCAAGTTTTTTAAATATCTGTGATATACAACTCCCTTTAGGAATTCTTTACTTCAATATTCATCGCTCATTCAAAATATTATTGCATAAAATCCACAACGAAAATTGCAGGGAGCCCTGCGGAAATTCATTATGGGACTGGAGGCATATCCGGTTTCTTTAGCCAAGACCATGTTGAAGTTGGTGATCTTATTGCCAAGAATCAGGTGGAGCTTTCTTGTGGTTTTCAAGGTCCGATTATTTTGCTGTCATTTGAAGTTCGTTATATTTAGTCACTCCGTCATTTCATTGCAGATTTTTATTGAGGCCACCAAGGAACCGAGCCTCGCATTCTTATTAGGAAAATTTGATGGGATATTAGGACTTGGGTTTCAAGAAATTTCTGTTGGCAATGCGGTTCCTGTATGGTATGATTTTTAAATTTATTTCCTGTTTATTATTTCGTCACTATGCTTGTCATTTTTTCCTCCTCTACCTTATTCGCTTTTCTCTACCATCCCTTATTAAGAGATACGCAACTCATGATTCCTTCGTTGCTGACTCGGTTATCTAGGGACTCTGTGAGAAAAACTTTAGGAAGACTGATATAGTTGTTTGCGCAACGATTGGAGGTCAACAGCAGACAATGTGATACAAAATAAAATGTGTCCAATCTTAGTACCATACCGTCTGCATCTGTACTACGTATGTGAAGGTAGGTTGCTAGCGCCCGCGCCCACAACACGTAACATGAGACAAGTAGTCTCAAATAAGTAATGATACCCTCTTTGTTTTTACGGCATGCGTTGGCTGGAGAGTAATGTAGAAGATAAAGGTGCTTAGCTGATTTTTCTCCGAACGGTATGGTTGGAAGCAAAGAGAGAGGCATGACATTGAAACATCCGGGAAGTTAACCCCATTCTGATGCAAGCTAGAACAATGGGTTCTACTTGAATTCAGCATATTCCTTTTTAGAAGTAAAATAGTATCGTTTTAGTTAAGAAGTCAGAGCCCCTATGATCTGATTATCTGCGAAGCAGTGACATTGACATTTTTCTCTTAATTATTTATGAATGAATTTTATTGAATTTTATGATTAGTCAGGGAGAAGAGCGAGTGGATGATTTGAGTGGATTTGGAAATTTACAAGCAGCATCCTGCCACGCTGGCAGTTTACATCAACAGGATATTTTTTTATTGTCTCAAGTTTGCATTGAAGTTTCTATTCCGAGCGGGAGAGAGAGAGAGCATGCACTATGCGCATCTGGACGTTTAAAAATAGGGGGTTGAATGCGTCTGATTACTGAGGTTACGTTTTCCTTTTGGAGGTCGATGGTCAAAATGTGCAGTACCTTGGAAATGTGATCTGGGGGCCCTTTCTCTTCTTCCCATACACATTAAACGTTTGAATGAAAGATCACCATCCCCATTGTCATTACTCACTTATTTGATGCTCATCTAAATTAAGACTTTGTCCATGGTACATGATGAGAAATGGATAGATTCTCTTGTGCTACGAGCTTAATAACTTCTACTGTGCAGGTATAACATGGTCGATCAAGGTCTTATAAAAGAACCTGTTTTTTCTTTCTGGTTTAATCGTAATGCCAAGGAAGAGGAAGGTGGAGAAATTGTATTTGGTGGCTCGGATCCTAGACACTATACGGGAAACCACACCTATGTACCTGTAACTCAAAAAGGTTATTGGCAGGTGAATCTCCCTAGGCCAGAGCTACTGCTGTATGAGGCCATGAGCTTTATTTTTGTTGTAAGCTCTCATGTGTGACTTGTTATTGCAGTTTGATATGGGAGATGTACTCGTAGGAGAAAATTCTACTGGTAATGAATCATAATGTTTTTGTTATTCAAGAAGTTTCTTATCTAAGGTTGATTCACAGTTTTCTTGATGTGCCAAGTCTATCAAAAATTTCAGGTTTCTGTTCTGGTACTTGTTCAGCGATTGCAGATTCTGGGACATCCTTAATTGTGGGCCCAACGGTATGTATTCAATGTTTTGGTACAGCTGGTGTCATTGCTTCAGAATTCACTTGACAGTTTTGGCAGTTTTGGGAGAAGATTGAGACTAGTTTACAGGAATAATCAGAGAACTAAATGTAAATAATCGAGATAGTAAAAAATATATAACCTGTTACAGAATTTATTTCAAAACTATTTCGTGATGGGCTCTTGTAAAACTTTTTAACCTTGTTTTCTGCTTAACTACTATCTTCCGACCGCTTTCTATTACATGTGTCTGATGAATTTCAATAGAATCCAACTCATAAATGGGTTGTTTTGGCTACTACACACCTATACATTCCGATGCTTACATGTCAAATTGAATAAATAATCACTGTATGTGTTATCTAGCATTTGTGCCTCTTCATCGTACGGTCTTTGTTTGCAAAGTCCAAAATAACCAATCTGAGCTAAACTGAGCTTCTGGCGACATTTAGAAGTCCGTGATCGAGTTTGGAGAAAGTTTCAAGCATAGGCTCTAAGCCAGAGTCCACTGAAACTCGATCCTTCTTTGAGGAAGATGAAGTAGGTGGATGACCTTGGGATAGCCACATGGCAACAAAAATGGATTATTTTTGGGTGTTATCATTCGGATCCTAGAAAAATCGTGTGGTTGCCCAAATAGGATCTGGCTAGTCTGGTAATATTTTCTTTTAGGACTCGTTTTTTTAAGCCTTTAAAGATCAGAGAGATCAGGAAACTGAAATCGTGCCTCTCTTGTGATATTGCTTTCTGCATATGTACTACACAAACGCCTAAACAAGGGTAGAAGGGAAGAACAGAGAAAAAGGGAAAGGGAATGCTAGGAGTGTAGTGTCATGCTTGAAAGAATTTTCAGTAGTCATTTCTATCGTCAACTACCTACTGAACGATATGTGTGTAACGTATTGGAAACTTGGAAGATGCTTTCTGTAAATCCTTCTTTTTGCGGAAATCACAGTGCCACACTCTTGGTCGTCTGGTCACGGTTAGATTGATAAGTTGATGAATCTCTTAACATCTCAAACGGCGTTTAATCTTGTATGCAGGCCACAGTGACAGAAATCAATCATGCTATTGGTGCTACTGGCGTGGTTAGCGAAGAGTGTAAAATAATAGTCTCTCAATATGGCCAGGCAATATTAGATCTTTTGTCGGCTGAGGTGATTCTAATATCTTCTCTTTCATGACTTGCGCATAATAAGCCTACAGATTTCCCTGAAAACACCGAAGAAAATATGCAAACAGCCGCTTTCGTTCTGTTTGTCTGCAGACACAGCCAAAGAAAATATGCACCCAGATTGGTTTATGTAACCTTGCTGGAATCCAAGGTTTTGGGTAAGAATAATTTCTTTCAACGCTAATTCCCGAAGAAACAATTAAATTTCTTTTCTAACCCTTGCGGCCAAACTTGTTCATCTATGTTTTCCCTTGCAGTGGGGGCATCGAGAGCGTGGTTGGCAGCGATGAAGACAGATTAAGCTCAGGCTTGAGTGATTCTATGTGCACAACGTGCGAGATGGCAGTTGCTTGGATGCAGAACCAGCTGAAGCACAACCAAACGCAAGGTCGAATCTTGGACTACGTCAACGAGGTCAAGTCCACAAACCGAGTGGATCTCTGTGTCTTTATTGCTCGCGGGCCATTCATGCCACTGACCTGAAACACATACCCTTTCGGTCTCTGCAACCTTGCGCAGCTATGTGACCGGCTTCCTAGTCCGATGGGTGAATCGCTCGTCGACTGCAACAGTCTCACGTCCATGCCTAACGTTTCTTTCACAATTGGTGGCAAGACATTCTCTCTCTCCCCAGAGCAGGTATGGTTGATCCTCTGATGATGATTCCGTGTATTCTTCACGCGCACTGGTCAAGATTATATGGGTTATTGCGGTATTAGCTACCTTCTTCCTTGGCCCTTTTTCTGATTCAATCTTTCCCTTTCACGCCGGCATCAAGCTGAATAATTTTTCTCTCTGAGTGCTCTTGCCTTTCGGATGGGGAGGTCACTGGTACTGCTAATTAGCTGCTCCACGCTTTTGGCGGAAATTCATTTAGCTTGACTGCTTTTTTTTACATCTGCATTCATTTTCTTTATCTCGGCATTCCCTTTATAGATAATTACTCTCAAGCATGTCTACTTCATCCTGGAAAAATGTGTTTCAGCAGCTTATTTTACTTCATAATTTTTTCTTTTTCCGCTTTTACAGATAGCGAGCATTTAATCTAAAACATCATCTTAACAAATGTGAGAAGAGTTGCGTTAATTTCTCGTATTTTAAACGACTATTAGGATATCAACGGAGGATATTGTCATTGTTTTCTGGCAACTGAAAGAGACTACTCAAGAGTGTTTGCCCAGTTCATTTTTTTACGCAAGTTCTATCACATTTATTTTGCAAACCGTTGGGTGGCTCTGTCGACTATCTTTCAAATGAGATCACCGAATTGAGCATTGATAGTGATCGAAAAGATTTACCCCCACATGAACTCGATTTACAGTTCTCCGGAAAAATCTTTCGAGCTTTTTGAATTAGATTTACGCTGTTACTCCTCATTATTTTTTCAGAGCATTATAATTGGGAACATGCATAAGTAAGTGTTACTTTGAGGAAAACCATTTGCTTGCAAAATCCGTTACTGCTGAAGTCGATTACCTGCGGCACAATCCGCTAAGGAACTGTCAGCTGGTGAGCTTCTGGGTCTAATAAAGGATTCATAATCGTATTACTAATCATAAATTTGGTCTCTGTAGTCTGCCAATTTAAGATGGCATCACCGTTTTTGGACCAGCCGAGCTGTTCTAAGGCTCCTCGTCAAACCCCTCTGACTTCTTCTATTGTCTCGCAAGCGGGGCACTCGGCATACATCGAAAAATGCATCGCTTAATATTTGATTTATCCATCGTCTGCATCGCTTATTTTATCCAATTCACTGCATTTGGCGATTCCCGTACCGCTAAGTCCCCATGGAAGAACTTCACAAGAAATATTTTCTGGGATCAGTCGTTAACCTGCAAGCATCCAAAGGTGATGGTTTTGGGTCGACAACTTTCTTCCAGCTATTAACTCTCTTTCTTCCCCATTCACAGTACGTGCTTAAAGTCCAGGGAGGCTCGGCTGAGCAGTGCATCAGTGGGTTTACTGCATTGGACGTTCCTCCACCTCGCGGCCCCCTGTGGTGCGTGCGTCCACGCTTCCAAACCCCCCCCCCCTCAGCGGGGATCATCTCTCTTTAGATTCCGCAATATTCTCGGTTCAAACTTCTTGCAAAAAATAAAATTTTTAATTTCCGTCCATTTAATTTCGGAACCTGCAGCCAAATTCTAGTATTTATATGAACTCCCCAGAGTAATCCACTGGCATGGCGTCTCCAGGATACTGGGCGACGTCTTCATGGGCGCCTTCCACACGGTGTTCGACTACGGCAACATGAGAGTCGGATTTGCTGAAGCAACGTGATACCCAGGAAGAAGAAGCTGCCACCATTATGCGGATGAACAGCGTTGAAGAGGACCTCCGCCTCCGCCTGGATTCACCAGCACCCGTGCGACTAATAATGGGTAAGAAGCAGGGATTTCCAGAGGGAATGCCTCCCTCAGATGGGCCAGTCCGAACTCCTTAGATAAGTAGGCGAGATGAGGAGGATCATTCAATAACCACTAATCCTCCAGCTAAGAACCCGAAAGGAGCCATGTCGCCATGTCCTCTCTCAGTCTTCCTCGGGGATAAACAGCTACGGATGTTTATTTTTTCAACCTTTATTCACAGGGATGACTCTTGGCTTAAATCCGGATTCTTGTTTCCTCACTCAGCTTGCTTGATTCAACTTGCCCTGAAATGGATAAGAGGCAGCTGCCCATGGTGTGGTATCAAGCCAATATGAAGTAGAAGAAGCAGAAGAAGAATAAAGAGATATAACATACTTTTCACGTTTTAAAAAAATTAGCAAAAGAGATCATGTAGTAATAAATAGATAAAAATGATAACTTCGGTGTATCAAAATCTCTTATCTGCATATTTCTCCAATATTGCACTCTATCTCAAATTTCCAATGCTAAGGGAATCAACTTGTTTTCGGACTGGGTAATAGCATATATTTTTATAAAAATCTACCAGAACTTAGCCGTCAGAATCATACAAAAATCTGAGATTAGAAGCAAACATTATGTTGTATTAGTCCTCAGCTCACAAAGAAATGACTGCAATGTAAGAACATTGCAAAAGTAATCCACAAGCTACCAAAAACTTAACATCAAAATACTAAAGCCCTACTATAATATTTAATGTTATAGCCCTACTTAACATTTTAGGAATAGACCAATCAAAGTGAGTTTTATATAAATAGGAAAAAAAATAAAATTCAAATTCAAATTCTCGTCCAATAAGAGCACAAAGAAGTAATATCGAAAAACTTAGTTTAAAAACTCAAGCAACATACCTTTCTAAAAATCTTACACCTTAGCAAGGACAAGTTAGCACTGACAATCTTAATCTCTGTCAAAAATATCTTAAAACGCTAAAGCTAAAGGAGAAATTTTACATACTAGCCAACAGATCAGACCATTAGAAAATTTTTAACTTAAATGTTGTACGTTTAAAGTTAGCTACTTTTGATATCATTTCGTTCTTTGTGACAAAACTTTCAATAGCATCAAGTGCTCACAAGCATATGACACTTCTAGAGTTGTAAATCTAGAGATTTAATCTAGCATCAGATCCCTAATTTTTGAACAACAAGACCAATAATCCTTTAGGTGATTGCTGTGTGTTTGGGCTGCTAGAATCGTAAATCTAATAGAAGAAAGATGACACATAATTTTTCCTATTTCATATTATTTGAGGATAGTGAAACCTCGAAAGAGTATCCCTAGAGAGAGATAGATTATGAAAACCGAATCAATATAATTTATGTGGCTCTTTTACTTGATCATCTTAGTCATTCATGTAAGGTCAACTCACTGAAACTATAATTTCTCTAATCTATTGCATCATATTTCTTTATGTATGAATCTATTCACAAAATGACTGATTCATCCCCCTTGCCCTCACCATCCACGTTGAGTTCCTTTGTGGCTTCGTCAGACCCAACATTTAAAAGAAAAAAAACTCAACCATTGTGGGTAAATAGCAAGAATATATATTTACCATTTTATTAAAACAAAATAACTAGTTATTGATCAGTAATATTTAATATATTCACGAGATTCAGCCTACCCCTATCTAGTATCTTCCAAAACGAATTACAAATGCACACTTAGTTAGCTCCCTCTCCTTATTCATCATTCTTAATTTCTCAAGGACCAAAACACAAAAATGTACAATAAAAATGGTCATCTCGAGATAATTTGTTAAAAAGGATTTGATCCATGCATTATGGCATAAGTGATTTCAATACACATACGGTTATGAATTATGGTGCCTGAAAAGTATATTATGATGACAGTGAATCTTAGTCCATTAAAATCAGAGGAAGATAGATGATTCACTTAGGTATGGCATAATGAGGAAAAACTACGGGCGGGATATAGCATAAAGAGATGCCATCATCTTCCTCTGTCTCTCGCCTCTTAAGTTAGCTTAGAGGCTGTGGGCGTGCTCTTCCTAGGTGCCGAGTTGAACCACACCACTTCGGCAGTTATCTTTCGACAGCTCCGGCTGATTCGCGGCGAGGGAAACGTTTCCCCGGCGGCTGATTCCCGAAGGACACCTAGAGAATAATCCGAATGACGACGTCGAGGATGTAGTAGAAGAAGCAAAGGGGATGTGAAGGGGGAGTGGGGAGAGTGAGAAAGAGAGAGAGAGAGAGAGAGGCCGGTGAGCTGAGAGCCAGAGAAGGTTGGAAGGGCAGTGATGTGCTTCTTCGGTGGGTTCAGGCCGCTGGGATGGTTGTTGGGCCTCCCCTTCGCCTTCATGTCGCTCGTCATCTCCGCCATCGGCATCCTCATCTGGACGGTCGGGTGCGTATTCCATCGTCCTACAGATAGAAGGATAGAGATCGATCAAAAGGGAGAGAACGAGCGATCGAGAAATTCAGAGAGAGAAAAAGAAACAGAGCGAGAGAGCGAGAGAGAGAGACAGAGAGACAGAGAGAGAGAGAGAGAGAGAGGGATTCACTTGAGAAGAATCAGGCTCTCCAACTCTCAGTGCGAAGTCATTCAAATTAAGTTGGCGTGAACTCTTGATGGACTTTGGGTGTTGGTTGCAGGATGACGATCTCCACCATCTGTCCGTGCTTCATGTGTGTGACAGTGCTCGTGGAGCTGGCACTCGAGCTGATCAAGGTCCCCCTCAGCATCATGGAGTGGTTCATTTCCCTCATACCCTGCTGAGAGATCCCCATCTCTTCCCCCTCTCTTTTCTTCTTCCTTCCTGGCCCGCGTCCGCCAGCATTACCATCTTCTAACAACTATCTGCAGCAAAAATTGTCTTCATTGGATGCACAGGAATGGGATTTTCATTTTCGTGGAGCGCTTGAATGTTACTATGCATCACAAAGGAGACAGGAAAAAGCCATGAGATTGATTTGATAGATAATATGTTACTCTATGGATACCACGTTACTTTAAGTATATCATTTCATCATTTTGAAAACCTACCTCGTTTCAGAATTAGAGAGAAAGAGAGAGAGACAGAGAGACAGAGAGAGAGATTCTTAGCTTTACTTTTAATCCAAAGCTTATTTGTAATTTCTCCTTATATCAATCATGTTACTCTACTATCCTATCATAATTAAAATTGCACGATCGAAGATTTTTATTAGGTATGTCATTGATGTGGTATTCTATTCAAATGTTTTTCAAATGGAAAAGGAAAAGAGAGATGGAAGCCATGGGAGACGTCAGGAAGCTTCCTAAGCATATGTCCAATTTGTCCACCACATAATTCTCAGATCTTATTTCTAGATCACGAGACCCATCTTTTTCTCAATGATAGAATCAAGAATTATTGTTGGGGACAATAGCTAATATGAAAGTCATGTATATAGTTTGGAAATCTTATCATCCTCTTCACGTGTGATACCAATTGCAGTGGCGTCAAATCGTTCAGTTTTTTTTTAATTTATGTATTAAGGGACGTTTTTCCCAATAGCTCGAAACTAGACTCACAATTAGTGTCATTAGAAATTATCTTTCACACATTTTACACATAAAATTTACCATCCAATACTGATGTTTAATTGTCCATGTACCCTATGTGATTGCCCAACTAGAATAACCCTCCCATATTCTTAAGGCCATTATATTCAAAATCCAATATAAAACCATTGTCACCACCTTAAATATTCACATGTCTTTCTAGGCCATCTATGATTATTATAATGGAATTAATTATTACATAATCAACCATAATTAGGTCCACCACAAGTGGAAATAAAGCAATCTTTATAATGTCATTTGAAGCCTTTTGATGGAGTCAAGTAATAAAGATTATCCTTTCATTACTTTCAATAATTCAAAGAAATTTAGGTTTTCCATTAGATTAAGGTTTCCCAATGATTATAGACTCCCCATATGTTTCCTACACATTTTACTACTAACTCAGTTTACTTTTTTTCGTAAATGATAAGTATCAACAATTCAAACATGACACTAAAATATTTATTACATGATGAGCATCATGATTTTGAGGTAGCATCCCTTAGCAGAAAACCAGGTAAGGATGGTTTCAACATATATTATATATAGGGAGAATAACTAACTATTTCTTGATAAATGTTATAATTTAATTATCCCTTCATTCACCACAAGTTCATTTCTAACTAAACTTCTATGATAATTCAAACATAATTCGCACATACATGTACATTAATTTCTATATAGATATACATGCCAATTATGGACATGAGGTGTGGGGCTTACCAGGTTGAAAAAGGAAATGTATCTTTCTAGAAGGTTCTTGTTCTTTAGAACTCTACCCATTATTATACCATTTTAAGAAACCTACGCATATGGTAGAAGATATTATCCTATACCAAATACCATTGCAATTATGGCAAATTAACTAAGCCCATGGATTGTGCCCTTCTATGAAAATAAACTATTTTACCAAGATTAAGAATTAGTTATGCTTTGATAGCATTCCCCAGCCACACATTTGGAATACTGGTTTTATATAATGTAGAAACTACTGAATTAGTGCATCAAGTACTAACTTTTTTATCTTTATCATTAACATTTGTTTTTCTCTGCACTCTTTAATCATTTATTTTTCAAAAAATTCATTTCCAAATTGTAAAAATTTTCAGAAGTAAAACATTAAATAATATTTCAATTTCATTAACTACAATTTCAGTTCTTTTACTTCCCAATTTTATTTAAGTTAACATTTTTCTTATGTATTTGATGATCTTGCCCTATAGTATTGAATAGAATATATAATTTTTATTTAAATTATAGTGTGTACAAAAAAAAGATATCATTCTTCTAAAAACTATTATGAAATGTTATAAAGTTTAATATATGAAATCATATAGATAATAGTTTTTAACACCATTATTTATGAGAAACTTACGAAAATATTGACCATTGCTCTTAGGTACATAGTATATATATATATATATATTAGTTAGTCCAATATGATAAAGTTACATGGTGTCTATTTATCTTTAATAAAGGAGTATTTCCATGGTTTTGCCTTGGTATCATGTTCATACTGTTGTATTGAATGATCCCGGTAGATTGCTTTTTGTGCATTAGACTTAGGTTAGTATCACATGTAATTTTTTTAATAGATTATTTTTAACCTTCCTTAACACCTAGAACATGATGGACCTCTTCTTATAGGTAAGATAGTTATATAAGCCCAACAAATTATTTAGAAGACATCCTTTGTGTGATAAACTTTAATTTATATACCATGTTAAGATAACGATTATTAATTCTATGAAATTCTACTAATGAAACTGATATCTTACAAGACAACAAAAAATAAAATCGTTGGCTTTGAATGCCTTGTGATAATTTATCATTTTTTATATGTGATGTGAGTTAAAATAGTAGAATGTTGCATTCATTTCATGAAATATGTTATAAATGTTGAAGAAAATGTTTTAAAGTGTTTTCTTATTTTTTCATAAATTTTAGTTTTTTTATGAATTATTTCAGATTAAATTGCAGTGCTTATTATTTTATAAAATTAATTAATTAATTAAAAAATAAGCAAAGCTGCATATCGGTGCTTCACATTTAATGGCCCCGATGTGGGTAAGTTGGATCACTACATCTGATAGCAGGCCCAATGGGCTCACTACTACTCGACTTAGATCAGCACATACTAAAGTCCACGTCACTATGTTGAGGAAGAATTAGTGTTTCTAGGCCAAGAGGTAAGAGGTTCTAAGGTCCATTGGGCCCTGAGGTATCAATCTAGGTCAACCCCTCAAGAACTAGTCATGAAATCTAATTACCCATTAAAGAACAAATAATTGATATGTATATTATTATACATATCAATTATTCTAAGGTCCATTGGACCCTGAGGCTTTCTACTTGTTATTGCAAAAAATCCACTAAAATAATTAATGTGGGACTAAATTTGTCTAACATCTTTTGCAAGAGAATCATGATTATTGGATAGTTGTGTTACTTGATCCAATACCTTAGAATGCATCAAGTCTCCTATATTCAAGCAATAGATTGGTGGGGGGTTTGATCCCTGAAATGCATAAACATTTAATAGGAATTTTGTGGGAGCACCACGTACCCCCTAGGCATCAATATTAGATATGACTACATGCAATGCTTCGATCTAAAAACACATATAACGTCTCATACCCTAATCATAAGTGATCAATTTGATGATGCACAATGATTTGATTGAGGGCAGAGAAAGTGTCATGCAACTGAGTCATTAACTCTCATTAGGGCATATCAAGAACAATTGATTATTGTTAGGTAAAACTAACATTATCAATTATCACAATCAGAAATAAAATTTGATAAGAGTTGATGATAGAGGTATTATGTCTTTTCCTCCTCCATGTATTCAGAGCCTCTAATAATTAGTGAACCCTCTTCTTGTCTTCCTCGGTTACACTTAAAGCCTCTAGTAAGTGGTCACAAGTCTTTCTTCCTTCTCAAATGACGATGATAATGGTGTCAACCCTTTATTCTATGAAATCCTTTTAATGAGTAATGTAAAGCCACCGAATGATCTTTATACATCTTATGGCATTGTACCACATAATCAAATAATATAAAGCCATCACACTGACATTTCATGCTGCTCTAGAGGTGGACCCATCAAAGGATAACATTAGTTTTAGATTTATTTCCATTATATTTTTTCATGAATTTTAATTTATAAATATTCCCCATAAATAATCAATAGAATTCTAAATTTGATTGATGAAAATAATTCTTTTTTGTCTCTAATTCTCCATAACTCACCATGAATCATCCTAAGAGTGATTTTGAATTGTTTTCAATCAATTTCTGTTGAGAAATTGAGCTCAAAATCCAATACCTTAGAATGCATCAAGTCTCCTATATTCAAGCAATAGATTGGTGGGGGGTTTGATCCTGAAATGCATAAACATTTAATAGGAATTTTGTGGGAGCACCACGTACCCCCTAGGCATCAATATTAGATATGACTACATGCAATGCTTCGATCTAAAAACACATATAACGTCTCATACCCTAATCATAAGTGATCAATTTGATGATGCACAATGATTTGATTGAGGGCAGAGAAAGCGTCATGCAACTGAGTCATTAACTCTCATTAGGGCATATCAAGAACAATTGATTATTGTTAGGTAAAACTAACATTATCAATTATCACAAGCGGAAATAAAATTTGACAAGAGTTGATGATAGAGGTATTATGTCTTTTCCTCCTCCATGTATTCAGAGCCTCTAATAATTAGTGAACCCTCTTCTTGTCTTCCTCGGTTACACTTAAAGCCTCTAGTAAGTGGTCACAAGTCTTTCTTCCTTCTCAAATGACGATGATAATGGTGTCAACCCTTTATTCTATGAAATCCTTTTAATGAGTAATGTAAAGCCACCGAATGATCTTTATACATCTTATGGCATTGTACCACATAATCAAATAATATAAAGCCATCACACTGACATTTCATGCTGCTCTAGAGGTGGACCCATCAAAGGATAACATTAGTTTTAGATTTATTTCCGTTATATTTTTTCATGAATTTTAATTTATAAATATTCCCCATAAATAATCAATAGAATTCTAAATTTGATTGATGAAAATAATTCTTTTTTGTCTCTAATTCTCCATAACTCACCATGAATCATCCTAAGAGTGATTTTGAATTTTTTTCAATCAATTTCTATTGAGAAATTGAGCTCAAAATCCTATTCATTTTTCTACAAATGTGGATAAAATTTTTGTAGTATTTATTCAATTTTCAATCAAAACTAGAGTTTTCTAGTTCGATTCTACAAATTTAATCCTTAAAAATCAGTGCAAAATTGATTGAGGCTTCTTTCAGCAAGATTTCACAATTTTTCATGAGTCCGCTCTCACATAATTGTCTGAAAATCATGGTCAATGTAGTGTGAGTCACATTGACAAACATTTTCTCTCTCCTATTTATCTTCAATTTTCTCTTTTTCCCTATTTTCTCTTCTATTTTCTTACTAAAATTTCACTAAAAATACCTTGGAAACCCCACATCCATCTTCCTAAATTCTTTCCTCCAAATCCCTTCGATATCCCACATCTATCCCCCTCTCCCTTCTTTATCTTACTCTCTCTCTCTCTCTCTCTCTCTCTCTCTCTCTCTCTCTCTCTCTCTTGTTCCCTTCAAAATCCTATTTCTACCCTCCTAATTTTCTCCCCCATATTTTTATTTTCTCTTCTTATTATTCTTTCTCCTGAATAATAAGAGAGAAATCATAAATTCCTATTATTCATATATTTTATATAAATAATTAAAAATAAAATATATTATAAATTTCCTAACAAAATATAAAATTTCTTAAAAGCTAAAATAAAAATTAATCTTTATGATAGGTTATTCCTACTCCCTATGTTTGATCTCAGACTCACTTCTATACTACATTTTAGTTAAGCTTCAACTATAAATATTATTACATTATTACATAGTGAATATTTTTAACACCAACAACAAATACCACCACCTTGTAACTATGATAATTGTTGTTAACAAAATTGAGAGGACAAAAATTTGGATGAAGTGGAAGAAAGAAGCCTTTATCTCAAAGGACAAATGCAAGGAACAATGTAAATTCACCTTAAACTTCATTGACCTTTATTAATCCTTGAATAATAAGGAAATTGATGAAGCCTAGTTTCAACCCAATCTAAACGATATACGTTGGAGCCATGAAGGCATCATATTTGATAATAATAAAATTAATTAAGGTTAATTAAGAATAATCATGCTTAATAAATTTTTCTTCAACAAAATTCATACGTGGCAGAATGTTAAATGCATCATAAAGAGATATAAAATATGAACTATGATGTCATATGAACATCTTATGTATGAAACATAAATTTCATGATACAAAGCATGCAATTGATAAGTTAACTAATGAGTAAACATTTTGTGATATGAACCCATGTATAAATCATAATATCAAGAGAAATATATCATATTACATGTTATTGTGTAAAAATATTATTATTTATAGAAATCATGATAGTCTAAAGAGTGAAATCAAGTAAATCAACAAGTTTAGGTAAAGTAAAACATAAGTATAAAAACTCAGTGAAGTATTTATAGACCCATGATTTTACATTATAACTTTATAATGATTTAAATATTGATTTAGTCAAATTATCACTCGAGTGTCAAATTTGTCAAATAGAATTTTTTGAATATATATCAAATATATGTTGGAAATCATACAGGTCAATCTTGATATAAAAGTTATGATTTAAAATATTGAGATTGAAGCTTAAAATGTATACTTAAATCTCATATCTTATTTGACTGAATTTATATTTGATTTATATGAAAACTTATTACTTTTGTAAGGTATGTCATGTCAAGTTCACAATAGAATTATCATATTCTTATGAGGTCTTTGTGAATCGACTACTATTGGATATGAACATAAGTCCTAAAGAAATTATGTGTTGGTTTTCTTGAAGGATATCTGAAGTAACTTAAGGACATATTGTATTGGATTCACCCAAGCTTTGAATTTAATCATATTTTATGTGAATCTAGTCATTGAAGATCTGAGGAAATCTCTAAATAATTTTCATTTGATTTATCTATAAATATCATAGATCTCTAATGAGAAGAAGGAATCCTCAATGACTATAATTATTCTTCTATAATTTTTATGATTTCTGTGTAGTGCATTCAAAAGAAGGAGAGAGAGGATTTGTCAGTTGGTTATATATTGATTGAAAAAGTATTCTCGAGAGAAGCATTCAAGGTAGTTATATATCATCGAGTTGTGTTTAAAGACAAGCTTTCAAGGTTGTGTACTAGCTAACAATAATAGCAAGACAAATAATATACTTACAAAATATTTTTCTGCCACTATTGCAATAGTCCAAAACATTTAGAGATTATCTGCTAGACATATCTGCAACGATCAAGTATTATATTTGTGGAGTTATTATTAGTGATTATTTATCTAGTCACTCTAAGGAGTTGTCCTTTGAAAATAGTGTTATAAGTTGAAAGATCTAAGGGCTATGTGAAATATCATGAGGGGGGATAAATTGGTATTTCTATAATCTCATATTTTTTTATGAATCACATAAATGTTGACACGTGTTAATATTATTCTTTGTGATTATCTATATGACAGCTTTCTTTTCTTATCATTCGACAAGTTCTCTTATGATTTTCTCTCCTCACAAATGAGATTCAATCTTTTTACACTAGTTCATCCCTCACCTAGCTACTTCTAGTCTCAAAGGATCATTCATATCAAATTTAAACTACTTTCCTCAGAAATACACATTGAACTTCATGAGATTAATGGCCTAGTAACCTAGGTTTAATCTTTGTAGAGATCTAACCTCTTTGAGGCCAAGTAAGACTTAGAGCACCTCATGCTTTTGCCCAAAAATAATCTCCCGTCACTCTCATATTACCTTAGGACCAGATAGAGAGCTTCCTTGAAGGATCCGAGTGTTTTGTTAATCACTAGTAGCTAATAAAGAAGGATGAAGCAGTTTACATGGGTTTGAAGCTCCACAATGATGTTTCTTGACTATGAGATAAATTCTTTATTGTAGATTGAAGCGGAATAGTTATTTTTGATCTCCTTAGCTTTCTTTACTTGTTGGGTGTTGTCCTCTAACAGATTTTTGTGTTTTTCTCAAAAGATAAATCGAAAAGTTAAAATACTTGTCATTTTCAAATTATATGGCAACCACATCTGACCATTTCAAATTTGATAACTTTTTATTCTTACTCTATTTGATTTGAAATTTGAATTGGAGATTTTTCTCTCATGGATGAAAACTTTCTTGTTGACATTATCTTCAAATTCAAACATTGAGCTGGTTGTTTTGTCCATGCAAATAGTCAACATGTCACTATCTAGATTTCTTGTTCGAGACTCATGAGATCAATATTTTGAATTTTATTTTCTTTTCATGATGCACGCGACTAATAAATAAATGGTTGTACTTAAATGATTAAATAATTATAGATAAATAGATTAAGAGAACAATTTTCATTTATTATCTTATTTACCTATTTAAATATTTATTTTATAATAAACATTTATTCTTATAAATGTGGTGCTTCACCTATTCATCAAATTAATTAATCTCAAGGTATAATCTCTTGAATTAATAAGTTAGTCACAATATCATGAGATAAATAATGAGTTTAATATATAAAATATATTAAACATTCATAATAATTTTTTAGATAATATAAAATATCAATTATATATTTTCTCATTAATTATAATATCAAAACATATGTCTAAGGGCATTAACATAGGCCTCTAAGAGTTGTGAATGTAGAAGGAGATTTCAGAGTGAAATAATCATGTGAAATCAACAGTTGTGATCTAGATGATTTGATAGTAGAACCCTAGGGCAAGAAATGTCTTTAGAGAGTTGATGTAGGCTAGTGCCAAGTTATTATAAGTCATAGTGTTCATGATCACAACCCAAATAAGGTCAGGCTAATAAAAAAGGAGTTTACAAAGTGAAGGAATTTGAAAAAAAAAAAAGAAAATCAATTCAACCCCCCTTATTGATACTTGATAGCCTAAAATCCAACAATATATTCCAAAATATTAAATCTACCTCTTCACCAAGGAGTAAGAGGCATGAAAACTCTTTTTCATCCTAAGTCTACTCAAATTGCCCAATAAGGGATTTGTCACATCTTAAATGTATATATATCTCAATTTATATTCTTTTTCATATTTTTCTTTGAATATTTCAAATAAATCCCTTAATTAGTTAAAGGCGTTCATAACAAAACCCTCATAAGGGTATTTTTTTATTTTTCATTATTTTATTAACTATAAAGAATTTTTAATAGAATTCATCTTTTATAGGATTTATATTGCTCTAAATTTCTTTTAAGTTTAGTTACTAGTTTGGCTTAGAAAATGACTCTCATGTACTCCTAAAGTATTCTAAGTTTTAAACAATATATTTTAGGGTTTTATTCTTCTCTGAAAGTTATCTTCTCTATTTGTAGATTCCAACCTCTTTTCTCAATACAATGACCCTTTTAATTATATGGACTTAGGAATAACCTTTGTGAATTCAAGGGATAAGTTTTTTAACATCTGTGGATTCAAAATTTGAAAAACTCCTAGAACTCACATTTTTTGTGGATTCTGAAACATGATTAAAGAATTACTTGAACTCAAATGACACTAATTGCATCAAATCAAAGCATTCTCTCGATTTCTACTATTTTAGAAACCCTACAAGATCTTTTTGAAAATGTCCTCAAACTTTCACAATATCCCTCCTCCCACACACAACTTAAATGCCAAAAAAAACACTAATAAAATAAAATCTTTGTTAATAATTCATGTCATTAATAGTTGAACCTAGTGAATACATGAGTCATGCAAAATCTCTCATACCCACCTAGGGAACAACAGTCACAATTGGTGACTAGTTGATAGGATTGGATTGTGACCAGAAGGTCATGAGAAAATGATGTGATCAAAGTCTTTCTCCTTTCTCTTCTCTCCCTCAGAGAGAGATAGAGAGAGGCTCAAGCCAAGCCTTTATTAGGAGGCCCAGCCCATCACAGGTCAATGAAAGGAGCAATGAGAGGCACTTGAAGAACAGTTGAAGTGGATTATTGCCAAAAGAGGCACTGTATGAAAAATTAGGTATAACACATTTTAAGTATAGGCCATTTTTTTTACCCAAAAAGTTATTCTTCTAAACACCCAATCTTGGGGTGATGGGTTTTTGTGTGACAAAATGGGACCCCGCTTTTACTTGCTTCTTTTTTAAAAAATATATCAATAGTTTATATTTTATAAATTGCTTTAAGCATACTTTTTATGGATATTCCACATCAATTGATGAATTTAGGGTGTGGTGTTGGAGATTCATTCAAATTGACTATGAGGTGGCTTCAATTGACGAATTATTATCTAATTTAATGGTTTTTAAATGGGATTTAATTATTTAATGGCATAGGTATTTACTGTGAGGATAAGTCATCTAATGTGGCTTGAATGACCTTCTTGGACGTGCATGTCCAACAGGCATGTCAATCGTTGGTGTGGATGCCATGTGAAAATGACCCCTCACGTTTTCCTCTCTCTCTCTCTCTCTCTCTCTCTCTCTCTCTCTCTCTCTCTCTCTCTCTCTCTCTCTCTCTCTCTCTCTCTCTCTCTCTCTCTCTCTCTCTCTCTCTCTCTCTCTCTCTCTCTCTCTCTCGCCTCAGCCTCTCCCTCCTCTCCTCTCTGTCTCTCCTACTCACTTCCCCCCTCCTCAGTCCTCACTCTTTGTTCTTACCTCCAAATCTCTGCCTCATGCTCATCCAAGTTGAAGAGAAAGCCCATATTCTATATTGCTACAGTGTTGGACCCGCAAGTGAAGCTCACCTACATTCTAATTGATGAGCAAGACTTGATTTTGCATAACTTATTTCAGTTGTTGTAAGCGGTACCTAACTCATCATTTGATAGTGCATTTGTTACTGAAATTTCAATATATGCAAATGTTAAATGTTATAAAATGATGCTTGTGTTGATGAAGTGCCAATAGATGGCTATAGTGAGAGTCCATACACCCTAAAACTGACTTATTCACCGCCCTACATTCAACCGTAGACTGGTGTGCTTTAAGTATATTCTTCAACACCGATTATTATATGCATACATAGCCATATATAAACATGAAGCCTAGCGTGTGGAAGCAAGAAACTCTAGCCTAGTGAACAATATCTCAAAATCACTTATAAAGATATGCAATATTCATAAGAAAGACGAGGGCTAAAAGATTTGTCTTCAACTATTAAATTCAAACTCTACAAGGACGAGTTGAAAGGCACAAAGGATCTACACTCCATCCCACTCCTATTTCACTTGGTCGTGGACGATATCTTACTCCCATATTGCTTAATAGTCAGTATTTACGCAGAACCACACTGAGGAAGAGTTCCAACTGAAAGGATTTAAAGGCACCTCCCCTAAACCAAAGAGTTTCAAGTCCCCTTTCCACGTAGTTGATCATGAGATGCTTACGTCCCTTCGGACACTGGGTTGACCCGGATGTTGAGCCTCCTAAGCCATATTGAGTGAAGGATCATGTGGAAGACATCAAACCTCTTAGGCGGGGTGCTGACCACAAAATGCCTCTGAACGAGCCTGACTCGCCTCTGCATTCTAATGTACTGCCTCTGAGACACGCCGAGCAAGATCTCCTTCAGATTCGGAATATCCTTTGCCGCAACCTGGATCGAGAAGGACTTCCAATTCAGGACGTCGCTGAAGGGCAAGACGTAGCCGTCGGATATTATAACGGGCACGCACTCCAGATAGATCGCCTCCACAACCCTGGGGCTCGCCACCTCGTACCCACTCGGGCATATGCAGAACTTGGCTTTCCTCATCATGTCGTAGTATGACATCCCCCGGGGCAAGTATTCGTAGACCTGGATGTCCCTGTCCTTCCCCTTCCAGTGCTCTAGGAGGAGGGGCCTGATGGGTCCGTGCAAGCCCCCAGCGAAGAAGGCAAGCGTCGGGCGATGAGAGGCCGACGGCCCGCCAATGATTCCGGCGGTGAGGCCGGTCTTGAGGTTGATCTCCGGGAGGGAAACGTCCTTCGAAGGATCGAACCCTTCTGAAGTGTTGGCGTTGCACAAGACCCGGATGGAGTTCAGATAAAGGTTTGACTTTGCGGAGGAAGCTTCCGGCGCCTGCAATAGATGAAGCTCCCCGACAAGGTTAAAAATGGCGGGCTTCCATCGGTGTGAATATCTGGGCCTGCTCCGGCTGACTACACTTTCAAGGGAAACTCGTTGACTTACCCAGTCATGGCAAGATAATATGAAGTGGTCAGCTCCGAGGCTCCTGTTCCAATAGCGGTACTTTTGAGCAATGACGTCAACGTAGTCCACAATGGTCCGCTTTATGGGTCTCATGTCAAAGCTTTTTGGCCGGTAGAGGAACTTCACCATCTTTGTGACGCTGAAGGGGAGGAAGTAGACATGAGCGCGCTCCGGGTCTCTGCTGTGGAAGGGGTTTTCCAACTCCATGGTGTGAATAAACCGCCCCTCCATGGAATATATGCTCTTGCAGGGGCCGTCGTGAAACAAGGGCGGTTCCCCTTCCTCGTAGACATAAACCCGAAAGAGCTTCTCCATTTCTAGATAACTCCTGCAACCCCAGAATGGCGTAAAAATGAATCCCTGCTAATGTCAATACCTCAGTTTGAATGCCTCAGTGCGCCAAAAACATGGCCTCCGTGAACAAACAATTCACCTACGCGTAGAATGGGTTGGAAAAGGATATATTCACTTGCAAAGCACAATTGGACAATCTACATCCACCTTTCCCTACATAGGCACACATATTATAGCAAGTCCTTGATTATATTAGTTGTTCTTTTTGCCTAAAAATTCATACTTCACATTACTAAGGAATGATTTTGCTTCCTAGAAAAATCACGCCCCCCATGAAAGCGTGAGTTCCTTGCAATGAGCATTATTTCCCATTTAGAATGGAAGTTGCTCGCATGAAGGGCCCCTTGTTTTATTTAATGAAATTCCAATGAGGAAGACATTAGACAACAAGGCAAGCAATATCAGAATCATGTCATATGTTTTTGATGCAATACAATTTATTGACAAAACTACATCGTATGGCATTTATAATTCTCGAAATAGCCAACCAAAGATGCATTTCAGTGCCCACTTTAGTGCAAGTGGAAATAATCTCTAAACCACTCCGAGATATTGTACATCCAGACTGAGTTTTGTGTACCTACCAAACTGACTATGTAAAACTTTGTAAACAGTACAATATGCAGTCTCGATAGCAGGACAATAAACACAATTACGAAAATCCCAACTGGCAAGTCATTGCCCTTTCAAATCCGAACTTCACAAAAAAAAAGCCTTTCCAGCTGTGGCAAATCCAACGATATCCACAATGAGGTGACGACAATCCGTCACAAGTAACCAAAGCTTTTAGACAATTACCGGTGAAATGCATGAGCATTCTTGTAGATTGGTCCTTGGGGAATGTAACCAGCTTGTGCAGGAGATGGTGTAAAATTTCCTTCTCGTGAAGCTTGTTTAATGGTGAATCGTGCCCTAGCAAGCATTGACTCAAGTCTTGACAGGTTCCAATCAACATTTATGTCACCTCCTGATTTGACAACCCCAGCTTTTATGTCATAAATATTTTCAAAATTTTTCACTGCCTAAAAGACAATATTCAATCAAATTTTCATCTTCTTCATGGACGAAAATGAAATTATAATTAAATAAATCCAAAATAACTACTAAGATAATGATATTGAATCGAACAATCATAACACAGCTGAGTTCAAAATTTATTAACAATAGGAATTATGTTAAAAAACGTCTGATTTGACACGTGGCTATGAATGTAGTCCCACCTCCTTGTATTTTCATTTAAAAATGTAAGGATTTTTTACTTATTACTTACCTCCCTTATTAATTTTCCCTTTTATCCAATATTCAATAAAAATTTAATTATCTCTAAAAACAACAACCCATTTTATCAAGAACATACAGGGCGATTAAAGAGGACTTAAAAAATTAAGAATATTAAATCTTTCACCATATTTGGGGTGTCAAATATTAAGATCTATGGATTAGATGTTGCTTGTGATAACCTTAGCCAATGTTGACTGACAAAATTGTGGGTTCCAAGTAGTTTGACCCAGAGAAAAGCCCAGACAGATGAATCTCAACTAAACCCCTGATGAATCTTACACCCAGCACTGCCCAAGCCATGTCTGAGAGCGAGCTGTTCCCAGCTCTTAGACGTACTCACCCCATCGGAAGCCCTACAAAACCTTTATTTATCCAGGCATCCTCGAAAGTGATGATTTATCCATGGGTGGGTGCCTAGCAAGGCATGAAACAGTTCAACCCGGGCCTTGTGAGGCCCGTGTTGACCCTGGCATGGGTTAAGAAGAAGAAAAAAGCCCAGAAGACAGATGTCAAGCGGTGAAGGATCCCGGCTCTTCCGAGAGAGGGGCAGTGACAACAGATCCAAGATGAGCCGACCGTGATCCCATCGTGCGTGGATGCGTGCCACGTGGTAAGGAACGGAAGTCAAAGCCGTTGAATACGCCCGGACGTCTAGTCAAAACCCTATAGCGGGTGACGGGCTTCTAAGAAGCCCCCTAGATCATGTCCCCCGTTCTGCACCTCCCTCGTCGTCCAAGGCTCGTTCATCAACGAAGAGGACGTTTCAAAGGAGTAAAATACTGTCATGGGGGCTATGATGAAAAATCACAATGGGGTTCGCCCCCACAATGCGTCAACACGAAGCGGCCACCGGCCAGATGAGACGACCTGGTGGCGTTATTCTTACTTACGTGAGGGTGCGGGTGCGTACCGCCGGATTGCCTCGCCGGAGGCGGCGCAAGAGTTTGCTTGCCGCCGCCGTAAGCCGGCGGCGGAGCTGAAAGAAGAGCTGTCGGTTCCTCCTTCAGCCCCCCTTCTTCTGCCATCTTCTCTCGCCGGCCTTCACCGCCGTGCTCCTCCGCCGGTGGGGTAAGACGACCAGCAGAGAAGTCGGAAATGTTTCCCGGAGACCACGGCGAGGAGAGAGAGAGGGAGACGCCGTCTGAGGAGAGGTTCGTGCGACAGAGGAAGAACAAGGACGCCGCCGCCGCCGCCATGGCCGTGAGGAGGAGGGCGGCCGGCGGTGACGACGACGGCGAGCTGCGGCGGCGGGCTCCTCCTCCGGTGACCGGAGGTTGCGGCCAGCAAGAAGTACATGCAGTGGAGACTGACATGCTCGACTGACACTGCGAAAAGAGGTAGAGAGTATGTATGGAGTCTGTATAGGGGGAGAGAGAGAGAGAGAGAGAGAAAGAGAGAGAGAGAAAGAGAGGTTTTTGAGAGAAGCAAGCAGAGAAAGTAGAAGAAGAAAGAGAAAAATGGGATCTGGAACTGTTCTGTCCTTTATAATTGTTTGGAAAAATTAGAAAAATCACCGTAGTTTCAAATATTTTTATTATATAGACAAGGGAATTCAATATTAGTTATTCACATATTTGGAAATTATGGGAAACGGAAATCTATATCGTAGGCATTATTTTCAATTCTCTCTACCATAACCCAGGAGGATTCATTTTCTGCCATTTTAAAAATAAATTCCATATTACGTTTTTTGAAAGAAAGTAGGGCGAAAACATTTTTCTCGAAGTTGTAAAAATACAAAACTGTTTTCAAATTGTTTATGACGTGGAAAGGAGAAAAAAGTTTCAGATTTCATCATTTAAAAATAGTGCGGGAATTCAAAGGGAAGGAGAGTTCGCCACGTGCCACCTTGCATGCAACCTCGATGGGACACATCCGCTCCGTACATAAAAAAATAGTTAAAAATCGCCACGTGGCATAATGCCCATCATGTCCTGTGACGACCCTTCTGTGCCAGCTCGGCATGCTGCTGGTAGCTGGCTGGATGACACCTGGCGAACTCCGCCGCCAATTTCCGGCTGAAATTGCGGCACTCGTCAGCGAGCCTACACCTCTCGCGGCAGCTGTCGGTGGAAGAGACAGATATATAAATAATTTTTTAATATCATTAATATATGCGTAATAATGACGTCACCTGACTAACATCTCAATTCGTATCAGGCAGTTCGGTGATACAAGTTGACCGATTTTCTAAGATCCTGACGTGGAGACATCCCTGGAGGCGGGGCGGGGGGGGGGGTGCGGGGGCTTGGCACGTGTCTTATAGCCACGCGATTTGCCATTCACGTGTACAGAGTTGGGCCCGCTTATCGTCTGCCACGTGGCATTCGTCTCTCCACCACCTCGGAGCCACTCCCCACGCAATCACGATGTGCGTCTTCTTCTGTCTCAGAGAAACAGAGAGAGGAAGAGAGAAAGTGCGCGCGATCGACCGAGAGAGAGAGAGAGAGAGAGAGAGATGGGGAAGGAGGGGGGAGCAGAGAGCAACACGTGTTTCAGGGGCTGCTGCTCCAGTGACAAGATCCCCCTCCACCTTCCCCCCTCTTCCTTTTCCTTGCTCGCTCCAATCGCCAAAGGTCTCTCTCTCTCTCTCTCTCTCTCTCTCTCTCTCGATCGTACGGATGAGTACCTGCTTGTTCTATTATTTGATCCGTATTTCTGGTCCAAGGATCTGAGAGCACGGTTCATGAGGCGCGGCTCAATGGTAGGCGTGTGGCGGCGAAGAGACCGGTCCTATCCACGGCCGAGGACATCGACAAGTACCATCGTCAGCTGCAGCTGCTCTGGTAACTCGCGAAGCCCTCTATTGCGTCGTTCTTGGGTCAATTCCCGGGAGCTTCATCCGTTGGATTGGATTTATCCGACTTGAAATTTGTCGCGTCTGGTTTTAATTCCGCTTGTTTTTTTAGCAACCTGGATCATCCCGGACTGGTAAGACTGATTGCTGCACACGCAAGGCCACCGGGCTACCTGCTTTTCTTTGAGTTCTACGAGGCCCCCAACCTTGCTGAGAAGCTGCATGTCGAGGAATGGAACCCGACTACCGACGAAGTTCTCATAATTGCCTTTGAGATTGGTATGATCCAAAATTACGCCCCATATCTGTGTTTCCCGCGATTGATGTGGTCCTGTAAATAACTTGGTTACGTTGCAAGTGAAAATAAAGCGAAAACCATTTCTTTGCTCGTGTTCCTCACGCTTCTTCGAGATTTTCTATTTTATGTTTTTTTAGACCCTGAGAGGAAGTATTTATTAAATACTCCTAATTCTCAGTGGGGTGCTCTTTCGCTCTGCTTGCTGATCGTTCTATAGCTTAATTTATGGTCATGTATGGTTTTTTGCAGATGCCTCATCAGAGTTCACTGCGCATATAGCTCAATGGATTGACATTTTCTTGTCAGAAGACGGTCATATTTATTGATTGCTTGATTTTCAAGAATCTTGGAGAATAAATGTACTAAATATGGCATTATATGTTTCTATAGAATATTTTAGTCAACTAAAAACCCGTTTGGATTCGAATGTAGACAGTAATTAATGTCACCATTTATTTACCGCATACATATAATATTTATCACTACCTTGTAAATTTTATTTTTGCGGCATATAAGTTTTCAACAGGGTACTTTTCGTAGAATAATCTTAAGCACTTTATCAAATTTTCGCATCGCCAATTCATTTAAACATTTTTGTAACTTTATGAAAAGCACTGAGAATCTCTCTGCTCAACTAAGCCCATTTCCTTCCATGATGGTGATGATCCATAACAGATACGAAAAATGGGAATCTTTTTTTCCGGTTACTGTTCATTAATATCATGACAGACAAAAGGCAGCATGCCAGATATAGTGTATACCATGGTTGGCTGTATAAATCCGTCCAAGGCAGTATGAATGTGTGCGTGTGTATGTGATTATGTTATTAGACGGAGACAAGTACGCTAGAATAATAACTCCTTCGATTTGGCAAAGTTTCTCTAAATGAGACTTCAGTGGGATGGCCCAAAAAAAACCTGTGTTGATATCAAATTTAGACCTGTGTCTGGCCTAAATTCATGGCTGGATGCTTCACACAATCTTTTCTTTTGAGATTTCTGATGTTAAAGAGTTCGTCTGGTTTGTGTACTGAGATATTAAGGTTGTCTTTTTCTCGAGACCAATCTTAAATCTTAACATTGGATTCCCTTTTCTGTTTTGTAGCAAAAGCTCTGCAGTATCTTCATAGCTTGGGAATTGTACATCGGGACATAAAACCAGCAAATATCTTGGTAAATATCGCGCTTATGCTTTCAGAAACTGGTGGCTTGATTAGAAGAGAGAGTTGCCCCACTGTTCTGCAATTTAGAACTTTCTGACATTCTTGAATCCATTGCAGCTTAATGCAGATCTACACCCACATATTGCAGATTTTGGTTTAGCGATATATAAAAAGGATCTTAAACATATTTCTGTTGAAAACTGGAGATCATCAGGGAAACCAACTGGGGGGTTTCACAAGAAGAATATGGTTGGGACACTTATTTACATGGCACCAGAAATATTGAGGAAGGATGTACATACAGAAAAATCAGATGTCTACAGTTTTGGAATAACCATCAAGTAAGCTTTTCTTCTCTTGTGAAAATCTCATCGTGCACCTAGTGAGATGTTCATCTTCTCTTGCACTTTTCATAACTAAGAACTTATTAATATATCACCACTTAAAATGAAAGTGCCATGTTACATTTGGATCTTTATAGCGATGTATTTACCAGGTGGAAACAAGTCGTATTTAAGGAGAAGTCAAACTATTGAGATCTACTTTTTTTCCTCCGAAATCTTGACAGACACACTTGTATTGCATTATCTCCCCATTTTTTTTCCTATCATTGTTGCATGATGCTTCAAGCCGTGGTCTATGACCTGACTTATGACCTTTTAAGTCGATCACATTTATTGAAACCTGACCTCTAGGATCTCAAAATTGCATTGTCTGGTAAGATTGGCGCAGGATTGAAGAGATGAAAACTATATGTGCATATTATCAAAATCTGCGCATTGAGTGAACACTATTGCTCATTAAAACAGATAATTATATCAAAAAGTAAAAATTTAGACGTTAAAAGATAATAGGATATAGCATACTACTTGACGCAATCCAATTAGCTTAACTCACGTACGATCTAGATCAGCTTTTAAAATCCACTTTCTATCCACATCAATGTGTTTTACATGGTCAAACCTACGCTATCAAAACAAATACTGACTTACGTTAAGCGTTTGTAGCAAAATTTCGGCCATTTTGCATTGTCCATGGCTGACAGAACATACTACTTAATCTGTCTTGATTCTTAGTTATTTTCTTTCTCGTATTGGAGTAGTCACTAGAATAGTTTCTTTCATTTTGAATTCTCTGGATTCTTACATATTTTTCTCAATGTATAGAGATGTTTTATGAGTGGGTAAGTAGTGTGGTGTATTCTGATATCTTTCCGATCTTGAAAAAAGCATAAGCACTAGGGTCGATCATTCTGGGCTTGATTCATTGTTTTACTTGGATTCTTAAGAAATGCCTCATCCTGGACTTCGCTTTTCTGGATAGATCAGCCAGAAGTTGGCTGCTTCAACTCAGATTGGCTGATTCCAACCCAATCCGTTCCTTCCTAGTCTGGCTGTCCCTAATGCCTAACTGGATAGGGTCTAGTAATGTTCGGATTTTTCTGATTTGACCTGCTTGTTTCTGAAATCGATCTGGATCTGATCATATCTAGACCATCTCTCTACATAGTCTTATTCTGAGTGTCAAACTTGTATGAATCAATAAGAAATGCAATGTGACAGAATGTCATACCTTCTGTAATATTCTTTTCCATGAAAAAATATATACTGGACGATATCTATGACATAGTAAAGAAATGAAATCTACTTTGTACGGTAAACTTCGTTTTTCTATTGAATAGGTGCATTTAATTTGAACTCTTACTACCCAAAAGAAATGGCACGCATTATTTACGATTTCCTCTCAAGAATTTTCAATGGCTACGTAGAAAAGAGAGGTAATATGGACATAGGAAATAAAAAATGTCCTTTCTATTTTTATGACTTTTATTTACGTCGCATATGAGGATCTTTTCTTCTATGCCCCACTGCAGCGAGCTTCTCACAGGAGTCGTTCCTTACACAGATCTGCGCACAGAGGCCCAGGTATATGTATTCTTCTTCTCACCCTTAATAAATATTACCTTTGATCTTGTGCTTTGAACGTTTCCGATTAAAATGAGTATGAAGGCGGTATAAGATTCTTCATCATCTTTACTATCACAAGGCATATTCAACTAGTATGGGGGGCAGTAGATTGTATGGTGCATCCAAAGATTTTTAGCTCTACCAGATCCTATGATGTATCCCATGATTTAGTGTAGTCATGTCTTTAGTTGCCTATCTGATCCAAACTATACAGAAGATGGTATCTATTTCGTGGTTACTTTTGACATATTGATGTGAGACAGTGGATAGAATTTAACTTTTCTGGTTGCATTATTTTGACCCGTGTAGTTGAAGAGTAGGTATTAACGATCCCATACGTTTTGCAAAATTTCCTCAATGAAAAGGGAGAGAGTCAACGGTAATACAGGGATATGCGTTCACTACACATGTAGAAACCTATGCTGCAGGGTACGTTCTCAGGGTCTTGAAACTCTGTAGGGTATTTTACATGCTTTACTCGTATTTTTCTGCGTTATTTAAATATATTATGTATGAGCCATGCATAATCAATATCTTTGATACGAGTTTTACGGGTAATTATAAATTAGTTTATACCCTGACCCTCGATTTGATTTCAATATATGAGAGCCTTAATCATCGTTAACTATGACATCCAATCAAATCCATTCGTACATTAAGGCATATTATTTTGAATTAAATATTAGTAAGAAGTTTGATTTGTGAGACTGTCTTATAACCTGTGAGAATTCTCTGATGTAACATTCCGGTTGTTGATGATAAAAGTTTTCATATACCCAACAATCTGAGTGCAAAATGCTGAGCTAAATTTTCCCATATCCAGAAATCATTGTTTCAAGAAATGAAACTCTGATTTGAAATCGGACAGTGCAGACTTGCATAGTACCAGTCCCATCCATTTCCCCCCCACAAGATGAAGAACATTTGACATTCGACTAAAACTCATTCATTTCAGGCTTATGGATTTAATTTTTCTCGTCAGATCTCGTTCTATATCAGTAATCAGTGAACAAAGACATGTTGGTGAATGGTGTCTTATCCTTCCAACTGAAAGTTCCAGAAGAATAATTATTTTGTGTAGCATATATAAATATGGTAACCATCCACTGGTAACATTTTTCGGATGAAAACGTTTAATTTTTGATAATCCGAATTATGATGGGCCTATCAAATTCATGAGTAGTGTTTGGTATTCGATGCAATATGATGATGGATTTTTTAGGGTTTCTGTTCAGTAAATTCAGTGCAAAAACGGTTTCAGATATCCTCTACAATCATACTGATTTCAGTATCAAGAGTAGCCTTTCCAGTAAACCTTGTAATTTGTCTTGTTTTCTATCGAATCAACAGAAAAAAAGTATGAACCGCATGGAGGCAGTTGAGTGATCCTGATCGAAAACTACCTGTTAAATCTCTGATACCTTTTTTGAACAATCTGCAGCTACCGATGGGTAGAGTGACAAAGCCCCTGGTGTTGATGGGTTCATATGTAATAATGGCTACATGTGTAATTCGCATTCAACATGTGAAATTTCATCGTGAATTTCTTTATCACACATTTCTTTATAATACAGGCTTTCATTCCAAGCACACATTTTAGAGGTTTTTTGACGTTACTTTCAGATATCATGTAGTGCTTATCAGATTAAATTTTTTCACGCAGGCGCACACTGTTCTTGAAATGAACTATACTGAACAGCAGCTCACAGCAGCAGTAGTATCCGCAGGCTTACGACCTGCGCTTGCTTCTTCTGCATCTGGCACGCCGACAAGTTTGTTGGAGCTCATTGAGAAATGCTGGGCACCTAATCCTATGGATAGACCATCTTTTGATGATATAGTGGAAGAACTTAAGTCAACCGCAATATATGACCAAAGAACCGGAAAGGAAGCCAAAGATGACATAGCTTCCCCTTGCATGCCAAATGAGAATGGTATCAGTAGCTGCAAAGGCTATCAGGAGAACTTAAATTGGTTTTCTCGGGGAGAACAGTGGTCAAAAATAACTCGATCAGCCAATTCCAAAATCGCGGTATGGACCAGCATGATGAATGTTGCTCAAGTTTACGTGCCAACACTTTCTTGGGGATCATTTGCAACATGTGGGAGAAGGGAGAGCATGGAAGATACACACTTCATGCTTCCAAAAATGTGTGATGAAAATGATATACATTTGTTTGGGATTTTTGATGGTCATCGAGGTCTTCACACCACAGCCATTTTTTGGTTATTATTGAGAATTTTTTCCCTATTATTACATCCAGGCATGAAAACCATTTTCTTTGATTTTTACTTTCCAGGGGCAGCAGCTGCTGAGTTTTCTGCTCGAGCACTGCCAGGATATTTACAGACATTGGGCTCTACAAGCTGGTGGAATTTCCTTCACTTTCTTATTTCCTTTTACTCTATGTATTTTTATGACATTAGCTTATCACACCTTTGGCTTTTTTGTGCAGTCCATCAGATGCGCTAATTGAGGCTTTTGTTAAGACTGATCATGCATTCAGAAATGAGTTAGTATCTCAACGTAACTTGAAAAGAGTCACTCAGAAAGATTGGCATCCAGGCTGTACTGCGATTGCCTCCCTGATTGTCCGGGACAAGCTTTTTGTTGCAAATGCTGGAGATTGTCGTGCTATATTATGTCGTAGTGGTCACCCAGTTCCTCTTAGTAAGGTAAGACTAACTCTTGTGCATGCCCAGTTTGTTTGTTAGTTTATCCATTCACATTGTGCTGAATGAATCTATATAGGATCATGTTGCAAGCTGTCCTGATGAAAGAGCACGAGTCGTCAAACAAGGCATGGAAGTGAAATGGCAAGTGGACACGTGGAGAATTGGTCCAGCTGCTCTCCAGGTCCTTTCCAAAGACCCAGATGGTCCACTCTTTTTACTTCCAATACTTTCAACGTCACCTCACTAGAGGTCCAGTTCGCTAACTTTGTAAAGTATCTGACTCAATGGTCTCCAGGTCAATCAAAAGATTCCTTCTCATACACATTTTCCATTAGTCGTTAATACTTGGGCAATTTAACGTTTTTTCAAGTCTAGTATTATTTCCTTTCTTCAATGATTTTACAAATTCGGAATATAGTTCCGTACTAGACTAGATAAGGTGATCAAAAAATGATAGACTATGTTTTTTCTAGCCAAAGATGGTGAGACAGGCTACAAAATAGTCAATGTGAGGAAGTATTTGAATGGTCTTCATTGTGCAATGGAGCCTTTGGTATTGGCTCTCTGTCACAGCCAATCCACAGCTCGTACCGAGGCGCTTATTATTTTCTTACATGTTCTTAAGGAATCAAATTCTTGAATTTTAAAGTCTTTTTGCACTTGAGCATGTCCTATTAGAGGTTGGTGAGACAGCTTTTTATTGTAATTGACACAGGGGCAGATTGCCTCTGTCTACGCCCCTGCCTCCAAAATGGAATCATATCAAATGAGACAACATAAACGTGAAATTTCATAACGTGTAGGTTTTAACTTATACTGTTAGAGCAACAAAGGCGAGCTATTTAATAAGTTCAAATCACTCGCGTTATGAGATGTTCTTTATTCATATCCGATCCTTTTGAGCGGTTCCGTGCTGTTTTTCCCAGGAAAAGCATTCAAAGTTAACTGTACATTTATTGGTGTAATCCCATGTGCACAACATATTTATTCTCTGACATTTTAATCTTAATGAAGTAGCATGCAGCATCAAATTGAATATATATTCGACTTCATAAATGATTTTTCATTGAGCTTCTACTTTTACCTTGGCTGAGCAGGTGACGAGATCAATTGGTGATGATGATCTGAAGCCAGCTGTAACTGCTGAGCCTGAAATAACTGAGACTTGTCTATCAGCAGATGATGAATATTTGGTGAGCAGTTCACTTTCATCTAGATGAACGTAGATCGCCAATCAATCCATTTTCTACCTGAATAAATGTCCTTAAACTTTCGTTAAATTTTATCCTCCCAGGCGAAGTAGATGGCAGTAGCAAAAATGTTTTGGTCCCTTTTTTCCCCTAAAATTTGTGAAGAATCTGATATTTTACCTTTCTAAAACACGGAGCATCTTCAATCCCCGCTTTATGAGATATTTTTATTACCCTTGGCATGGCCTGCACTTCATTGAGGCTCCCAAATCAGATCCCCAGATGACCGACGGCTCGCTCTGTGCAGTCTGGCAATTATTCAAAAATCTTTCTCGATTGGCCTTCCAGGTGATGGCAAGCGATGGTCTCTGGGACGCCGTGAGCAATGACGACGTGGTGTCCATCATCAGAGACACCGTCAAAGAGGCCGGCATGTGCTCCAAAAGACTGGCCACCGAAGCCGCGGCTCGCGGCAGCAAGGACAACATCACAGTGATTGTCGTCTTCCTTCATCCAGTGTCAACAGCAGAGAGAGTCTACTAGTTGCAACGGAGCAAGCATCCCATTCAATTCATGACCATATACATATACATATATATATATATATCAATATATATATATATCAATATATATATATGTATGTATTCATGGACATGGGTCGCAATGGTTTCTCTCCGGCGTTCATCCCCATTCATTCGTTTATTTTATTACTTTGAGGGCCAGCCAGCCCTTCATAGGATGATAATCGAATGCTGTGAGCTGCCACATTGGGATTGCACAAGCAAATCGTTGCATTATGAGTATTTTTTTAAGTTGTGGAGGAACCATGCCAACCTACAAGGAATGATAAAAGTTGGCGTGCCGCTTGAAACACGTGAAGAAACAAGGTTATTATAGGTCCCCAAATAAATAAAATATGAAAATAACTCTACTAGAATAAAAGATATTATTGATTACAGGGAATAGTTACTATGCATGTGAAGCAAGCACATGGTTAATGCCATGGAAGCCACAGACAACTCTAGTGTTTGTCTTCGCCATTTTACCCTTTTAGTCCTTGTACGGTACAATTTTACATCTCATCACTTTTCGTGTAAGTCTGTGTTACATCATCAAGTAAGATTTATTCTTGATAATCAAAGTAACATTACTATAAGAGTATGAGCTGAGGGGGGGGAGGGCTGCTTATCGTAGCAACAATCTTCTTGTGGGTTGTCAAGCTAGAACGTATTTTGACGTTCTAACACGTGATGTTCAGTGCCTACCACATGGGGGGGCTTGAAGAAAATTTAATGATAATAAGGTTTCGTAGGGCAACGGGTGCAAGCTAAGATTATAGCTTTGATCCTCTATGGTGCAGCCGCCAAGAGATTTGATACATTTTATCCATGATTAATAGAGTAATAGTCTCAAAAATTATTCTTCGCCAATGAAAATAAGGACACATTCAGGTAAGTTGTTAGTTCATTTCTCTTCGTTCGTCTCGGCTGGATCCTACACATTCAGGAACAAACAAGTTGACTTGGCTTTCGCCCACATTTGAATGATGATTTCCTCTATTTTCTGGTCTGCTCCGAGGCCCGTTGACATGGTCTGTAATGGTCCACTCCTGGGCGGGCCTCGTCGCGGCTTTGGCCTGTTGACTTTATCGGTTCTCAGGAGTGCCTTGCCGAAAGAAGATCTTTTCTTGCATGGGGCTGTACAGGCCAGGTACCCACGGGGCTCTCCGTTCACCCCTCCGCCCCGGCGGTCTCCTTCTCCGTCGCGCCCGGCCATGCATGCAGGATGAGCCTTCTTTTAGGAGTTCTGACGGCGATCTCAGAAGCAGATAGAGCGGGGGTCAACGGAGAAAGATGCCCAGAAGCCGTCGTCTCTCCGGAAGTGATGGCGCTCTCTACCCATCCACGTCTGAACCGCCGGCGGCAATTACGCCGCCCCCCACGCCATGGACGCAGGTAGTAATGGCGCTTCTGCGGCGGCAAAAAGCGGCGGTGGCCGTCACGGGAAGACGGTGCAGCTTGCCCCCATTTAATTAATTCTCGCCAGCTTCGCCATCGCAGAAAGCTTCCCTTCCGAGCCCTGCGTAGGCCTCCCGACCGCCATGGAAGAGGCCCCGGAGGAGGCCAGCCGCCGCGCAGATATGCCGCTGCTGGTGCTGCTGGCGCTCCTCTTCGCCGCCACTGTGGCCTTCGGCCTGTGCGCCTCCGCCGTGCTCCGGAGGAAGTGCGGCCCCCGAGAGGACCCCGCCGAGGAGGAGGAGGAGCCTTCACCGCCGGCGACGGCAGCGGCGCCGCCCCGCTGGGGGGCGGTGAAGGAGGCGCTGATGGGCTCGTTGCGGTGGAGCCGGTCGAGGAAGCTCGGGGAGTCGGAGCCCTGCGGCGGGCAGGGGGTCCTCCCACTCCTGGGAGTCCCCCTCCGCCGCAGCGGCGGCGGCGGCGCCGGATCGTGGGCCTCCCCGGCGGTGGGGGGGCTGGTTTCGTCGTCCCCTCTGTGGCAGAGGAGGATCCTCATGGGGGAGCGCTGCGAGCTGCCGAGGTTCAGCGGCCTCATCCTCTACGACGAGAAGGGCCTCCCCCTCCGCAGCTCCGCCGACCCGCGCCATTCCACTCCTCCACAGGTCAGCAACCCCCCCCTACCCATCTGCCCATTTCTCGCAAATCGAAATATTTTACGGTATTACTGCTTAATTTAAACAAATACAGTGGCCTTTCCTAAATTCCAGGCCAGATAGGATCATAGGCCACAGGTAAACCTGATGTGTCGTGGCAGCGCCAAAATCACAGGACGTGGCAAAGAACGGAGAAGCCACGCGGTAGAGACCAGCTTGGAATTCCGGGGAAAGTTCAAGCGATTTTAGGGGCGCACTCATAAAATTTAAGAAAGTAATGACTTTTCCCGAATTCTTCATCTTCTGGTGGCTGCAAACTAAAATTCCCTTATTTACCACCTCACCTCCACGACTAGTCCGATCCCCGCCTAGGTGTACTGTATAGGTGGGATCCCGCCCGGAAGCCACGTGGCAAACCCACATCCTTGACACGCCTCCTAAACTCGATTTTCAGGACAAAAAAAGGAAAGAAAAACACTCCCATGTCATTATTTTCTTTATAAAATTTAATCTATCTATTTTTAATGTATAAAAAATAAGCTGCAGCAAATACTGCACCCCGGGAAAATTCATATAATGCCATTTCTTTTTTTTTTTTCTTCTGCAGGAGGAACCGGCCAAGGCAGTGACTGCTACCACTTCTGCTGCAGTTGTCACTGCTACCACCACTTCTGCAGCTGCTACTACTACGACGACTCTGAGGGACCTCCTGTAGAGAAGAGAAGCCCCGCCACCCTCTCTCAGCGCCCAGCAGCTGCCGCAGCCTCTGACGGCCTTCTGCATGGCCCGGTGGAGAGAGAGAGTGAGGAGGAGATGCCGCCATTCGTTCCTGCATTGAGCGCTGGAGGAGAGGGAAAGCCAGGCTAATCCGCTGGTGTTGCCAGAATCAGCCTCTGGAATGTTCTACTACTCTAATCAGGCGAATGCATGTAGTTAGAGAGAGAGAGAGAGAGAGAGAGAGAGAGAGAGAGCTCTGCAGTCATAAGATGCTATGAATGGAGATGTATGCTTGGAAGCAGCATCATGACCTCTGCCGCATCCCATCCTGCCCCTCTCTGAACCTTGGAATTGGATAATAAGCCAGTTGAAAGGTCTCAAGGTCCCACATGGGCTGAGTCCTAAGACTCTGCTGCCTCTCTCTCTCTCTCTCTCTCTCTCTCTCTCTCTCTCTCTCTCTCTCTCTCTATTGAAGATTTAGAGAGAGAAGCAAGCAGATGATCAAGGGTCCCTGCCCAAGTGATGCATCCCCATGACAAAAAGCATAGAGTCGGAGGAGTTGCTTTCTCAAGAGAGTTGTAAGCAAAAGTCGAAAGTAGATGCTGTATTCTGCCATTCTACAATTTCCCAGGGACTGAAACCAAATAAACCCCAAGAACTGGGGATAACTAAGCGCAGGAGAGATCAGGAGGAAGACTGTACAAGTGTTTAGGTATCCACCAGATTAGCCATGCAGAAGGGGTAGAAATCCAAGAAATTAATTAACCATATCAAGATTTTTTAAATAAATAAGAATATATTACCATCCGATCATATTTTCTATCAATCGATGTTTACATCAAGCAGCTTTGAATCAAGATGAGACATCACAACAGGTGCCAGCCGAGTCTGCTTCCGCTGAGAAGTCAAACCGAACCCACAGACGGAAGCTGATGGAAAGCACCAAAAGATGACCCGTTTATTAGTCAACCCGGAAACCAAAAGAAGGCCTTTGAACTTCATTCCCCACAAAGAATCACATGTACAACAAGCAACTCGATTTCTTTTTCTTTTTCTTTTTTGCATCTGCAAGAAAATGGAAATTTTCGATTAATGATTCCCCAGGAATAAAATGGAGATAATTTAAAGGTAACCAGAGAACGTTGAGAAAAATGTTGGCATATGAAGGCATAGTCACGTTGTTATGATACTATGGTCAAGAGAAGGCTGTGGGAGATAATATCATCTTATAGTGTGTGTGCCTTGATTTTTATTATTTTTCAATGCCAAGCTTTTCAGGTTCATATTATATTTTAACTCTTACTTTTTTTTTTTGGGTTTCAGACACTTAAAGGTACAAAAATGGTTTGATTAATGAAGCTGATATGATCTGCGCGCAATCTGGAATGGGTCAAATGAAGCATCACCAGGTTTTCAGGCTCTCAGACAATATGGGTCTTATCCGCCATCAGAGCAGAGGAAGCCCATACAATATGTTCTTCCTCAAGAAATCACTCAGGCAATTCTTATTAATTTCCATTCAATAAGCAATAAATGCTGATCAAGTCTATGGAAATTAGGATGCAAAAGATACTGATACGGTCAATGAAGGAACAATCAAAATTGGATACCAGAGCGAGGGAAGAGAGAGAGAGAGAGAGAGAGAGAGAGAGATCACAAGTTTTCAATTTTCCGCCATATGGAATACGATCTCTACCCTCTGACATAAAGAAACCAGAGTAGCCAGAAGTCAAGTTCCATCCCCAAATCTTACCTTTCTACCCCTTGATTAAAAACTTCTAGCGTGCTAAGAATCATACGCGTTAAATCAAACCAATGGCATATAACATTCAAGAAGATCGAGCTCCAGCGCACAGTAATTCTTCTAATTTTATCTTTATCCAGGCTCATGAAATACGTCCGAAATTATGCATATTTCAGTAATGGGCAGGCAATACAGCCACACAACCCTCATCTTAATGCGATGCCAGAGACGGATCTTAATGCGATGCCTCACTTCATGGCATTATATTAAAAATAATCTATGATCCAAGGTGGATAAAAGGAGAAATGAAAAGCCCACATCATGCCTAATGAAAAGAAAAAAATAAAGAGAAATTTCCAAAGCGGATGAACAAGGTTTCATGGGAATCTATATCCTCAAATATCAAACACCTGCACCAATTACTGGACAAAAAATATAAATCTGTAAAAATAGGCATAAACAGGCGTCCCTTACCTCGAGCTCATCTATTTGTACCCGTATTTTATCACATCAAAAAGCGCACAGCACCCAATCCATGAAGCTCGATGCTCAAAATGAGTGCTCCGAGCAACCTGTGTCGAAATTCATCACCCAAAAAACGGAAAAAAAAATCAAACTCGGAGTTGGGATTTAAGGATCTCTGCAAAACAGAAGACGAATTTCAAACCTCGGTAATTCCTTTACTCTCTTGACGCTCAGTATCAAGATGGCTATTGAGCCCATTGTCCTCAGGCTGCTCGCTGGTAGCATCATCTGCCACAGATGGAAATTCTTGTTTGCTGTCAGTGGGCGGAGCATCTTCCCTACTCACCACCTTCTCAATGCTCTCAACTGGGATACTGTGAGCTTGAGTCAACCCCTCAGAGATTGGAGACGACAGTAGATGCAATTCGTCGATGATCAGCTTCTCTGGTTGTTCTTCTGGTATACGCACGGCCTCATCTGCCTCCACTGGAAGAGCATCCTCAGTCCCCGGTTGGGGTTCCAAGATGGGAAGCTCTGAAGGGGCAGGGAGAGCATCTCCATGCACCACAGATTGAACAGCATCCCTCTCTTCCACATGAAGCTCAGAAATGGGATGATCTGAGGAGGCAGGGGGGGCGTCCCCTGGTGTGCCCGTGCTCTCATCTGCATCAGATTCAGTAGGATTTACACTTGCAGGGGGGGGGTTCGAAATGGGAGTCTCTGAAGGGAGAGGGAGAGCGTCTCCTAGAGTACCCACGCTCTGGTCTGTCTCCGATTGAACTGGGTCTAACCCCCCTAGCTGAGTCTTCGAAATGGGAGGCTCGGAAGGGGGAGGGGGGCCATCTCCTGGAGAACCCATGCTCTCCTCTGTCTCTGTCTCTGTCGAAACCACGCAGCTACCTTCTTCAGGCTGCGAAATGGGAGGCTCTGAAGGGGGAGGGGGGCCATCTCCTGGAGAACCCATGCTCTCCTCTGTCTCTGTCTCTGTCGAAACCACGCCGCTACCTTCTTCAGGCTGCGAAATGGGAGGCTGGCTAGAGAACCCATGCTCTCCTCTGTCTCTGTCTCTGTCGAAACCACGCCGCTACCTTCTTCAGGCTGCGAAATGGGAGGCTCTGAAGGGGGAGGGGGAGCATCTCCTAGAGAACCCATGCTCTCCTCTGTCTCTGTCTCTGTCGAAACCACGCCGCTACCTTCTTCAGGCTGCGAAATGGGAGGCTCTGAAGGGGGAGGGGGGGCATCTGCTTGAGAACCCATGCTCTCCTCTGTCTCTGTCTCTGTCGAAACCACGCCGCTACCTTCTTCAGGCTGCGAAATGGGAGGCTCTGAAGGGGGAATCTGCTAGAGAACCCATGCTCTCCTCTGTCTCTGTCTCTGTCGAAACCACGCCGCTCTTCTTCAGGCTGCGAAATGGGAGGCTCTGAAGGGGGAGGGGGAGCATCTCCTAGAGAACCCATGCTCTCCTCTGTCTCTGTCTCTGTCGAAACCACGCCGCTACCTTCTTCAGGCTGCGAAATGGGAGGCTCTGAAGGGGGAGGGGGAGCATCTCCTAGAGAACCCATGCTCTCCTCTGAGGCTGCGAAATGGGAGGCTCTGAAGGGGGAGGGGGCATCTCCTGGAGAACCCCATGCTCTCCTCTGTCTCTGTCTCTGTCGAAACCACGCCGCTACCTTCTTCAGGCTGCGAAATGGGAGGCTCTGAAGGGGGAGGGGGAGCATCTGCCAGAGAACCCATGCTCTCCTCTGTCTCTGTCTCTGTCTTAGACGGATGAGAAACCGCGCCGCTCCCTTCTTCAGGCTGCGAAATGGGAGGCTCTGAGGAGGGAGGGGACGCATCTCCTTGAGAACCCATGCTCTCCTCTGTCTCTGTCTCTGTCTCTGTCACTGTCTCAGATGGATGAGAAGCCACCTGCTCCCTTCTTTAGGCGGTGAAATGGGAGGCTCTGGCTGGGGAGGGGGAGCATCTCCCGGAGAACCCGAGTACTCGCCTACCTCAGATTGAACTGGATCTGCACCCCTTGCTGCAGGCTCGGAATAGGGAACAACTAGAAGGGTCGCTGAGACAGAGTCTGGAGGCTGAACCATGGGAACCTCGGCCTCTCTGTCCTCAGCCACAGCAAGGGCAACCTCCTCCGCCCCCTTGGCGACGCCCTCCACCAATTCAGACCCCAGGTGGGCGATGGGCGTCTCCTCTCTTCCATTCTCCTCCCTTCCCACCTCCGCAGCAACGTCAACAGAGCCAGAGCCATGCTCCATCCTGCCGTCAATGGGATCCTCCCACGCCTCCTGGACTGCCAGTTGATCGAAGCGGCCAAGTCACTCCCCTTCCTGCAGCCTCCTCTCACGATACAGAACAGGAAAAATCATGAACCCGTCAGTCCGATGGATCGCTTACCAGAGCTGATAAAACAGAGCGCAATGGCGGAATCAGAGATGAACAGCGAAAGGCGAGCCCAGCTTGGCTTAATCAAGAAACAGAACGTGGGGGGACCTCCGCGGCAGAGCGGATCCATCGAAGGACAACTGGACTGGGAGCAGAAGGCAACAATGGAAAAGGTTGGGGAGGAGGAGAAGGAACGGAACGTAATCCACCGAAAGCTTGGATACCCACCCACCTGGCGAAAGACAAGGAGGCCGGGTCGTTAGCAGGAGTGGGGGAGAACCAGCTGTCGCCGCCGCCCCGGGCCCTTGCTCTCGGGTGGCTTCTCCTTCCGGGCAGTGATGGCGGCAGAATGGATCGGTGCTTCCACGGATTCGCAGAAGACCCTTTTTGCGTTTCCAGCCAACAACCAGGATGGACGAGTTGGACTGTTCGGTGGACTGATCGCCGGGTAGAGAGAGAGAGAGAGAGAGAGAGAGAGAGAGAGATCTTGGGTTGGCGCCGAGCTGGCCTGGCCTTTCCTCTTTTGCGCCCCTTTCCTCTTCTTCTTGACACTTTCTGATCACAGCGTCCCAGTTCCACATTCCAGAGTGGACCTTACGCCTGCAGCTGGGCCCCTCAGCTGCTCTGCTAAGCAGTATAATCCCAGGGAACAACGCCAGATTGGGAAAAGAAACGAGGGGGGGAGAAGAGAGCCCTAGAGCTAGAGAGAGAGAGGAGAGAGAGAGAGAGATCTAGAGAGAGAGGGTGGGGAGCCGTGCCGTTGGCGAATTGAAAACCCCGAGTACAAACGGAAGCAGACAGCGAAACGGGCAGTTGAGAAAGGGCTGACCGTAACCCGGCCCCCCAAAGGCCCACTTACTAAGGCCCGGTCTTTGTTCGGGCCCTGGCCCGGGCCCGAAATCCGATCAGAGGCCACTAGCGGAGATGATGACAGGTGGGCACATGATGATGAACCTGGGCTTCGGGCCTTCCAAGCCCCCAAAGGACCTGAGACGGCGACGGAGTTGACTTCTTGGATATTCGTCGGTCATAAGATAGAAGCTTTACAAATAAGGCTTTAAAAAAATTAAAATGGATTATAATGGTACTCTATATTCATACACTGCGGCTAGTTTTCAACTATGTATTCTTCGGCAATCTCCCATATATGTGTTTTTTAGGAGCCTTTTTCACTGCAAAATTATAATAACCATAATACAAGGCATCCATTAAAGGAAATAATAAATCCTTAAAAACCTCACATTCTTAACTACACGACTAGAGTGAGAAAGAGAGATAGAGAGACAGAGAGCAAGTGAAGACTGAAAAATTTTCCATTAATCATTTGATCACGTTTATAATTTCTATAATAAAATAAATAATAGGTCAATGCAATGGGAATACTTTGTTGAGATTATTGGTCTAGGGATGAGACAAAAGACATGGAAAGTTGAGTGAGTTTACTAAGATTATTCCACCAAAGTATTACCTTTTACTTTTTTATTCTTAATTATTAAACTAACAAGATATCCATGAAACTAGAAAAATCCAATTCCTCCTCATGCATCATGACTTCAATTCTACTAAGCTGTGTTCTACATTTTAGTGTATGTGCTCAAGAGGTCTCAACTCTCACTCCCTCTAAGATAGTATCCTTCTCAACAATGTATCAATCATGAACAATATGAGTTCTTGAGTGATTTTCATTGAAAAAATTCTTCTTTCACTAAATATGCATCTTGATTGTTCTTTCCATCCATCTCGTCATAAACATTTGGCTTGTTATTAATTTGTTAGTTCTTAGTGTGAAATCGACTACTTGATTGATGTTAGTTTTTCTCTCATGTACTAAGAATTTTATGACTTGAGAATTGATGGACTAATCCATTAATATTAGTATCTTTGTCTTCATCAACACTCGATTCCCATGGGCATGGGTGGGCTTGCTTGAAGCAAAAAAACCATAAGATTCAAATTTTGACTATTTGAATTTGTTTATCCCTATGCCTCATCCAAGTCTGGGGTCTTGGGCTAGATGATTAACTCTGAATCAAGATTGCCCACCTCCTAGTACTAGAAAAGTATGGGGATATTAGACTAATACAAGTAGTTAGACTTATCTCAATTTGATGACCTTTGTTTCAATTATGAGCATAGTTTACTACATGGTGATGATGTAATAGGAAATAGTTGTCCAACCATTACTCATATAACCGTAATGTGCATTAAATTTGTGTCTTTTCAAGAAATGTGTCATAATAAAAGTTGCAAAATAAAAGTGGTGAAATAAAAAGTGCCTTATAAAAATTAATGATAAAAAGTTATGACTCTTGTGCTACCATATCAGCATGAAACTTAATAGTTCACATGAAGGTATTAAAGGCTGGTATCTGACCTCTAATGAACTCCATGATCATCCTTAAACTGTTATCCTATATATTGTTGCAATTGAAATCCCAACTTCATGATGCGCTTCAAAGACTTGGGATCCATTGTTGAATCATCCAATAAGGTTATCTAGATGGTTCCCATCAGCAACCCCATGTGAAGCGTTGAAGCCCCTACTCCTTTTACTAGTAGGTCTCACTAACCCGCATTAATTTGAGACAGAGAGAGAGCGAGAAGAGGATGGAGAGAGAAGTGAGAGAGGAAGCTAGCATGGAATTGTCGAATATAGAAGCTGAAGTGAGTGAGTGAGAGAGGGAGGGAGGGAGGGAGAGAGAGCTCTAGTTTGATATACGTGAAATATGAAGGCTACAGAGACAGAGGAAACTAGTAGGGCGTCTGTGGCATTTGAAAGCAGGAGTGAGAGAGAGAGAGGAATCTATTGTGATATCTGTAAAATATGGAAACCTGAGTGCACTTGAGGCGATTGCATTGTTGAGGAAGAGAATCGTCCTCATCCTTGGATCCCTCGCTTGATCCCAAAGGCTCCTCCTCCCTTTACAGCCCGATCGGAGGAGGCTTCTCTCTGAGGAATCACCGCCATTGTCAGCCAAAGGAAAGCACAAGATTCCTGGGTTTCCCTCAGCCTCCCTCTCTTCTGTATATATACATATTATATATAGAGAGAGAGAGAGACGTGACCGGCGAGGAGGCGGAAGAGCACCTAGCTCACAACCCTATCTTGTCTCGACGATCACAGCCGGCGGCGATGGCCGAGAACAGCGGCCTGAGACCCGTTGCGGCTCTCCTCTTGGTCCTCAACTTCTGCATGTACGTCATCGTTGCGGCGATTGGCGGCTGGGCCCTCAACGTCGCCATCGACCGCGGATTCATCATAGGCAAGCCCGCCTTCATCTCCCCGAGTTGGAAATTATTAGCGGCAAAAAGCTAGCTGCCGCCGGCCACAGTGGAGAAAGAAATAGGCATTCTTTTCACAGGCCGGAGGCTAATTGCCGTCGGCTAGTGCAGGTCCAGGCCTCCAGCTACCGGCGCACTTCTCACCGGTTTTCTTCCCCATCGGCAATGCGGCGTCTGGGTTCTTCGTCATCTTCGCGCTGCTGGCCGGCGTGGTGGGTGCCGCGGCGGCGGTTGCCGGAGTAGGCAACCTGAGGTCGTGGAACCGGGAGACTGCTCCGGCGGCCATGGCGGCGGCGCTCGTAGCGTGGGCCCTCACCCTCCTCGCAATGGGGTAAGTTGCACCGCCGTCGCCGCCTTGCTTCCCCCAAGAACTATCAATGTTGTCACTCTTACGTCTGGAATAATCTGCAGCCTGGCTTGCAAGGAGATTCATCTAGAGGGAAGAAATGCTCGACTGGTAAATCAATTTTCTCCAACTCCAGCCGCAAGATTAATTACTTTCCAGCGTCCCCCCGACATTATTTCCACCATAATTATCATTTTTTCAAATCGACGAGAAAAAAAAGAGGCCATTTAAAAGCTTACTCAACCTGTTATAAATTGTCCCAGAGAACTATGGAGGCCTTCATCATAATCCTCTCAGCCACGCAGTTGTTCTACGTCGCTACCATTCATGGAGCGTCCGCCATCCCACCAAGGCATGATTGACTGAGGCCCTGGCACATGAGGAACCTTGGAACTCCGATTCGTCTGCATTGGGTTGCATGTTCATGCCCCACTTCGTTGGGCATCTGTTGAGAATATTATCCGCAATAATGGGATTCCTCAGTTCAAGAAATTGGGGTGACCGGATGGGTGCTGTTCCTTTCCTCTACTGTTAATCTTCTTATCTCTTTTGTTGAGATCTGGATATGGTTTGATAAAATGAAAGCTTGCATGATATATCTACCCCCGCTATCGAAGGAGTGAACATGTTTACTCCTCCAATAAATTATGTTCTTCTCACCTCTTCTGCTGAGATTTGCATTTCGTTTGATTGAAGCTGATGCTTGTGCGAGATTCTCCTCCCATGGTTCGCGTGAACATGGCTTAACGGGTCATAAAAACCTGGCGTTACATCACCATGATCGGAGTCCATTTATTTAGAGAGGGAGATAGAGAAGATGGCCAAGAAGGTTGACTCGTCGACGAGCCTTTCCTTACTTCAAATGAACAATGGGCAAAGTGGGAATATTCGTCCACATTCTATGGATGTATTGGATGAATATCTTGATTAAGATCAGCTCAGCATAGAGCCAACTAATCCATCTGGGAATTATCAAATTCTTACTAGGTCAAATATGGTGATATTAAAAAGAAAACATTGAATTTATATCAGGTTCAATCATACATGTGTATTATTCGTGACACTCTTGATGATTATCAACTGTAATATCCATGGTAATCCTAAAAATATTATTGCCAAGAATTTTTTATGTCATATTGCATCAAATTATGTCAATGAACGTAAGTTTACACGTGAAGAAGACTCGATACTCCCGTTCATGGTCTTTATCTCTCACTCCGAACTATCATACAACTGGGGAGTTGTTCACGCCTGCGTTTGATCTTGGAGGTTTTCTTGATATGGATGCCCATATTTTATGTTGTTTGCTCACGCTAATACTTAGGGTTTGGTGAAGAGGCCAATCGAAGCCTAGATTGTCAATAAAGGAAGATTTTTATCTTGTTTGCAATGAAATTAGTGACTGTATAAAATAACTATAGGCTTATTATCATATATATATATATATATTTTAAAAATATTAAGTGAAATAAGTGCCCAGTTGACTATAGCTTGATTCGGTGCAGAGACAAAGTGAGGTTTCATTTGTCTTATATCCAAAAAATTAGCTTCAAATGGTTTTCTTTAGCAAATGTCAAAAAAAATTGGGGCCTGGGACAATTGGGCCGGGCAGAATTTGTCAGAGGGAGCTATATATAAATTTACTGTAAGATGAGTGGCCTTTTCGTACTTTTCTACTAGGCCGGAGATGGGGTAGGCGGATGTAACGGTAATTTAACAAACAAAAAGGTTAATAAAGGAACGTTGTGGGGTGTAAATGGGTGGGCCGGTCTGAAGACCCAATTTAAAAAATGAGAAGAATTGACGGGATTAGGAAAAATTAAGAAAATAGGAGAGGGGGAAAATTCAAAAAGGCTGCTGCTCTGAGCTCTGCAGGCAGGCCCGTCGGGATTCGCGCTCGAGGGCCTCTTCTTATTCCGGACTCGGGAGGGGGGACGAAGGCAGAGCCAGAGGAAGAGGGGAAGTTGGGGGGACCCTGTTGCAGTTCCACTGCTCTCTCTCTCTCTCTCTCTCTCCCCTCTTGCCTTCCATCCCGACGAAAGCAGAACAAAGGCTTCGGAGAGAAACCGAGACTGAGGGGCAATGGGGAGGGGGTGGAAGCTGACGTTGGAGCGGCGCGAGCTGGTGCCGAGGGCTCCTCTAAACGGCGGTCACGACGAGAGTCCTGCCGGTCAGCGCTGCTGCGGGAAGTGAGAGCTGGCGGCTCCACGGCGGATGCTCCCCGTCATGGCGGCCTCTGGTGGTGGCGCCGGCGCTGGTCAACTCACTGTCGCCTCCTCTGTGGATGGAGGGCGGCTGCCAGAGTGGAATCTCCGCCAAAGAATATGCAGGTCAGTTGAACATGGGTTCTCCCTCACTTCCTCACCCTTGTATGAGCATCCGACGCGTGATGACATCCTCTTGGGGGTTCTTGGCGCATTCCTCCGATGTGCATGTCGTCTCTCTCTCTCTTCTCTTGTACATGCTTCCACTCAGCTGTTCTCCGTAGCGTTCATCTCCTTGCTCCTGTCCTCCTCGTGCTGCTGCACGATGGCGTGCCGTAGATCCCCCCCCAAACTATATCAAACAATAAAGAAGATTGAGCCTCTTCCGCCCTTTTTTTCCCTCTTTAGTGCTTGCCCGCTTTGATCCTCTTGCAGAGCATCCCCTGCTTCCCTAGCCTTGGAAAATAGGGCAGCCCCTGGCAACGCCGTATCCATAAGGCCATGGAGGCATCTCTGAACAGCTCTCCCCTTGCGTAGATGCTCTTATTCTCCTCGAGCCCTTTGGGCTCCTGGTCTCATCTTTTCTTCCAGCTGCGAGGGGAACCGGATATCCTGGATTCTGAATCAATTCTGCATATTTAGCAGAATGCCCAGATCATTATGATTTTCTGTACGTGTGATTTCACATATGGGAGGAGATTCCCCATTGTGAAGCGTTTACCAGCGATTCAGCTGTGGAGACCAAAGTGTTTTTGATGCCTCAGTGCCATAATGGATCTCGGTTGGCTGTGCCTCAGTGCCGGCAATCCGAGGGAGGCAGGCCACATTTAGCTGATTATGCTGGGCACGAAGGCCTCAGTTCTGGGTAATCGATACGTTTTTGAAATCAATGTGCTGTGCTGGCTATCTTTTATTATTATTATTATTATTATTATTATTATGAAGGCCTACTCCAGTGAGTTGTTCCTCATATGCTTTGTTTCGATGATCTTAAAGGAACTCGGAGGGTTAGTGACAGATCTTTTGATTGATTGGATTCCGGGCTATCAAAAATATGGCTGTCCGTATGCTCATAGTGATATCAAACTGGGTTTCGATGCGATGCCCTTTTCTACAAATTCTCAATGCCCCACGTGAGTTTTTTTTCCCACTCGACTGGTCAACGCCGGTGAATGCTTCCCTGGCAACCATTTTGGTCAGAGTTGACTAGACACCATGGAAACGGAAGATGATATTAGGTTGATTCCTGTTTCTGGGAAGGTGGTGTGGTCTGGAATCGAAACGGAGAGATGTTCTAATGGGATTTAATTCTGTCTTGGATGCTTTGCTTTGGAACCCTTTCTTTTTTTCTTGTTTTTTTATTAGCCCTTTCATATTTCCATTTCGGTTCATCTTAGATTGGCGCCTTCGTTTGACCTTTGGTCGTCGCATTGCTTGCTGCGCGCTCCACCTGGGTTCCACAGAGTCCATGAACTCTGAACCCATGTTGACATTTTTTGTCCTGGGAGAACCCTCATTGGCTTGGGTGAAGACTGTGTGATATGCGTATCTTTTTTGGCGCGAAATAGTCAACACTCTGGCTCTACATTGGCTGTTCTTGGCGGCGCCTTTTATCCGATTTCTAGTTGGTTTATAGGTTTTCTAGGGTTCTTCCCAGAGCTGTTTGAAGATCTCTATGAGCGCCCCCTTCCTTGATCAATCCAGACGACGCATTCCATTTCTCTGGATGCCTCCGCCGGCGTTTTCCTCTCTGTTCTACAAGGCTGTGCTGAGATCCCCGTCGACAGACGCCCATGTTTTGACCAAATGCTACAAAGTCAACTGCTAAAAATGGCGAGTCTGCGGGGTCCGCTCATTTGAGTGCCGAATGGACTGGCCATGGTTTTTTTTTTGTCTGCGCCGCATTTTTATGGAACCACTGTTCGTACTTTCTAGAAAATTCCTCGCTGCTATTTAATCAGCTGCATTACTATTTACCATGTTTTCTCAGGTCAACTGATGTCGCAGGAGCCGACTGCAGTGCCTGCGGGGCCCACCCGCGTCCCATAGGGCGCCCCCGGAGCCCAGTCAGCATCTCTGGGGACACCGTTGACTAGGCAGGTCCTGTCCAACTGGGAATGAAGCCACCGGTCCGGGGGGGGGGGAAGGGGGAGAGGGGAGGGGGTAGGTCAACATTTTTTGTGCTATATTTGGGAATCTTCTTGACATATTTCCCTAGCTGAGTGACCCTCATTCTTTCCTTTTATATGCTTTCCACCGTTTATTTGATTCGCCACCTCTCTCGATTATTCCCTTTATAGTTGATGGTCAACAGACCCTGGCTCTTACGGTCTGCTTGCAGCGCGTTGACTTTGGCTCCCAGCAAGTGGCAGCAGCACCGGGGCCGCTGGGCAAATTGAAACGCCGAGATCTAGCCCCCGTCGGCGGCCCTGGATAACCCCGATGGGAACGAACATTGACCGACGTTTTTAGTCAACGGGTACACCTTAAAACAGAAAAAAAACCGGCCCTTGGCGCATGACCCATTAAGTTTCCCTGCTTTGTGGCCCAAAAAGAGCTTCCTTTGACTTCCCCTCCCCGCTCATTCAATGGGTCCCCGGTAGATGAACAATCCGATTACCAGTCAAACCTCCCGGCTGCCGAATCCTCGCTCCGCGGCGGCGCCATCGGCCTCTGCCGGGCATCCCCCAGTAGAACCATGGAGGAGGGCCCTCGCCAAGTACGCCGCCGCGGTCTCCGTGGGCGCCACCCCGGACCTCCGCGCTGTCCCCTCCCTCCTGAAGGCCTGCGCCGCCGCCGGCGTCGCGGCCCTCGCCGTCACCCTCCACCAGCGGGCCGTCGTCTCCGGACACCACCGGGACCCTTACGTCGCCTCCTCCCTCATCCACGCCTATGCGAAGCTCGGACAAGTGGCAAGCGCCCGCCGAGTGTTCGACGAAATGTCGCATAGGACCGCCGTCCCCTGGTCCGCCATCATCGTCGCCTACTCCCATTTTTCCGGCGACCCAAACGCCGCCATGGCGGCGTACCAGAGGATGCGCCGTGCAGGTGTCGAACCCAATGCCGTTACCCTGCTGGGTCTGCTCGCCGGAATCCGGGAGGCGGCTCAGCTGCAGTGCCTCCACGGCGCTACCGTCAGAAGCGGGCTCCTGTCTCATCTCCCGGTGGCCAACTCCATGGTCAACGTCTACTTGAGGCTCGGAAGAGCGAGCTCCGCCCGCCGCCTTTTCGACTCAATGGGTCACCGGGACGTGGTTTCCTGGAACACCATGATCTCTGGTTATTCTCGCGCAGGTGCCATCACAGAGTCTGTGGAGCTGTTCAAGATGATGATGGAGGACGCTGACTCTGTGCCCGATCGGCGGACCTTCTCCTCTCTTGTCTCCTGCGCCGCCGCCGCTGGATCGGTTCTTGTCGGAAGATCGATCCACGGGCTGATCATAACCTCGGGAGTTGACCTCGATGATCGCGTGGTGACCTCCCTCTTGACCATGTACCTGAAGCAGAAGAATCTGAGCTATGGCTACCTCCTCTTCGATCTGGCCTCGAACAAGGACTCAATTTTCTGGACCGCCATGACGGCGGGCCTTGTCCAGAACGATCGAGCAGACGAGGCCCTGAAGCTCTTCCCCAGGGCGTTGACTTCCGGGGAGGAGACTCTCGGCTCCGTCGCCATAGCCAGTCTCCTGGCGGCCTGCGGGCAACTGGGCTCCCTCAATCTCGGAGCCTCCATCCATGGCTACCTCCTCCGCCGGAGCATGATCCCCATCGACCCACAGGCGGAGAACTCTCTGATCAGCATGTATTCCAAGTGCGGCCGCATGAGGCAGAGCCAGCACCTCTTCTGGGCGATGCAGGAGAGAGACCTGGTTTCCTGGAACTCTGTGATCTCCGGATTCGTCCAGAATGGCGATCTGGAGTTGGCCTTCCGCCTCTTGGAGAAGATGATGGGGACCGGCCTCAGGCCCGATTCCATCACCGTCCTCCTCCTGCTCAAGGGCTCGGCCTCTCTGGGCTCCCTCCGCCATGGGAGGCCTCTCCACGGCTTCCTGGTGAGGAACCAGCAGTGGCCCGCCACCGTCGCCACCATGACGGCTCTGGTGGACATGTACTGCAAGTGCGGTGAGCTCCGAGTTGCTCGGAGCTGCTTCGACTCGATCATGGCGGGGGAGAGGGACCTGGTCTCGTGGAGCTCGATGATCGCCGGATATGGCTGTCACGGGAGGGGGGAGGCGGCGCTGGAGCTGTTCTCCGCCTTCCTCTCCTCCGGAATCCGCCCAAATCGGGTCGTCTTCCTGGCGGCGCTCTCGGCCTGCAGTCATGCGGGGCTCGTCGGCGACGGGCTCCGTATCTTCCGGAGCATGGCGGAGGACTTCGGCTTGTCGCCGGAGATGGAGCACTGCGCCTGCGTCGTTGACCTCCTCGGCCGCGCGGGGATGCTGCGGGAGGCGGCGGCGGTGGCGCGGTCAACGCCCACCTCGGAGGTTCTGGGGATCCTCCTCGACGCCTCCAGGATTCACGGAGACGCGGCCCTCGCGGAGGAGGTTGCCGGCGAGATCCTGGCCATGGAGCCCGCCGCCGCCGGGAGCTACGTCCAGCTGGCTCAGGGTTTCGCCGCCGCCAACAGGTGGGACGGCGTGGGGGAGTCGTGGGCGAGGATGAGGTCGCTGGGCTTGAAGAAGACCCCCGGGTGGAGCTCCGTCCAGGTCAACGATGCCACCACCGCGACCTTCTTCGTGGGTCAACCCTTGCATCCTCAGCACGGGGAGTTGACTTCCTTGCTGAGGAACTTGTACGAGGTAATGAGGAGCGCCGCCGACGACGATGACAAGGACTGAGAGTCGGAACAGTTACCAAATCTGGTAGCTTTTTTCCATTTCTTGACCAGCTCAAGTCAACTCCCAATTGTTCTGAAATTTTCTTATCCAAGTGAGCTCTTTGAGCTCTTGGACCTGAAAACTAGAACGATCTTCACGAGTTCCACCGAATTCCCAGCGAGGTCAAACCGCAGTTGACCAATTGTTCTTCGTCAACTGGGTTTGGCCAGAAATTGTTGGATCATGACCAAAGTTGCAACTATATTTATACAAATGCAATAGTTTAGTGCTGCAGATTATCCTTCAACCCTAATCTATAACCCTGATTGACGATCAAATTAATGGCGATAATTTATTTTTAAATAGAAATTTCAAAATTGATGCTAACGTTAGTTAACTTCAATTAGTTTCGAGAGTTTTTAGAATTTTTATTCAACATTTTTAGATGGCCCTGCGTATTTTTTTAAATAATTAAAAATGGCACTAAGAATTTGGTTATTAAAAATGCCGGTTTTATTATTTAAAAATTTTAAAATAATAAATATTGTCCGTGTATCATTTGGGCGGGCAAAATAGGGGGGAGAGAGGGAGAGATTACACCATAATTACCGTAATAATAAATATACTAACAAATTTAATCTTCGTAGAAAATTAATTAAACCACATTAGAAACTTGTAATTACGGAAAATAAAAAATTATCTATAATTTTATTTTTGATTTTTCCATAAATAGAAGAGAGAGAGAGAGAGAGAGAGAGAGAGATGGGCTTATTTTGTCTTGCGGTTTGTCGGTTTGATTGGGCGGCTTCCCTTCTCTCCGTGTCTCTGCCTCACTCTCTCTCGTACTCGCGATCCCTCCCTCGGCTTTCCTCGGAACCCCACCAGCGCCGCCCATGGAAGGCGAAACCGCCGCTACGAAGGACGCCGCCGCCGCCGCCGCCGTGGAGGAGGAGTCGGCGGGGAAGCAGCGCGAAATCGAGAAGCTCAGGTCCGAGCGGGCGGACCTCCAGAGAGAGCTCGAGGCGGCCGTTACCCAGGTGGAGATATTCCGGGCCACCGTTGAAGAGCTCCAGGGGTCGAGGGACTCCCTGGAGGTGCAAATCAGGGATCTGGAGGGGAAGCTCTCGGCGCTTGCGACGGAGAGGGCGGAGGAGGCCGATCGGGCGAAGGGGGAGAGGCGGGCGTTGGAGGCGGTGGCGGCTCGGGCGGCGGAACTGGAGGGGGAGGTCTCCCGGTTGCAGCATGATCTCGTCGGCGCAATGTCCGAGGGTGACGACAAGGCCGCCGAGTTGAAGGATCTCAAGGAATCCTTGCGGAGGTTGGAGGGCGAGGCGGAGGAGTTGCAGGGGAAGGTTTTGGAAGCCAATAAGATCGAGGGCGAGCTGAAAACCTCTCTTGGGAAGCTGGCGGGCGAGAAAGACGCGTTGGAAAAGCAGAAGGACCAAGCCGAGGCGAGAGTTCTCGAGCTTGAAGGTGCGTTGAAATCTCTGGAGATGGAGCTGGGCACGGTGTCGTCGGAGAAGGGAGAAGAGATGATGGAACTGAAACTGGCGATGGCAGACTTGGAGGAGAAGGTTGCTCTGTACGCAGCCAAGTTGGAGAGGGTCCGTCTGGTTGAGAATGGGAGCTCGTCCATTGATGACGCCGGTGCTAAGAAGAAGGCCGACCGCGCAGATGAAATCTTTGGTCATAAATTCTCGTGGAAGATCATGGCGGCATCTGCAGGTGCAGTCACAGCAGTGACTGCAATAACATGCTACCTGCGCCACGCAAAGACCAGGTGGAGATAGATTTTTATGGAGTTTCTACAGTTAATCTGCAGGCTGGTCTCATACTGACGCAATCGTGTGCAAAAATTTTCGTGTGCAGGTCTAATTAGCATGCTGGAAATCCCAACTGGTCAAAGATGATAAGCTTTCCCGGCTGTGAGCTCCAGAGACCTGGATTCATGTACACGGTGAGGCCCATGAGAACAGTTTTGCTGGCGTGGGGATACGCGGATCCTGCTGCCTGTTTTCTGGTTGATTTTACCTCTTGGGTTGCGACTATTTCCATTGTCACCCAATGAGCACTTTTATAAAATTTCCTTAATTGGGGGCAGGGGGGGGTGTGTTCTTGCAAGGTCTCTGGCGCTGGATCAATTGGGTTTTAGCTTTTCTTCCATTGTGTTTTCTGTGCTAGAACTTTGAGAGTATTCTTGCTCTATCACGAGATGTGATGATGAGGCGGTGCTGATCGACAGGGTCTGAGCTCCTAGGAAGCACGAATAATCTTCTGCCAGCGATAATGTTTCACATTTTCAACTATGGTTCATGGATTAAGCCCTGCATGTTCATGGAGGTTGAGGGCGGCTGTGCCTCTTTGCCCTTTAACAAGTTTATCCAGTATCGCCTCTGATTCCAGTACTTGTGGGAAGCTACGCCATTAATTGATTGATCCAGAATTCTGAAATACTCTTTGACCATAGGGAAATGGATCATGTATGTCCTATCCCATCCCATCCCATCCCAGCACATCCCATCCCATCCCAGCTTCTGATCATCATTTCAATGGATGCCCCATTTGATCATTCAAGCTTGGGGTCGATCAAAAGTGCTCCAGAGTGTGGTTATGTTACTGTTTTAATGCAAGGAAAAGGATCTAGATTTTTGTATGGCATTTTACCTGTAACTTTGGAAGATTGGAGCACTCCATTGGTGCTGCTCACTGTGGACTCTATGGTTGCATGTATTCGCTTGCGTTTGTACTGATGTCATAAGGAACTAGCCCAGAGCACTGCCTCAGCTATAATGATCCATTTGATGCTGCGATGATGTTCAGACCCCGAAGAACGCTATTGATCATGGGGAAATGCCACGTTTCCTTTTCAAGAAAAAAGTCAATCCCGTTCATCAGCAGTGTGCTGATGTCGGAAGCGTTCGGTGCTGCATTATTTTATTTAAGAACCCTTTATGGAAATTCCCGATATATCATGCTCCAGTTAATTGCTCATCTATCTTTTCTCTTTAGTAAATTGCCAAGCTCCATCAATTGGCGGTGGGCTACTCCGTCGTCGCTTTATTACCATGATATTTTTGCGATATTTTAGAATTTCGGGGTCTGTGCGCCCATCTTTTTGTGCTCGTCCAGTAAAATTTTGTGAACAGAGGAATAAAACACATCGATGCCAACTTAAGTAAGTTTTTCCTCAAGTTGGTTGCGCCATCTGGAGGGAACTCTTGGATCCATGATCCTCAGCAGTGATAAGTAAGCTGAGATTGTTGATCGTCTGCTTCTGGGTCATAATGAAATGGAATATGGAGCTCTGAAGAACCCACCTCTTCAACGCAGTCAGCCCTCCAATGCTAAATAATTATTTAATTGTTGCCGCAGTGTCTGCATCTGTAGAGTGTAATTTCTTCTATCCTGCAAGGTGTGCTCTTGTCTGATTTTGCGTGTTCTTGTGAAGTGGGATTCAAATGATTTGGCTTTTTGGGTGTAGATCTTATCACCATCCAAACTTCTTTATCACTGCGCATTTCGCTGGAATTATATGGATATTTTAGAATCCTGGGGACTCATTTTTGAATGAGATTAATTAATTTCACCGTTGCATCCGATTAAGCATGAAAATTGACAAAAATCAGTGAAATCTCTTCCCAAAGAGACACGGAAGATTGGAGAGCTATGTTTTTTATTTCATTCGGAAGCGGGACCAGACGGCGCCAAGATCAACACAGCGGCATCATTTGTGGGCTCTGGTGGGGTTTGATCCTGCCTGGAGGGTTTATCTGCTGCGATTACTCAGAGGTGCGTAGATTCATAGATAAACCCTGTGAGGGGCCATGAAGAACTTTGTTGATATTTTTACACGGGTATGATCTTCTTGGTGTATAAATCAATTCTGAAGACTGGGATACACAAGAGAGAGAAGGCACACGCGCCTTTGACTCTTCCTCTCTCCTCTCTCTCTCTCTCTCTCTCTCTCTCTCTCTCTCTCTCCCTCCCTCTCCCTCTCTCTCTCAATTCATGGAGTTAGCGAAGGACATCTTATAAACACATTGCGAAAGAGAAGGAAATGTGTGCAACAGTGTCAGCCTCTCTATCTCTCTCTTCTCTCTCTATATCTTCTCGCAAGGCATCCAATGAAACCATCCCAAGGAAAAGGAAAACAATGCTATACTTTCAGCCACCCCCCCTCTCTCTCTCTCTCTAAGCTCTCAGAATTTCACAGGGCATCCTTGAAGAGACCATGCGAAAGAAATGTTCGACAGTAAACAATCTCTAATAACTCTCCTCGTCTCTGTCGCTGTCTCCATCTCCCCCCCTTCTCTCTCTACAGTCTCAGAGACACCGTAGGCATCTGAGAACACAGACGAGAGCGGAATTGAAAACAATGGGCATAAAGATGTCGACGCCTAGGTAAAATCTGCGAAACCCATGCAAAAAAGACCCCCCTGTATCTCCATCTAGAAAGAGATCCACCCCCCCTCCCACTCTCTCTCTCTCTCTCTCTCTCTCTCTCTCTCTCTCTCGATCGCTCTTGGAGCGGGCCTGAATTTCGGACCCGAAGCGTAAAAGTGGGGCCTTGACGCTGGCGCTCGCCCTCGCCGTTGATGTCGCCAACGGACGTCTTATTCACCATCAGAACCGAAGGAGAAACATGCGGGACCGTTGTCGGCTTTCTCCCTCTGGATCAGGAGCGAGCCTCAGCCAGCCACACCGCATGTTCTCGCGTGCAGCACGTGGGACTCGCCCGCCACGCGTGTCTCGTTCTAGAGAGAGATTGAGAGGGAGAGACGAAGAGGTGTTCATTCTGTATCATATACACGAGGCTCACAGAGGAAGAGACAGACAGATAATGAGATAAAAAAGAGACAGATAGATAGATATAGATAAGAGAGAGAGAGGGGAGAGAGAGAGGGGGAGGGAGAGAGAGAGAGAGAGAGAGAGAGAGAGAGAGAGAGAGAGAGAGAGAGAGAGAGAGAGAGAGAGAGGAAAACGTGAGGGGTCATTCTCACGTGGCACCCACACCGGGGATTGACATGCCTGTTGCACGTGCACATCCAAGAAGGTCATTCAAGCCACATCGACTTATCCTCACAGTAAATATCCACGCCATTAAATAATCAAATCCCATTTAAAAACCGTTTAAAAGATAATAATTCATCAATCGAAGCCACCTCATAGTCAATTCGAACGAATCTCCAACACCACACCCTAAATTCGTCAATTGATGTGGAATATCCATAAAAAGTACGTTTAAAGCAATTTAAAAATATAAACTATTGGTATATTTTTTTAAAAAGAAGCAAGTAAAAGTGGGGTCCCATTTTGTCACACAAAAACCCATCACCCCAGGATTGGGTGTTTAGAAGAATATAATTTTTTGGGTAACAAAAATATGGCACATACCTAAATTGTGTTATACCCAATTTTTCATACAATGCCTCTTTTGGCAATAATTCCTCTTCAACTGTTCTTCAAGTGCCTCTCATAGCTCCTTTCGCTGGCCTTTCACCTTAGGCATGAAATAATGGATTAAGAGGGTTCTGAGAAGGGTTTGGGCCTGATCGTACCCAGTAAAAATATCTTTATTTACCCAGACGATGATCCCCATGCTTCAATTAATTGCGATTATATATCTTCCAATCTTCGGATTCATATTTGTTCAATTTATTCCCATTAATCTGTACTTGAATTATGTAGGAAATTAGAGCACGAGGATCAAGGACAGGATCCGTGCCGGGCGCGCGCAAAGGTTGGATTTTTATCACCCAGATGCCCAAAAAGGTGGGATCTTTCGCACGCGATGGGGATCACGTTGGTGAAGATTTTATTATATTCCGAGGGGGGAGGAGGGAGGAGGAGGGAGGCGTCCGGCGGCGCCGGAAGCTGCCGCGTCGCCGTCGGTGGGCCCGCCCCGCCGGGACGCCTGCTGCCGGCCAAAAGAGGAAACTGAGAAGTAGCTTCCGAAAGCAGAAGAGGACGAGGAGGTGCAGAGGAGAGGAGGAACACGAGGGCGGAGACTCCACGCTCCCCGGAGCACTCTCACGTGTGTTTTCTGCATGGATATATATGCTCGTCTCCACCACGCTCTGGTGAGGTAGATCCATCCCCGAATCTCTCTCTCTCTCTCTCTTCTCTCTCACTAGATCTTTCACTAGATCTTTCTCTTTCTATCTTGCAAGCTTAGGATTGGTGCAGGAGGGAGTGTGAGTGGAGAAAAGGCAGACTCTCCCTCCTTCCCTCCTCTTTCTCTCTCTCTCTCTCTCTCTCTCCCTGTTTTTCTCTCTGTAACATGGAGAGAGGGGCGGTGGTAGAGTGAGTGAGATGACGGGGTGGGTGAGGGGGCCGGTGGTGGGGAGGGGGAGCTTCGGCACCGTCCACCTGGCCAGGTGCCCGCCGGCGGAGTCCACCTCCGAGGAGGCCTTGCCGCCGGTCATGGCCGTGAAATCCTGCCTGCTGGCCGAGTCCGCTTCTCTCCGCCGCGAGAAGGCGGCGCTCGACTGCCTCGCTGGCTGCCCGGAGATCCTCACCTGCTACGGCGCCGCCGTCACTGTCGAGCCCGACGGCCGCCGCCTCTACAACCTCCTCCTCGAGTACCTTCCCGGCGGCTCCCTCGCCGATCTCCTCCTTAGCCGCTGCCGCCGGCCGCTTCCTGAGGCGGCGTTGAAGAGCTTCTCCATCTCCCTCCTCCGCGGCCTCCGCCGGATTCACCAGGCCGGCCTCGTCCACTGCGACATCAAGCCGCAGAACCTCCTCGTCGCCAGCGACGGGCGGGCCAAGATCGCGGACTTCGGCCTGTCGAAGCCGGCGACCGGCGGCGGCGACGCCGAGAGCAGCCAATTCAGAGGGACGCCGCTGTACATGGCGCCGGAGTCGGTGCAGCGGGGGGAGTACGAGCCGCCGGCGGACATCTGGGCCTTGGGCTGCGTGGTGGCGGAGATGGCCTCCGGCGAGCCGGCGTGGCGGCAGCATGGGAAGGGCTGCGCCGACGCCGCCTCATTAATGTTCCACATCGGCTCCGGCGAGTCCTCGCCGGAGATTCCGGAGGAGCTATCGGAGCAAGGGAGGGACTTCCTGAGGAAATGCTTCGTCAGGAGCCCCGGGGAGAGGTGGACGGCGGAGATGCTTCTCCGCCACCCCTTCGTAGAATCCTCCGGCGAGGAACAAGTGCCGGTCTCCGGCGACGTTCACGACGACGAAGTGGTAGTGAGCGGGAAGTGGAGCTGCTCCCCGTGGGCTTCTCCGAGGAGCGTCTTCGGCTTCCCCACGTGGCCGTCCGCCGGGCCGTCGCCGCAACGGTCGCAGAGCGGTCCGTCTTCTCCGGCGCCGGCGAGTCGCCTGCGGTGCCTCGCAGTGGGCTCTCTCTGGCCCAGCTGGGATTCCTTCTCCGATGACTCCCTCTGGATGACGGTGAGGGAGGGGACCAGCGGAAGGGACGAAGTGGAGGAGCCCCCGGCTGCCGGCGGCGGCGCCAGCTCCGGCGGCGGTGGCCCCCCTGAACTAGCCTCGTCGCCATTGCCGGGGAGTGCTCAGAGACAACTCCGGCCACCGGGTGGAAGAAAGGGGGACAGGGAGGAAAGCACACCGCATGGTAATTGAAATTACGAGAAAACCACGACAAGCAGGGGAATCCGATTTTCTCCCCCATAACAACGCTCCTCCAATAAACTGCTCTGAGTCGACCCGAATCGATTCCCAACACCGAATCTTGCCGCCGCTGCGGAGGTCTAGGGGATAACTGACCCCGCCAAAAGGGCTAATGAGAAATGTTTTTCCAAACTGGGGAAATATTAAAGATTGAATAGTTAAAGAGGGTATTTTTGAAATTAAGAATGGTTTCCGTGTGAATGGTAAGAAAAGATAAAACAAGTTTTACAGGAACGCAGCGACGCCTCGTACGGCAAGGGTAAATGAACATGGTCTAGTGGTGGGGAAAATGTCAAGATGGAAAGGATTTTTAAACAAATAAATTTTACTTGCGGTTCTTCTGTATTTTGTAAAAAATAAATGTGGCTATGCCTAGAAATCCCTCAGGGCTCTCCTCCACTCCGCCTACGTGGCCTATAAAACGCTAGAGATGGAGAGAGAGAAAGAGAGGTCTCACTCTGTTTCTGGTAGTTTCTAGCACATCCCCCCATTTCGGTTGGCCCTCCCTGCGGGCGGACGCGGCGTCTCGCCTGAGAGGTAGTGACGAGCTCGTCGAAGCGGGGGGATTCGCGTATCCCGCCTGTTCCTGGTTAGCTTCTGTCGGTGGATCTTCTCCTCCTTCCTGCGGTTTTTTTTCTTCTTCAATCGTCTTTTGTTCACCCTGTTTTGATTTGGTTTCGGTCTCTGGATCGCTGCAGACCGGCCGAACTCGGTTGTGCGCGCTTGCGTACGATTTCCGTCTTTCCGTCCTCTTTCCGTAGTCAGGTCAGATGATTGGTTTACTTTTCTATTTCTGTTCCTTTTGTAGAGGTATCACTGTCGGTTATTGTTTTTCCGTACGGCATGCATGAGATGTATCCTCAAACCCACTCGAAGAGTGTTTATCTTAGACCATACTGCTTGTGGTACTTGTAGTAACTCTTACTTATTTCGAATGGTAGTGCCATTATCACTCTATTCTCTTCAAGATTTAGTGGGCATTTGTCGTTTTTGTTGATCGGTTATGTGTTTGTATATTGTAGAGAGCGCTGGTATCTTATCACTGTCATTATGCTGCTGTACCTTGGTAGAGCTTAGCTGTGTAGCTCATCGCATAGGTTCTTTATTGTCTTTTTCTTGTTGTTGTGTTTACCTTACTTATTCCACGGGCGTAACATATTCATTTTCGTAAATTCAGGCAATCATGTTTAAGAAATCGGCTGAAGCAAAGTCACTGCAACGACTATCTGGAGCAGACAGGAAGAAGCTGAAAAGAACAATGAAGGAGCGTTTCCCTCAGGCTTCTGATACTGATGTAGACATTATCTTCCCTGCCAAGGTAAGTATACTGTTATGACTTGAGTGCCATTCAGCCTTTTGGTATTTTAGCTTGGGAAAGATTTAATCGCTGAATTATGGTGAAACTTCTATTTCTCTTCAATGTACAGGTTGCGTCTGGTATTTTGAATAAAGGATTAATATTCATCTATAAGAGATTTCATTGTTTAAATCACGAAGCCATATGCTAATGTATCAATAATTGACTTAATTATGTTGTCAACAAGTATGAAAAATGGGAAATGGAGGTCACCATTCGTCGAGTGCATAATCAATACGTATGACATTCAAATCAAAATGAGATGATTCGTTTTTGACAGAGAGAATTTTCCTGTATATTCTGTGGTTCTTTTTCTCTGTGAACATCTTATCAAGCTGTGGTACCCATTTTTCTGCTGAATGGCGGTCGACATCCAGTTCCTTTTGTTCTGTCTCTCTGCAGTGTTTTTATATTTATTCAGACTCGTGATGAGAATTAGATAGGATCTCCGTGTTGAGATGTGGCTCATGAAAAATCAAAGATGTCCCCTGAAACAATCATCTAAAGATAATTCCTTACGAATGGGTCTGGCAGCAGGCAATGAAACTTTTTAGCCACTTTCGAACTTGAGACCTTGAGAACAAAAAATTGGAGAAAAATTTCTCATGACAGAAAGATGAGAGATGATTTTTTGAATCAAAATGAAACTGATGGATGTCTTCGTTTAACTCCTTTTAAATTGACCTCATATTTGGTCCGTTGGTTAATTTATGGTTCACTCTTTGGATGCTGCGGAAAGAGAGGAAAGCGGATCATGGACGAATTAAAGTGCTGATATGTTCTGCTTTCATTGTGTGGTCTTCTTTCCATATGTGAATGAATCTCTAATCAATTTCCTCTTGAATGATACTCCTATCATTTTCCTTTCCTGGATTGTAATTTCTTTCCTAGTGTAGTGGCAGCTAAAGGAAGAACTTATTCATTAACATTCACAATGCTTGAGCCATCCCTAGTGTAGTGTACTCTGCCAAATTTAAGAGAGGAATGAACCCCATTCCGTGAATCTCCTTGTAGAACCCAAGAAGGAGAAAAAGAAGATTCCCTCATAGAAGGGTTTAGTAATGAGGAAGAATTTTGGCTATACGTCTTTTATTAGATTACCTCAACCATCCTGTCAACTGTGTGTGAAGGAAATCACATTTGATCCCACCATGGAACTTAGACTGAGGAACAGTATCGTATCCCTCCAGGCCTCTTCTGCTGATTCTAGTTACTCCAGAGACTACTGGTGATGATGAACCGGCATCTCTAATTGTTCCACCAGGAAACGAATATTCCTTGTTCCTTGGATGCAAGTGCATACCATAGATTAGACTTGCTCGATCATGAGAAATGCTGATACTCACCAAATGAATTTGGAGTCTTTTTGACACTATGCTCTTCCCTGATTTATGAGAGCTACGTTATTGGGAGTCATTGCTGCTGATGTGTAACTTTGTAAAAATAGTGCTACTAACTATGCACTGAAATGAGCATCCATGGGGTAATAAGCTCTCAATGTTTTACCATTCTTCTTCTTCTGACTGATGAATGCAATGGTACTTCTAAAATTCTTTGTAGTCCAGATGGAGTGGCAGCTCATCGTTATACACCAAATTAGAAATACTCTCCGCAAACTAGCTGTTTCAGTCTGAGAGCTCCAGACATGAAGAAAGGCAAGATACATAGGCAGATTTTCATTTTCAGACATTTTGACTGTCGTTATCATTTCCCAAGCATTAACCATTCCTAGAAATGGCTTTTCAAGAGTTGGAGGAGTTTATAGGGTACATAGTCCAATATCATTTAGAAGTGTAGCATGTGTCCCATGCGAGATTGATTTAAAACTTTTTTACTCTCTGATCTTCTGGGGCTGCTGGCATTGTAAAGTTTTTAGTCCTTAAATGCTAAGGTCTATCATGTTGATGGCTTGTAACTTTTTTTTTTTTTTACCTTTATCGGTACAGTGGCAATTGACTGCTTGAACGGTCACACAGAATGTAATTTGAGTATAACAACTTTGAACCATTCCATTAGTCTTAACATCATGTAGTTTAATGAATGTGGCCAGAATACATATTCCTGTGTGAACTTGAACTTGGTACATGCCTTTTGTGGTCCCTTTTCTTTTCTTGACGTCATTCCTTGTCTTAGAAAGGTGACATGCTATCATAATTTGGTAATAAAACAGATGCTTCTGGTAACATTGCCTAGACATAAAGTAAATGTCTACCATAAATTCCTTTCTTGTATCTACTGTTGTCAGCAGGTAAAATTCATTTTTTCATTAAAAACAATGGAAAACGGTTTTTCAATTATTAGCTTAATAGAGGTCTCTTTTGCTCTTGTATGTTTAATATTTAGTTCTTTTACACATTTTCAATTCCTTGTTCCTCCACTTCATCTGGTTTTTTTTTGACATTTAATTCTGCTTCAATTTATTTCTATATTTTCCTTTATTTAGGCAGAGGTAACAGTAATGAAGTTTCCAAATCGTGCCCATGTTTATGGTGTAGAAGGTGGCTTTCCTATGCTGTTTGACATTGATGGACGAGGCTCTGAAATATTCCCTACAGGTTCCTCCTTACGTGGCTTATTTCCTACTTGCATTTTGTCATTTTTCTCAAGCTGTACAGTTTCATTGATGGAGAACATGTAGTGTGCGAGTGTCACATTTCCGAATGCATCATATATTTAGGATTTCCTCCCTGACGAGACCTTATATGTTCCAGTATACTAATTCCATTGAGATAGAACAGTCTCATGGTCCAAAGGATATGACCATCTGTCCAGAAGTGTTGTCTTCCCTGTGCTGTACCAGACTGGGCTGTACGGCTGGTCAAAGGTTTCTTCTTTTGTAATTTCCTTGTGTGAATTGTTAATTCCTAGATTATTTTATTGGGGCCATATTTATAAGAGGAGCCTCACTGCATCTTCTCCAGCAACATACATTGGTGCCTTCACGGGTTTGATTACTGTGCTCGGGATTGGAGGGGGGAGAGGTTATTCAATATTTTGGATCACTCGTTATTATACGGAGCCCCTTTTGCCCATACGAAGCCTACCCAGCTTGAAATCTTTTCTCCACCTTACGTCTCTGTATTCATATGTGCATGTTTTTTCATTACTCTTCTGTTGGATACTCTTCTGATGTCATTTTTCCTCTCCGGACTCCTTTTTTTCCTTGCACTGTGGTCGTCAAAGAGTTGTGAGTCCTACACTAGTTCAGGCACTCCTCCATGAAAGGGTCTTTGGCCTCGCTTGACTGCGAAGGTGCCGACTTGGAGATGTGTATTGCAGTCCTGCGTAGAGAACGGACGCATTGGCATGCGTTTATTCATTCTTCACCAGAGGTTGTCATCTGGTAAACGGGTCAATTTTTCGAAAGTTTATTTATTGACTTGGCGATCTTTTTCCTGGCAGTTTATGCCCTCTGGAAGGTTCCCCATCTCTTGCCTTCATTCGAACTAAAGGGGGGCGAAGTGTCACGCTATGTCCTCGGAGGTGCTGATCTGATGTTCCCTGGTGTTAGCATACCCCCAGAGGGTCTTCCTTCCTTTCTCGAAGGGCAGCCGTGGGCAGTGAAGGTCCCCGGCAATCCAGCTCCAATTGCGGTAAGCCATTCTAACTACAGAGTCTTTTTTGGTGCTTTATTTCCCTTTTTTAGACGGAGGAAAGCGCTCGGTCGACCGGGGCTCTCTGTGTTTGAAGCTAAACGTGCCACGTTGGATTCATCCACGTCGTCCCCGGATGTTGTGACGTGGGCATGATTTGACGAGAGGCCTGGTGGAATAACGTTGCAGGTTGGAACCACTACGATGAGCAGCGCGCAAGCTATGAGAGCCGGTCTGCGTGGCAAGGCTCTACGGATAACCCACTACTACCGCGACTCGTTGTGGCAAGTGTAGCTTGCAGTGGCACGAGAGACTGTTTTGGTTTCGACTCGTGCAGGGCGGTGACCCCCATGATTTTGTGGCTTCAAAATCCTGCAGGGAGTCCGCCGAGGGGCACCACGTCCCCAATGCTGGGTTTCTCGAGGACATAGTGGTCGAGGACCCCGCTTCGGCTTCCGCGCGTCAACCCTCCGAAGGGGCTCAGCATGGCGCCGCGAGCAGCGAGGAGGCTCCGGAGGGAGCCGAGGCTTCTGAGACCCCTCCAGGAGATGTTGGTTCGTCGGAGCTGCCCGCTTCGGACGGTGGCGCTTCTGAGGACTTGCCATCTGACCTGAGCGGCCTGAACATATCCCACGGCGCGCCTGCTGAGGTGGCAAACGAGGACAAGGACCAGCGCAGCTTGTCCACTGAACAAGTGGACGCCCTGCTGGATCGATGCCTTCTGCAGGCCTTGCATACGTCTGTGAAGGACAAGGATCTGCCCATGCCCGGGAGCACGCTGTGGTACTGCTTTCTCCCTTGGCCACGTTGCTCTTCTTGGTTTGAGTGCCTCTTCTACTGCGACACTCTTTCTCAGTAATCCTGTTGACGCATGCCATTCTTTCTTTCATTCTTTCTCTCTTTCTTTCTTACGAGGAAGAGCTTGTGGTGCCCTAATAACATACGCCGCGTGTTCTGCATTATTCCCATGTTACACAGGTCGGGCCACGTTCTGCCGTGCAGGCCTCCGGGCATCACGTTGGACATGAAGAAGTCGTCCCACAGGAAACTCTCAAAGTGGCTGCAGTCCAAGTCATCCGCCGGCCTGGTAATTTTTTTTTTTCAGTTCACCCCCCTGCCCCCCCCCCACATTAATAATACAATGTGTTATTATTCATAACAGACAGTTCAGGTCTGATGCTTTTGTAAAGGATCGTACTTGCCTGATATTCTTTTTGAAGAAGAGCCTCTTTAGGAGTGAGTTTCGTTCCGCTTTTTAGATCGCGGCAAAGGAGGATAAGCACAAGAAGGAGATCATCTTGCTGTCGGTGAACCGCGCCCACGGCGATTTCCAGTCGTTCAGGCCGGAGAAAAAGCGGGAGCCGGAGGCGGGGCGCCCGAGCTCGGACTCGGCGGCCGGGCAGGGTCCCCCTGGAGCCGCCGCGCAGCTCGACCTGGTGGAGGTCTACAAGCCGACTTCGCACGTCAACCCCATCTTCACCGCCGTCGGCGAGGACACTGGGAGGTTCTACACCGCCTCCGAGGCCACCGAGGTCGTCTTCAGGTAGGGCGCCGCTGGCTTGTAAAAAGCGAGAGAGAGGGGCGGCCGGTCTTTGATCGCGTGCTCATCGCCGTCGTGGGGCGTTTGGCAGGTACGTGGAGGCGGGGGGGTTGGCGAAGCCGAGCGACAAGGCGATGGTGGTGCTGGACGCGACGCTGTGCGACGCGCTGTACAAGGGGGCGATCAAGAAGGGGAGCAGCTACCCGACGGAGGTGCACAAGAGGGAGGTGGGGCCGGCGTTCCTGGGGCGCATGCAGGTCCACCACCTGGTGACGAGGGGGGCCGCGTCGGTCGCCCGCAAGGGGGCGGTGCACGCGGTGCAGATCGTGACGGAGCGGCGGCAGGGCAACAAGAAGGTCACGCGCCTCTCCGGCCTCGAGACCTTCCTCCTCGACGCCGACGCCCTCGCCGCCGAGCTCCAGAAGAAGTTCGCCTGCAGCACCACCGTCTCGGAGCTCCCAGGTGGGTAGAGAGAGGCCCACAATCTCTCTCTCTCTCTCTGCGGGCCCCTGACTTCGTGTATCAACCAACGAGCAGGGAAGAAGGGGCAGAGCGAGGTGCTGGTGCAGGGCGGGGTGATCGAGGACCTCGCCAGGCACCTGGTGGACCACTACGGCGTTCCCAAGAGGTTCATCGAGGTCCTCGACAAGACCAAGCGATGAGCGCCGGAGGAGACCACTCCCCCCAACCCCCCTGGAGGTACTCTGTTCTAACCACGGGACTCCCTCGCCGGAGAAGACTCTCGCGCACCCCTTCTCCTCCCCAACGCCTCTCGCTGCGCCTTCTGTGTCGGGCCGCTCCGCCGATCTTCTGAAACAGCGGCCGGGTCGAAGGTCCTGCTCTCAGGTGGCAAGTGATCAGAGAGAGAGAGAGAGAGAGAGCTAGCTAGCTTGCTGGAACTCGCGGCCGCCTTTTCTCGAGTCATTCCGTCGATGTTTTCCATCTCCTCCCCCGGCCTCCTGAGCTTCTTCCGTCAGCCCGAGATCCTCCCCCTCCTACTGCGAGATCATCTCCCCTCAGTCTGGACGCCGCCGGCAATAGAGGGTCTCCGAGCTCGCTTCTAAAGCAGACCTTGCCCGGAAGGGCCAGCGGAACAAGCCGAGGCCGAAGGAAGAATGTCGAATTGGAGTAAAAAGCGATTTCGAATTTTTTATATGAAACAGGGGGCAGGTTGATGCTAACTACGGAGACGGGCTAGATTGCCTCAGGTCATGGCCTTGGGTTTATACTAAATTCTTACAAGTTTCAAAATAATTATCATACTTAAATAGCTAGAAAACGAGTAGCTTTTTCGAATGGATCTTGGACTTCAAATCCTTGTTGGATGGCTAGAACAACCAGCCTTTATATGAGTCTAAAAAGGCGTGAGATGTCTCTAAAAGTAAAGACATGAACATACTATGAACGGAATCAAAAATTGATTCTAGGACGATGAAAACACATTGAGAAAGAAAAGAGTTTTTGGGTGACCAACTGGGGTTGAGCTAGTCTTCTTCTTCTTCTTTAGTGGGATTTGATAAAGTTTTGGGCCATATTAAGGATCCTCTCTTTTACAGCCTAACTGTGAAATGTTTGGACCCTTTATTTTTTAATTCTCTTTCTCTTTTGTAATTCTCTTTAACTACATCAATATCTTATGCATGAAAATAGCTTATCTTTGGTTCTTCATTTCATTTATTTCAGTAGTCATAAATATCACTCATACTAAAATTTCTATAAATATTGACAATATATTTACCGAGATATCTACTCTCATTAATCTTCTTCAAACATCTAAATAACTCACCTTTGGCACCAACTTGTAAGTATTTGTCCGAAATCATTCTTTTCGTAAGTAGACTATGAAGTGATCATCAACCTCAGATGTCTTTTTGACACTTTTAGAGATTATCTTAATATCATCCACCATATTCTCTAGTCAAATTTTCGTGTAAATAACTCATCAAAATGCACAATTGATTTCCATGAAAGAGGGAGTTTCTTGTATGTCAAAACCTTTGTTCACTCAACTACCTAATGATCATTCTAACTATGAGTAAAATCTTTATTATCTTGATATAATTATTTTAGATAATCAAAACTAGTGATTTCAGGATTGAGACTCAACAAACAAGTTATTTTCTAGTAATAGTATTTGGAACATGTTTTAACTTTCTTAACTTATGTTTGATAACAAAGATAAACTGGTGAATAAAATAAAATAAAATATTATCCATTATTTTCACATTTCTTTAAGTTTTTTTATAGATTTTAGAGTTTTATGATTGGTGACTAAGGGGATTTTTTTTCAGTTAGATGAAGTCCTGAAGACATCATAAAATTCCAGTTCTTATATTATCCATTTTTTGTGGCATTAGAACCTTTTCCACTATAAAAGTAATATCATGATTTTCTTGGAATGACATAACTCTCACCCAAGTTATGGAGGCATCACATTCTACTTCAAATCATTTATTGAAATTTGGTAGTACTAAAATTGGAGCTGAAGATAATTTTTTTAATCATTTCAAACTTTTACATCATTTAGTCTAATCAAACTTTTTTTTATATATTCCCTTATTAGGAAAATAATGAGATTAAAATATCTGATAAATCTTCTTATGTAGAAAGATGTTAATCTATAGAAATTGTGCAACTAATTGAAGATGCTAAAGTATATTATTTTTTTGATATATTCTTAATTGTTGGCGATGCTCTCATTAGCCTAGCTTTCTCTTTGTTTGCCTATCATCTGTATTGGCAACATATACCTACAACATAAACTTTTTATCTTGAAGCTATATTTCTTCAAAATTATGCATACTTTATTTTGTTTTAAAACTTGAAATATAAACCTCAAGCGATTGATATGTTATTTTCAATTAGTGTTGTGGATCAAACTATCATCAAAATAAATAACAGTAATTTTTAGAATATTTTTAAAAACATTATTCATCGTTCTCATAAAAATACATATAACATCTAATAAAGCAAAATGCATAACCAACTATTTAGAAAAACTTGTCTCCTTTGTATAAATAGTTTTTCATTTATGCCTAGTTCAAATTCAAATTTGATGATACACTTTTCAAATCAACTTCAGGGAAAATTTTTGTTCCACATCATTGTAGTATTAAATTTATAATATTTTGGTAATGAATAAATAATTATAAGATCAAGTAAATATCAAATTATGCTTATTTCAGGATATACCTGATAGATGGCTAATTATAAAACTTTTTATATATAATTCAAAATATGTCTACTAAATGACTCAATAAAAATTCAGTGAATTTATTTATTTGATTGATTTCATCATGTGAAATTATTAGCTTGTATATTATTTTGAAAATCAATGCTAGTTACATAAAATGCCACAATAAGGATTGGAATGACTAAGAAAACTAAAGTAACAAGAAATCATGAAGTTAAATACGAGTTGAAAGCTTGCTTAGTCTACTATGTAGCTAGGTATTTGTAAAACCATGTTTGAATCAATTTGAAATTAAATTAATTGATTAAATATAGTTCATTTTTTTCCCTAATTTTTTTGAATACCAATGACTATACTTTTGAAATTAAATTTAAATAATGAGTTAAAAAATTATCTTATATTTTTAGATAGTGATTCATGATGTATTCTTGATAATCACATTTTATCTATGATGATTTGAATTAGCCTTAATTACTAAGCCGCTACTTCTACAAGAGATGTATCATTAAGTTTCTGTTGATGATATTAGTTTCTTTTCAAATTGAGTTGAACCAACATGCTTTTAATATACATGTTACATCCTAGGAGCAATAAAATTTTTTTATTATTAAGGATATTTGAGTTTCTGAGAAAATATATCATTTTGATTTTCTAGACATTCAATTTATATTTATTTTAGAAGAAAGAGACTTTTGGAAGATCAAAAAGAATTTTTAATTTTTTTGTACTTAATCTTGCTATGAATGTCATATAGTCCACAACTTAGTTGGCACAGACGAAGAATATTTACATCATCTATGACCTCAAGTTCTTTATTTAGTTTATATATAGAAAATTTTTATTAAACATCATAAGCCTTAACTAAATATTCGAAATTACAAGAAGGCACTAAATTGATAAGCATTTTTCAGGTATTCAGCCATCTTCCTTGATCTATTCAAAGAAGGCACTAAGTTGATAAGCATTTTTCAGGTATTCAGCCATCTTCCTTGATCTATTCAAAGGTAGTAAGATAATCAATTATTTAAGTAGGCAGCCCATTTAGGAGATAGATACTGGGCACGCATCAAAATTTGAAAAAGAAAAAAAAAATCTCATTTCCCTCATATATGGGTGATCTTTTTTGCTCCAGATCTCTACAAGTTCATCATGCATCACGCAAAATGATAATATTCTGCAAAGATTGCAATAATGGAAAGATCATCATCCGCTACCTGAAACATGTTAAGCCGGAACTCCCTTTCTGGATTCATCCTCCGAAATTTCAGGAACGTGTATCCGAAGCTGAGCTGATCACGAGAGGTGAAACGATCCACCTCGTTGAACCAGAGGCAGGAGAACAGGTTTGACATGGGCGTGTGGGCGCGGACGATGAAGGAGCCCTCGGGCACATCTGTGATCCAAGAACATTGGGATCAATCGGGAATACAAAGAGGAGGGATGAAAGAAAAGAAATTATGATTTTATTTTTTATTGACTCACAGCTCGGAAGGGGGGTGCTTCTGTCGGAATCGTCAAACTTTACTAGCCCATCAGACTGGTAGAACAAGAACTGCTCATCAATGGCGGTGTGGTTGTACTTATTCAGGCGTTTGTTTTGGAGCACCTCCTCCCAAACGCAATGGCGATCGTAATGAACCGAGATGGCATATTCCGATCTCTTCCTCCACAGGAAATATTCCAGAATCAGAAGAGGATCCGCATCCAGACGCATTTTGCTGTCGATCCAAATCGAGTAGCTGCCAAGATCAAAGAATGCTTCACATGATTGGAAAGGTAGAAGGAATAAAAAAAAAACTGATGTGCGTTTGTAATGACCGATAATGGAGAGCATCATACTTCAAAAAAGGCACTGGAATAAGGTTAAGTATCACAGAGTACCTAAAACTAGAAAAAATTATGCAGAAATCCACTAACACTGATCAACAAGTTCAAGAAACATGGTGGAGATTTAGAATTGAAATGCTGATGAGGCATCCCAGAGATTTATGAAGTCTGATCTGATGTGAATATTTTAGCCCACATGGGAATGACAACTCCCAGCCAGAACCCATGTATGCTTGATGAAGCACACCCATTCCTTGTCCTACTCTTTTTTTGGGCCCCCCATTTAAAACTAGAGAGATGAATGAGACTCTGAGAGATATCTTGAAGATAAAAATCTATACTGCGGATCACATGTACTTGAGGAAGCAATAATCCGGCAAATAGATAAGATCTACCCTGATGTACATGTCAAAGATATCAAGAACATCAGAAATTTTCGCAATTCGTTCATTAATGTGGTCGTTTAAATGGAAATTCAAACACTATCATTCGCCATAATGAGTTTCCCATCATAACTGCGTCATAATCGGTCGTCATCTAGGAAATGTTAGACAAGAAGCTCCTTAAAGAATATCTTTTAATTCCCATAGGCCCAGAAAAAGACGTTATAAGCTAAAGAAATACCTAGCCGAAGGGAAAAGTCTATGTGACAAGAATTTGGGCACCTTTCCAGCTTTACGCAGGTCCGTGTAGGGTAAATTCCTCACTAAGATAATCCTCCACAAACCAATGTTTCCTCTCTCATCAGGTGCAGTCCCCTCCGAAGCCAATTGTGATATTGTCAACTCATCCAGGAACATTACGAAGCAGACCTGATTCTTAGACAATGCGCTAATCTGAACATAGAAAGGTGAAAAGAATCGGAGATCAGGTAATAAGACATCAGTAATGAAATTTTTGCAATATCTAACCCCTGTTAAAAGTTTTTAGAGTATCTGTCTCACGCCAGAAAATTTTACAATGAATTCGAAAAGTAGTAAAGTTCACATCCACTGGGCAAGGAGAGAAAACATAGATCCATGCTTTCCATCTGGTTTCAATTTTGAGCTCAGTGTTCAACTCACGATTCTGGAGATCATATCAGGCCGGAGGGAAAAAAAAAATCCTGCAACTTGTTTTTAAATTAACAGGTTCCGGAACCCAAGATCTAGGATGGAGCAAACTGATGTTTTCCCGTAAGTTACGGATATGAGATGCGTCATTTTGCAAAAAATATTCTCCACCATTGTAGCTGTTCATTCATGCTTCAACTATGGTCGACAATGTTCAATTTTTTTTCATGTGAAACCGGAACTCTGTACACCATTTAAAGGGCAGATATCATTAGCAACCGTATCCTCAATACTTCTCAAATGAAGCATGCTATCTAGACACACTTGAATAATAGAATTTCGGCCATTTTAATTTTTTTTCAACTCGAGATAGATAAAGATCTTCACATTTATCCTTTGCAGAAGCAATCACCTTGAGAGGGAGGGGAGAGAGAGAGAGAGAGAAAGCTAGACGGTGGAATTAAAAAGTGTTCACTTCAACCCCTCCTTGATCTAAGTATGACCTTATATTCAATGCACATGATGTCTCAATCACATCAATGAAATGTGAGGTAGAAGAATGATAATTGACACAAATTTTTTATGATACGATATTGACACATGCACCAGTGTGTCTTCTATTTTGGAACTATAATATTAGAATGGAATAAAAACTCATAATTTTTATAATTCATGTATTTAACAACATCTCTTGAACTTAATCTTATATCATTCATTCTCTTGTTAATTACATAGTGTTGCAAAATAGGAAAACTTATTCTTAGAACAAAATCAATATGATGTTAAATATCTTGTACTAGTGTAAGATGGTTAACCATATTTTGTATGATAAAATTTTTGGATAACACCTTTTGAAAAAGTTGATATAAAATTTCAATTAAATAATTATGACTTTTCATTTGAGTTAGTCAAAAATATTTTTTGATCAATTAACATGATCTTTTCTTTCTCATTTCAAGTGAAATAATTTTCCTCTATTGGGCATAATATGAATTTTTCGTTTCTGTAAAAGATATTAACCCTCCTCTTGTCATGATGTTGGTTATCAAGTTAAGTGATGGATATTTGTCAATTGAATTTACATACCCATAATCAAATAATATTTATAACTGAAACTTAAAGAATAATTCATAAAGCCATGAGTCTGAGGTTTAACACATAGAGTAGGAATAATCTATCATGAATATTAATTTTTAATTTTATTACTTTAGTGATTTCATTTTTTTTATAATTTTTAATTAAATAAATGATATAAATTAATATTTTTTATTTTTTTAGTACATAGTGAAAAGTAGATGGAGATAGATGAGAGATTTTGAAGGGATTAGAGGAAGAATTTTGGGAGACAAATGTTGGATTTGGATAGGACCTAAGGATGAAAGTTTGGGACATTTAAATAAGATTTAGAAGGAACTTTAGATAAATTTTAGGTGGAAAATAGGAGAGGGAAAATGAGAAAATAGACAACAATTAGGAGAGAAAATTGTTGTCAACACATCTTGCATGGAGGGTGAGTTCCAAATGAATACAAGACAGAGAATTTGTGAGAAAGGTGTGAAATGATGCCAAAAAATATTCGAATCAACTTTGCACTAATTAATAAGAAATAAATGCTTCACATGAAACTAGTCACTAAAATACCACCAGAAAATCACCAAAAAATCATTCCACTAGTGTATAAAATGACAAAGATTTTCAGCTGAATTTTTCGATTAAAATTGATAGAGAAAAATTCAAAATCACTCCTATGATGATTCATGATGAGTTATGGAGGATTAGAGACATAATTTTTTTTGTCAACTATTCATTGAGTTCTTTTGATTATTTCTTGTGAATGTTTGAAAATTATTTTTTGTGAAAAAAGATAACTAAAATATGAAATAAATTTAAAACTAACCCTATCTTTTGATGGGTCCACCTTTGAAATAGTAAAAGACATCAGTGCAATGGGTTGGTATCGTCGGGTCGTGTTGCACCACACTAGAAGGCATAGAAGTATCATTCGGTGCCATTGTGTTGCTCATCATAAGAACTATGTGAAGAGAAGGGCCGATGCCACTATCACTGACATCTAGGGTGAAGGAGAAGATTTATGGCCACCCATTGGAGGCTCTAGGTGTAGTTGTGGGAGTCAAGAGGAGAATTCCTTAGTTGCCGGAGGCTTTGACCATGTAAAGAAGATAGAATACCCATGACTGGTGAACCTCCACCACTTTTATTTCATCGATGATAATTGATAATCTTATTTTAACCTGATGATAATTGATAATCAATGTTATGCCTTTCTATGACTCAAGTGCATTGGTTGTGGGGTGCGTTCTTTGCCATCTAATCGATTTATCTTGCACCATCTAATTAGTCACTTATGCCTTGGGGGTATGTGACATTGTAGATTTTATTAGATCATGAAACCGTGTTTAGTCAGATTTAATTAAATATCCAAGGGGGTATGTGGTGCATTCAAAACAAAAAAAATAATATGTGTTATAGGTATTGAACTGTCACTGATTTACCACCGGAATATGAGTGACTGACACATACAGAGGTGTTAGATCAGGTGAAAATCAGATTGCTATGCCCAATAATAGATAGATTATTTATTTATTTATTTTATAAAAGAGTATGTAATTAATTTAATCTGAAATACATCTTAAAAAAGAACTAAAATTCACAAAAAGAGGAAAATGTTTAAAAACATTTTCTTAAATAGTTATTACTTATTTTAATGAATGATGCAACATTTTATTAATTTAACTCACATTGCATCTAAAAAATGAGATATTATCACTAAGTTACCAAAATCTTTCCTTAATAATATGATATGCATTTACATCAATTGCCTTGCTCTTTCAAATAATGTTTTCTCAATTGAATATTTCATGTAATAAATTTTAGTAACTTTTTCTGTAGAATATTTTTTAATCCATTTAATCCTATATGGGTGTAGATATGGTTCAATGTTCAATCTTATTTTGTAAAATATACTAGAAGAAATAATATTTTTGCTACTACCACTATCAATAATAATATTACATACCTTATTGCTAACTATGTATCATGTTCTGAAAATATTATGTTTCTAGATATCTGCCTCCTTCTTGGGTGCATAGTATTTTAACCACAAATGAATATCAAATTTGATTTAAGTTTTCTCCAATTGATATTGATTTTCTTGCTTTTCATTATCTTCTTCTTTAATAGTGTCTACAAAATTCACTGAGCCATATCTTGGGCAAACATTTGATTTGTATTTGTCATAAGGCTTGTAACTTTTTAGAGTAGTATTAGGAGTGTAAGTTTTTTTGGTTGAATAATCTTGCCTAGCTGGTAACATTGCACTTGGCTTTGGTTGGATGAAGCTAATAACAATTGACGTTAACCTCTCTTGTGAGAAGTGTGAATACTCGGTACTTGCATTTCAAGATCTAGTTTCTTTATTTTCTAACGATCCCTGATCATTTTAAAGTCATATCAACATCATTAAATTTGCAAAATGACTACAATGTAATTTTTTCTTGTATATCTCATCTCAGATTACATTAAGATTTCATAATGATATAATATTTATATTGCATCAAATCAACTCATGTTAATAACTTATAGAATTATCCTATATATTTTTAACATACCAACTGACTTATTTGTTTTGATATTCCTCATACATGATTTATTCATAATTATGGAGAAGAAGATTATGTTTGAAATGTTTTCATGTATTCCCAAGTGTAAATGTGCTCCATGCATGATCTTACATGACTAGACTGAAGCTGTTCCCACCATATAGAGGCACTGAACTTGAATTCATAAGCCACTAAATTTTACAAACCAATTAAGAAAATTTTTGATTCGTAAATGGCTGCGTAAACATGATCACTTTTTTTACATGGAAATATCTAGAGTCATCAACATCAACTCTACTTTCGGAACTTTAAAAAATAAATGTAAAATGATTACCAGTGACTATTTTATTGGATGTATCTTTTTGAGTATGCCTGAAATGAATGTATTTTTGGGTATGAGAATGAGTTTCTAATGTTGTCATGCATGATAATAGATGTTTCAAGATTTGAGTTATATCTTTAGAAAAATTTTCTACGTGTTTTTGGTGAAAACAATAAAATTTATTTGTGACAATGGATCCCTTTGGAGAATCATATTCATTGCATTGCTTTACCTTCAGAAATCTTTTAGAGATGAATCTGGAACAAATCTCGCTTTGACATCACTTATTACAACATTGGGAAGAACAATAGCATCATCTAACCTTCAAACAAGAATGCATCAACCTAGATAAAGAATCCAAGTCCTAAAACTAAGTTAGAAATTTCAACCTATGAATTAAGACGGTGACCATAAGTCTACAAGGTTAAAGGGAACTCCTAGATTCACAATACAATACTTTAAATTTAAACCGAAGGAGTGACAATTATGGCCTTTGTTTAGGCATAAAATGGAGGTGAGACATCACCAAGAACAAACAGACTGAGGAAGAATAAAAAATTATGATGGGACAATAGAAGCAAAAGTTATAAAATGAAAAAATAATTTTGGATGACGTACTAGGGCTGAATTAGTCGTCTCACACTTTAGTGGGGCCTAATAAAATTGATCGATCTTTTAACATTATTCTTTTTACATCACAATGATAAAGTGATTGATTCTTCAATTTCAGGGTTTTCTTTATCTTCAGTATTTTGGGCAGTATCATCTATGAATGTTGAGGGAGCTCTCGTTCTCGTGGTTTGGTTATGTCTTCGCTATTCAAAAGTTAAAAATGGTATCTATCATCGAAATAGTCAAAACCAGTGCCCTGGCAGAACTCGTAAGCTCGTCACGACACTTGATGGGCATGCCCATTTTAGAGGGAAGGCCCAAGTTTCTTCACGACACTTGAATTAATCCGGTTGATCTCATCTCATGCAGAAATTTGATGAGACATTGGAGTTTAGAGCTTAAAATGAGAAAAGGGAAAAAGAAATGGGTGATATCCACGTACGGGCCTAAAGCCCTTCTCCTCCGAGGAGGGTGGCGCCACCCGTTGGCATGCATGGGAACGTTTCACTGCTCGCGTGAGCTAAGTACAGTGAACGTAGACGCTGTGTGACCTCCGCCGCGGCAGTGACGCGTCAAGGCTCGCCACCACCTCCTCTGGGGGTTGTAGGGTCGAAGACTCTACGCGGCGCCGGCAAGACGTGAGGTGGTCACGAGAAAGGCACGAGGCGGGAAGGGAACAAATACCCTGCAACCGCCTTCTCGGACCCTATAAATACCGGAGCCTCTCCTTCCTCATCCTAAACCGAGTTGCATTCGCTTCTCAGACGGCTTGCTGGCCATGGCGAATTGCAGCGGGTTCTCCCTGTTCTCCTGTGCCGTCTGCGTGCTCCTCCTCTCCCAGGGTTGTCTCGGCCAGCTGCCCTTCGGAGAGGGGAGGCAGCCCCGCCGGCAGACGGAGAGGAGGGAGTGGCGGCTCGAGAGGCTGGAGGCAGTGGAGCCGTCAAGGAGGGTCCAGGCCGAAGCGGGGGTGATCGAGTACTGGGACCAGAACCAGGACCAGTTCCAGCTCGCCGGCGTCGCTGCCTACCGCACGACTATCGAGCCCAAGGGGCTTCTTCTGCCCTACTACTCCAACGCCCCTCGCCTCGTTTACATCATCCAAGGTCAGTGCCGTGAGACAGACTGGGAGGTATCGCAGATTAACGCCACGGCTCTCCAGGGGGCGGCGTGCTCTCTATCTCTCTCTAACAAATGGACACGTCTCCTTATTTTCACAGGGAACGGTGTTACTAGCTCCGTGTTCCCGGGATGCCCGGAGACGTTCCAGTCCTTCCGACAGTCGGAGCGACGGGAGGAGGAGCGACGGGGAGAGAGCCTTCGTGATCAGCACCAGAAGGTTCACCGGTTCCGGGAGGGAGACGTCATCGCTCTGCCGGCCGGCGTGGCCGCCTGGTTCTACAACGACGGTGAGACGCCCGTGGTCGCCGTCACCGTCGCCGACACGGGAAACAACGCCAACCAGCTCGATCAGACACTGCGAGTAAGCTATTACCCGTTGGGATCCTCATCTTCGCCGGTTGGAGAAGTTGTGTTTACGGGAGTATCGTGTGCTGTTTCGTTTCCTCCGGGATCGTTCTGCAGAGGTTTGAGCTGGCCGGCAGCCCGCAACGCCGAGAATCGACCGAAGGAGAGGAGGCCTCCTCCGGCAACGTCTTCCGGGGACTCAATGCTGAGGTACTTGCCGAAGCATTCGGCGTCAGCCGGGAGACCGTTAGGAAGCTACAAGGACACGACGACCGGCGGGGCAATATAGTCCGGGTCGAGAGGGGGCTCCAGTTCGTGAGGTCGGAAAGATTCCAAGAGCGACAGCAGGAAGAAGAAGAGGAAGAAGAGAGGCGGCAGAGGACGAGGGGCACAAACGGGCTGGAGGAGGCCGTCTGCAACCTCAGGAACAGAGAGAACATCCGCAACCCCGCCCGCGCCGACGTGTACAGCCGGGAGGCGGGGAGCATCACCAGCCTCAACAGCCAGAAGCTCCCCATCCTCCGGTTCCTTCGGCTAAGCGTGGAGGGGGGATTCCTCAGGCAGAACGCCCACTACGCGCCGCACTGGAACATAAACGCCCACAGCATCCTCTACGTCACCAGGGGCCGCGCCCGCCTCCAGATCTCCGGCAACCAAGGCCGGGAGGCCAGCTTCGATCGCGAGGTGAGGCGGGGCCAGATCGTCGTCATCCCGCAGAACTTCGTGGTGGCGGCGCAGGCCGGGAGCGAGGGGTTCGAGTGGGTGTCTTTCAAGACCGAGGACTTTCCCCTGGTCAGCCCGCTGGCGGGGAAGGCGTCCGTCTTCCGCGGCCTGCCTGAGGGCGTCATCGCCAACTCCTACCGGCTGTCGGACGAGGAGGCGAGGAGGGTGAAGCACGGGAGGGGCGAGGAGTTCCTCGTCTTCCGTCCCCGGGCTCAAGGTGGTCGAGTCGCCGCTGCTTGAAAGGGCCGCAGAAGGCTTGGCTGTGCCAATAAGAGCGGAGTCGGCTCCCTTCGTCGTCGTCTTTCTTGTTCGGAATAAAAACTCAATAAGGGGCGATGATTCACCGGACCTAAATCTTTGCCTTCCATTCCCCCTCGTGATGATCGGAGCACGGCTCAATCTATAACTGCGGGGGTGGGTCAGGTTTTTCTTGCTTAAATATGGAAGGGAACGCTTTGACATTACTAAAAGTGAAACTCATTCAACAAGACGTGAAGGGAAGCAGACTCATGTGGAAGATGCCGTAATAAGACTGGGCTGAATCCACAGCCCGCGCTAATTTTGATTTTTAACGGGGCAAAGTCATGCAAATCTAGAGAGTATGAACCGTGCTATTTGTTCGCTTTTTATGGATTGTACTGATACACCTGATCTCGAGAGTATCGAGTCTCTAAATTGGCCCGTGTACTTTAACATGCCTTGTTAGGTTTGATAATCGTAAAATTATTAGGATTATATATCACATTGCCAGAGGTTGAATGCTAGCGTAAGAAAGAAATTGGAATCACAATAGAACTTCTTCCCTCTAGTAGAGATGAGGAGCTTTGGGCTGTGGCAGTTTCATCTTTACTTTATGTATTCATGAAAGTCAGTGAGATCGTTATGAATCCAAATAAAGCCCGATGTAACTATAGAGTGTCTTTTTCGTATTTCATATTCTCATATTGGTTTAGGAAAGAACTTGAAACTGAAGTAAAACTCATAGGTTCATTAGAAATGGTGGTCACGTTTAAATATTGTACAATCTTGAATCGACAACCTTGGCATTGTTTTCCAAGTGATTATATTCAAATATTGCATGTTCCAGAATTTGGATAGTTGTTAAAGAAGTATCTCCAAATATCGATTGGTGGAGTAGAAATTTTAGAAAATTCGAAGATAATAATAGTTTATTTCAAGAAGAGACTGATAGCCCATTAAATAATGTTCAACTTCAAGGTGGTTTCCTTTTATGTGCCAGATATATGCTAGATATTTATGAAAAATAAATATTTTTCAGGAGGGGTTCATAAAAATATGTACTAGTATATTCTTGGAGGAAAAAAAATAAATTTGATTGAAGGGACGTTTCAAACTGGCCACAAGAAAAAAATATATTTTTCAAAACCAAATATATTTAAGGTGTGTGTATAATTTTAAAACTAAACTTTTCTTAATTAATGTTACAAAAATCATGATATGAATTACTATAAAATATCTACTTCCTTGGATAGTTGTGTTAGATTTTAGGCCAAGTTAGAGTGAAGAAGGGGGGCTGAATTGACTTGACCTCTTTTTTTTTAAGTAATTTTCTGTAAGATAGTCTTCACTATCTATTATTGGGCTGACCTAATGGTTTGTAAATATAAGGTTACTACTTTTATAGTAGTTTGACATTAGTCTACATTTACTTCATAAGAACAGAACTCAATTTTGGGTTCCACTAATCAGATCCACTAATCATACCTATTGATTATAAGGGCTTAACTCCCACATGACTTCACCTAAAAATCTTCTATTAGATTCACGTCTCTTGACAGTCCAAACAGTTATTTAATGACACACCTCTTACAAGTGATCAATGAAATATATAATTCAAAGTTTTAACACATAATAAATGTAGACAATGTCATTATTGGTTATTTTTAGAAGGTAGTCATTGTGTGTTTGAGACTTCACTGGTAGAAGATGAGGATGTTGAATGATTTGTTTGTGTTCTGTCGTCAATTTTCTTGTTATGTGGCTGATGGCTTCATTTTTCAAAAAACTTTAAGAATGACTTCAATGCATTGTAAATATTCCTCAAGAAAATACCTTTGTGATTAATGTACAATTAGCTATTTCTTCTTTTTCTCCCTCTTAAATGTGCTATTTGGAAAAGCACAAGGACACATATAAATAATACTTAGAAGAGTAAAGATGATTGTTAGTTATATCTTCATGTTGGAGATCAGCCACACTTATAGATAAGTCATTTACAAAGCTTCTCACATATTTCCAAGATCTTCTATAGATTGTAGTTACTTACACTGCAATTTAACTTGAAATTATCATGAAACCAATATGACATGACCTTTTAATGTATCAAGTATCCGCTAAGAAAACTAACACGTGAATCTTTTAGTATGTAGTGTTCTTATCTCAGATGAGTTGGTTCACTTAAAATAGATAAGGATGAAACAAATTTTATAGTGAATATGATATGGCTTATTTTGTAAAAGTAATCATTTCTTATTCAAACCTCATCCGAATTTGATCAAACAAAATATGAAATATAAGTTTACTTCATAAGTTATGATCTTAATTTCTCAAATCATAACTTCTTTATTCAAAATGATATGTTTGATTTAAAACACATCTAATATTATAGAGAATGATATTCACTTAAATCAACACTCGATAGATAACTTGATGGATTTGATATTAAAAATATTGCATCATTTAATCATTACTTCTTTGGCTGTCAATATTTCTATAAACAATGATACTTTACATAGTAACATGCTTAAATGATAAACTCTCATGATATTGAGATGAAACTATATTTGATCCATGTCATGACGTTTTTCATACATTAAGTTGTCATTTTCATGCCTAAGATCTTGACTTACGTGTTTCATACGTATGCTCTAACCTATTCCATTATAAAGTATATTTACTATATTCAAATCTATATGTATATGTTTTATTGAAGTATAATTTTTTCAATTAATAATATTCTTAACTGATCTTTCAATATTTTTTTATCATAAAAATATGTCACCTTCATGGCTCCAACATCTTGAACCTTATTCATGTTGATGCCTTTATTTTAGTATTAAAAATATGAAATTATAAATATAAATATTATATGAAATTAACAAAAGAAGAGTAGGGGTGACATGCATGAGAAGAGATAAAAAATCTAGAATATAGTAGTGATAAAGCTAAACTTGTGGTGTTGTATGATGTAAGAAGAATCAATCAAAATATCTGTAAACCTGACTCTTAATTACTTTTTGGGTAGGAAATGCTGAGCGAGGGACATATCCACAGGGAATGGAGTTATGTTTGAAGTGACATCTTGATTTCTATTGGGCATAGTGAGAGAGGGATGAATGGAGGGAGGAAGAGTGTCTCACATCTTAGGACGAGACACTTGGATGAATGTAATTGGTTAAGCTATGCAAATGTGACTTTTAGACAAAGACTAATATTAATTACTATTCCTAACTATGCAAGGATTGAGAAGGAAGGTGTGGAAGTACTAGAACACAGCTCACACCTTAGGGTCTATCTCATCAACCTTGGGCTATAGTCAACGATTAGTGGGGAGTTTGTTCTCTTAGCTGACCTCCCTTTCTAACACCTATAAACCTCACTTGTTAACACATTTATTTGGAAGAAACCTTGGTCAAAACAGCATACAGATAAGGAGGGACTCCTGGTGCCATGTCCTACGGCCAACCCTAGTCTAGATCAACCGAAAGAGTGCTCAAGAGATAGAGAAAGAGAGAGTTACATTAAATGCACTCATGAATGAGTTGAAAAAAATTTGAAACCACTCCTAGGTTGATTCACAGCAAGTTACAAATGATTAGAGAGAAAAAAACTTTTTTTATCAAGTATTCATTGAGTTTGATTATTTGTAGTGAACATTCAAAAATTATCATTTGTGAGAAAAATTAACTAAAACATGAAATAAATCTAAACTAACATTGTCCTTCGATGGGTTTGTGATAATATCTTATTTTTTAGATGTATTGTGAGTTAAAATGATTAAATATTACATAAATTTCATAAAACTATATGATAATTGTTGAATATTTTTTTAAACATTTTCTTATATTTTTGGTGAATTTTAGTTAATGTTGAAGATTTATTTCAGATTATAATCAATTACCTACTATTTTATAAAATAAATATATAAATAAATAATATAAATATTACTGCACGGTAAAAGATCTTTACATCTAAGACTAAAGAATCCTCTCATTATCTTGTCCAAAACTAAAAATTTGAAAGAAAAATTAATTTTGATCGATCCTAAAGGTAGTACAAGTCAAACTTAGAATAATCTTATGGCCATGAAAAATCATTATATCTTTGATTCATTTCAAAGAGCATCAAATATTAGAGTCTCATTAACACTCATAGTTAAATTTGAGATAAATCTAAGAATTTTCCAAATGTTTCCTAATTTTCATGGATTACTTTTAGAGGAGCCTCATTAGCATTTAGCAAAATTTTATAGGATATATGATTTAATTAATCTCCCTCAAGTTACACTGAAAATTATTAAGATGAAATTATTTTCTCATATGAGGCATGAGAAAAATTCAAAGATTTACTTAAAAAATGTCCTCATCATGTTATATCTAAGTGGCAGCTAAATAAAATTTTTTATGATAGATTATTAGAACAACATAAAAATATGGTTGATTTTATATGTGGAGGAGTATTTATAGAGAAGACCCCTGATGAGATTTACAACTTTTATGAGAATTTAAGTGAAAATTCAAGAGACGAAGCCTCTTTTGAATTATATGACAAAGATAAGAGGAGAGAAATGTATGAATTCTATCATCAAGATGATTCTAATTTGAGAAACGAGGTTAATAAGATAAATAAAAAATTAGAGAAGCTTGATTTATTTATTGACAATATTAGGAAGCCTCCTATTTATCAATTTAATTCAAATAATTCATATCCTATGAATGGTGAAAATGATAAATCCGAATTATAATGTCATAATTTAGATAAATCATTTTAGTATATGCAAGAACAAGTGTAAGTAGCCCATAGTTTTATTAGAAATCGGGAGTCTTTTCCTAATTCTTATAATCATAATGAGAGGAATAACTTTTTATGGAGAGACCCAAAAAATATTCAAAATGCAGAAGCACTTAGGCCCAATTTAAATTTTGAATTTCGTCCAAAATAGAAAAATATATTTCAAAAAATTCAACCCTCTCATTCCTCACCTGATGATATGGAAATAATGTAATAAATGAGTCAAATGATACAAAAAAGTATGAATTAAATGATGTTGCATTAGAAACAAATTATAGAGGCTCTTGAGAATAGGAGAGAAGAGGGATAACTACCCAATCAACCCATAGAAAATCTAGGAAAATGCCCAACCATAGGATTTCAGCAAGGGGAGTTTAGTGGAATAGATCTAGGAAAAAACCCATGAAATGATAATTTCAAGACACTAAATGCATTAAGGAGTGAGAAAATTTTAGCTGATCCTTATTCCCAAATAGTAGAAGAAAAAGAAAATATGGACAGCCCAAAAGAAAATTAAGGAGTAGAGGAAGATTTTTAATAGTTTATCAAAGAAATTTCAAAAGAAAGGATGACCATTCCATTTCCTAAAGCTCTAGAACTTAGACAAAGAAAAAAAAAGGAACACAATTAAGAAATAAAGAAAATTTTATAAGATATGCAAATTAGTCTTATTTTACTCACTGCTAATGAATATATTCCTAAATAGGCTAGAGTTTTAAAAGAAATGTGTACACCAAAAAGGGCACGTAGAATAAAAAAATTATTTATGCATGCTAATGCTTTATTAATAAATCAAGTGCCATATAAATTAAAAGATTCTGGTGCTCCCTTAATTTCGTGTAATATTGGTGAATTTATTTTTCATAATATATTACTTGACACTAGTGCTAGTATTAATTTACCACCTACAAGTATTTGTGATAAATTCAATATTTCTAATCTTAAACCATCTACTATCACATTATAATTTTCTAATAGATCTATTAAAAATCTTAAAAATATTTTAGAAAATGTGATAGTAATAGTGAAAGGGTGTAAATTTCCAACTGATTTTATAGTGTTGTAAATAGATTTTAATAGACATTTTTATGATGCCCCAATCATCTTAGGGAGACCATTCTTGCATACATCAAAGATGAATATTGATTTCCCCACGAGTATTGTGAAAATTTTATGTGGAGATCAATTAGTAGAAATTAAAATTTTTGAGGTATCAAATGATCTTAAGAAATCTCAAGTTGATGGTCCAGATATTACTGATGAATATGTGTTAGAAGAATTAAAAGAAATTGAGAATATAAATAGGGGAGAGAAGAAAGAAGAAGATCACAAGAATTTAGAGCTGAAACCTCTTTCCTCTAATTTAAAATATGTATTTTTGGAGGAAAATAACTTATTACCTATTATTATTGTGACTGATTTGAGTAATGAGTAGGAGGAAGAATTACTAAAAGTACTTCGAAAAAATAAGAAAGCTATTGCTTGGAAAATGAATGATCTTAGGGGCATTAATATGAATGTTTATATCCATAATATATATCTAGATGAAGGAGCTAGGGCTAGTACAGAACCACAATGAAGATTAAATTCTAACATGATGGAAGTGGTAAAAAAAAATTTTTTAAAGTGGCTAGCTACTAATATTATTTATTATATTTCAGATAGTAAATGGGTTAGTCCTACATAGGTGGTGTCGAAGAAATCAGGGATTATGGTTATAAAAAATAAAAATAGGGATGAAATAAAAATAAGACTAACAATTTTTTGGAGAGTTTCTTTTGATTACAGAAAATTAAATTCATAAAAGATCATTTTCCCCTACCATTTATTGATCAAATTGTGAAAAAGTTTGCTGGATAAAAATTCTTTTGTTTTCTAGATAGATATTCTACTTATGATCAAATTTATATAAATCTTTTTGATCAAGAAAAAATGACTTTTACTTGTCCATTTGGTACTTTTGCTTTTAAATGCATGCCTTCTGGATTACGTAATACTTTAGCCACATTTCAAAGATGCGTGTTGTCTATTTTTTTTGATATGATTGGAAAATACATGCAAGTTTTTATAGATGATTTTTTTATTTTTGGTGAATCATTTAAAGACTATTTAAATCATTTATAGTATGTTTTGAAGAAATGTATAAAGAAAAAATTAATTTTGAGTTGCAAAAAAATCATATTTTATGGTTAGAGAGGGAGTTATGTTGAGACATATTGTGAGTGAAAAGGATTTAGAGGTGGATAGAGCAAAGATTGATATTATATCTAAAATGTTATCTCTAAATTGAGTAAAATAGATTAGATATTTCTTGGGACATGCAGCTTATTGCATAAAATTTATTAAAGATTTTTTCAAAAATTTATAATCCTCTCACCATGTTATTATTTAAAGATGTGCCTTTTAATTTTGATGAGAAGTCTTTTGAGTCTTTTTCTAAAATAAAAAGATTACTTACTAAGGCATCTATTTTATAAGCTCTTGATTGGTCTCTCTCTTTTGAAATAATGTGTGATGCATTAAACTATGTAGTGGGAGCTTTATTAGGAGAAAGGAAAGAGTTAAAACCCATAGTAATCTCATATGCTACAAAAATATTTTTGATACTCAATTAAATTATACTACAATTGAAAAAGAGTTACTAGTTGTAATATTTTTATGAGAATAAGATTTAGATCATATATTTTAGGAGCTAAAATCCTTATTTATACTGATTATGTAGTATTAAAATATTTGCTAAATAAGAAAGATGCAAAGCCACTCTTGTTAAGATGGATATTATTGTTGCAGGAATTTGATTTAGAAATAAAAGATAAATGTGGTTTTAAAAATGTTATTGTTGACCATCTTTCTAGATTGAGTGATACAAGACTAAATGCAACACCTTTACAAGATTCATTTTTTGACGAACAATTGATAGCAGCTTAGCATCAACCATCACCATGGTATACACATATTGTTAATTTTCTAGTTTCTAGAAAAATTCTAGAACAATGGGATAAGATAGAAAAATAATTTATTTACTAAGATTAAAAATTATTTTTAATATGATTCTGATTTATATTACTTGGGTAATGATCAAATTCTTAGGAGATGTGTTTTTAAAGAAAAATATCATAGTGTTCTTAATATGTGTCATTCATCTAATTGTAGAGAACATTTTTTTGAAAGAAAAGTAGTTGTAAATATTTTTCACTGTGGTTTTTATTGGCCTACAATAGTTAGAGATTCTATTAAATTTAGTAAAACATGTATTTCATGTCAATCTATAGGTAACTTAAATAAAAGAGAAGAAATGTCCATGAGTAACATGTTAGTAGTTGAAATTTTTGATGTATGGGGCATATATATCATGAGTATATTTCTATCAACTAAAAAATATGAATATATCTTGCTTGTTGTTAATTATGTGTCAAATAGGTGAAAGATTCTTATTAGACCTAATGATCATAAAATCGTAATGAAATTTATGCAAAAAAATATGTTTTCAAGATTTAGATATCCTAGAGTAATTATTAATTATCGAGGAACATATTTTGCAAATAGACATTTTAGGGAACTATTGAAAAAGAATGAAGTACATCATAGTGGCCACTCCATATCATCTTCAAAGAAATGGGTATGCTATAGTAAATAGGGAAATTTAGAGAATTTTGAGGAAAATAAGTAGATTAGATAGGAAGGATTGGACTACGAAATTATAAGATGTATCATTGGTAAATAGAATAGCTTATAAAAATCTCATAAGTATGTCTTCATTTCATCTCATTTTTGAGAAATCATGTCATCTTCTTGTGGAAATAGAACATAAAGTATTATGGGCTATTCAAAATTTATGTATCGATGAAAAGTCAGTTGGTGAGCATAAAATTTTTCAGCTACATGAATTAGAGGAGTTAAAGAATAATGCTTATGAAAATCACAAAATACATAAAGAAAAAACTAAAATTTTTCATGATAAGTACAACAGCAGAAAAATTTTTGATGTTAGATAAAAAGTGTGATAATATGATTCTAGATTGAAACTATTTTTAGGAAAATTAAAATTAAAATAGAGAGGATCTTATGTGGTAGAAGAAATATATGATCATAGCTTTATGGTAAATGGACAGAGGCTTAAACATTATATAGAACATGAATGCTCTGTAGATAAAGAATTTTTTTATTAAAAGAAATTCAAGAGTGAGATTAATGTGTGCTGGAGACATTAAATTCAACGCTGTATGGGAGGTAACCAATGGTTCTTTTTAACTCATTTTTCTTAGTTTTGTAGAGTTTCACAACATCTATTTTTGTGCTTTGTTTCTTCTTTCAAAAAGAAAAAAATAGTACAAGAGGAGGGTTGTAAAATGAAGTGGGAAATTAAAATTGAGCTTGAGGTGATATTTTTCTGAACTTGATCCTTTATTACAATGTTTTTGGTGCTTAACTTTGCATACATGCATGCTTCACTTGAAAATTATGCTATCTATATTTTTTTGTGTAATTGGGGACAATGTCAGATTTAAGTTGGAGGGGTGATGAAGTATTAATTCTTAAATAATGGTTTTAGAATGAACAAGAACATGTGTTGACATTTGTCATCACCTATAAGGACAACTTTTGGAAAAAATATAGCACTGATTTTCTGATTCTATCATAAACAACAAAAAATAGAGTGCAGACTGTCAAAAACTAGCAGAAAAAAAATAGTCCTAAACTTGAAATTTTAGAGACCCGTTTCTCACATTTTAAGCCTCTAGACATATATTGTTGAAATTTGGAATTAATGTTATGAAGATGATAGTTTTGACTTATTTTTTACAAATATATTGTTGCTAAAAACAGAACTGAAAATAGAGCTGAACATAAAAGTATAATTTTCAGAACTATCTAATTTTTTACATCATCTTGTATGCAAAAAAAAAAAGAACAGTTACATTGATTGATATCAAAAGATATTGAGATGATTATGATTGAGTTAAGAGAATGATTTAATAGCCTGAAATGTTAGAATACTCCTTGGATATATGATAGATAATATGGATTCAATTTTATAGGTTTTCACTTCATGACCTTGATAGATAATATTTACTTGATGATAAAATTTGATTGATCATTTGAGTTTAATGGAGATTTTTACACCCTAATCTATAGGACGTGAGAAGAAATCACTTATTTCAAAAATTAGAAAAAAAAGGAGTAATGTAAAAAGTTTTGAAAATGAGAAACACTTGCTATAAAATAAGTGGATATTGGGAAAGCCTTGAAAATAAAGAGTACACATGGAGGGTGTGAGACATCATTCTCATTGTTGAAATTTTTTTTCAGGAAAAGTTACTTATTCACCACATAAAAAAAAATAAAGGAAAAAGAAATATAGTGTAAACTTAAAAAATTAAGCCATAGAAAAGGGAAGGTAGAATCAATATTTAGTTTGGATGATTGTTGATAATTGGAACATGATGTGAATTATATCTATGAGTAAAAAAGTAATAAAGATGTAGATTGAAGAAGTGAAGTTTATATTATTATTCTAAGGAGTGCTTAGATATTTAAGTGCTTGAATCATTCTTAAATACTTAATAAAAGAGTCAAAAATATCTAGAGGTACATCATTTCTAATTTTATTTTTATGCATTGCAATATGATGTTTGAAATTTTTGAATGCTAATTATATTCATAATTCTATTTCCAAGGGACTAGCAATGACTTGGGGTGTATGATAAGTCTTCATTATCATGAGTTATTCATTTAGTGATATTATAGTTTTAACTTTAACTCATGATAAATAGATTTATATTTGTGCTAAATTGTGAAAAGTGGTTTCTAGTTTCTTAATATGAATTTTTGATTAATTTTATTAAATTATGTGAATTTATATTATTTTATAATTTTATTTTTTGAGATAAATAAAAAAAGAATAAAATAAAATTAAAAAGCCTGCCAGCTTACATTGAGCCTGTAAAGGGGTCGAAGGCTCAATCAAGCGAAGCCATGAGGTAATTGAAAACTACAAACTTGAGGCTCAAGTAGCTAAGGGTACTTTGTGAGCATGAGGCTCATGCAGTTGACGTGTGGGTCACTCCCCTTCCACATCACTAGTGGCCAGCCGGCATGGGGCAAGGAGTGGTCATATACATGTAAGAGAGGAACATACTAATTACAAGATGTAGACCTTTTATTTGCCTCAAAAGTGGACATAAACTGATGTAGACTAAACCCAATGCTCACAGCTTACCCCAACAAGATTATAATGCCCAAGATGCCCCTTAATTATCATGAAGAAACTAACCTTGTGACATCACATTATAAGGACAATATCATATTTATTTCATTTCTCTCTCTTGTAGGTGAGCAACCGATGAGAAAATCACAATTTCTGATAAGTGATGAAGCTGCCAAAATTGCCAAAATCTTGGCAAAAACTTAGTCAACACGATTTGCAGAACATCATGGCCGAAGTTGATGAACAATTTGAGACAAAACATCGCGAACTCAATGAGGAACTCATCTCCAATTGATCAATGAACAAGTCATCATTTGGAAGAGGACGATCCACCAGAAGACTAGTCACCACCTCTTAAGAGCATACTAGATGCGATAAAAGGACCTCCTCTTACTGTGTTGACTTGAGGATGAAGTTCTTGAGATGCGCCCGACCTCTATCTAGCTTATCTCCATCGGGTGACAACAGCTAGAGGGCTGTAAATTACTATTTTTCCGCTCCGCCAGGTGATAATTACCAAAGATGATTCGGTGACACATTCCACTAATTTGTAGACTTTGTAAGAAGATATAGAGATTACTCACTTCATCTTTGTCCAAGGACAACCTTCAAGGCTATGGGCATTAGATGATTCCCTCCCAAACATGTAGTATTCCGGTGATCGTTATCGCAAAATAGGAACTCTATTTTTCCTACTGTAAACTTTATTTTTGTTTAAATTAGTGACATTTGGCATGATTTCAAGTTTCAATCTCTTTCTTCATTGAGTTATGATTCTTCAGGCTTTTATAAAACTTAATTTGATCCATTAATTTTGACGATAATCACTTACGTGAGAGTTGTAGGTTGGAACTTTGTTTTTGCCTGATTCATGTTTGTCGGGCATTGATGTCACCCTAACGTCATACACTTTCTTTCCACGCAAATTCTTAAATATATTATATTCATCTTTCAGTTAAAAGAACAATAAAAATTGTAGGGTTTTAGAAAAATTCTAAAATATTTCTCAATATTATATTAGATCCTTGTGATTGACCTAAAAATTTCCCACTATTGATTTACAATTGATTTAGTTAGTTTGATATACGTTTAAAATTCCAAAAATTGGTATTATATAATTTTATAATTTTAGTTTGATTACAATTGTCTTTGCTTGTACTCTTCAATCTAGTTGAATATATGTGAGTGGGGTCTCCTCCATCACCTTGAGCCCATGCCGTGGTGGAGATGGGCCCCGTTTGCCACCACTTTCACCCTTTAGAAACCCTCATTTGACCTCTACTCACAAGCCTTCATGCCAATGCTTGCACCACAATGGGTCGACTCCTAAGTCAACACAAGGTATTTTATTTTGTGTAGTGTATTACATTCACATTTCATTCTAGTTGATTCTCCCTTTCTAAACCCTAATTTCACAATGGTTGACAATCGACACTCTACCTTTCCTATTCCTCTTTCAAGAGCCTATAGACATGCAAGAATTTTAGAAAAAGTTGAAGAGAGGGATATCATTATTGAATCATCTCTTCAATGGACTCCCTCACCTCCTCCTATAAAAGAAAAATCACCCACACAATTTTCTACCCCTCCATATAGATCTTTTACACAAAATGCATCACCCATTCCTCCTCCAATGATCATAGATGAACAAATTGCCGTTTTCATTCAAAAAATTATCTATGAACACTAGCACCTCCATTCCTATCTCTTTAGAATCTAAGAATTTAGAACCCATTGCTTTGCCTATTCTTGCTAAACTAGAATAAAAAAACCCTCTTCCTAATTCACCTGCCCACAACCCACAACTCTCAGAACCCACATAGCTCATGAAAAAGAGTCAACCAACCATTAGAAAACCTCCTACTATGTGCAAGTCAAAATATGTAGAAGAGATTATCTTGCAAGAACTTAGAACCAAGAATAAGAATTCAAAATGTCCTAGAAAAGATGTTGCACCTGACCCTAGTTTTGTTGGTTCTCAATATTTTTCTTTATTATTTCACACTAAAGCCTATGAAATCAAATTTTGGATATCATTCAAAGATTGATTCTTTGAGTTGCTGTAAATTAATATGAAGAAGTCTTTTGATGTCTTTGGAATTACACATTTAGTTTTTGAGCTTGTTGAAAACTATCCAAATTTTGTTAGAATGTTTTATAACAATGCCTTAGACATCATTGTCAGGCTCACCACATATGTCAAAGAAACTTTCATTGATATTACTTCTAAAATCTTAGATATAACTCTTGATATTCCATTTTGGACCTTCCATGGCCATCACCAAAGAAACTATCACCATGTTCTTGACCATGTTGACTAGAATGAAGAATGTATTTATACACAATACTAAATCATTTAATCTTCCATTATCACAACATCTCATTCACTTTCTAACTGGTCATTGATAACTCTCAATATTTAGATGATAATATCCTTAATATTCCTATGTTTTATTCTTTAATCTTAATTAAAATGCTTAACAAAGTACTTAAAATTGGAAACACATGGATTTAAAATGATTTATATAATTTTAATATTAATTTCTAAGAATTACATGAAGAAATTAATCATGTAATATGATGAAATATTTTCTCACATGTATTTATTTGTATATTATTTTTAATAATATTTCTAAATTTATTCTGATTTTATAGAAATATTAAGGAAATTTCATAAAAATCATTAAATTCACAAAATTAGTGAAAATACTGAAGAATCGGCAAAAAGCATGCAAGATAATCAATTGATTCTCCAAAGAGAAATTATCTAAGTAAATTGCCAAATATCAATTCAAACTTATATTATAATTCAATGCATTTCATTTTTATAGTTTATAATTGATTCAAACTAAGGAAAGTCAAATCTTTTCAAGGTTTTCATGCTAATGATAAATGCACTAATTGTGGCAAGAAATATAACCAATAACTGTAACAAATCAGAAAAATATGTCTATAGGAAGATTAAAAATGTGTTTATGGAGAAGAAGGATGCATCCTCAATTATTCTACACCCCTCTCTGATGAAAACCCCTCTCATCTAATTACTATAGATGCTAAAGTTTGCCTAATTTGTCCATCCAATATAAATGATGGATTCCAAATTTTTTCCTCATGTAGTTGCTACAGAGGCTAAATTTCATCTCAGCATCTTCCTCATTCTTCACCCAATACAAAGGGTGAAGAATTTCTTCCAAGGAGCCTTCTTTGGATGTTGTGGCATGCTCAAAGTAAAACCACTTTTACTACTTAGTTTCAACAAGTGACAATTGTTGAGATTGTCAACCGTCGATTGGAGAGGGTGTTGGAAACCAATTGGTGCACTGAGCCTACACAAATCAATTGTATTTGAGCAAAAATTTGATCGACAACTACACCACCTAGTTCTTCCATAAACATTAATTTATGTTTATTTTGATTATTTTTAGATTCCAATAATATATCTTTTAATCTTATATCATGTTATGAACAAAAGCCCTTTGCTATTAATTCTATATTTCAATAATTTGGGCTTCGATTTGATCCATTTAAGAGTCGACATATTTCTATCAATTGTGAATTTGGGGTGTTCTTCATGGGCTGACATCAACTAACCTCAATAACACCTAAATTCTTATTTTTAGCTTATTTCACTTAAATTTGATAGAAAGTAACTACAAAAAATAATATATCAATTGATAATCATAAATAATTAATTATATTTTTTCCCCTAGAAAATATACTAGAAAAATATTTCTTTTTTAAATTTTCTATTTTTCTAGAATTTATAAAGTTTAAATTTGTTACATTATCTTAACAACAACAGAAAATAGTCAAAATATCATCTACTTTGGCACAGAAGTGGTGGACATGATGAGTTGTCAAAAAACCCAATGTCCATCTTATATTGTATCATTCATGTTATCTCATTGATGAGTTAGCATCCCAATTAATTTCGGTGATTTTTTATTAGAATAGATGAAGACAACCTTGAAATATTATCTCATTCTTCCTCTTGACTTTGTCATCACATGTGTCCTCGAGTATTATCATGTAAATATCTCTAGAGAAGAATCTATCAATAGCATTACACATGACATTATTGAAAAATCCACTTTTCATGGAACAAATTATTCATACAATAATGGTCAATAACTTCATCTTCCACCTTCCACTTTTTACACATCATCTTGTGCTCTCATCTTCTTTGACATCCTTCTTATTGTTGAGAAATTCAACAAAAGCACAAAAAAGGTGGAGCAATGCTTTGACATGATGGAATAACGACTTTGAGACTTTTAAGATAATATTCCTAAATTCACTCACTTTTTTCATATTTTTTTAATTAAGTAAAAAAGATCTTTTCTTATTTCTCTTTACTATTTTATCCTTTCGCATTTTGATCTTAGAAAAAGGAGGAGAAAGATTGAGAAATATTGGAAATCTAGATGAGTGCACAAACTCAAGTGGAACATTTGCTCATGGGGAGCAAATTTGTATTCAACACATTTATGTATTCATTGCTTCAATCATTGTGGCTGCCTTGTGTGAATGGATATGAATGTTAAACTTTGATTGTTCTATTTACGTGTAATTACTTTTACATGTGTTCACACATGATACTTACTATTACTATTGTCAAAGTTTTCAAACTTGTTATGTGCATGGATCTACTATTGTATTATTTGTGCATATTAATTTTGCTGATAGATATATTTTCTCAAGATGACTATATAGTTAATCATAGAGGGTGAGATTTTTGATGTCCTTGGGCATGAGTTTTGATATTACATTTATGAGAAAATATATTATTAAGATTTTATTTTATCCATGAGATTATTATAAGTGCTTGTTATATTTTATGTATTAAATTTATTATTTATCTCATGATTTTATTTTATCCATGAGATTATCTCATTCATCCAAGGGCTTAAACCTTAGGATTAACTGATTTGATGAATTGGTGAAGTGTCACATTTATAATTATAAATATTTGTTGAAAAAAAGTATTTTAAAAGTAAATGAGATGATAAATGATAATTATCTTTTTATTTTATTTATTAATAATTATTTAACCAGTTAATTATAGCCATTTAATTGTTAGTCACATGGATTATGAAAAGAGAATGAAAATAGTTCAAAATATTAAATGGGCTCTCATAAGTCTCAAATTAGAAATCTAGACGATGACACATTGGTTGTTTACGTAGAGAAAATGGTTAGCTCAATGTTCAAATTTGCAAATGTTCTCAATAGGAAAAATTGTTTGTCCATGAGAGATGAATCTAGAGCTCAAATTTAAAATAGAACAATTTAAGGAATAGCAAGTTAAAAATTTGCAATGGTCAAAAGTTGTTATTGTATGTTATGGAAAATGGTAAGTATTTGAACTAATCTTCTGAGTTTATCTCTTGAGTAAAGTATGAAAAATCATTAGAGAATGAAGCCTTACAAGTCAACAAAGTTGAGGAAATAGAAAACAAGCATTTCACTTTGATATGTGAAGAGGAGTCATCCTCACAATCAACATATTTTATCACAGAGTTTCAAACATGTATGAATTACTTCATTCATCTTCATCAATTTTTGGTGATTAACAAAACCCTCAAATATTTCAAGCAAGCTCTCTATGAGGCACAAGGTGTTCTAAGCCTAGTCTAACCTAGAAGGGCTAAATCTCTATAGAGATCAAACTTGAGTTATTAGGCTGCTGATTGCGTGAAGTTTAGGAAATGAGTAAAATTTAGTAGAAATGATCTACTAAAACTAGAAGTAGCCATGTGAGGGGTGGACAAATATGAAAAGATTGAGTCACATTTGTGAGAGAGAGAAATTCTTGAGAGAACTCATCAAAGAAGAAAGAAAGAAAACCTACATGTAGATAATTATGAAGAACAATGTTAGCATGTGTATTGACACCTCTATGATTTAAAAAGAAAATCTAAGATTATAGAAATATAAATTTACCCCCTCTTGGTAATTCACCTAGGCCCTTAGATCTTTGAAAAATGATTATAAGTGGCTATTTTGTTCGATGTATCTTTTTTAGTACACCTGAAATAAATGTAACTTGAAGTATGAGAACGAGTTTCTAATGTTGTCAAGCATGATTATAGATGTTTAGAGATTTGAGTTATATCTTTTAAATTTTTTTTGTTATTAGTGAAAACAATAAAATTTATTTGTGACAATGGATCCCTTTGGAGCATCATATTCATTACATTGCTTTACCTTCAGAAATCTTTTAGAGATGAATCTGGAACAAATCTCGCTTTGACATCACTTATTACAACATTAGGATGAACAATAGCATTATCTAACCTTCAAACAAGAATGCATCAACCTAGATAAAGAATCCAAGTCCTAAAACTAAGTTAGAAATTTCAACCTATGAATTAAGACGGTGACCATAAGTCTACAAGGTTAAAGGGAACTCCTAGATTCACAATACAATACTTTAAATTTAAACCGAAGGAGTGACAATTATGGCCTTTGTTTAGGGATAAAATGGAGGTGAGACATCACCAAGAACAAACAGACTGAGGAAGAATAAAAAATTATGATGGGACAATAGAAGCAAAAGTTATAAAATGACAAAATAATTTTGGATGACGAACTAGGGCTGAATTAGTCGTCTCACACTTTAGTGGGGCCTAATAAAATTGATCGATCTTTTAACATTATTCTTTTTACATCACAATGATAAAGTGATTGATTCTTCAATTTCAGGGTTTTCTTTATCTTCAGTATTTTGGGCAGTATCATCTATGAATGTTGAGGGAGCTCTCGTTCTCGTGGTTTGGTTATGTCTTCGCTATTCAAAAGTTAAAAATGGTATCTATCATCGAAATAGTCAAAACCAGTGCCCTGGCAGAACTCGTAAGCTCGTCACGACACTTGATGGGCATGCCCATTTTAGAGGGAAGGCCCAAGTTTCTTCACGACACTTGAATTAATCCGGTTGATCTCATCTCATGCAGAAATTTGATGAGACATTGGAGTTTAGAGCTTAAAATGAGAAAAGGGAAAAAGAAATGGGTGATATCCACGTACGGGCCTAAAGCCCTTCTCCTCCGAGGAGGGGTGGCGCCACCCGTTGGCATGCATGGGAACGTTTCACTGCTCGCGTGAGCTAAGTACAGTGAACGTAGACGCTGTGTGACCTCCGCCGCGGCAGTGACGCGTCAAGGCTCGCCACCACCTCCTCTGGGGGTTGTAGGGTCGAAGACTCTACGCGGCGCCGGCAAGACGTGAGGTGGTCACGAGAAAGGCACGAGGCGGGAAGGGAACAAATACCCTGCAACCGCCTTCTCGGACCCTATAAATACCGGAGCCTCTCCTTCCTCATCCTAAACCGAGTTGCATTCGCTTCTCAGACGGCTTGCTGGCCATGGCGAATTGCAGCGGGTTCTCCCTGTTCTCCTGTGCCGTCTGCGTGCTCCTCCTCTCCCAGGGTTGTCTCGGCCAGCTGCCCTTCGGAGAGGGGAGGCAGCCCCGCCGGCAGACGGAGAGGAGGGAGTGGCGGCTCGAGAGGCTGGAGGCAGTGGAGCCGTCAAGGAGGGTCCAGGCCGAAGCGGGGGTGATCGAGTACTGGGACCAGAACCAGGACCAGTTCCAGCTCGCCGGCGTCGCTGCCTACCGCACGACTATCGAACCCAAGGGGCTTCTTCTGCCCTACTACTCCAACGCCCCTCGCCTCGTTTACATCATCCAAGGTCAGTGCCGTGAGACAGACTGGGAGGTATCGCAGATTAACGCCACGGCTCTCCAGGGGGCGGCGTGCTCTCTATCTCTCTCTAACAAATGGACACGTCTCCTTATTTTCACAGGGAACGGTGTTACTAGCTCCGTGTTCCCGGGATGCCCGGAGACGTTCCAGTCCTTCCGACAGTCGGAGCGACGGGAGGAGGAGCGACGGGGAGAGAGCCTTCGTGATCAGCACCAGAAGGTTCACCGGTTCCGGGAGGGAGACGTCATCGCTCTGCCGGCCGGCGTGGCCGCCTGGTTCTACAACGACGGTGAGACGCCCGTGGTCGCCGTCACCGTCGCCGACACGGGAAACAACGCCAACCAGCTCGATCAGACACTGCGAGTAAGCTATTACCCGTTGGGATCCTCATCTTCGCCGGTTGGAGAAGTTGTGTTTACGGGAGTATCGTGTGCTGTTTCGTTTCCTCCGGGATCGTTCTGCAGAGGTTTGAGCTGGCCGGCAGCCCGCAACGCCGAGAATCGACCGAAGGAGAGGAGGCCTCCTCCGGCAACGTCTTCCGGGGACTCAATGCTGAGGTACTTGCCGAAGCATTCGGCGTCAGCCGGGAGACCGTTAGGAAGCTACAAGGACACGACGACCGGCGGGGCAATATAGTCCGGGTCGAGAGGGGCTCCAGTTCGTGAGGTCGGAAAGATTCCAAGAGCGACAGCAGGAAGAAGAAGAGGAAGAAGAGAGGCGGCAGAGGACGAGGGGCACAAACGGGCTGGAGGAGGCCGTCTGCAACCTCAGGAACAGAGAGAACATCCGCAACCCCGCCCGCGCCGACGTGTACAGCCGGGAGGCGGGGAGCATCACCAGCCTCAACAGCCAGAAGCTCCCCATCCTCCGGTTCCTTCGGCTAAGCGTGGAGGGGGGATTCCTCAGGCAGAACGCCCACTACGCGCCGCACTGGAACATAAACGCCCACAGCATCCTCTACGTCACCAGGGGCCGCGCCCGCCTCCAGATCTCCGGCAACCAAGGCCGGGAGGCCAGCTTCGATCGCGAGGTGAGGCGGGGCCAGATCGTCGTCATCCCGCAGAACTTCGTGGTGGCGGCGCAGGCCGGGAGCGAGGGGTTCGAGTGGGTGTCTTTCAAGACCGAGGACTTTCCCCTGGTCAGCCCGCTGGCGGGGAAGGCGTCCGTCTTCCGCGGCCTGCCTGAGGGCGTCGTCGCCAACTCCTACCGGCTGTCGGACGAGGAGGCGAGGAGGGTGAAGCACGGGAGGGGCGAGGAGTTCCTCGTCTTCCGTCCCCGGGCTCAAGGTGGTCGAGTCGCCGCTGCTTGAAAGGGCCGCAGAAGGCTTGGCTGTGCCAATAAGAGCGGAGTCGGCTCCCTTCGTCGTCGTCTTTCTTGTTCGGAATAAAAACTCAATAAGGGGCGATGATTTACCGGACCTAAATCTTTGCCTTCCATTCCCCCTCGTGATGATCGGAGCACGGCTCAATCTATAACTGCGGGGGTGGGTCAGGTTTTTATTGCTTAAATATGGAAGGGAACGCTTTGACATTACTAAAAGTGAAACTCATTCAACAAGACGTGAAGGAAAGCAGACTCATCTGGAAGATGCCGTAATAAGGCTGGCCTGAATCCGCAGCCCGCGCTTATTTTGATTTTTAACGGGGCAAAGTCACGCAAATCTAGAGAGTATGAACCGTGCTAATTGTTCGCCTTTTATGGACTGTACTGATACACCTTGTCTCGAGAGTATCCAGTCTCTACATTGGCCCCTGTACCCTAACATGCCGTGTATGTTTGATAATCGTGAAATTATTAGGATTATATATCACATTTCCAGAGCTTGAATGCTAGCGCTAGAAAGAAATTGGAATCACAATAGAACTTCTTCCCTCTAGTAGAGATGAGGAGCTTTGGGCTGTGACAGTTTCATCTTTACTTTATGTATTCATGAATCCAAATAAGCCCGATGTAACTATCGAGTGTCTTTTTCGTAGTTCAGATTCTCATATTGGTTTAAGGAAAAACTTGAAACTGAAGTAAAACTCATAGGTTCATTGGAAATGGTGGTCAAGTTTAAATATTGTACAATCTTGAATCAACAACCTTGGCATTGTTTTCCAAGTGATTATATTCGAATATTGCATGTTCCAGAATTTGGATAGTTGTTAAAGTACCTCCAAATATCGATTGGTGGAGTAGAAATTTTAGAAAATTTGAAGATAATAATAGTTTACTTCAAGAAGAGACTGATAGCCCATTAAATAATGTTCAACTTCAAGGTGGTTTCCTTTTATGTGCCAGATATATGCCAGATATTTATGAAAAATAAATATGTTTTAGGAGGGGTTCATAAAAATATGTACTAGTATATTCTTTGAGGAAAAAAAATAAATGTGATTGAAGGGACGTTGCAAATTGGCCACAAGAAAAAATATATCTTTTAAAGAAAAATATATTGGAAGTGTGTGAATAGTTATTAAACTAAAATTTTCCTAATTTATGTTACAAAAATCATGGTATGGATTACTATAAAATATTTACTTCCTTGGATACTTGTGTTAGATTTTAGGCCAAGCTGGGGTGAAGAAGGGTTGAATTGACTAAACCTCTTTTTTTTTAAGTACTTCTTTCTAAGATAGTCTTTACTATTTATTATTGGGTTGGATCTAATGGTTTTTAAATCTCAAGTCACTATTTTTGTAGTAGTTTGACATTAGTCTACATTTATTTTCTAAGAACATAACTCATTTTTGGGTTCTACTAATTAGATCCATTGATCTACCTATAGATTATAAGGGCTTAACTCCCACATGACTTCACCTAAAAATCTTCTTTTAGATTCACGACATGATTTCTTATTCAAATCTCATTCGAATTCAATCAAACAAAATATGAGATATAAGTTTACTTCGTAAGCTATGATCTTAATTTTTTAACTCATCTCTATTCAAAGTCATATATGTGATTTTCAACACATATCTAATATTATTTAGAGAATGATATTAGGTTAAATAAAATATGAGATATAAGTTTACTTCATAAGCTATGATCTTAATTTTTTAAATCATCTCTATTCAAAGTTGTATGTGTGATTTTCAACACATCTATACTATTTAGAGAATGATTTTCAACACATATCTAATATTGTGATTTGCACAATCAATTAGTGGAACCCAAGGGTGGGGATTGTCCTTAGAATGTAGACATAGGCCTATGCCAAACTACTATAAAAATTAGTGTGTCTATGATCACAACTTAATAAAAATCAGCCCACCAAAAGAGTAACAAAGAGTTCACAAAGAAGAAATCCTTCAAAAGATAAAAGGGAGATCAATTCACCCTCCTTTTTAGTCCTTGCTAGTCTTTAACCCAAAAAATGGTATCAAAGCTTTCCTTTAGAATACAAGAAAGAAATTTCTTTGAGTAGATCCAATGGCCAGCACATTAGGAGACAATCTAGAAAAAGTATCAGTGCATAGACCACCCCTACTAAATGGAATGAATCATACCTTTTGGAAGAATTGAATGGAGCTATTTATATAGGAGATAGATTATCAACTATGAGAAATTATCGTAGATGGACCAATAGTAGTGAACGTAGACCTTCCTATAGATGAACGCAGAAAAATTATATCCATCAGTGCCAAAGCTAGAAATATCCTCACAAATGGACTAGATGTGAACGAATATAACAAAGTAATAACTTGTGAGACAGTAAAGGAAGTTTTGGGATAAGCTACAGATCATACATGAAGGAAATACTCAAGTTAAGAGGTAAAAAATATATCAACTATCTTATGAGCTAGAGATGTTCATCATGAAGGATGAAGAAACAATTTTTGATATGCAGATTTATTCACAATTGTGAATGGTATGAAGAATCTATGAAGACCTCAACTTTAGGAAGGCTTGAATAGAAGATTATTAATGGCATTACCACCACAATGGATTTCTAAGATCATTGCCATTGGGGAGTCAAAAGACTTAGCAGAACTATCCATAGACAATGTAGTCGGATTGGTGTTGACTTATGAAACGGGGATAGGAAAGTCCAACGTAGGAGCTCAAAGAAAAATGAAGAACTCTGCTACATTGAAAAGTTTTGAATTCGAAGTGACTCAAGAAGATTTATGAGATGACAAAGAAGGAGAGGAAATTGGGATGTTGTCTTGGAAAATAAGCAGAATATTGATGAAATCTAGAAGTAGAAACATCTCCACAAGACCTTAGATTCAACATCCAATATCTTTGATAAATCTATGAAAGAAGTTCTCTATTTTTGAGTGCAAGGAACCAGGGCATTTAAAAGCTGACTATCTGCAACTCACACGAGGTGCAACAAAGAAAAGGGCAATGGTAGTAACATGGAGTGATGATGATGACAACTCATGTGAACAAGAAGAAGAGAAGTTGCAAAACCTGTGCTTCATGGCAAACAATTCAATGGTATATAAATCTGAGAATGAAACTCCTAGAAATGAACTGTTAGACATTATTGCCAAACTGCACGATGCATTAAAAGGGAAAGGGCTGATCATAAAAACTGCTTAAAAGAAAAGGCTGAACTACAGAAATAGGATGCCATGATCAAAAAACTAGAGATAGATCATCAACACATGGAAATTCAAAAATATGAGATGAAGGAACTGATCATTAAGAACATAGAGCTGAAAACTGAAGTAGAAAAGCTTAAAGATGAAAAACTAGTTTTACAGGAAAATAAAGAACAAAAATCAGGAGAAAAGAAGACTGAAAATGACTATCATAAACTTTGCACTCTAAGATTTAAAGACAGTCAACAAAAATTAGGAACACTCATAAACCCAACACAAATAAATTGAGAAGGATAGGGTTATAATACAGCAGAAAATAAACACAGATAAAAATAGAAAAATTATACTCCAATATTTCTACTATGCACATCAAAGAGTACAAACACTCCAATTAGATCATTTTCAGTTAAAAATTCTACAGATTTCAAAACCCCAGCACCAATAACATTTATAGTTGTTCCCAAAATATTTGAACATTCTACACATCTTTCAAGAACATAACATTTTAGGAAAATCAGTTAAGGAGCACCATATAACAAATGCAAAGAAATATAGGTACCTAAAGAGTTAGAACCTATTCAAGTAAAAATCCAGATAAATTCTAGATCCCTATACTGAAATAAATTTATTTATTTCAGGACTTTCTATAGATTGAAGAAGTTCCATGATACCTTGATAGTGGGTGTTCAAGGCCCATGGCCAAAGAGAGGAGATGGTTCATTTCATTCATTGAAAAAAAGGAGGTGATGTTCATTTTGGTGGAAATGAAAAGGGAAAAGTCATAGGACATGGAAACATAAAAGTTAACCAAAACAACATAATTGAAAACGTTAGACTAGTCAAAGGATCAAACCATAATTTAGGTATCATCACCAATTATGTGATATCGGTTTCTTTGTAAATTGTGAAATTACTTCCTGATGCATTTTAGACTCTGACAAAAGCATTATTCTGATTGCCCCTAGAAAAAGTAAAACTGATGTTGTTTATTTACGTGATCTTATTGAATCAAAGGTATGTTTAATTGTTCAGAATTATAATCATTTAGTTAAACTATGGCATAGATGTCTTGGACATAAGTTTAAGAAGAATAGAAAAATTATGAAATTAGATCTTGCTGAAGGGGTGCCTCATTTTGATTTAAATGAATCATTTTATTGTGACACATTCATTAGAGGAAAACTAGTAAAACTACATACAAACCCAAGAATATAGTTTCAAAGAGCAAACCACTAGAGCTACTACATAGATTTATTTGGTCCAACCAAAATATCAAGTCTAGATGGAAAAAGATATGGGTTTGTGATTGTAAATGATTACTCTAGATTCACATGGGTATATCTTTTACCAAAAAAAAAGATGAAAAACTAGTGAAATTTTATAAATTCTATTAGAAAATAGAAAATAAAAAGAAATTAAAGATTAAATGAATTGGGAGTGATCATGGTGGAGAATTTGAAAATATGAATTTCATGAAATTCTGTGATAAACAAAGAGTTGTTCATGAATTCTCTAGTGCTAGAACACTTCAACAGAATGGTGTTGTTGAGAGAACGAACATATCATTGATAGATATTTCTAGAACAATGTTGTCTGAGAACAGTCTTTTCAAATATTTTTGGACATAAGCCATAAACATTGCTTGTTATATTATGAACAAAATCATGATCAGGCCTATAATTAAGAAAAGTCCATATGAATTGTTTGAAGGAAAGAAGCTAAATATTAGTTACTTTCATCCATTTGGGTGTAAATGCTTCATTCTCATAAATGGGAAAGAAGAAATAGGAAAATTTAATGGTAGAAGTGATGAGGGAGTCTTCTTAGGATATTGTGAAAACTCTAAAGTATTTATGGTATATAACAAGTGGACTCTAGTATGGTATGATAAATTGATATCATTCTTGCTCGAAAATGAATTTCATAGGGGGAGTATATATACAACATTGTTCACTAAGGAAAAAAATGATAATATACACATTGTGCAAATATATGTGGATGACATAGTCTTTGGATCTATAGACGACACTATGTTTAGAATTTTCAGTGACTATGAAAAATGAATTTGAGTATGATGCGTGAACTTAGTTATTTCTTAGGGCTTCTAGTAAAATAGTTAGGTCACAGAATATTCATCTTGTAGGTAAAATATGCTAAGGAAATAGTATAAAAATCTGATTTTGCTTCAAGAAAACAAAAGAGAACCCCTATGGAGAGTAAGATTAAACTAGACACGTATCTAAAGGGAAAAATTATAACTACTAGTAGATCAAAAAAATTATAAAAGAATGATATAAACATTATTGTGCTTACCTACTAACAGATCATACATACTTTTTAGTGTATGTTTATGTGTTAGATTTCAAACTGATCCTAAAGAATCACTAATACTTCTGAAAATTACATGCTAATCTATTAGCAAATTTAGGAGAATAATACATATTTGCTCATTATTTCACAAGTTATGATATTAATATATTTATGTTTCATTTAAATAAATTTATCTAAATTTTTTAAAAAATAATATTTTATAATTAAAAAGAAAACTTAATGAGAGTCTTTTCATTATGAAACAATGTGATTGATGCATAATCTTATTTATTTCATGTTGATTCAAGTTTTATTATGCTGTGCTCAATTTTTATAATTTTTAATAAATTATTTATATCAAAAAATTTTCTATAATTTTTTTGAAAAGTTTCTAAATTAAATAATATAATAAAAAATAGCTTAATGGGCTCACCAATTAGTCAGCCTATGTAGGCCTAAGATCTTGTCCATCTAATAGCTGAATTTCGTGTCATAGATTTGACAAATAAAAGAATGACATGTCACCAAGTGTACTAATGCCAACGAAGCTCGAATCTCATGCTTGTAAAAGCAAAGCGATCTAATATGCTAGGAGGCAACATGTCGCTTGCCTCATCGCACCTACTAGTGGATGCATAGATCCCAATAAAGGCAAGAAAATGGCCAGACTATATGACGACAGGTATGCAGCCAAGTCACTCCTTTTGGTGGATTCGCAACACATGAATCTGCCACTCGACAAGGAGCCACATTGCCAACCATCATCTCACGTGCTTTGATAAAGTGGACACAAGTGAAAGGATTGTAGTGGCCTCATTTGATGACATACAAAGGGCCACATCACCTACCAATCATTGTGGATTGATAGCATGCGAATTAGATGGTTCTTAACTTGTCACATGACGAGGACATAGGTGCAAATATCAGTTATCATCTAATAAACCAGATATATTACATGCAGCTGGGCACATTTATGAATACAAATTATCGTCTATTAAAACAGACAATATCCATTATTCTCATGTGCAATGACGAAAAAAATCTTGAAAAATCGAGAAAAATCTAGAAAAACTGGAAAAAAATTGGTAAAAATATCAAATAAAAATAGAATGCTTGATTTGTGGAATTGGAGAATAAAAAAGAACGAAGAGGGAGAGATAGGAGTCTTTCATTGTTCTTTTTCATGTTCTAGGGTTAAAGAGTTTTTCTTCCCATTTTTCTTTTATTTTCAGCAACTTGATAAATGAGAGGATTTCTCTCTTTCCTCAACATCAATCAGTCCAAATCAATTCTGTTGAATTGGATATAGGCTGAGGGATCTACTCTAAGGTCAAGAAAAACTCAAAGATACTATGGGTTATAAGCTTTTATTGCTTTCAATTTATTTCCATTTCTTTCTTTCAAAATCTGAATATTTCTATCTTGTTTCAAAATTTATTTATTTACTACATTATTTATTTCATGTGAACATTTATTTATCTTTGATCTTATTTATTTGAAAGCTATTTTACTTTTTTTTCCTTTTATTTAATTTTAATCATCATTGTAACCAATATTTTCTCATTATAATATAGATATTTGGGTAAAAATTATTTTTGATAGGGAATTAAGTTATTTCTTTTGATTCCTTCTTGAGGAGAAGACCTAATTCAGTAATTTTAATTTTATTTTAGGTGAACCTAGTTCAATAAATATTTAAAATTGATTGATGGTATTAATGATGACTTAGGATCATACCAATCACACCTAACAATAGTAAAACAAATTTTTAGATATGTCGCATGTACAACTGATTTTAGACTATAGTTTCTGAAAGTGTGACATAATTTTAATGGCATATAGTGCTTTTGATGTTGTTGGAAACATGACAGCTGCAAGAATACCAACAATTTATGTTTGCCATTGAGAGGATGCTTAATTTCGTGGGCATCAAAGAAGCATAGCACTATAGCACTATCAACAGCTGAAACAAAATATATAACTATTGGGCTCTATTGCACACAAGTATTATGAGTAATTTTATTCATGATTATATAGATAAAAATTATATTATTATAAATTTTATCGAGACTGAATTTCAATTTGCAGATATGTTCACTAAACCATTGAGTACAAAAAGATTTGAAAAACTTCCGAGGGAAATTAGAATGTGCAGCAAACTTGAGGTATGTAACTCGGACTGATAAATCTTAGAAATTCTTTGATTACAATGTTATGAGTAATGTGATGATATACTAATCCTCTCTACTGCATTATTAATTCTATTAAAAATAGATATTCATATTGTACTAAAATTGAAACAGAAGATTAGAAGGCTGAACTTAGAAAGGTTAGAATAGATAGATCACATTTACAAAAATATAGAATCAATAGGATAGCAATGTGCAAACACTTTCATTTAGTCCTCAATTGATCATCATACTTGGGTGATGATTGATAGCTATGCCAAGAGACAATGTGAAGAGGAATACACTAATTCAGAACTATGATCCTACATTTGAAATATATTAACATGATCATAGGAAATCTAATATATTCTCACTTCAACATATCTCTTAGTTTTCATTGAAAAATCTCAGCCCAAAATTTTAATGTCTAGTCTTGAAGGGCTGCAATCTTCTTGAGAAACCCAAAAGACTACATTCAATGCTCCTATTTGAATTGTCTTGTCAAGCTTTAAAGTTTGTATCTTTATATGTGGGTTACTTCATCCCCTGGTATTGAAACATGAAGCACTTTTGAAGTTCCCCATATCAAGGTACACATCTAAATCTTTCTTTGAAACACTTATTAGAGTCTCATTACAATGTCAAGTCCATATTCCTCTGATCAGTCTAGCTCATTTATTTATCAAGCTAATCCGGAAAGTCCCCATTTTGATTCTATCTTCTAAAGACTCTCATGAGTATTTGTTGTTGGATTAAAATACCCATAATCTAATAATATTTATAATTGAAACTTCATTGAATAATTAATAAAGTGATGAGTCTCAAGTTGAACATAGGAAGCAGGAATAACCAATCATAAATATTCATTTTTATTTTATTATTTTAGTAATCTCAGAATTTTTTTAGAATTTTTATCAATCAAATAATAGAAACTAATATTTAATTAATAGGAAGAAGTAAAAGGGAGATAGACGTGTGATTTAAAAAGGATTAGAGGAAGAAATTTTTGGGGATAGAGAAAAGATTTCGAAGGGACTTTCAGATGAATATTTGGGAGATACAAAATGGGGTTAAGAAGGGATTTAAAAAAAATTTTGGGTGAAGAAGAGGAGAGAGAAAAGAAAAAAGATGATAATTGGGAGAGAAAAAGTCATGGTCAACACATCTCATGCCTACACTGACATGATTTATGAGCAAACATGTGAGAGAGTATTTGTGAAAAAGGTGTAAAATCAAATCGAAAAATGCTTGAATGGGTTTCAAACTGATTAATAAAGAATAAATGGTTAAAATGAAAATTGAAGATCAATAAACTGCTGATTAATTAGAGACAAATTATTGGAAAATCATTTTTCTTGACAAAAAAATGACAAGGATTTTCAACTAGATTTCTCGATGAAAATCAATGGAAAATGATTTGAAATTACTCCTAGAATGATTCACGATGAGGTACAATGGATTTTAGATAGAAAGGAGTCTTTTTGATCTAATTACAATGAATCAACTATTCTTTTGATTATTTTCAGTGAATGTTAAGAAATTACTATTGGTGATAAAAAAATTAAATAAAACAAGAAATAAATCTAAAACTAATGTAGTCTTTTCGATAGGTCTACCTCTAAAACAACAAGAGATGCTAATGTGATGGCTTTGTATTATCTAGTCATGTCACACCACATCAAAAGGTATAGAAGTATTACTTAGTAGTGCTGGACCACTTGTCGAAAGGATTTTGTTGAATGAGGGTTTGATGCCACTATCACTAGCATCTAGGGTGAAAGAGAAGACTTGTGGTCACTTGTTGAAAGCTCTAGGTGCAGCCAAAGGAGTTAGGAGATGAATTCACCAGTCATTCGAGACTCTAATAGTGTGGAGGAGAGAGAAGAAGAATGTTTGTCACCAGCGAACCTCCGCCACTTTTAATTCATTGGTGATAATCAATAGTCACAATTTTACCTGACAATAATTAATAATTTCTCATATGTCCCTCCATGACATAAGTTGGTTGCACAATGCTTTTTCTATAGTCTAATCAATTTGTCTCACATTGTTAGATTTCACCTATACCTTGATGTATGTCACACTTTAGATGTCATCAGATCACCATGTCATGATCTATTAGATTTAATTAAATACCAAGGGGTTTATGTGGCTTGGCTTGAAAAATTAGAAAATTTTAGCATGTTATAAGTATCAAATTGCCACTGATCTACTGCCAGCAAATATTTTATATTTCCATACAAACTTCATGTAAAACTTTATTATTTTAACTCACATTACATCTAAAAAATGAGATATTATCATGTGTCATTGGCAAAATACTTTTGAAAACTTGAATATGTTACTCTTTTTTCTTTTTCTCAATGATTTAATTCACTTAATATACTAAGAAATATATTTAACATCATTTCAAATTTTTAAACACTAGATAATATGATTCTAATGATATAATTAAACATAAAATATTTTTTATGATTTGCATTAGAATTTTATCCTATAACCATATTTTATCCTTTCATTTCAAGATGATTCTTCAACTATTACTCTTTTATCCTTAAGTCTTCCTAAGTTCTAGAATCACTTGATCTCAATGATTCACACATTGGATTTGATCATTACAAATATAACCATAATCATTTAATAAATAAAATTAATATAAAAAATTATAACATTTATTAAATACTTGAAACATAGGAATAATATGTATAAATAAATTTTAATATTAGTAAATACTGATTCATAGTTATCAAAATCAGGGGCTTCAGCACAAGCTTTATAAGGTCTTTAACATGATCAAAGCAAAAATAGTATTCAATATCCATCCCAAGAAGAGGACAGCAAGAATCAACTCTACTGAAGAAAATAAGGTACTAGAGAAAAATGTCAAAACCATTATTCATCAACCAGAAACAAATAAAAGCTATCTAGAAATATAGAAGACTAAAGTTAATGAATTACGCACAGAAAAGATTTACTTAAATCAAAGTAAGAAAAATTTAAGAAGAACGTGTTGAAGAGAATCTCAGTAGTGTTAAAATCTTTGATAAAGGAAGAAGAAAATTAGAAGACACTTTTCTGAAGTCCAATGATCATAAACCAAACGTTAGATAAACTATAACTTAGTATAGCCACATAAGTAGAGAAAAATATTCTAGATGGTAATGTGACACAAATAAGAAAACACAAAATCCAACATTAGATACTTGATAACACATAAATAATAGGTCAGAAATGCATATTTATCATCTATATTTTAGCACTCTTTGGGATATTATTCAGCATTTACTCATCCCAACAGTGTGATTGTAATATGTTTGGAAGTATATTAATGTTTTTAGTATTTTCTTGAATTATTCTTTTCATATTCATTTGATGCCAAATTAAACATAGTCATGATGGACATTATATTTCAAAAATTTTATTAACTCCATTCAAGCAATTTTTAGTGATTTATTACTCAAGTCTAGGGTATCCAATATATGGCTGAAATCTGGCCATTGCATGCACCAAGTGCACCTTATGACAAAAACAATCCAAATGGCCTAGGAATAGAGGTGCCAAGGAAGAAGGGCTCACCAATCCAATAGTAGAATGTGACCCAATGGGGAACTAGCCATCCAACAGTGGAAGGTGACTAAATGGGGAACCAACCATCCAACAGTCAAAGGTATTAAAGAGAAGATACCCACATATCTAATGGTGTGTAGATGTCTAGAAAGTCACAAAGTCACCAGAACCTTCTAACAATATCTCTCATACATAGAGAATAGAGACAGATAGAGAGAGAGAGAGAGAAGAGGGTGTTGCTCCATATATCGGGGGAAAATAATGTTACTAATAACTCTTTTAATAGTGGAAAATCGTGGTCCTTACACCCACCCAAAGGGGAAAGGTTTTCCAGGGCTCCACCTTGCATTCTAGCAGGTGTATTGCAATAGGAATGGAAGTTCATCTCACCTGAGTGAGGCCTCTCTCATTGCTACAAGTGGATGCCTCTTTCTAGCTGAAATAGGGAAGGAGTGGTGAGGCTAGATTAGTTTTGTAGTGAATGATATTTTTGTTTATCTAGAGTTAGACTTCGATCTGAACTTAGAGGTGGGTTAGGTTTAGGAAATATTAATTTATGCAATATCTAATTTCTGGTTTCACCCCTTCTAAATTTGAGAAATCAAATTAAGAACTCATCTCTCACCCTTCTCATCTCTCCTATCGACATTCTTCCTCTATCTTTTTTCTCCTTCTCTCCATCTTTCACTTAAACATATAAGCATTCAATCATTTAGTCCAAATTCGTTGAGTAGATGACTTAACTTGCTACTACCTATGGATTCTTACACGAATTAGATTTAGAATCAGTTTATATTGTTTTGATTGAGAGGATTTAGGCTTAACGACACCTACACAAATCTAAACATTAGTTGTTGTGGAAAATATGATGTGATAAATTGCTAACAAAAATGAGAAATAAGTTTCTGTTGAAAATAAAAAAGAATTTCTACATGATGAATTGTAGATATTTTTTTATCTATAATAACATAAACCTCCAAAATATTAGAGAAAAGTATATTGATTTCTAAAATTTATTATAAAATATGAATAATACTTTACAGGATGAAAATCTGATTGTTGCTCTAACTGAGAAATGAAAAGAGTTTAATAGAGAAAGGATTAATACTACACGATTTACCAAAGAAAAGAATGAGCATCTACATGTTTTTCAAGTATACATTCACGATAGTCTTCAGATCATTAGCTAAACACCTGTGTAAAGAATTATCAAAGATTTTGGAGAAAGAATTTGAGATGACCACATTGGGAAAACATGGTTATCTTAAAGGATCAAAAGATGGGATACCTACCTCTCAATTGAAATATGCTTGAGAGTTATAAAGAATGATTATTTAGCAGGAAAATAAAACGAAATAGTTTCTTTCCATACCAAAAGTTTGTGAGAGACTTTTACATAAGAGTTTGCCTAAGCTTCATTGAGTTTCTTATTGGAGTGTCTTCACAAGCAACCTCTTGTAACACATCATATGCTCAGCCTAAATGAATTCCACCACGAGAAGCCTCCATGTAGTGTTCAGCAGGGGAAGTAAGAAGGATCATCCCACACTGAATCAAGGGCACAAATTGATGTGATTAGAGATTATGCTCTTATACCCATGAGCAACAATGATGATGTAGAGCACTCTACGGTAAAATCTCTCCCCATCGACTCATAAGAACAGGACGCAGCTCTCCTATCTATACAGAGAAGCATGTGGCTCTCGTCTCCAAATTGCAAGATACACGGTGACTCCCATATAGCAATTAAGAGAGGCACCGGTGTCCCTCCTCAATGGCCCATAGGGCAGACAACAGCTCTCTCAGCAAGACTAATGGTGCCATCTTCCTCTATAACGTCCACAAATACATGGGTACATTGTGAAAGGTTTTGTGAGAACAGTGCATGGAAGTTGGCTGTCGCTTATACTCCACCTCACAATAACGGAGAAGGTGAGATTTAGTCAAGAAATTCTTCTCTCAACTCATCTTCACAAGCTGCAGTTAATGCCCACCTCCAACATGATCATTATAACCACTATTGCCTCAATAAAAGAAATTCCTATATGCTCTGAAAGCTAGTGAAATCCAAACAATGGTCGAACTTCTTTACAAGAATATATGTTGTCATCATATAAATATATATAGGATTTTGGACCATATCAACCTTTTCTACATTGATGTGTTTACATTGTCATGATCCATCTGACTCTCTGTCAGATCTATGGCTCTTTTTCTTATCATAATACACCTAACTCTTATCTAATACCAGACTTATCTTGCCAATCGAATTTCATAACCACAGCTTCTTTTACTCCCACTATTATTACAATGTATTTTCCCTTTGTCAGCAATAAAGTCATAGATGATTGCAGGAAAGCTTTCTCACGAATAGCAGTCTAAGAAAGTAAAAACATAATATGTCATTGATCTCTTCTATCTGAATCATGTAATCATTGGCAATGTTTTTTCTATTACTTATTTCCTTTGTGTCAAAATATCCTTTTTATAATACTATAATAATTAAATTATATGATTAAATAAATAACCGTGTTATAGATTGGATGATATCTCCAAGATTAATTTATGAAAGTTTAAGAAAGTCCATCTCATGTTTACTCATCATTAGTGAGGAAACTTAGCATTCTAGAGTAAAATACAGTAAAAACTCCAAGATTCACATTCTTCTAAACAAGATTGGCAAAAGAGAAATTAATGAAAGAGGCTTCTGCACTTCAATGCCATACTTGTTCATCATGTTGGCGCTACTTTTGCCTAAAATTTCGTTAAAACGGAACTTATGTGTCTTAAATCATCCAGATATGCGGCAAGAATAAGGATGCCATCATTTCTCCCCGTCACACATTTGATAGCAGCCTTACCCCGATGAAAACCTTTATTTCTAAAGCTTATCCAGTGTTGTGGTGTTAAAGTCTTGGTGCTTCTGTGGAACTCACATAAAGGAAAGAGGTTTCTGGGATAGAACGCCGCAGTCTACATAAAGTCATATAGCTGCGCATGCAGACATACATGGGTGCACAAAGTCTGAGCAGATGACATGCCCGAGAAGAGCAAGATGTAGTGAGGCCTTTTATGAACTTTAGGGATCTTATAAGGCATAAATCTATGCAAGCAGTGCACAGTGACAAATTGCCACTACCAGGAAGACGTAAGGCTTAAAATTGCCACAACTGGACAAAGAATGAGCCAAGTACAGGAAAATATCCTAATAAGTAAATATTTTATAGGAATCCATACCATCATTCTTGTAGCATCGATTGACAAGACGTTTAGTTTTACAACTTTACACAAACTTTATACATATTATGGCTCTACAAAAATATTTCTCCTTGTGGCTACTCTATACCTCCTTTCAATTTCATTCTTTCCTTCTAACTAATTTGGAAGTATGGGTATTTTAAGTCCTCTGAAGTATTCGATCAACAACAATGGAGATAAGCTATGTTTCATAAAGATTTAGCAGATATTTGGCACTTTTTGGAGAGTGGCTGGTACCTTCAAGCTGATCATTATTTGTTGGGCTATCAGCCTCTTGTACAAATTAACTATTATCTTAATATTTTTAAAAAACTTCTTCTCCCTTAATCGGCGTTCACAGGTATTACTTTTAACAATTATTGAAATTCCAAAACGTGAAATATGAGAATATAACTTCTTGAAAAATGTTCCCAAGGTTGCCACTCCAAGGTTGTACAATCTATAAAATTTGGCTGCCATCTATAATGATCATAAAACTTTTACATTAGTTCACAAATATCTCTTAGATCATAAAAGTTTTACGTCCAAATTAGCACAGATCAGTATTGCAACATTCTCACCAACCTTTTGTGAAGGTATACGAGCATAAAGGACATAAACTACAGATGAAATTGCTACAGCTCTAAACCCTCCATCTCTATTAGGGCTAAGCTCTATCGCGCGTCAACTTTTCCTTAAGGATTGCATTTAATCTGGGGAAATCCAGTTTATGAATCTTATAATTTCTGGATTAGTAAACATGCACGGCCTGTTTGAGCAAAACAATAAGCGAGGAGCAGTACCTGTGTAATTTACAAGCAGGATTCTCCAGACCAGCAATATCAGTGCAGTAAATAAGAGGCAAACTATCATCACAGTCCATACTCTCTAGATTTGCATGACTTTGCGTCGTTGAAAATCAAAATGAGCGGGGGCCGTGGACTCAGGCATGTCTTATTACAGCATCTTCCAGATGAATCTGCTTCCCTTCACGTCTTGTTGAATGAGTTTCACTTTTACTGAAGTCAAAGCGTTCCTTTCCTTATTTAAGCTGTGTACCAGAAAAAGTGACACTGTTAAAGATTGTACGGTACTCTGATCATTAAGAGGGGAAACGGAAGGCAAAGATTTAGGTCAAGTGAAGCATCGCCCATTATTGAGTTTTTTTATTCCGAACAAGAAAGACGACGACGAAGGGAGCCGACTCCGCTCTTATTGGCACAGCCAAGCCTTCTGCGGCCCTTTCAAGCAGCGGCGACTCGACCACCTTGCGCCCGGGGACGGAAGATGAGGAACTCCTCGCCCCTCCCGTGCTTCACCCTCCTCGCCTCCTCGTCCGACAGCCGGTAGGAGTTGGCGATGACGCCCTCAGGCAGGCCGCGGAAGACGGACGCCTTCCCCGCCAGCGGGCTGACCAGGGGGAAGTCCTCGGTCTTGAAAGACACCCACTCGAACCCCTCGCTCCCGGCCTGCGCCGCCACCACGAAGTTCTGCGGGATGACGACGATCTGGCCTCGCCTCACCTCGCGATCGAAGCTGGCCTCCCGGCCTTGGTTGCCGGAGATCTGGAGGCGGGCGCGGCCCCTGGTGACGTAGAGGATGCTGTGGGCGTTTATGTTCCAGTGCGGCGCGTAGTGGGCGTTCTGCTTGAGGAATCCCCCCTCCACGCTTAGCCGAAGGAACCGGAGGATGGGGAGCTTCTGGCTGTTGAGGCTGGTGATGCTCCCGGCCTCCCGGCTGTACACGTCGGCGCGGGTGGGGTTGCGTATGTTCTCTCTGTTCCTGAGGTTGCAAACGGCCTCCTCCAGCCCATTTGTGCCCCTCGTCCTCTGCCGCCTCTCTTCTTCCTCTTCTTCTTCCTGCTGTCGCTCTTGGAATCTTTCCGACCTCACGAACTGGAGCCCCCTCTCGACCCGGACTATATTGCCCCGCCGGTCGTCGTGTCCTTGTAGCTTCCTAATGGTCTCCCGGCTGACGCCGAATGCTTCGGCAAGTACCTCAGCATTGAGTCCCCGGAAGACGTTGCCGGAGGAGGCCTCCTCTCCTTCGGTCGATTCTCGGCGTTGCGGGCTGCCGGCCAGCTCAAACCTCTGCAGAACGATCCCGGAGGAAACGAAACAGCACACGATACTCCCGTAAACACAACTTCTCCAACCGGCGAAGATGAGGATCCCAAAGGATAATAGCTTACTCGCAGTGTCTGATCGAGCTGGTTGGCGTTGTTGCCCGTGTCGGCGACGGTGACGGCGACCACGGGCGTCTCACCGTCGTTGTAGAACCAGGCGGTCACGCCGGCCGGAAGAGCGATGACGTCTCCCTCCCGGAACCGGTGAACCTTCTGGTGCTGATCACGAAGGCTCTCTCCCCGTCGCTCCTCTTCCCGTCGCTCCGACTGTCGGAAGGACTGGAACGTCTCCGGGCATCCCGGGAACACGGAGCTAGTAACACCGTTCCCTATGAAAATAAGGAGACGTGTCCATTTGTTAGACAAAGCTAGAGAGCACGTGCCCCTTGGAGAGCCGTGGCGTTAATCTGCGATACCTCCCAGTCTGTCTCACGGCACTGACCTTGGATGATGTAAACGAGGCGAGGGGCGTTGGAGTAGTAGGGCAGAAGAAGCCCCCTGGGCTCGACGGTCGTGCGGTAGGCGGCGACGCCGGCGAGCTGGAACTGGTCCTGGTTCTGGTCCCAGTACTCGATCACCCCCGCTTCGGCCTGGACCCTTCTTGACGGCTCCACTGCCTCCAGCCTCTCGAGCCGCCACTCCCTCCTCTCCGTCTGCCGGCGGGGCTGCCTCCCCTCTCCGAAGGGCAGCTGGCCGAGACAACCCTGGGAGAGGAGCACGCAGACGGTACAGGAGAACAGGAAGAACCCGCTGCAATTCGCCATGGCCAGCAAGCCGTCTGAGAACCGAATGCAACTCGGTTTAGGATGAGGAAGGAGAGGCCCCGGTATTTATAGTGTCAGAGAGGGTAAAAACCGGGACGGTGAAGCTGGGACGCAGGGAGAAGGCGGTTGCAGAGGCTTTTTCCCTTCCGGGCCTGTCCCTTCCTCGTGACAACCTCACGTCTTGCCGGCGCCGCGAAGAAGCTTCAGCCCTACAGTCCCTGGAGGAGGTGACGGTGAGCGACGACACGTCGCCGCAGCGGCGGAGGTCACACAGCGTCTAGGTTCACTGTACTAGGCTTACCCGAGCTGTGAAACCTTCCCATGCATTGCAACGGGTGGCACCAACTCCCCTCGGGGCAGAAGGGATTGGGCTCGTACGTGGATATTAGCCTTTTCTCTATCTTTTTCTTTTAACGCAGCAAATCCAGAGTCTGATTAATATCATGTCCTGCATGAGATCAACCAGTGAAAGAGCTTAGGACTTTCTTCCTCTGAACCTGTGTGGACTATTGATCACTTGGGTGTGATGCCCACTTGACAGGTACGACCAGAAATAGGGAAAGAGAGTAAGCATCAGCCCACAACATGACAAGGACACAATAATTGACATGGTTCCGAGGTTACACTCCTACACGGCCTAGACGACGATGGGTTTCACTAGATGTAGAGAAGTTTAGAATATGATCTCATGCCTCCGTTTGTGGTTCATCTGTCTTGCGCGGACGTGGGAGGTTGCTCATTTCCGCAGACCGTTCTCATGGAATTGGGCCTTTCACACTTACTGGGCGTGGACCCCTGAGGGCAATATAAAAGCGACGCAGCTATTCTACATAAACAGAAGGGAAGTCTATCCCGCATAAGAAGTCCGAAGAGTGAAGAGGAAAATGGAAGAAGGCATTGGAGGGTGTTTAGGAGTGCGACCTCTTGCAAGTCTGAGAGGAAGAAGTCCTCTCCTGTTGGCAGATGAAGAGAGCCCCTGCCGCTTATCCTATTTGCAAAAGAAGGGAGTTACTTCTGCCTCTGTTTGTCATTTTGGTTGAGGAGGGACGTCACCACCTTCCTTGCAGGATGAGGAAGGGTTCCACCGCCTATCATACCGATGGAAAGACAGGATTTTAACATCTCACGGCTAAATATTTGGACAGTATTTGTCTAATGGTTGAGAAAGAGAACTAAAGGGAAAAGTTCTTTATCATTTGAGTAGAAAAGATGAAGAGAAACAAGAGTATATAGAGTGTGTTCTTACTACAATTCATTTAAGCTTGATGGCTAATGTGAGGTGAGAATTTTGTAATGAATGTATATATTATGATAAAGTATCTCACAAACTATTTATATTTTCAACAATGGTTTCATACTCTTTCAATGAAAGATGATGTCACATTTATTGATCATTTGACTTAATTTGCCAAGATTGTTACGTTGCAATAGTAAGACTAATCGCAACACCTAGGGGGAAGAGAAATTGTGACTTCTTAAAGCTTTGACAGTTTTTTTGTTCTAAGAAAGATTCTTACTTTAGTCCATGTGTTGGCTCAAAGAGGTCAATGTGTCAAGATAGGCGTGTAAAGGTTATTTGTGGTGGTAAGACCTCCCAACACTCGCTCACCGAGAATATTAAACTTTTTTACTAGCTCACTCTACATTCAACGTTTTCTAGTCTTAGATGAAACTATCTTCTAGTATAACTATTCTGATCAAAATACATAGTGATTGAACTAATATCAGCAGCCCAAAATATGAGTTCATCTCCATAGAGACCCAGGCCCTCTCAAGCCAAATATACCTACAAACATCTCATGCCTTGGTCAAATCTACCAAACTATCTCAACTTAGTTATCCTAGGGCCTAATGGAAAAGAATGTTCATAATAAATGACTTAATAAATTATTAGACTGATTTGATTAAGGGTATAGAGCTTCTTATTTGTCATAAGGGTTGGGGCTTTATGTATCTATTCACATTTCACTTCAAAAGACTACTCCAATATTTTATCTTCATTGCACAATAGTTTTCTTATTTTTTGGATCTCTAAAATTCGAAATACATCCATATTTATTTGCTATGGCTTAGAATGCATAAAAATCACATTTAAAAATTTCAAGCTTTGGACATCTCTATTTTTGTTCCCATTTTTTGAATAAAATTCAATCTAAATCTTTCTAACTTGATGGAAAATTGTGGGGTATATAGATCAGTTATAGATCATTAGGTCTTTTGTTAGTACCCACATAGGTATTTGACATGTCACCATTGATAAACTCTTTCAAAACTTGAATCTTCAACACATTTCTTATTTGCTCGCCAATTTAATACATGTGATAGTTTGAAAAACCTGTCTAGTATTATGTGAAAAGATAGAGAATACCTAAGCACTACAAATACTATAGTCAGATTATCATATATATAATTTGGGTAAAATCTATCGTGAATGTGTCAACACATGTATCCACTCATATCTTATGACCATATACTTAATTTTAAGTTTATAGCTATTTCTGTTTTAGTAGTTATTTAACCTCAATTATTCCAAGATAGGGAAAAAACTTGTTCTAAGGATTAAAAAATGGGATTTAATAATTTTATAAATAAAATAAATATGATTAATTTCTTTAATATGTAAACTAAACCATATAAATCATATGTAATCATAAAAAATTAACGGCATCTGTAATTAGAGAAAACCAAGCGCACCAACATGTTAAATCTAAAAACTAATCATGCTGATACTTAATATTCCTCTTGTCTTTACCTCCTTCACATTTATATATTTTTGATACTTCTGTATAAAATAAAGATGATATCTCTATGAAGGATGGCCAAGACATAACTCTATGGTAAAAATTAGGCCGATCAGTTCATAGGAAAAAAAGAATAGAGAAAAAGTGATAAAAAGGACATTTGTAGATCAAAATCTAACTCATTGGTAAAACTGAAGTATTATAGATGCAATCAAAGAGGACATATCATGAAAAATTCTCCAATATTAAAAGAGGAAGCAAAAGCTTTACAAGGAGCCTTCTTCTCATACATTAAATGATGTCTAAGATGAGATTTCTGATGACAAAAGTCTTTTTGGTCCACCACTATTTCAAGGATAATGTATTCTTCATTATAGTATACTTTCATATGTGCCCCAACGAGGAATAATTTTCTACTTGGATATAAGTTAGTAATTATACGATAATTTTAGGAGATGATACAAATTTGAAAGTTTTAGCTGCTGGCACAATTAGATGTTGTCCTAAGAACTCTAGAAGTACAGCATGCTATTTGTGCAACGGAAAGCTTTATCTCTTTTAGTATTTTGGAAATATATGGAATTAGTTCTTGACAAAAAATGAAACCCTGAAAGATTATAGAGATTCCTTGGTTTTGATAAAAATAAGGGTTCTCAATGGCCTTTATCATATATAAGGTAACATCATCATGGACAGCGTCAATTTAGCATGAAATTTAGAGGATAATGCTTTTTTTTTAATCATGCTTACTTGTGGCAGATGCATTTGAACAATGTGAATAAAATCTGTGGTAAAGTTGAAAAATAAATATTGTACTGTTGATCAAAGGGCTAAGAAATTAGATGTTTGTGAGGATAAAGTATTTATGAAATAATTTAAGGTGAAATTTAGTAAAATAGGCCATAGGAATAAGTGTAGTGTGAATTATATTCACTTTGAGTTAATTGTTGATCTTTATTAGTGATTTCTCAAAAAAAATTGATTATATGTTTTCAACAAAAAGAGTGAGGTATTCATCACTTTCAAGAGGTGGAAGATAATAATTAAGAAATAGAGTATGACAAAAATAAACTTTCTTCATATCAATAAGCATCAGATTTGGGTGTGAAATCGAATCATTTGTTGACTAATCCTCCATGACCCTATTCATTAATGAAAGAGATTTAACCTTTGATGAGTATGAGGTCTCTAGGTGAGAGTGAAGTCAACAATAGAAAATGTCAAATAGTTAAAGTGAATTAGGGATGATGCTCTCAACATAAATTGTAGTATAATAAGGGACTAATAAAAGTCTTAGATCTTTGCCAAAAATTCATATGACACAAGTCCCTGAAAAGAGTTCAGCATTATAGAAAGTAGACAAAAAAAATAATCAAAAGACAGCAAATATAATTATGCTAACATGATAGCCTTTGCTTTGTGTTTCACAAATGAGGCTAATAAACTAGAACCATATTCATATAGAGAGGCCATAATAGAAGTCCTTTAATTGAGTTAGTCATGCAAGGGGGGATTTAGTCTGGACAGGAAACAAGTATTGGAAGCTAAGAAAGATACCACATAGGAGGCCAGGAGAACATTTGTAAGTACCTCGAGGCCGAGTCTTCTTCATCTTCTATCTCCTTAGTAGCCATTGGGATCATAATTCTTTGAGATGCAAGTAGTGTTGGCTTTGCAAAGCTGAAACACTTCCAAGAAATACTCAAATGAAAGATGAATCAAGAAGAATCCACAGAATATATTGAATCAAGAATTAAAAATTTACAGTTCACATTACATCAAACACTTGATGCATATTTAAAGTGAGCCAATAACAAGGAGGAGAGAGTCTGTCTAACAGCCTCTTTATGAGCTGGCTCCATCTCCGACATGGCCTTTTATCCACCGTTATAAGTCTTAATAATGAACGGCTCAGATTATTCCTACTAATTGGAAGGTAATGACCTGAGGAGGGAAGAATCCCCAAATCATAGAGATGATGGAGACATTTTTTGGTGATAGTGAACTCCACCAGAGCTTGAGCAACTCCATCATTCTCTTCCTTGCCCCTGCCCTCGCATCTCCTAAAATTTCTATCTTCTAAGTGCCTAAGTGAGAATATCCACCAGTTGATGCTTGACTTGATGTAAAGAATTTTGACCTTCTTGTCTTCAACACACTAACAAATGAAATAGTATCTGGTGTCTATATGCTTTGTTTGGTTATGATGGATTGGGTTCTTGCTCAATGTGACCGCCAATTGATTGTCCACCATTAATTTGAATGCCTTCAGCTCCTCCTCTTTCATCTCTCTAATTAGGCAATTCATCCATACGCTTTGATAAGCAGCTGCTATTATTACAATATGTTCTACTTCACACGATGCTAAGGCAACATGATGGATTTCCTAAGTTTAAGAGGTGAAAGCATACCATAATCTATTGATAATGGTCTTCTACAATCTTTAATCCTTGGAGGAATTATTTTTTCTGCCAATGGGTGCACAAGGTGTCCAAAAATAGAATTAAGAATTGAGGGACTAAACACTTTAATTTATAGCCCCAAGAGAGGCTTGATAGTTGTAACTCTTTCCATCAAAGGGATTGAAACTGTCAAATAGTTTCTACATGAATCCTTCCATATATCATTTCATTTGCTTCAATACCCATTCATGTACAATGACAGCATGTGCAGCTCAAAAAAAATTCTAATAATCTCTTACTTGAGCTACATACCAAGGCCAACTAGTCATTTATATATTTAATCTTTATGAGCTCAAAAATTCAATTATTGATATATATTTGGCAAATACATCAATCTTGTCCATTAGCATACAAGCATAAGACTGTAATATTTTTCATTGCATTTTCATACAACTAAGCCATACCAATCACATATGTTCTTATGATGAATGACATAGATTAAGTATGGATATGTAGCGCATAAATTTCAAAAATATGATTAAATTTAAATATTTCCAACAAGTCCTATTTATAGAGATCAACATTCAAAAAAGATAAAATAAATATGAACTTCAATTCTACAAAAATATTTGAGAGCATCAAACATAAACTCTCACTCAAACTTACAATTCTTCCTAAGGAAGAACTCCCATGTGACTGGTATGTTCTATAAACACTTTAGGCAATAAGCCTTTAGTGAGTGGATTTGTAATCATTGAGTTTGTTCTAATGTACTCTATAGACACTTCTCTATTTTGAATCCTTTTCTTGACAACTAAATACTTAATATTTATATGCTTAGACTTTGTCAAGCTCCTATTATCATTGGAAAATAGTACAGTTGACTTATTTTCACAATATATCTGGAGAGATTTTTAAATATTACTCATGATTCAAAGCCCAGTGACAAAATTCTTCAACCATAATGCTTGATTAGATGCCTCGTACATTGTAATATATTTTATAACTATTGTAGATCATGCTACAAGCGACTACTTTACAATTCTCCATGATGGCTCCTCTCACTAGTAGAAATATATAACCTGATGTGGATTTTCATAAATCTTGGCATCTAGCAAAGTTAGAATTAGGGTAACCAATTATCTCCAATTGATCTGACCTCTTATAAGTATATAGTCCTTAGTTTTTTACAAGTAATACATGACTCTCTTTATTACTATCTAATGATCTATGCTTGGATTGCTTAAGTATCTACTTAGCATCCCAATAATATAGCAATGTTTGAATGCATATAGACTTAGACATACATAATATATCTTATAACCTATGCATAAGAAATTTTGTACATTTCTTTTGTTTCATGATCATTTTTCAAGTATTGACTAAGACAAAATTTGTCTCTTCTAGCTATAGGGATATTTCCTGGTTTATAATTTTGTATGTCAAATCTTTTGAGAATTTTCTCAATCTTTCGTGACAATCTTAGGATATTTTGAGTACGATCTCGGTTTATTTATATACCTAAAATAAATAAGGCTTCATCAAAATCCTTCATCTCAAATTTTTTCAATAAGAATAGTTTGGTTTCACTTAATAGGCCCATATCATTACATGCAAGCAAAATATTATCCACATACAAAATCAAAATTATGTACTTACTCTCACTGAGCTTATGGTATACACAATTATCAACTTTATTCATTTCAAAGCCATATGAATTAATAACTTGATAAAATTTATGATATCACCGACGAAAAGCTTACTTGAGTTCATTGATAGATTTCTTTAATTTGCAAATTAATTCTATTGAGTTTTTAGACTCAAACTTTTATGTTGTATCATGTATATGGTTTTCTCAATATCTTTATTGAGAAAGGCAATCTTCACATCCATTTGATGAAGCTCAAGATTATAATGCACAACTAATGTCATTATTATTCAAAAAGAGTCTTTTCTGAAAACTAGAGCAAAAGTATCTTTATAATTAATACCTTCCCTTTTAGTAAATCTTTAACAATAAGATGAGTTTTATATCTCTCCTTGTTACCCTTTGAATCCCTCTTGGCTTTAAATATTCATTTACAAATAATGGGTTTCACACCTTTAGGTAATAGAATGAGATCCCAAACATCATTGTCCTTCATGAATTTGATTTCTTCATTCATAACTTTTATCCACTTTTGAGAATAAGAGCTTTTCATTGCCTGATCAAAGTTGATTAAATCATCTTCCTCAATATATGTCTACTTCATGTTCATGAAGATACACAAAGTAGTCATCTAAAATTATACTTCTTTTTTTCTAATAGATCTTTTTAATGACATTGATTCTTAAGGTTGTTGAGTTTGAACTCTTAGAGTTAAAGATTCTTGAGTATTATCTTGCTCATGAATTATTGTTTCAATAATGTCAAGTAGTTGTACTTTATCTTGATCATTTATAGAAATAACAAGAGGCTTTAACAAATAATCCTCCTCAAAGACGATATCTCTAACCTTATCTTTCCTCACAAACTCATCATCTTCAAATAATATAATATTACCCATCTCAAAAATAATTTTAGTGGTAAGATCATAAAATTTATACCCCCTAGATCGTTCAAAATAACTAACAAAGTAACAACTTAATGTCATAGAGTTAAATTTCCTTCCATTAGGCCTATAAGGTCTTGTCTCTATAAGATAACCCCAAAATCGTAAATGTCTTAGACTAGGTTTCTACCTGTCCAAAGTTCATTAGAAGTTTTTATTATTATTTTTGTCGGTACTCTATTGATCAAATAAGTTATTATTTTTAGTGTTTCACCCCAAAAGGATTTAGGTGAAAAGTTTGATTGATCATACTTCTTAACATATTTTTAAGTGTTTAATTTTGTCTCTCAGCAACATTATTCATGCTAGGGGATCTTAGCATAATGTATTAAGGGACAATTCTATACTTTTCAAGAAACTTAGTAAAAGTCATATACGTTGTTCACTTGATCCATCATTTCTACCATAGTGTTCACCTCCACAGTCAAATCTAATGGCTTTAATCTTTTTGTTGAGTTGATTCTCAACTACAACCTTATAATTTTTGAACACGTCTAAGGCTTGAGACCTTTCATAAATAAGATACAAGTATCTATATCAAGAATAATCATCAATGAAAGTGGTGAAATATTATTGTACATTCTAAGATACTTTAGGGAATAGCCCACAAATATCTGTATCAAACAATTTCAAGACTTGTGAAGCTTGATTAAAACCTATTTTCCTCATATTTATTCATTTTCCCTTCATCCATTTGACATATGTCAAAATATTTAAAATTAATAGAATCAACAATTCTTTTTGACATGAGTCTTTCAATTCTCTTTTAAGAAATATGACATAATCAATTGTGTCATAAAGATGATGAATTTTCATTTCTTAACTTCTATTTTGTACCAATAGTACTTATTTGAAAGGATTATTCTGAAGAGACTTAGTGTCAACTAGATATAAGTTATCATAAGTACCTAGACATTTAATACTTATAAGTACTGAATTTTGAAAAGATTGAACTTTCCATTTCCAAATGAATAATGATAACCAAATTTATCCAAAATAGAAACATAAATTAAGTATCATCCAAATGATGATACAACAAAAGTATGATTCAAATAGAAATGATAACCAATTTTTAAAGTAACTTTAAAGACACTAATAGCCTCGACCTCCCTCACATTGCTGTCACTTTGATAAATGAATTGGTCATTTTCATTCGGCTTGTAATGGTTGAGACAACCCTACATAGATACACCCACCTATATATCTTGGTAATAAAGCTAGATTAACTTTTGAACAAATAAAAGAGGAAACTGTATCTTTATTTTTAAGCCAATCAAGATGTTTAGTACATTCTTTCTTCAAGTGTCCAATCTTCTTACAAAAAATAACAACGTACTTTCTTTTGTTGCTTCTTCTTAAGTGGACCACCAACAACTTATTTACCCTTATATTTTCCTTTATCCTTTACCAAAAATAGTGAGATGAATACTTTCATACTATTTTGACTTCAATCTCTTCTCTTCTTGCACACAATACGAAATGAGTTTGTTGAGGGACCAAGGGTTCTTTGACAATTGTAGCTCACCTTGAATTAAGTGAGCTACAATTGTCATGTACACAATGGACTCTTTCAGAAGTTCTAAGTTTAATACTTTTACTTTGGAATAAATGTGAGACATGTCCATTATGTATTCTCTTATATTACCCTTTCCTTTATATTTCATGTTAGTAAGGTGATTTATGAAAGTATTAATCTCAACTCTATCCTCTTTATGATACTTCTTCTCAATCTCTTGAATGAAAAGTTTGGCATTGGTTGCCTCTTTCGCTAATGTATCCCTTTAGGATTTAGGAATAATACACTTGATGATCATTAGGCACATGCAGTTAGATCTCTCCCAATTTTCATAAGCACTCTTTTCCTCAATAGAAGAAGAGTCTTTAATGGCCGTGGGTCAATTTTCCACAAGGCATAGTCAAGGTTTGAAACACCCAAGTATAGTAATATAAATTCCTTTCATTTCTTAAAGTTTGAACCACTAAGCATCATAATGAAATTTAAATTTGTGTAGATATCTAAATCATTTTTCAAGCCTATGGAAAGAATAAATAACTCACATAAGTAAAATGTAAAGTTAAGGTAAAATTCAAAAAAATAATATCTTCTGTCTCGAGTCTCAACTCTATCCTCTTTAAGTTTGACTCATCTTTCGATAATATATTAATTTGTAATTGATCCTCTTGACATGGTAGTTAGACTTAAACAATCAATGATGACAAACAATAAGGCTTCTTTGGGCCGACTTAGTATTTTCATCAAAATTGATGATTGTAAAATTTACTACCATTGATGTGATTATTATTAGGTCAAATACTTACTTTCCTTTGGGCCAATAAGTATTTGCATAAATAATATTACACAGTCATCAGAGTATTTTGAGATAGACGCATTTAACAATAGAGTTGGATTTGTCAATATATTGATTACTAAAGTTTATTTAAAATAAAATACTAGATCAATATTAAAGTTTGAATAACAAAACATGTATTAACTTTGGTCAAACATTTGTTTTCCTTTAAGCCAATAAATGTTCACATGAATATATGCACCCTATAACTTTAAGGTTTCTTAAACGATGGATATTTTAATATGACAATCATATTATATTGCTCATATTCAATTCAACAACATTGGATGTAAAAATTACATATTACACAATTGAATTGAATAAAAAATAACCCAGATTATCATAAATAGTAAAATTAAATATATATATATATATGTATAAAGTAAATTCCTTTAGTGGGCTGCCTCAAGAGAAGGCCCCATTTAAGGAATTATCTTGGGTGGACTCCATATGGTTAGCCTTGTTAATGGCCCCTTATCGGCCATTCCTTTTTGGCCTAAACCATCTACGACCAATGGCCACTATTCTGCCCAACCCAATGATCACATGGGCTCTCTTTCATGTAGAAACAAGGGTTCAAAAGCCCATTTAAGTAATAGTTGATTAAAAAATATTAGGCATGTGAGATAAGATTCGAAATTTGATTACGCATTAAATAATTGGGACTTAACTAGCTAAGCTAATTATGAAAGTTAAAACTTCACTTTTTACTAAAATATCGCGACGCTAAAATGAAAAACTGGAAACCTAGTTTCAACAAACTATCACCTGCAAACATGAAATCATGCTTCCATGAATGTAGAAACGACAATCAAATTGCCCTCAAATTATCATTGGCAAATGTAGAATCTAGTTTCCATAATCAGCCAAAGCCAAATCAATCAAAGCAGAAACTCATGGCTGATGAAATCGGTCGAATCTTTCTTTTGGAAATCATTTTTAGAATCCAAATCTCAACATAATTAAAAATGACCAAAATCAGAAGGAAAATAAAAAGTATCACGAGGCTTTGATACCATTGATGGATTTCCTAAGTTTTAGAGGCGGAAGCATACTTGAATCCATTGATAATGGTCCATAATCTTTAATCTTTAGAGGATTTATTCATTCTACTATGGGTGCACAAGGTCTCCAAACATGAGATTAAGATTGAGTTACCAAACCCTTTGATTTATTACCCTAAGAGAGGCTTGACAGTTGCAACTCTTTCCACCAAAGGGATTGAAATTATTATATAGTTTATAAACAAATCCATCTTTACACCATTTCATTTGCTTCAATAACCATCCATGTACCATGATGGTATGTGTAGCCAAAAAGAGATTCCAACACAACAATGTTTTACTTCTGTGATGACCAACTGATGGCCCTCTCTAAGGAAATAGATGAGATCAGAGGTGCTCTTGTGGTTGTCATCATCTCTTGCAAAGTCACTAAAATTGAAACCCATGAGTTCAGAATTCTAACCTCCTCTCTTGTAGAAGAGCCCATAGTCAATAGTGCCTTTGCTGTATTTGAGGATTCTTTTGACTCCACTAAGGTGCTCTGAAGCTGGATTTTCCATAAACCTACTCAAAATACCCACTGAGTAAGTTGGATGTTATGTGAGTTAGGTACCTCAGACTCCCAATGAGGCTCCTAAATTGCATCGAATTCACCCTTGTGCTTGCTTCATTGTGGTGAACTTCTTCGAGCTTCAAGTGGTGTGAAGACATCATTATAGTTTTCCATCTTTGTATGCTCTAAGATCTTTAATGCATAAGATTTTTGAGACAAAAATATAAATTCTTTGTCCTATTTGACCTTAAGTCTAAGATATGAGCTAAGTGATCTTAGGTCGCTCATTTCAAATTTGGTCTTCATCTTTATCTTGATATATTTTATGTAATTAGAACTAGAGCCTATGATGATTAAATCATCAACATAAACCCCAACAATTGTGGCTTCATTTCTTGATCTCTTGAGGTAAAATACTTGTTCATGATTGCTCTTCACAAATCTGAGAGAAAAACATTTATGGAGCTTGAAGTACTATGCTCTTGGTGCTTGTTTTAAGTTATACAAAGCCTTCTTCACTCGTAGGATAGAACCTTGTCTACCCTTCATAGTGAAACCATTGGGCTGTTTTACATAGATTTGTCTTCAATGTCTCCAATAAAAAATGTTGTCTTGACATCAAGATGATGAATAGTCCATCATTTCAAAGCTATTAAGGCAATTAAAGCTCTTATGGAATCAAATCAAGCCACAGGAGCAAATATTTCCTCATAATCAATTCCTTGCCTCTGTGAGTACCCTTTTACAATAAGTCATACCTTATGTTTGATAATCTCTCCTTGTGGATTCTTTTTGACTTTGAATATCCACTTTAACCCAATAGGTTTGCAATTTGCTAGAGGTGTCACTAACTCTCATGTTTGGCTTCAGTCAATGGCCAACATCTCTCTCATCACCCTCCATACTTTTCCACAAGCAACTTCAATGTAGGAGAAAGGTTCTTGACAAGTGAGCATACATACTTGACCATCAGCCAAAATTGAGGATGTGTCTGAGTACAGCTCTACTATAGACATGTATTTGTGGGGTTGACTTTCTTCAGAGTCCCTCTAAGCACTTGAAATTCCTTCTCGAGGAGATGAGGTCTCAGCTTCGTCAACTTCACCGTCCAAGCGCTCTTCAAAGCCTTGATTTTGTAGAAAAATAAGTAAAAAAGTATAAGTGAAAGAAGCTTCACCTCGCCTTGTCCAATTCCATTTGTCATTTTCTTCAAAAATGACATCTCGATTAATGTGAACCTTGTCGGTGACTAGATCAAAACACCTGCTCCCTTAGATCCAACCTCATAGTTGATGAAGACCATAGGTTTACTCCGATCGTCCAACTTACTTAGTGGGCCCCTGATACATTTGATGTGGACAATCGACCCAAATACACATAGGCAGTCAATGTTTAGCTTCCTCCCAGTCCATCACTCATATGGAGTTTGACCTTGCAAATTAGAGGTAAATGAGCGGTTGAGTATATAAATGACAATATTTACCACTTTGCCCCATAGCACACGAGGAAGCTCCTTGGCCTTTAACATAGATCAGACAATAGACATGACAATCCGATTCTTCCTCCCTACCACCCCATTCTACTGAGGTGAGTAGGGTGCGGTCAATTGCCATTTAATGTTGTGTGAGACATAATGGTCATTAAATTCATCGGATGTGAACTCTTCCCTGGTCTAATCTAAAATTTCAGATCTTCATTCCCTTCTCAGTTTCTGCAAAAGTCTTAAAGCACTTAAAGGCTTTAAATACATTAGAATTTTGCTTCAACACAGCCACCCATGTTAGTCGAGAATAATGGTCGATGATTAAGAAGAAATACCTACTTCTCTTTATAGTGGGTGGGGATATAGGCCCACAAATGTCAGCATACGAGCTGAAGAGGCTCAAATGCTTGAAATGATGATGCCTTAGGAAAAGACATCTAATGTTTCTTCCTAATAACACAATTTTGGTAGAGATGAGTAGAGACATAGATTGGAGGAAGTCCTTTGACAAGATGCTGGTTGTACATCTCTTTCAAGAAATGGAAGCTAACATACCCAAATCAAGAATGCTAGAGCCAATTCTCAGAATTTTCATCAGTGGCGAGTAGACATTGATCCACAATATTCAGCTTTAGTAGGTAAACTCTTCCTATGGATCTCTACACTTCAGCAAAGAGATGACTATCAGTCAAAAATAGTAAACTTACTCTTTAACATCATCATCCAATAGCCTTCCTCATCCAATCAACTAAGACTGAGGATGTTAGCTGCCAATTGAGGTACAAATAGCACGTTAGGAAGGTAGAGAACTCCACCAACTTTCTGATTGATCAGAATATCAACTCGTCTTTCAATTTGGACCCTCAAATTATCACCAAATTTAACAAAGCCTATTTCAAATCAATTGAGATGTCTGAAGAAATTTCTACATCTAGATATATGATTCATAGCTCTAGTATCAAGGTTCAAAGAGTTGGATCAGAGAGTGCACCCTTGGACCCTTGAAACAACAATTCACTATGCTCTTCCACAACATTCATCAAAAGAGGTGATTCTGCTGCCAAAGTAGAAGAATCAGCCACTAATGCCCACTTAGCTAGAGCTTTCTTCAAACTTTGACATTTTTAAGAGAAATGTCCAAACTTCTTGCAATTATAACATTGTATTTACAATTTATTGAAAGTCTTCTTGTCATCTTCAAGAGGTGGATTGCAACCTCTTCCCTAGTCGCGATGTCAACCTCTACCATGCCACAAAGACTCCGCCTCACCCGAAAGCTTGGCCTTGCTTAGTGCTCAAGCTAACAACACCTACTCTTCCTCCCTTGACTCCTGCTCCTTGAGCTGTAGCTCATGGACACTGAAAGAGCCGATCACATCATTGAGACTAACCTTGTCAAGATCTCCATATTGCTCCACTGACAAGGTAAGTGTGTTGAATTTGGAGGGCATCCCCCATAGAAGATGCCTCACAACATCTCTCTCATCCATTGTCTCACCCAAATTCCATAATTTGGAGATAATACATTTCAATTTCATCGCAAAATTCACAACAAATTCATCTTTATTCATGGTGAGAATTTCTTACTCATGTTTTAATCCTTGGATGTGTGACTGAATTACTCAGTCCAGTCCATAATTTCTTCAGCGAAGGATGTCCCAATTTTCTTTTGTCGTCTTCTTGACATCAAGAATCGTCATCACATCTTCTAGAACTACACCGAAAACTGCTGAGAAGGCCATCCGATCCTTCTTCTTAGACATATTTTCTCCATCGATTGCTTGCCACAGATCATGAGAGACGAAGAATACATCCATCCACATCTCTCAGATGTGGTAGTTTGTCATCAACAGTATGAGAGACAGCATTGGAGACACCATCTCCACCCTATGCTCGCTATAGGTACTCATCTCTCCTCCTTTCTTGGCCATCTTCTTGATCCCATCAAAACCAAGTGGCTCTGATACCACTTTTGGCTTCGCAAAGCCGAAAACACTTCCGAGAAATACTCAAACAAAAAATGAATCAAGAAGAATGCATAGAATGTATTGAATCAAGAATGAAAAATGTGCAGTTCACATTACATCAAACACTTAGTTGTGTGTTTAAAGTGAGCTAATGACAGGGAGGAGAGAGTCTATCTAATGGCCTCTCTATGAGCTGGCTCCATCTTTGACGTGGCCCCTTATCCACCATTATAACTCTCAATGATGAACAACTCAGATTATTCCTACTAATTGGAAGGTAATGACCTGAGGAGTGAAGAATCCCCTAATCATAGAGACGATGGAGACATTTGCCAATGATGGCAAACTCCACCGGAGCTGGAGCAACTCCATCAAGCAGTGCCTACGTCATTTCTTCTTTTGGTTCTCCTAAATTCTTCTTAAAATACACACAAGAACACGTGCTTCAATCATGTTTCTACTATATTTATCACCTCCAGCTCACTCAAGATCCAACCCTAGAATCTTCTCCAAACTCAAAGCTCTAAAGAGTCAAACTAGAGAATAATCTATTATGTTCTTCTAGATTTGAAACTATATAGACCCAATAAGGTAGGCCCACACCTCTCTTCTAGACTTGAAACTTTAAAAGGACCAAAATTAACCTTGAGTGTCAATACACTCTAAATAAAAAAGTAGAATGTGTTATTATTCTTGGTGTTCACCCCTAAGCTTGTGAAGGCTTGAGTCATCTGAATTCCTAGCATTGGAGAAGCTTTGGATGAAAGAGTCATGAAAGCCATGAGCTGTAGCTAATCTTCATGGTTTTGAGATGCTCAAGCATGTAACTATCATGCTTGGACTCACACGAAGATGGTAGACATTGAATCTTCTTTTTAAATATTTTTAATTATTCTATCAAATCCTTTCTTCTGCACTCTTTTTTTTATGTGAGCATATATCCCTCCTTTTATATGGTATATTGAAGCGCATTTGATGTCTAGCATATTGGCCTGTTCCATAGTCATTTGCAACAATATTATATGTGTCATATTCAATACTTGAAACTTTAGGCTTTAGAAATACTCATAAATATTTTAAAAATCCATAAAAATTAAAACCTTATAATTTTCGATCCATGGTGTTACATTGTGTTCATCTTCCAATTAACTTTCCATGTTTGCATGTGAGACCCACTTCCATACAAAATCATTTCATACAGGTCCAAGCATAAACATTAAGCACTTTACACTTGAAAAAATTCCTCAGCATCATTAAGCATAGTTATTGACCCTTGAAATTATGGAGCTTCTTTCATTTATGCCAATCAGTCAAGATTATCTATGTATATAACTTTACTAATATTATATTATTAAACTACCATACTATGTATAGTATCAACGTCACAAAAACTTAGGCTCTCCAAGCCTACAAGATTTCATGCCAAAAATGTCATTCATTAATATGAGTATCAAATAAGCACCCAAAAAGCTAGCATCATACTATTGGTACATGCTTTAGAAATAATAACTTTCATCAAGGTACTAGAGAAGCTATCAAATACATGAAGGCAAACAATGATGGTGTCCTTGTTGTGTGCGTCTAATTTGTTGATGTAAGACAAACAAGTTCCATTCAAAATGAAACTCAAAGGAACCAAAGTAGAGACAACACAGTATTTAATTGTGAGCCATACGACTTTGAATGCTTGAATATTTTTATTTAATTGATTATCTTCTTTAGAAGAATGTGCACTTTGATTTTTTCATAGTACTTTCATGTGCTGAAATCAAAATTTTCCCTTTATATAATGAGTAAAAATTAGATGCGCTTTCATAAACGTTTCATAAATGCGGCCAGGGAATTTGGCATTTCTACTTGTTTCCTTGGCGCGCTTGCCTGTTGAAAGGTGCAACTTTTTTCCTTTTTAAGGAATAGAATGAATAAACGAGAATCACAAGAATTATATATTTCGGGAAAAGGTGAAGAAATAATAGTAAGATCGTGTGGCGAATGACCCTCCCAAAAATAAATTTAATGAAAAAATGCATACCGAAGACTTGCGATGTGGATCAATGGCCGAGGGACTGCCACGCGGAATGGGCGCAGCCCAGAACACGGGCGATGGCGGCGGCACACCCCGCCTGCGGTCCACGCGTCCAGCTGATCTTCCGAGCGAGCGCCCGCCGCGCTCGGATTGGTGGGCTGGGGCCTCGTCACGTTCGTCCGACGTGTCGCCCTCGAGAACGGCGAGCTTGGCTCGGAGAGTGCTCTATATATTTATATATACATATTTATGGAGGGAGAAGAGAGAGAAAGAGAGAGCGGGTGGCGGGAGAAGAGGAAGAGGGCCGATGGCGGCGGTGGCGGTCGCGGAGGGCGCTGCGGTGACGGCGCTGCGGTCGGTGATGCACAGGGTGCAGCAGGCGGCAGAGAGGGCGGGCCGGCAGGCGGAGAGCGTGCGGGTGGTGGCCGTCAGCAAGACGAAGCCCGTGGCCGTCATTCAACAGGTCTACGACGCCGGTCACCGCATCTTCGGCGAGAATTACGTCCAGGAGATCCTCGAGAAAGCTCCCCAGGTGTGCCATGGGTATTCGCACCGCCGCTTTTCGCTCGTTTCCTCCTCGGATTGATTGCGAAACTCTGGATGTTTCTTGCTGCTGGTGGGAATCTAGGGAAGGGAACGGGGACAGATAGTAATCAGTACCGGCTACTACCCTGCGTAAGAGGAGTGTCTCTCTCACCTGCGGTGTGATTGCCTGATGAAGTTTGGATAGTGATGCGAAAATGGATATTTCAGCTGGAGAAATGAAGCAAACTTAGTAGTTCTTGCCAGACAGAAGAGAAAAGATGATCGGAATTCTCTCAATTCACGTGAGAGGAAACAAGGATTTGATTCGGAAAGTTATCTGGCCGGGTGACGGTACTGCATCTTCTTAGACTCCTCGTCAAGACGATGAAATCATTAGGTCTTGTAGAACGATGAAAGGATAAAAAGGAAGGAAAAGGGCCTTAGATGTTAGGAAAAACGGGATATCATTATTTACTGAGATACAACAGTGGATTATTGGAGGACGAGGGTCCCATATGGCTCTGTAAACACGGAGAAAAGGAGAATCAAATAGACTGCTTTTGCAGTTGCTGTGCAGAGTAGATTTACCTGGCCTTAGTGCTCGATTGAAATGATTAACGGAAGAAATTACGGGTTTGCCAGTAAAGATTGGTTGGGGGATGAACAGACTGTAAAAAATCAATGCAGCAAACTAATAAAACATCTCTGTCAGACAGAATAACTCGTACACAGGTGAAATTATTCTCAAAATAATTTTACTAATCGATTATTTAGTTGTGAGCCTTAATCCTTGAATGGTAGTGAGATGTTATATGGAAGAAATGTTGCGGAGGAAAAATGGAAGAAAATTGAGGTGGAAAGGATATGAAGGAATCATACTCCATTACGCTATTTCTACAGCCAAAAAGAGGGCTTCAAAGGCAGATCATATAAAAAATTTTGAAGGGAAAAAATGAAACTCAATAGATTTCTAATGGCTTTCCAAACTTGCTACTCTAGGAAGACCTCTGGAGATCACAGAGAGGAGGATGGATTAATTCGTAAGTTAAGAATACTCGATGCTGAAATGTAAACTGCAACCATCCCCAGGCAGATACGCTATATGCACGATAGGGGTGAATAATGTTGTATTGAGACAGGGTTTCAAACAGTAATGGAAGAAATGCAGAGTACCTCTTCTAAATAGTTGAACCAAGATAATGAACAAAGAAATGCAGTGTACCTCTTTTGATTTTACCTTTATCTGGTAGCGGAAAAAAGTTTGATTATTATTATTTTTCTCTTCCCTGAATGAAATTTCGAATACAATTAATGTGATTCTGTATTCTACACCATGCCTTCATGTTTTTACAACATATTTCATTCTTCTATTCCTGTTACTGGTGGAATTTCAAATATAATTTTTCTTATCCCTGGATGATGATCATTGGTGGATTTTTTTCAGCTTCCTAACGATATTCAGTGGCATTACATCGGAAACCTTCAGAGCAACAAGGCCAAAGCTCTCCTCAGTAATTCTTCAATATTTATTTGCTTGTGTTTATATACTGAAATATTTTTTTCCCCTAGAAAGGCAGTCATACATGAACATTTCTAGGGAGAATTTTAACGCCAATGATGAATGTTTGGTAATGATCTAAATACTATTGGGTCACACTATTTTATTCTTTCCAATTTTTTTGTCAAGTCGTTTCTCCTCGCAGAGAAGCATCTGCGTTTGACTTTTTCCTTGATGATCTAGGTTGTCTGTTAGCTTCCATCCAACGGAAAGATTCCTCTTTCTTGGCCCTTGTTTATGATACCTTTTAAAATTCCTGAATATTTATTTTCCTGTTCATAAGGTTGCATAAAAAATATTCGACAAATGCATTTCTCCTTTACCATTCATCCACTGATTGTAGCATTAGCTTGGTATTTGTAGGAAAAATTTGGGCTAAAGTTGACCTGGATACTACTAGTAAAATTCTTACATATGAGACTCCGACATAACATTAAATCCCTCGTTTTTATTTTGCAGCCGGTGTTCCAAATCTTTACATGGTTCAGAGCGTAGATGATGTCAAGGTAGGCTACTGTTCCTTCAATCTCTTTGATTAGCAGCGTATATCCGTGGTATTCCGCTTCATCTCAAAAATGATTCTCTTCAGACCTTTACAACTGATCTTCATTTGTACACGCGCTGGTGCACTTTACGAAAATCTTCAGATAATGAGTGGGACTCTCTTTCTACTAGCTAGCTTGAGCCGTTGACTTGTGGGACACTTTCCAGTCAGCAGGTCAACTGAAGTCACTCTTCATCTATGTTTTAGAAAAATACTTTAAATGGATCTATGAAGAGGCTTACCTTCATATACCACATCCACCATTTCCTTTCTTTCTTGCCACCTTGACTTCTGAGTTTTACCAGGAAAATGTGGAACATGAGAAACTCTGCTGCTTCTCCCTGGGTGCAGTTTTTTCTGAGTAAATCCAATTCTCTATCTAGATGGGATAATCAGGGAGTAACCCAGGATTTTTACTTCCCGTATTGGCAAAAATATCAACAAGATTCGCCACGTCGATCAGAACTTCTATGAATTTGTTGCCAAACGGGCATAATATGATGGTAAGCAAGGATATGGATTGAAGAACATCTGCAAGCGATCTCACCCATGTATAGGGAACAGGAATTTATCTTTGCATTATGGATCACATATGGATATAACTGTCTGAGTTCTAGACGCATTGAATATCGAATTGAGGACGAATTGGTATCTCTGGTATAGACGATATGTGAATCAGAGAAAGAAATGCCTCCGTAAGCCCACCCGTCAATTTTTTTTTAAATGATCGGGTTGAAATAAGGAGTCAACCTGGAGGAATTTCAACAGTAACTAGGTTTTATGTTCATCATAGTATTTTCCTCCTTTTTCTTCTTCTCAATTGAATATATTTCCCCAGTGCAATGAGTTTTCGGCCCATCATCAGCTGTCTGATTACTTCCTTCTCTGTGCAGATCGCCAATTATCTTGATCGAGCTGTTGCTAGCATCGGGCGGAAGCCTCTGAAAGTCCTGGTCCAAGTCAACACCAGCGGAGAAGAATGTAAGTGAAAAGACCGAACGCTTTTCTCAGTCCCACTGCGCTGACCTTCATGCTTTACCCATCATGGCAGCGTTGACCTTCATGCTCTACCGCTCACGCGCTTTGGTCAAAGGAAAACCACCGCGCCCCCCCCCCCCCCCCCAAACCCTACTATCCTTTGCCCCTAGAAATTTACTATTTCTGCAGAATAATTCGTTGCGTTGACTGTCGGCGAAATCTCACACGTTCTTTGGCAGCCAAATCGGGCGTACACCCGTCGGGCTGCGTCGAACTGGCCAAGCACGTCAAGCTGAGCTGCCCCAACCTCGTGTTCTCCGGCCTCATGACGATCGGGATGCTCGATTACTCCTCCACCCCAGAAAATTTCAAGGTTTCGCCCCACGGTCGCCTTCGTATTCAAGAACACCATCACCATCCTCAAGAACAATATCAATGCCCATAATAGTAGTAATAATAATAATAGTATCTGATAATAATCAACGCCCACCACAAGAACAATACTGATGCCGGTAACGATGCTTCCTCTGTTCCCGGCGCAGGCGCTCGCGAGCTGCAGGGCGGAGGTGTGCAAGGCGCTGGGGATCGCAGAGGGCCTGTGTGAGCTGTCCATGGGCATGTCTGGCGACTTTGAGCAGGCGGTAAGGACGGCTCCTGTTGCAGGGTGGGTGAGGGAAGATGGGGGGCTGATGGGCTCCTTGCCTGCAGATCGAGATGGGCAGCACCAACGTGAGGATCGGGTCCACCATATTCGGCCCCAGGGAGTACAAGAAGAAGGACGAGGCCCAGGGATGATGCGGCGTCTCGGAGCGGCGCGCCCACCACGTGTTTCATGTATCTATTTACTGCAATCTACTCTGAAATGCCCTTTTTTTTACGTGTTCGACCGACCAACCCAGACCGGATATTCTGTTGATTTGATCGCAACCCTCTCTCTCTCTCTCTCTCTCTCTCTACCAACACCCATTTTGAAGAGAGAGAGAGAAGTAGCTGGGGGGGGGAGAGAGAGAGAGAGAGAGAGATGATGGATAACACAGTGGCGCCCGTTTCTTGGAGGTGGTCCCGCCAGGATGACGATCTCACTCACTAAAGAAAACACTGGGCGGGACCGACGACCATCCACAGTTAGAACAGGCGGGAAGCAAAGTTCTCTAATTATCCTAAAGTCAGACCATTAGAATATTTTTTTGTGATTTATTTTCCCTTGTTTCTCGCAGTCGACGGTTCGAAGATCGTCCACCCCTCCACGCCTTTCCCTCTCGAACTCCCCCTCGGTGGGGTTCGAGTATTTAGTATCCGCTACATGCAGGGTGACTGACTCTGTGTAGACGCCAGCGCGCAGAGAGGGAGGAGAGAAGGCGCTTCTAGCTGCAGCGGATGACTACGGCGTCGTCGCTGAAGGGGAAGCAGCTGGAGAAGCTCTCCGCGGGCAGGAGCCCGGGCTCGCTGAGGCACTCCGCCGAGGAGAATATCGCCGCCGGCTGCCCGGTGTAGACCAGCCGGTAGCCGCCGTGCTGGTTGATGCGGTGGCACACGCCGCAGGCGCTGAACCTCTGCTCCTTCCCCGTGCAACCAGGCCCGCCGTACGCAATGAAAGTGCTCCCCTCCGCCACCTCCGCCACCAGCGCCACCGCCACCAGCGCCACCACCACCACCAGCGCCGCCGGGTGGAGGGAGGACCTCTTCATTCTGGGTGTCGCGGGGTTAGCCATGGTTGGAAGTCTGTGGTGGGAGAGCCCATCATCCCTCTGTGCTCATTTATAGGGCGAGTAACATGAAGAATTCCCAGTTTCCTTCTTTCTTCTACTTTTTCGTTCTGCTCATTCAACCCCGCCGCCGGGTCCCTTTCCCCAGTCTCCGGTCCACCAGAGCGAGAGAGAGAGAGAGAGAGAGAGAGATAAACCTTCCCTGGCTGCCCGTGTCTTGCATCTTCTTCAAAGATTGGATAAGGATCGAAGACGGATCCTCCATTATCGATATATCCACGCATCGCATACATAAATGAACATCACTCTCTCTCTCTCTCTCTCTCTCTCTCTCTCTAAATACAAGACCAGGAAATCAAAACACCCAGCGGTTGGGGAGTTCGACCCACTGTAGCCTTAGCTCCACCTCGCCGGACTCCACGTCCCTCAGCCTGAGAACGACGTCCTGGACGAGCTCCCCGCCGGCGGCGACGTAGATCGAGCTCTCCTCCGCCAGGCAGTTGCTCCTGCCGGGCCCAACCTTCTTGGCAACGGCCTCGTCGGCGGCGCCTGCCGACCGCATCCGCACCGCCTCCAGGAACGGCCGCAAGTCAAAGTCAGCGTTGCCCATTGGGTCGTCGACGCTGAAGGTGTCCTTGTCGTACACCACCTGGACGGAAGCAGAGGAGCTCGTTGAGGGCCCCAAAAAACCGGCTTCTTCATCTGAGGAAACACTGAGAGATATCCCATCTGGTGAAATCCCGAGTGATCTGGGTACCATTATGGAATTTTATGCTATTTTTCGTATATGCATGCCATTGGAAGATTCATCCCCAATCTGGGCTGTAAAGAAGAGAGAGATGATGCCGCATGATCTTCATCGAGTCCAAACATGAGCCAGGTTCTTAAAAGAACTCAAGAGTGTTCTGGAGATGGATGCGGCCATCTGGGCCTTCATGTGATCGCAGGAAACACTCCGGATTCAGCTGTCCATATGGAAACATCTTTCTCATTGCGACCAAAAAAAAACCCAGTTCTTACCCGTGCACGGAGTGGGAGCTTGATCCACAAGATGTTTTTCAAGTTCAAGCCCAAGGAGGGTTCCTCAGATAACTCTGGGAGATTTAAAGAAGTCAGTTGCTATCTGGGTTTTCGCATTTATCTATGGAAATGGTATGATTCTGCGGTTGCAGCCGAAACATCTTTCTAGCTCCGGAAAAAATAATTTACTGCTGAGTTCTTCATGGCGCGGACGATTGATTCCACAGTTGGTGGGCAGAAAGAGGAGAGAATAACCAGGGATTCCACTTACGAGCTTGATCGGCTGAGCCGGATCCACAACGGACAAGGTCAGGTCATCGTTCCACTCGGGATTAATGCTCTTCTTCACCACACCGGTCTTCAATTTCTGCGGCGAAGACCAGCTGATATGAGCGAGAAATATTGCCCAAATGCAGCAGCAGCCCACGGAAAAGGAACAAATCAGAAGAAGGCTCATACCTAATTTGGGTGTTTGGTCTCAGAGCATGTATTAGCAATAAAAAATAGTTGAAAAGAAAGGATGAACGTATGCCTCATCTAAAAAGAAAATAATGCATATATACTAAGAATAAAAATCATATTTAAATGACTGCATAGTAGTGACATCACAGCTATGTCACTACAAGAGAATTAAAACTATCTCCGGGTTTATTCATACAACTATGCCAGTTCCTTTCAAGAATATTAAGCTTCATTTCATTGAGTCGAAATACTTATTCACACCAGTCGCGCCAGGTAATTACCCATCAGAAAAAAAAAAGGGGTCAGCCCTTGCTTAGTCACCAATTTTCCAAGTAGAAGAAGCCACAGATCAGTGCTCTCATCCCCCGATTCTCCTCAATACTCGGGATGAACTCGGAAGATGGGGGAGCAGTCGTTCTTCATTCCATCATCACCTTCATCACTAGGAATTGATCACCGCTTGAAATGCCCCAGGAAAACTGTGTTCAAGCGCACCACAGGCAACTGGCCGCTCATTAAATGGTTTCGGCCCTCTATCCATTGGAGATCATTCTTGCGGGGGGGAGGCATCTCTGTTAACAATGGGAGATTAGGTTTTTCACCCAAATCAGAGAGGTTGGGACATTCTTGCGATGCTGAAGATTTCCACATTCCTCAGAGTTATCCGCTCCAAAATGAACTTATTATTAACTCAACTGAGATAATTTTGGACAGAAAAATAATTGTAGGGCTGTCGTAATAAAAATCCGGATGCTAAGTCTATAATCCATCATAAATACTATTCATCTGCAAAATCCTAGTCCCTGCGTGAGATTAATGATGTAAAATGCGGACAAACCAACTGAGATAAAAAGATTTGAGAAGATCTGGTCTGCAGTTGGAAAACAGAGAAAACATACGCGAGGAAGAGATAGAACCTACAGAAGAGCTAATCTCGAGAGAGAAATGAGCACTGAAGGACCATCCATTCAGATGATGGTATACAATAATGATTTCCAATGGGACCAATTTCCCAGGAAATTTCCCCAACTGTACGGTCGGAAGAAATTATTCTGCCGGCTGAACCAAGGGCTCCTCGGACAGATTTTTCCCCTGACAGCAGATCGAGGCCGATGGCTACTGAGCAGGGTGGAATTCACAGAGTCAAGGCGCCTGTCACAATCACAGTGCTAGTCGACCAGAGATGCTCCAACCCTAGAAACCTAACATGATGACAGATGGGCGCATTGCAACCCCAGAGACGGAAAATCTAGTCGGAAGAAGCAGAGAGGGATCGATTCCATCAGAGATGGATACGTAGATACAGAGACAGATTCAGAGATAGATCGAGCGAGAGAGAGAGAGAGGGATGAGAGAGAGCAAAGGAAAAGGGAAGAGGGGGAACCTGATCGCCCATCTTGATCACCACGTAGGGGTCGCTGGTGCGGACGTCCCGGACGACGAGGTTCTTACCCCTGAGGACCCGCACCTTGAGCAATCCCATCATCTGGTCCATCTTCCACGAACAACCTCACCCCTGCTTCTCCTCGGCTGCTTCTTCCACTCCTCCCCGCCCCTCCGCTTCACCCACCCTGCAACAAGGAGCGCAGAAAAACCCTCAGCGAGAACCATTCTTAACGCAGCTCCGCGTATTTAAAAAACGGCGGTTGGCCGGGCCTCTCTCTCTCTCTCTCTCTCTCTCTCTCTCTCTCTCTCTCTCTCTCTCTCTCTCTCTCTCTCTCTCTCTCTCTCTCTCTCTCTCTCTCTCTCTCTCTCTCTCTCTCTCTCTCTCTCTCTCTCTCTCTCTCTCTCTCTCTCTCTCTCTCTCTCTCTCTCTCTCTCTCTCTCTCTCTCTCTATCTATCTATCTATCTATCTCTCTCTCTCTCTCTCTCTCTCTCTCTCTCTCTATCGATCTATCTATCTATCTCTCTCTCTCTCTCTCTATCTATCTATCTATCTATCTCTCTCTCTCTCTCTACAAGACCATCTACACTCGATCAATTAAATCGTAATCGTCCTAGCACTAAATATAGCGTCCGCTGTCCATATTTTAGCAAATAATTAGTCATTAAACAAATTCAATGGGATAAAAATATTACGAGTGAGAATTTTTTTTTATGTAATCTCCTGTGCTCACCATCAAACGAATTTTTATAAATTCTCCTGCCACAGAAAACATTCGGTCCTATTAATAAATTCTTCCACAAGAATCTTAGATTTCTTAAAATTCGGTACCTGAAAATTTATTTAAATTCGGTATTTATTGGTTGGTTAAACCAGATTCAACCCGTAATGCATTTTCTTTATCGAAAAATCTCCTTTTTCTATGCAGAAAAAGGAAAAAATTAAAAGCCTCAACATCTCGAATGTAAATAAATATCTCCCCGTTTTTTATTTATATTTTTTGAATTTAGATTTTAAAAAAAGTACACACACAATACATTCGGAAAATTCCAACCCCCAAGTACAGAAGATCGAGGTTGACTTAATATTGACTTCAACTCAGTAACTTGACCATTCGATGATTTCATGGTGATCTAGCGTCTTGGGCTTCTACTCATAATTATATTAAGTTATTTGTATAATAAAAATATATTTTAATTAATAAACATAATAAGCTTGATCTAACACCAAACCACATCTGGGTGTTTAGAGAGAGAGAGAGAGAGAGAGAGAGAGAGATCCAAAAGATGTGCCGAAATTTTTATGCAATCTAATCTCAGAAATCTTCAGAAGATAAAATCTGCGACAGAAATTAAAAAAAACAAAAAAAAATGCAAGAACAACAAGAACAACAACAACAACAACAACAACAACGAGAGAAGAAAAGAAACCCATCTCGATCTCATCACGGGCCACCTTTTTTATTCAATAAATTTTTTTTTCTACAGGGACATGGGACATTGAAATCGCCTCGCGGGAGTCATCATAAACAGTAAACAGCAGCACCACCACGAACGGACCCAGTAAGCGGCGCCGCCGCCTGCACAGGACGTCTCCGGGCGGGGGCCGCTGAGGGGAAAACGCCGGCCTCTGGAGCCGTCTCCGGCCCTCTGCCCTCCGCATCTGAAGAAGAAAATGGCCTCCCTGCCATCAGCATCCTGGAGAGGGGCTCCTTCCGGCAGCACCGGCCACGGTCTCGGGGCTCTCGCGAGCGGATGCCCGCCGGGGATGGCGGCGGCGGCTACTCGGGCGGGCGGCGGACCGGGAGGGGGTGGGCCTCCGTGTTGAAGACGAATCTGTCCAGCGGGAGGACGCCGCTGTCCCCGAAGAGCAGGTACAGGTACTTGAGGGTCTCCCCCAGAAAGAAGGTCTCCATCTTGTCCCTCCGGCGCGGCGGAACGGCCGTCACGTCGTCCAGGGAGGAGTAGCCCCCGGAGTCGACCCTCGTGTGCCTCTCGAAGGCCTCGAAGATGCGCCATCCCCACTCCCTGTACCTGCGGGGGGAAGGAGTCAGCGCGGCGGCGGCGGCGGCGGCGCAATCTCAGAGCGGGAGGGGGGGTCCTCGCCGGCCCCGCTTACTTGGGATCCTCGGTGATGCGGTACAGCACGAACAGCGACTCCACGGTCTCCGGCCGCAGGAGGTTGTGGCGGTCAGCGGGCTTGATGATGATGTCGTCGACGTACTCCGAGCTCCGGTTGCCCCCGCCGAAGTGCTCTTCGGAGGCCCCCTGCGCCAGGACCGCGGCGCCCGGTCAGCGGCTGCCAACCCATTTAGAAAGCACGGCGCGCGGCGGCGGGAGATCGAGTCTCACCTCGATATGGAAGTGGGCGATCTCGGGGGCGAGCCCGGTGGAGGTCACCGTGTACATCTCGAAGCACGTCTTCGCCAGATCCTCGGCCAGCTGAAGATTCGCGACGTCGTCGGCCGTCAGCAGCTGCTCTTCCAGAGCTCTTCTCCTCGTGATTCCCTTGGTCGCACCGAGGGCCAGCGTTCCGGGCAGGAAGCACACCTACACAGACGTATAAACATAATTCAAACAAACATATAACATAATTCGATTTCATGCACAGATACTGTTCTTTCTAGAGAGAGAGAGAGAGAGAGAGAGAGAGAATCGGTAGAGAGGGAAAGTGGGCGACTACGCATGCATGCCCTGGAGCTACAGTGAGGCCAGTCAACGATCAGTTCCCCTGTTCCACTCTACCATTTGCAGGCACAATTAATTGGATTCTGACGCCCACCAGCCCAGGTTTGCCCTCCAAATCGTCGCCATCCCCAGAGTTTCCATGACTGGAAAAAGGAAGATCAGATTAAGACTGCGGATGAATCCCGGATCTTGCCCGATTAAGACTTGTTTAATCAAGTGGATGGCATTGATTTGATGCCGCATTTAGCTCCTGCTTCTCCGACCAGTAAGGATCAACAGCCCACTCATTACCCCATTAATAATACCGACGATTTCCATACTCTTTAATGCCCATTCTCAGGAGCAACACGCCCCTGCATTAAAAAGACTTCACAGATTTCCATATTTGGCCACTGCTTCTGTCAGCATCTAGTGACAACAATCAAGCAACGTAATCATCGATCTCATTCATGTTTGGAAGTCTTACGCTCCGGTTTTTTAGCAGCAGCACTAAGAATGCATAATTTAAGACAGACTGTGAGATCTTCGCAGAGCACTGTCTACTGCTTCCTACTAAGAAAACGGCTAGATTTCTTGAATCTCCATCATCAATCCTGCCATATTTTGTTCCAAGATTCCATAGAAGTGTCAAAAAAAGCTGCTGAACCTAGAGCCAAATATACACTCAATCTCAGTTGTGGTTTGTTTTTTTTTTTTGGAAATGTCTCGTTATTTTTTCAGCATCACCAACTGAGCTTGTTCTGAGCACAGGATCTTGCGTCTGAGTCTCAATGTCATCTGACCATTCCTATTGCATGATTTAACCAGTGCCAGAAACCTTTTATATCCTGTTAATTCAAAAATAAAGCCATGCCTTTTTTTTTAACCCAAGGTCTGGGAATGAGTGTATATGATGTGATTATCCTGAAAATCTTCATTCAAGCATTTTTTATGGGAGCTAGTTTTTCAGACGATAGGATGGTGGCATGAGAAAGAGACTATGCTTTCATGAGGCAAAAATCTGAAAGTTTGCTGAAAAAAAAATGAAACGCGTGTGCATGCATTGGAGGAAAAAATAATTAATAAGAAAACCAGCATACAGGCGAAAATTATTTGCACAAACATTGAACATGCATGGTACCTTTCAGAAAACACACGTTCATAAAGAGAAAAGAGACCAAGAGACTTGCACCCATGCCATAAACACAGGACAGGAAGATGAGGGCAGATGAGGCATATTACAGTACTAAAGCGCATTCAAAAATATTCACAGCGGACAGATTAAGAGCCGTAGTTATTGGGTCTCGCATATCTAGCAGGTTTTAGAGATATATATAGCCCAAAAACTTTTGCGCATAACTATACAGGTGAAATTGAACCATCAATAAGAAATCTATCAGATAGTTTCCAAACTATGCATAGATTCCACGTTGACTGAAAACATGATTTGCCCATTGACTTTCAAAAATGTGGCTAACTGATGAATTTCAATGGCGCGTAATAAACCACAGTCAGGCTCATGCATGCACAGAACACATAATCTGTGAAGAACTTGTTTTATATTATCAGAGACCACATTCTTTTGCATGAATTTCTGCAAATTCAAAATTAGAAAAAATTACAAACGCAGTAGTAAAAGTACTACATACCAGATGATCCATTTTTGGACTAAAGCCACCTCCATGCCCATAGGGCAACTCTCCTACAAATACCAATCCTTTGGGAATCGATTTCCGAAGAAGAAGACTCCTAACACCTTTCATCGCTTCCTCATACATATCATGCAAATACTTCAGATGATTGTTGCGAGTACCTCCTTGATGGAGCCACACTTTGATCAGATACTCATAATAGCTGTCACCTCGTGATCCTAGTCGAATGTTTTCTCCACTAAACTCACCAGAGTGAGGGCTGTAATTATAAAAATTCAAAGAAAACATCAGATTTAGGAAAATATTAAGAAAAGTCCCTTGGTCAAAGAAAACAGATGAAATAATAGAGATAAGTGAACTAAAAATCCATATCCATTCAACACTGACTAAACTACAATATGACACAGGATTCATCTATAGTAACAAACTGTTAAAAGAGACAGTGAGCAAAAATATGTGGAAATATCTACTCAGACGCACAACATGGGCTCCTACGGCGATAAGTAGGGCATATTTGGGGAAACAAAATGAGCAGGCACGCTACCTAGTAAGACTTAGGGAATGTCATGTTTAATGGGAGTTGTTTCTGCCAACTTTTCAGTTTAGATTCTTTCCATGCACACTTGATTCAGCTATATATCCGTAGCTAAAACTATGGACAATTTTCAGATCTATGGGTGCTTGGAATTCGCAGGATGAACAATACGGACCTTAATTTTAGCTTCAAAAATTTGATACAAAATCTTGTAATCTTATAGCCAATGACGAAACACAGGAAGAACTAACAAAAGACAACCTTTTTTTAATCCTACATTTCTTCTTAAGACAACTATCATAACGAGAGACAGATGCGTAAAACAACCTAATTCATTTTATGTTCTACATTCATTCATAAATATCAAGCACGTGTATGATTAGGGTTTATAATTGTCAAGTACATTATCTTATGGACCACGTCACTCCTTCAATATTTTGAGATTTTTGAAATCAGTCAGTCATCTGAACCCGGTTCAGTAATAAATATCAAACATAACAATATAGTAAAAAAAGGGAAGACTGAGGTAACATAGGTTGACATTAAGGACGAAATATGGCAGAAACTATTGCTTGTTTTATCATATCCTTACTCGAAAGGCTGAAAGGATTTGTGGTATCCATTAACGTTTAACCAAATGAAGAAGGCAACCAAGGGAAAAAAAATTGGACGAGTTCAAACAACTAGTATAAAATAAGGTTTCGACCTCGAATTAATGTCTTCCAGAAGTCAACAGTGTATTAAAGGGAAAAAAAGCGCTGCAACAGTGTATTAAGTCCAGAATAAATCAAAGAAAACGAAAGGTAAGCAAAGGTTAGCATAAAAAAGATACAGAACAGATTTTCATTGAAATAAGCCTTGGCCACATAATGGCAGAGGATCAATAAATATAAATCACTGTTTTCCAGCTGAAAGTAACAAAAATAGCACTGTTCCATCGCATGCAAATCATAGCAGACAGTAATACAAAATACTGCAACTATATTAATAAAACGAGAAAAGGAACTAAGAGGATGAAAAAATTGCATTTTGCCGTTTACATCAGCGGCTTCTTACTTTATGTATATAGGCACTAGGCCTTGAACCTTTGGAAGTTTCTTCAGATGCTCGAAAACCTTCATTGCTGCTAAGCCATATTTCGGATCCCCAGAAATCTCGCTCAGGTAGTTGAACTCAAGCTGTAGTGTAGCAACTTCTGCAGTACTGCTCAAACCATCCGGAGCTGGGTGTGCAGAATGGTCACGAAGAATCACATCACTGAAAGGAATAGGTGTTGGGCTTGAGGTAAAAGCAGATAAGAGCCGGTCTGCCAGGTTCTTCGCTGTTTCCAGGTAGACTTCAGCCTTTGGTCCTTTAACGTGTGCTGGGATTCCCACATCAGCCAAGGTACTATTGTCTCCCCCTTGCAGGTGGTACGCACTAAGCAGGCCTCCTACAAGTCGAATGGTAGTCTCAAATAAATTGACCTGTCCTTTCTGATTAATTCTCTCAGAAAGATTATTTTCTATCCACGTTCCAGCACTAGAAACAATTTCATCAATACCCATTATTATGGCTGTATCTAAAGAATCCACCACCGTGGCACCTAAACCTCCTAATCCGTCTATGCCTCTCCTACTCAATGGCATAAGTTCATCATAACCCATCGCATAATTCTTATAGCCAGACCATGCATGAACGAAAGCCTTCTTAACCGCTTCTTGTCTGGATGCCCATACTCTGGAGGAATTTGACTTTTTGGAATCAAGTACAGAGGACTTATTCAGCAATTTGTCTGGAGGAAGCTGTGGAGGAAGACGTGGAGGAAGCCTTGGAGGTTTCCTCAAAAGCCTTCCAATCCTGCTGCCACCAGGATTTGTTTGAGTATGTTGACCTCCAGAAGCTACACCATCTAGAAATCCAGTTGAACGAGAATGAACTGGAGTTTTATGGTTCGTAATTAGATATATAACGCCACAGATCATCAGTAGCAATAAAAACCTTCCAGTAGTGCATTTTACACAACTGCGCTTGACATCTTTGGTAGCGAAAGCCTGACTTATTCCCTGGTGTGGCAAAAGACAACAATAAGCAAAGAAAAATAGATCCGAATAAGATATAAACAATCATGAAGGATGATCAAAACCATAATCTCCATGCATCAGAGGTTTTTATAAGAAAAGAGGTTTTAACAGAAAGAAGGTTAAAAGGAAACAAGACAAAGACAATATCTGATTAGCCAATATGTAAATATATGTACCAGAAACGATGGACCAATGTAGACACCTGGATTGTCAATCACCATGGAGCAAGTTCTCAGAGGGTCCACACGCAGCCTACTGATCTGCCGGGCCATGAAAATAAGCCTAAAACCAGAGAAGCCTAACTCCTGATAGATTTTCTCAACATAGCATCTAACTGAAAATATAGTCAATTAAGTATCCCCTTGGTTCATTTTCCATCAAAAAATGTCAAAAAAAAATGCCATCAACTGGAATAACAGGCCTGAGTGTGTTGGCTCCCAAAAGTGTCAATAAGTCATGTCTAGGTCTGGTGCAATTTAAGGTGGGTCTAAGCTATCGAAAGTAAGCCCAAAACTAAAGAAGACACTGCCTGGTCTACCAACTGTGCTCAGGTTTCATTGAGGTTGCATTGAAACTGGCATCACAATTTATTACATTCCAGTTCTTTTGCCTAAGAAACAATTCCAGCAGGATGGCAGACAAATCATTGGGGTTATGATGCTTTCACACTTTATTTCCACCACTCAATGGAGACGTAGTGTTTGATAATGTAAGCATGGAATTGCGGGTTATATGGAAGTTCTTGTCAATAGGCTGTAAACCAGCTTATCCTCCAGATTCTGCTGTGGAAACTTGTACGTCTGTGTGATGTTCACACGTCTACAACTCTGTGGCCGTAGGTGCTACTGTAGTCAAAATATTGCTCACCAACTGCTTGCTTTAGGTATTTCGCATCTTCTGAAGCTAATTTTTCCATTTTTTTATGACTGGTTTTTCGTGTTCATCTGCCAGAGCGCGAACTTACAGCTGTTCACTTTATCTAACCACATGTGATTGATGAGGGTGTCTTTGTGGAGCATTGTCTTTGATCTTTTCAACCTAAAAATGCCAAGCATCGGTTCTCTGAATAGTCAAAAGATACCACAAGTCCAGCCACACTGAGGCCTCTTTCTGTCACATACTATGCATTGTCTTATATTTATAAATTTTAATCAGTAGTGTGATACACAGAACGGTATTGAATCCTTCTTGCCAGGTAGACTAGCGTGGGCTGGAGACAACATTAGGCCAACTGTACAACTGGGCTGTTGCCATAATGTATAGCTCAAATTGTCCATCAACCATAATGACGAGTAGGACAACCTACATGGTAAATCGTATTTTTTCACAATGTCTTTAGGATAAGCGAAAAGAAACCCTGAAATTCTACAGAAAAATATAATAGCGCAGCAGTCATGCTCCATGTCCTATGCTTATTTCAGATATGATACTTTGTCTGTTGTGCAGGCAACTGTTCTATCTTGTTCACCTAAGAACATGGCACAGTGACCAATCATTCGATGAATGATTGTGAGGATCTTTAGCATCCCAAAAATGACAGAATCTTGGCCCATCATTTCGGTGGCCAATCATTTCTGTGATACCAGAATCTTAGCCTATATTGGAATTGTAAAGGAGAAAATACAGAAATTCAACACTACATCCTAGGAGAAAGGATAGACTTAGACAAAAGAATCCCAGACGAAGCTCAACAATGTACCAATCTACAAGGAAATGTGTAAAGGGCTGGTCATGGGCTACGACACAATTGTGTTGGAGTAGCTTAAGACCATCTGAGAAACTTTTGGTATTTTTATGTGGTTCTCTACAATGCAATAAATGAAAAAATAAAAAAAAATCACAACCGAAAGATATTAAGAAAAATATAAGGCATTTGTAGTTTCCATCCTCCATTAGGATATGGCTTGGGATCTCAGGTCTCACATGTGAAAGTGTAGCCAGAATTTCCTCACATTATCCCGCTGAAATTTCCTTTCCCATTCCCTGGCAATCTCTAAAACCACCGAAACTTGATCCATGTTTGTCATCATCTCTATCTCTGATCTAAAATTTTTCATGGATAAATTAGTGTTTGTTCTCACTCGTTTGAGTCGATTCTCATCCATTTATTATCACTTTTTCAAAAAAAATGATCCTCATCGAGCAAAAGAGATAGAGAAACGCTGAAATCAAGGCGCCCACCCATAGTGGCACCAACAAAAAGAACAATTAAAAAGACGTCACCGATAAATGGCATCACAGAACGAAATTGATATCGAAAAGAAGAAATATTAGCGTCACATGGTAAATCTACCCGATAAGGATCCAGATTCGATCCATGGAGTCCTAATGGTGAAAACTACAAGGAGAGAACAGAAATACAGGATGGGAATCCGATCTGAAGCGACGACAACCGGGAGGAGGAAAATGAGATGAGGAAGAGCAGTGTGAAGACCTGGACGTAGCTGCGAGGGCGGAATTTGTCGTTGTCGTAGTCCACATCCTGCATCGAATACGGCAGCACCTTGGACATGCCTACTACTTCCCCGATCCCAGCGGACACCGCAGGCAGAAGGCGGAGACAGAGCAGCCCCACTAGCAACTCTGATGCCCCCTCACGCCCTCTCCCCGCAGCCCTCCCTGCCTTTGGCGCCGGAGACCACCTCCAGACGGAGCAGGGAGAGAGAGAGAGAGAGAGAGAGAGAGAGAGAGAGAGAGAGAGAGAGAGGGTGCCCGCTCCGGGTCAACTCAAGGGGAGACGAGTGGGGGCCGAAGACCGCGGCGCATAGAGCGAGGACTCGGCGGGGGCAGGGCGCCGACCGAGCGACCTCGAGTGGAACCATTAGCGGGTCCCTAACGGGTTCGGGTCGGAAAAGAATCCGATAATCTTATCTTATGCAGTCAGGTAATGATAGAAGACCCAAAGGCTGATCGCTGAAGGACAGTTCAGAGCGCGTTTGAAATTAAATGCAAGGAAAGGACATGATGAGGCCCACTCATTTAGATCCGATTTCATGATTTATCCTAATTTTTTATCAGGAAAATTCATTTATTTACCTGTTTTCCATCTTCTGATGAATTTATAAGCATTAAATCCTCATATATATATATATATTCATTTTTTTTATGAATGGCGTGGACAAACTAGGCTTGTTACTCATAAGCAAGCAGCCCAACATCTTGGGGTGGAGGTGCCAGGAAGACAATACGTTGACTAAATTGATTGGCTCAAAGAACATTAAACATGTAAATGAATTATGCACCTTCTTCTAGTGGTCAAATAATCATGATGAGACCAGACCAATCCTGATGAAAGAAAAAAATTGGGCTTTGACCACAAAAGATATCTCAAATCATGAAAAAAGGGTATTTTTTATAATTTGAGAATAAAACCTAATGAGTTTCAAAAGCATCATTAGACCCTATGAAATATAAATTTAGATGAAAATGGAATGCTAGATGCTATCAAAATAATGAACCATGCTTCAAGTTTAGGGATTAATTTCGACGATATGAGTACCTAGAAAATTATAAAAAAACAATTTTGGTTTTTATTTTCTGTCATAACCCCTTGTAAGCATGCTCTTGTTAATATCCCGTGGAGCATGCTGGAGTTATCGGGATTCTTGCATAGAACAAAAAGTTATCCACAATTTCATGGTTGGCGTGCTTAGATTCAAAGCCTTTTATATATTATAATTTTAAAAGTTCAGTTTTTGTTTTAAGAAAGGTCCTCACAAGGTGCATTTATTAAACCTAAGTGATTTGGATAAATATGAGATTGAAAAATGAAGAAAAACCCACATGAAAATCATACTTATTGAAAAACTCCAAAAAATAATTTTACTTTTGACCATGTTTAACTTTGTTGGGAGGGATAGCTCTAGAAAGAACTACTCTCTTTCTATTGGTTTCTTATCTTCGTAATTTATATCACTGTGATATAAGTTATTATCATTGTGATCTCTTTAGAGAAATATTTTTCTTTGGAGAAATGCATCACACCATTGGAACATGTATAACAACTCACATTAAAAATTATAGTTAACAAAAAATCCCAAAAACTGGTTTTATTTTTGCTCATTGTTAACTTCCATGGCAATATTCTCCAAAGAACTGTTCTCATTTTACTCAGTTGTCTTCTTGCAATTTGTATTGTTCTAATCTCTCTACCCTTCTAAGAAAACTCCTAAGACACCTCTTCTCACTCCAACTAAAAAATTATACAACTCTTCAACTAAAAGTTCAAAGCCTTTTTTATTGAGATTCTCCAAAGGTAAGATTTCTACCATAATATTATAATTTAAAAAAACTATTGAACTAGAGTACTACATGAGATGATGTTAATAATATTAATACTAATAAACTGACTGATAAAGACCAATGTAAGGTGTCAGAAAAAGAATGCGGTAAATAAAATAATTCAAAAGAATAATAGATATAACTTCATAACCAAAACACTTTTCATCATCAACTAAAATATCCTACACTGCCCAACTTGAAAAAGTATGTAAGAAAATCATTGCAAATGGTTTTAAGTGTTAATATGTTTCATTACTGTATGTACGTGTTTTACTAGAATAACACTTTGGTTATATGACATTATTTTTCTAATCAATCCATTGATTGTGTACAAACAAAATACGAGTCCAAAGGTAGGGTAAGAAAGGGTTTAGCTAATGGAGAAATTGACTCTTCTGGAAACCAATAATGCATAAACCATGTAATCATGTTATATTCACAAAAAAAATTCAAGAGGTCATGTAGAGATGTGAAATAATCATGTACTAAGTATCAATATTTACTAATAACAACAATGAAACATATCAATTAATGAGCTCAAAATTTTTATTCTATTTGAAGATTCAGACATTTAAAAATCGGAAAATTAATTTTTGCATAAAATCTAATGTTGGAAAACCTTGTTTTCATGAAATTTTTTTGATTTATTTGTTTTAGAGTATATTTTAAATTTAAAAGATCATTTCTTGAAAATGTAAAATTAAATATGTGTAACAAGAAGGCTCATCTGTGTAGGGTTATCTTGAGCACAAATATCTAAACTAAGAGGTCCAAATCCATTCCATACCTAGAGATCGAAATATAAGTATCATGTTGGTTAAATCCTTTGACTAGACCATCCCTAGTCCTACCCTAGAACGATGGATGGGATCATTGACGAAACCTTGTGAACCATAGGTCCATATTGGTGTTAGACTAATCATAGTAGGCTATAGTTGGGCTACTTAAGACACATTTTCCAACCTATCGATAATTCTGACAAATTGATATCATACGTGTACATATAGACGGACATCTAAGGTGGGTGAAATTTTTATAAAATTTGAATTTTCAATACTTGGCCCCATGTTCTATTTTTCTATGTAGGGAGCCCCTACTGGGATCAATGACGTGGAAGAGATTGGTCTGCACCTCCTATTAATTTTTGTGAGGGCCAATCTAAGAAGCTTGCTTTGTGGATAATGTGAATAGGAGTCGATGAGCGGCGTTAAGTTTAGATGGCATATCAACGATCTTATAATGATGTCTTAGAAAAATATCTTGTCTAGATTATTACAATAGAAGCATATATGATGTGAAGCTAGAAAGAAGATAGAAAGAAAAGACTCACAACTTGAGATGAAATTTGCATGGTTCGAAGGTCAGCCTCCTAAGTCAACAAGCAACGATTAAAACTCCACTAGATGTGAGATAAGTATAGAAGAATATTCCAAGAATCTACAGTACAAATTTCTGATATTGGCCCTCATATAAACTCATCAATCACTTACCAACCCAAATAGAGATCTCTTCTTAGAAAATCGACTATAAAGCTCGGGAAATGTGTTGACTATTTCCTAACCTCCAATGACTTGAACCAGTCTGACTGAATCGTTGCTTCGATCTGACTTAATCTGCGCATAAATTGGCCGTTGGGTTCATGAAAATAGGTACATGGTTGGCCCGTTATCCTGTAAACCCGTTCTCTCTCTTCCCAACGCACGTCTCTCCCTTCTCTCCCTCTCTCTCTCTCGCTCGCTCGTTCTCTCTCTCGCTCACGCTCTCCCCCTCTCTCTCCCCCCCGCCCCCCCAACCTCTCGCTCCTCCGTCTCTCTTTGCCTCCGTCTCTGTCTCTTTCTCGTCTCCATCAATTGCAAGAGAGGGAGAGGGAAGGAGTTTGTGGGGAGTAAATGGTGGGAGAGAGGAGGGGCCTTTCCAGAGGGGAAGCCACCGGCGGAGACGAGCCACCGGCGGTATCATGGAAGACGCCGCTGGTTTTCCAGTCGAAGCTGCTCTGCCTGTCCCTGCTCTACCTGGCCACCTCCCTCCTCATCTTCCTGGACGTGACTATCTCCCAGACCGGCTGCCTCTTCCGCTTCCCCTCTCCCCTCTTCGCTGACGTCCATATCCGCCTGGGAGAGCCCCTCTTCTCCTACCCCGCCGCCTACGGCGAGCACAAGCACGCCCTCCCTTCGTCTTCCTCGTCCCCTTCCTGCGACTCCCCCGTCCCTTTCCCAGGTCGGGAAGAAATCCCTCCCTAGCGCACCGCGTTTCTTTGTTGGTTTCTTGGGTGGTTTTCTGGATCGGAAGTCGTCTTGATGGCGCCGAATTCCGCTGCAGATTATCCGGCGGCGTTTGCGGAGATCCAGAGGCTGTCGAGGAACTCGTCGTACCCTTCGCCGGAGGAGCCCATGAGGTACATGAGCGGGAGGAGGGGGAGTTTCGCAGGGAATTTCTCAACTCAGGAGAGGAAATCGTACTTCCATCTGGGGAACGGCAGCGGCAATGATGGTGGCGCGGCGCCGCCTGAGGTCCCCTGCGGGTTCTTCCAGGAATTCCCCATTCATCTATCAGGTCGGCGCAGCATCCAGTTTCTTCTTCTTGCTTTCGTCATCGTCGCTTTCATCATCATCATCGTAATCTTCTTCTTCTTCTTCTTCTTCTTCTTCGTTTTCTTCTTGTTCTTGTTCTTGCTCTTCTTATTATTATTATTCTTTTTTTCTTCGTCGTTGCCTACTTCCTATTCATCATCATAATCATATTCTTGTTCTAGTTCTTCATCATCATCATCTTCTTCTTCTGCTCCTTCATGATGGGTGGGTGGTGGACTCACAGACAAAGAGGCGATGGAGAGTTGCAGCGGTGTTGTGGTGGCCTCAGCCATCTTCGGCGACCACGACAAGCTGCGGCAGCCGAGAGGCCTGGGCTTCAAGACCCTGGAAACCGTCTGCTTCTTCGTCTTCGTCGACGACGCCACCCTCCGCGCCCTCACCCACCACCATATCCTCCGCCCTCTAGAACCACCAGAGCAGGAGCACGAAGTCGCAGACGGAGCGCACAGCAAGATCGGCGTGTGGCGCGTCGTCAGGCTGCCCACGGCGGCGCTGCCATACTCCAACCCCGCCATGAACGGCGTCGTACCCAAGCACCTCCTCCATCGTCTCTTCCCCAGCGCCAAGTTCAGTCTCTGGGTGGACGCCAAGATGCAGCTAACAGCGGACCCCCTCCTCCTGATTCACTCACTCCTCGTCGCCGCCGGCGCCGACATGGCCGTCTCCTGCCACCCCCTCAACGTCCACACCATGGAGGAGGCGGTGGCCACAGCGAGGTGGCGGAAATGGCCGGACGTTGACGGGCTACGCGCGCAGATGGAGGCCTACTGCGAGAACGGGCTCCAGCCATGGTCGCCGGCAAAGCTCCCGTACACTACAGGTGAACAGCCTAGAGGAAGCACTGTACTCCTAATTAGGGTTTAAAGAAGGAAGCCATGGTGTGACAGGGCGGAGCTGTCCTTCAGATGTCCCTGACACGGCGATCATTCTCCGGCGGCACGGGCGGCGGAGCGACCTCTTCTCCTGCCTGCTGTTCAACGAGCTGGAGGCGTTTAATCCCCGGGACCAGCTGGCCTTCGCCTACGTGAGGGACCTCATGCGGCCGCAGGTCCGCGTCCACATGTTCCCGGCGGCGGTGCTGGAGCAGATCGCCGTCGAGTACCGGCATAACCTCAAGCCCCCCGGCGGTGGCCCCGCCGCCGGTGTTGAGCATAGTGGGTTGAAACCGAGGAGGGCCTCTTCTCGGGGCCTCCGCGGGAGCAGCTGCGAGGGCTACCTTCTGAAGATGTGGGGGGAGGAAGCCAGCGATGGCGAGTGAGCAGGCGCCGACGGCATTGACTGCGCCGCTAACAACCGGTGTAGTACACCCCTCTCGTGGAAGCGGAGGAAGTGCGTGGTGCCGTCTGCAACTCATCCGACGAGCTCACTCTCCAGCACTGGCGAAGTAGCTCCACCCACATCTTGGATCTCCTTCACCTGCTTCGCCTTCTTGATTTCTCGTTCGAATTCTTGCCAAGTTTTTGTAACATAAAGATTTCTCGGGAGTCTTTCGTATTCCCTACCGATTTCTTTTTTCTAATTCGTGGACGTAAAATCTGATCAAACTGATGACGCCACATAATCTTGATGGGATTATCGTTGATATTTTTTCGATGAAATCATCAACGTTTTTCCCAGATAAAGATGGGAGACATGATGAGGAACCAGGATGTTATCAACGACCGGTGATTACTCCTTTTTTAACTGCAATTGAACATGTACATGTTTCATGAGGGTTACCGATGTGCCGAATTTATATGAGTTCGAGCCTTTTTTGTGACGCCCGACTGAGCCGCTCTGTTGGGGTGGGTTAAAAGCTCGAGCCCATTTCTTTGCCAGATTATGTTTTAAATGCTATATAACAAAGGGGTTGTACTAACGATCTCTTATTTGACCTTTCCTTTCGTGTAGTTGAACACGTGCCCGAATACGGAAGTGCCCATGGGCCAAAAAACCAAAGTTGGCCCAGCCCGAACTGCAATTTTCTAAATTTGGATAAAAAAATTATGCGAGAAGAATGACTATGATAATGATAAAGTTAATAGGCTCAGAACGCAATTTCTTTGTCCTTGTTGAAGTAAAAGATTTAAGTGAATTAAAATTAAGAACAGTGATTATCTGCTTCATACATTTTCCATGGGAACTGAACAGCTTGGTTCGTATCTTAACAGGGGTTTAAAAAGCGCAAGGGAAACATATGCCAATAAGGATTAGTATTTTTTCAATGGGCCATAAAATCGATATTGAAGGAAGAACTTGCTAAAGACATGGACCAAGATCTTGACATCTATTTCTCTTGAGACTTGGTAGATTGGAAGATATACATGCTTTATAATGATTATTCATGAATTTCTTAGGGGTGATGTAGGGCAAATAAAGCCTATGCCGGCCTAAAGTTATTATTGTTCCAAGTGCTCGTCATAAATCAGGATTCAAAATGTTGGAAGCGTACTTTTCCTGACCTTTGATGGATATGGAACAACCCTTGAGAAAGAATTATACCAATGATTAATTAACTCACTTCGTGCCTAGCGCAACTCAGTGTCTATCTATTATTAGTTAGCGTTGTAATGTGTGAGGCAACAAAGCCCCTTATAAATTAAGTAGTGGTTTAAGCCCCAATGGATGGCTTTATTAGGGTGTTCCACTGAAAGCTTGAAGCCTGCTTTCCGAACGGAAGTTTCTTTCTTTCATGGAAAAAGTTATATAAAACCTTGGGGAAAACAGGATCAATAAGAAGTATGAATTTATCAATATTTCCCATTTGAATACATAGAGAAAACTTCAAAATAGATCAAATAATTAGACTCCCAGGAAGATATTGGTCATTTAAAACGGATTGCAATATTTTCATCTCAAAACATATAGTGTTAAATCCTAATTTGCCTAAATTTCCAAATGAAGGATAAGACTATGCAATTTCAATGTATATTTACTCTTCTATATATTCACTGCTCTCCATTTTATTTAATGTCTTGGGCCCTGATAAAAACACAGCCTAATTTTTATTGCCAGCTTAAAACAAGGAAGTGGGCACTGTACTGAAAATTTCCTTGAGCGAAAGAAATCTATTTAACAGCAAATGAGTTGAGTCATTAGAACATCAGCTATTAAGCAAGAGATGCCCATTTCAATGAGTCCGTCTCTGTGTTGCGTTTTGAAATTATGCTAAGACCACATAATGAAAATTATGCACAAAGATGCAAAGAATATATCAATATATTTAAGTAAAAAATAATGGTAGACCATTAATAGTAGTAATAAATTATTTAATATAAGCAACTATAAAATATTAAATATTAAGATCTTTTTATCTACAATATTAGAAACATGAACAAGTAAAAAAACTATAAATCTTAACATATGAAGACATGCATAAATTTGAAGTTTATCTAATCAAGTTAAACAAGAAACAAAAACAGGCAACAAGAAGTATTAAGTTAATTTATTAAATTAGGAAATATTGAAATAGTGATTTATTATAATCTATAAAATTAGAAGCATGCATAAAATAAAGCAATTAGATAGTTCAATATGTAAAAATATGCTAAAAAAAAGACCTTACAGTGGTTCAACAAGTTGCCTATATTCATTATCTCAAGAAAATAATCTTTTGGATATCTACAAATCTGTAGACAAACTACACATTAGATATAGATCCAGGAGCAAATAGCTGCTCATACTATCATGCTACTTTAGTACTGCAGAGACTAACTTTTGGATAGAAAAGATGTCAATCTAATTGCCAATTCTTTGACTCTAATCTGTCATATAGCCTATGAAGGCATTTTCATTTATGCATCAGGTTTATGACTCAAGCACACTAGAAAGCTCAAGGCAGTACCGAACCTAAATGTTAACATATTGTCAAATGCAACACAATCACTCTTAATGACATTATATTGAAATTAAGTTTAATATTGAGATACTTTTGAGTCTTTAATGAGCTAATTTGAGAATAGAGGTAATACAATTTTTTGAACATTGAGTAGGCAATAATTTTTCTTATTTACTATGGAAGGTCCTAAACTTTTTTGATCTAACATCCTTCATCACATTTAGTAGCTAATATTCTACATTTCTTGAGCGCTCAACTCTCATGTAAGTTCATTATTGATATCTCCTCTATCATTGATAAAATATAAAAAGTCATGCTTATTTAGTTTATTATATTAATTTAAAATTATTTTAATGTTAAGAAAATAAAAAATGCTATTCTTGCACTAATGCTTGTATGAGGAACTAAACTATTAGATCCTGCTCCATTATTTTTTAACTATGTTCTTCAAACTCAGAAAATGAAAAGAATCATCAAGAATGACATAGAAAGGATGAAAAAGAAAGAAACATTTGTGAATAAAAAATTACCCAAGCCTTGTCTTAGTCAAATTAAGTGAGACAGTTTATTTATAAGAGAATTAATATGATGATGTATTGGTTTGTCTTGAAATTAATAAATCAAATATCAAGAGAGATAAAAAAAGATTCCCATAGAGAGACCTGACACACTAAACATCATCATACCTAATCAATTGTAGCATATTATGTGAATCAAAACATAGTAGAGAATCACTAGTTGATATGCTTGTAGAGAAACCTAGTCAAAAGCTAGTCAATTGAACATACCAACCATGTACTGCTTTGTGATTCAACATACAAGTTAACCCAAAAGATCGTTGTTCAAATTCTAAGATCTAGTTTTCAGTCTCTATAAGCAACCATTATGGGGTTTCTAGTCATTGTTGTATAGAATTGACAAATCTTACATTTATAAGTCGAATCTCAAATTAATTTTTATCTTAATTATTCTATGGAGTCTAGGTCAAACATAGGGAGAATTATGTTTCATGGGTTTATATTAATAGGAGACTCACTTTTAACCTATATTCTAATATGAAAATTGAAGAAAAAATAAAAGGGCCTACTAACTAGACATGCTTGATTTAATCTCGAAATATGATGATGGCTCATCGAGTAAAGGTTCAACACACATTGAGAAATGATTTTCTCTCAAAGTCACATTGACTAATATGTAGAAAAGAGAGAATTCGTCAATGCTCACTGATCCTCCTATGATATGAGAGCATCTATGTGAAATTTAGTCACAACAAGGAGGGAAAGATACAATCTGATTAACCAATGGGTAGAAGTTAATCTCAAGAAATAAAATAAATTTCATAAAATAACATAAAATAAAGGTTTCTCCCTCTTAGTTTGATGATCATGGGGAAGAGAATGCTGGCCATGCACAAATGAGAATGTTTGGTTCTGATCCTTGCTTTAATACACTAGGGGAGGAAAAAGAGCACAACTTGGTGGTCCAAAGTGTCCCCATATGTTGACCTTGGATGATCCATGATCTGTGCTGTCACCACTAGAGAGGAGGAAGAAGGGATGAGTTGACCTGTCCTAGGTAGCTGAGGACAACGTCAAGGGAGGAAGGATAAGTAGATTGTCCTCATGGTATGAAAGAGATACATCATGAGGTGAGAGAAGGTGAAATAGTGAATGAATAAGGGTAGTAACTACTACTAATATTTAATTAGTTCCCTTTCATTTTCCTTCCTCTTTTGCCCCTCATGACTTTCAAAAAGTATCTCTCACAAATTTTACGATTTTACCAAGTTCAATTCATCATATGTTTAATAAGACATGATGAGATTAACAATTATATGATCATATTCTTGTATCATAAATCATTTCCTTTATCTTCTCTTTTCCATAATTCTAATTAAACATAAATAAATTATGAGATAAATGTATCATCATGTAAAGATGCATGTATAGAATGTTTTATATATATTCATGATATTCTTATATTAAGTAAGCTTTACTCTTATATCTTATTAAATTTTTATTAAGATAATTCATAGAATTATCAAGCCCATCCCAAGAGCTTTAAACATAAACCTAAATGACATATCACATCAACCCATTTATGTTGGAAATGATCATGATCTTATGATTGTAGGTGCTATGTTTATAGAGCTTCCTCAAGCCTCCAAAGCCAACCAAATCGAGGGAAAACATATCAACTAAATGAATCATCAATCAAGTCAATCATTTCTCATTTTCATTATGATGGCATTAAAGAGGAGTATTTGGTAACAAGGGAGAAAAGGCAAACTAGTGCATTAGTATATAGTATGACAAGATAGATCTCAGAAATTTACTATTTTGTAAGAGGGTTTTGCTGATCCTATGAATTTGAGCTATTGATCTATAGAAGGGAATAGTGAAATGCAAGGGATTGAACCTTACATAGTGCCTCAACCCAAATTAGTGGACCAAAAGTGTGTTGAGCCATGTCCTAAAAAATTTAACTCAGACTAAGGAAAATGATTATGTCAAAAACTTCTCAAAAAAAAGAAAGGTGTTAGTGATGTCTCATATATATCAATCAAGATTCTTTAAAACTTCTTGAAATTGTGTTGTCTCATGTTAGTCCTTAAAATATCTAGACAAATTAAGGATGTTAATTGTACTGAATGATCTGGTATTAATTTTTACTAATTCAATGCACCATAATGCTTTAATTAATTTTCTACACAATGATATTTAAAAAATAATATAATTGATATGTCAATGGTAAAGGTTGCATAAAAAGATTACATTTATTGGGGTGAAATCAATTTTACAAGAGTCAATAGTCCTCAATATATAACAAATATATATTCCTATGCAACTAATGTATTTGTTGATAATAGTAGTGTGAAAAATGTTGATGCTATATGTCAAAGCTTTGTCAGATGTTAATTATTGATGACCTCTATGTGTATTGGTTCATGATTTATGCAGTTTTTTTGCACAAGATTAAATAAATCATTTATGCCTATATCTAGGGGCATCATTCAATTGATTAGGAATTTTATTTGGTAAAATTTTAAATAAATTTAAATTTTTGAGAAGTTTTTAATCAAATTTAAAACATTTTCTATTGTCAATAATTTATCACAATGTAGGATAACATTTTATTACTTTGGCCTTTTATTTTGTTTCATATATTTTGAGTTTTTTGATAAGAACAAATTGAAATATCTAAGGGGCTAAGTAAAATACCAAGAAAGGGGGTGAATTGATGTTTCTACTATCTGAATTTTATTTCTAAATCATAGAGGTGTTGACATATGTGCTAACACTATTCTTTGGGATTATCTACATATAAATTTTTTTCTCTCTCCTCTAGCAAGTTTTCTCATGATTTTCTCTACCTCATTGATGAGAGTAAATATTTTCATACTAATTCACCCCTCACTTGACTACTTCTAGTCCCCAATTATTTTTCTACTTAATTTTACTATTTCTCTTATAAATACACATTGAACTTCACGAGATTAGTAGCCAAATAACTTAAGTTCAATCACCATAGAGATGTAGCCGCTTACCGGCCAACCTAGGCTTAGAGCACCTCATGCATTTGCCCAAAAACCGTTTCCCCTCATAACCTAATTATCTTAGGGGCTGATGGAGAGCTTAGTTCAAAAAATTTAATTGTTTTGTTAATCACTAACAGCTAATAAAGATGGATAAAGTAGTATGTGCATATTTGAAGTTGCTTGATTGTGAAGATTCTTCTTGGTAGATCGAAGTGAAATTATTGTTTTTGATTTTTTTAACTCATTGTACTTGTATGGCTTCATCTTCTAATAATTTCTAAATTTTTCTCAAGAGATAAATTTGAAAGGTTAGTTTAAATACTTACTATTTTTTGGAATGCTGGTAATGACCTTTGACTATTGTTAATTTGATAACTTGCTATTCTTTAGTCTCTTCAATTTAAAACTTGAACTGAAGATTTGTGTCTTGTGGTTGAACAAATTTTCTGTTAATATCATCTCAAATTTGAATTTTAAGTTGACTATTTTTTTCAAGTAAGTAGCCAATGTGTCATCATCTAGATTTCTAGTTCAAGACATAGAAAAGTCCATTTAATATTTTGAACCCTTTTTATTCTCTTTTCATAATGTACTTGATTAATACATAAATAGCTATACTTAAAGGTCAAATGATTTTATATAAATATATCAAAATAGTAACAATCATTTATCTTGTATCATTTGCCTATTTTAAATACTTATTTTCTTTCAAATATTTATTCTAATAAATTTGACACTTCACCTATTTCATCAAATCAATTAATCCCTAGGTTTATTCCCTTGGATTAATAGGTTAGACATAATCTCATGAGATAAAAACTCGATTTAATACGTAAAATTTATCAAGCATTGATAATAATCTCGTGTATAAAATTAAATATTAATAATATATTCTTTCATTTAATTATAATATCAAAACTAATGCCCAAAGGCATCAACACAAATTAGCCATTGAATGGTGACATGAGGCTAGAGTAATATTTTGTAAATGGAAAATTTAGTTGGCAATATTACTCAACAATCAAAAATTAATGTATAGAACTAGTAAATACATTCAAACACGTAGTTTTAGTTTATCCAGTTTAGCACTAATGTGATATAACACGTGCACATTCAAGGTGTATTTTTTACTCATAATGATATAGAGGACCCAAACTCAACCATATATGGGATGAGAACATCTGATATTAAGGAACAGTTTTGATGGGAAAACACCATTTTTGTCAAAAATACCCTAACATTTGGGGAGGGAAAGGTGAGTTAAGCTCAAGTATAGTAATAGGTGTAGATTAAGCAGCTTCATTAAGAAAGAAACATGGTAGTTATTTAATAATCATATTATCAGCGTGACTTTACGTCAAGCTTTACAAGATACCTTTCGTATGGAACAAATATGTGTAAACTAAAGCAACAAATACATTATACGCTGTGGATACTATTTTTGTCAAGGTGTATGTTGTCTAAGTTAACGTTTAATAAGGCCCAAAAAGTTAAAATGGAGATTGTAGAAGAAAATCACGGACATTGAAAAGGGCCTCCGTGAGCGGCTAAAGCTAAAGTAGGACGCAAACGGAAGACACGAAGAACTTGTACTTGAAGAAGCGTAGACACTCTTTGACTTTAATCTTCTTCAAACTTTGCTAATTATTTTATTATTACTCCTTTGAGACTAACGTTTTTGTCATCTATCATTTGTCAACAGAGAGATTGGTTAAAGATCTAACATGGGACAACTTTCTAGTTAGCATTTACCAAAAGAGGAATATAGGTTCATTGCTAGATCACGTGTCCTGACAAAATTCAAACGCACAATTATTGGAAGCTCACAACACGAGTTTCACGTACGGTCTCTCGCTCTCTTTCTCCCCCGTCCCCTCTCTCGCTCTGAAGTTTTCTTTCAACCAATAAATTCATCACATGCCAGGAACAATCATGCCTGATAGTTCTGGCCACGATTCTCTCAATATAATTTGCTTCGAATCCTGTTTATCTATTTTACCATTTCTGTCACCATAACCGTTTGACAAAAGATCATAAAAGGGGCTACTTTTTCCGCCAAGTGTTTACTAAAATATGTATTTATGCGGATGATTAACTCATCACATTGGCAGTATACGCGCCGTCAATTATTGGAGCTGTCGGTGAAAACAGAGCTTTATCCATATCTCTCTCTCGCTCACGTTTACTCCAAAAAGTGACGGACAGAGAGAGGATTATATAGATGAAGCTTTGTTTATGTTTCGGCTGCAGGCACCCCACATTTGTACAAGGTCAGCGTGACTCGTGGGGATATCCTGCCTGGATCGGACAGGTTAGCATGCGCAGCGGGTGAATCTGTTGTTATCTTCTGGGGACCCCATGGACCCACGTAAGGAAAACTCCCACAGGATTAAGAAAATGGGCAGGTAGATTGAGAGAGAGAGAGAGAGAGAGAGAGAGAGAGAGAGAGAGAGAGAGAGATGCATGTACCTGGGTCGCTTGCGCAGTGAGAAGTTCTTTTGAAAGTCCAAGGGAAATGGCCAATGAGTGACTGCATGGGGGGGGATATGATTGTTGCCGAAGGGCTAATGGCGGCCATCGACGGGATTGGACTCTACGAAGGATAAGAACAACCTATGAGCCAGTCAACACCAGAAATTTGCGGTCAACAGGCGTGACGTGTAATAGTCGTTTGGAGGGAGACAAACAGACGAGCACCTCCCCCGGTAGCCACTACTCTCCATAACAAGACCTTGGGGTTTGAACCATCTTCTTCCTTCATCCTGTGCCTCTCATGTCATATCAGTCTCCTCTCCCTCTCTCCCTCCCTCTGTGTCTGTCTACAAGAATCCCACTGTAGACGACGAAGACTGCGTATGGGAAGAATTTGACTGGCTTCGAGTGGTCGTCTCTGATGCTGCAATGGAGGGACCGGGCCCAGATGCTGGGCTCGAGGCAGTGACCCTTAGAAAGGGTCCATCGGAGTCCGGCACAATCGAAGGTTCCCCTAGAGAGATGAGGGTGCCCTTAAAGACCTGTGTGAGAGACAGCCGTCTAAGAAGAAATTATCTGTGGGCTGCACCTAAGAAAGAGTGAGTGTTGTGTGCTCTCAAGCGAGAGGAGGGGCTAAGGGAGTCGTGGCTGGTCGGGGAGAGAGGAGAGAGAGCTTGGAAAGCCGACGATGAGGATGGGAAGCTCACCAACGATTGGAGACACTCCCTGACTCGGCAGGAAGAGAGGAGAGCTGACGCAAGTGGACTTTCTCAGTACATCTATAGTGTGACGTATTAATTGAGCACCACGTGGCTCCTCCTCTCTCTACAGAGGCAGACAGAGGTGAGAGAGAGAGGGGTAGAGAGAACGTGAGGGGGGGGAGGGGGGGAGAGAGAAATAGAGTGATGCGATCAGATCTGAGGTGGCGAAACACGGTGAACCCGACTCATCGCACGCGGTTCCCGGCACGTTCTGTTGCCCTCTTCGGGAGCACGTGAGCTTATCCCCGGTGGATGGGGGAAAGGTCCCATGCCCTGAGGCCACAACCTTGTTAATTCACTCCCTCTGCAGCTGATGTTACGTCAAATCTCCATAACCTCCCCGGCCCACACCTCTCTCTCTCTCATTCTTTCTCCCTCTTTATCTCTCTTCCGTCTCTCCCTCTCCGGGTATTATAACTAAGGAGCGCTCCACTCATTCTCCAGCCTGAGCTCCCTCTCTTCTTTCCCTTAGACGGTCCAACCATGGTGGTCTTGCAGAAGCCAGCCCTTGAACGGATCTCTCTCGTCAATCTCCACGCCAGGCAAGGCGTCCCTCTCGCTCGCATCCCCGTGGTTGACCTGTTAAAGCCCGACGCGGCGGCCATGGTCAGGGCATGCGAAGATATGGGCTTTTTCAAGGTCATCAACCACGGCATCCCTGCGAGAGTCATGACGAAGCTGGAGGCCGAGGCTTTGGCCTTCTTCTCCCAGCCCCAGCGGGACAAGGAGCGCGCCGCTGGGGCGGCATACCCGGTTGGCTACGGCAACAAGAAGATAGGCCCCAACGGAGACGTCGGTTGGCTGGAGTACCTTCTGATGCAAGTCAACAGTGGCGGCGACGCCGCCGAGCCTGTCTCGGCTCTTCTCATGGAGAACGGCGCCGCGTCCCTCTGGTAATTCTCTCCGTGCGGTCAAGTCTTTGAGAAGAAAAAACCCAGAACCCTGAGGTCACTTAAATTGGCTTTGATGATCCTTCTGCAGCGGCGCGCTGGCGGAGTACTTGGCGGCTGTGCGGAGGCTGGCCTGCCGGGTGCTGGAGCTATTGGCGGAGGGTCTCGGACTCGCGCAGAGGAACGCCCTGAGTCGACTGTTGGTGGACGAGGAAAGTGATTCCATGTTCAGGCTTAACCACTACCCGCCATGTCCGCCGTTGAGCGGGGCGCCGGGCTTCGGCCTCACCGGCTTCGGAGAGCACACGGACCCACAGGTCATCTCCGTGCTCCGCTCCAACAACATCAACGGGCTCCAGATCTCCCTAAGAGACGGCAGCTGGGTCTCGGTTCCTGCCGACCAGTCCTCATTCTTCGTCAACGTCGGCGACTCGCTCCAGGTGACACTTTTGACTAGTAGCATAGCAACGGCATCATTGCTGCCATCATCATTCTCCCACCTACTTCATATTATCATATCGTTCTCTTGGTTTCACCAAACAACATCATATTCGGTTAATAATTACTTTTGCGTGACTGTTTCAGAATTTAAAATCTGGACTAAATAAGAAATATTATCAATAGGTTTGAAGTTGGATTTTTCCATTATTAAACTAGATATCAAGTCACACGTAGTGATCCAAGTCTTGCATTGTTACATACGAAGATTGGGTACCATAAAATTAAGCTTACCGTTTATAGAGGAGAATTTTCGCTCATCATTAATAGATATTAATTTGGATTGTATATCAAATACAAACTCTATCATAAACAATGGTGTAAGAAGATAGTGAGATTGCATGCAGCTGTGTTCGATAATTGTCGATTTTGATTTGGTAAGGGTTTTCCTCTATGGGGGCTTCTTTCTGTGTCTCCATGCAGGTGATGACGAATGGTAGATTCAGGAGCGTGAGGCACAGGGTGCTGCTGGGGAACAGCACTGAGCCAAGGGTATCGATGATCTACTTCGGGGGGCCGCCGCCGGGAGAGAAGCTGGCGCCACTGCCAGTGCTAATGGCGGATGGAGAGCGCAGCCTCTACAGGGAGTTCACGTGGGCCGAGTACAAGAAGGCTGCCTACAACACGAGGTTGGCCGACAACAGGCTGGGCCTCTTTGAGCTCTGGCGAGGGGCTCGCTGACGGTGACTTCCCTCTTCATGGCGGACGCCCGTCCCTGACGACTATGAACGTGACTCCTTCCCGCACCTGTACTCCATTCTGGGAAAGCGGGTTGGTCAAAGAAAGCAGGCTGCCGCAGATAGAGATAGGGAAGGGGGGCGGGGGTTGGGGAGGGGGGAGGGTGAGGTTCTCTCCCTTTCCACTTGTTTCAAAGTCTTCGTTCCTACCATGTAGATGTACTCTGTACGAAACTTCTGCTGTTTCCGTTTGCTGTGTATATGAAATTCCTGGGCTTCTTGGTTTCTCTCCATTAATGTTGTCAAGCACCCACATAAAGATCCGCCTTTTTTTCTGCAAGGAGCATACCACATCTGGGGGCCCCGGTCAACCCCCCACTAGCTTCAAAACAGAACGTAGTAATCAACATATTACGCCACTTTCGAGGAGGAGGTTTAGCCCCTACATGATGATTTAAAAAATAGTATAGTATCATATTTGAACAAAAATATGTCTATTATTTAAAAAATACACATTAATCGTAGGCAATGGATTTTGAGTTCAGTGGCCAATGTACATAAAACGATGTTCAACATTTAATTTTTTTGGCGAGTGGAGGATGCTATAGTAATTCTATATAAGTTAATATAAAATTTAATACAACAGGCAAATCTATCTGTCTGTTATATTAAATGGATGAACAAATAGCTTTTATAGGGATAAACCAGCTCGAGATATCAATATGCATTTCTATTTCTAAGACATTGAGCTGAATAAAAAGAAAAAAAACTACGATAAATGTAGGGCTGATTTCCTCGGAGTAAGAGGCGGGGTCAACTTTCAATTGCAAAGTTATCTTTCATTAGAAAGCTACAATAAATTAACTTATAAATTAGATCACCCCAATGTCACCTCTACCTTCTTGGATTAAAAGAACACTAACAAATTGTGTGTGGGAGACACAGTCCACTTCATCTCATTCCTCCACGGAATAATGCCACTGTCGTAAGTGGCAAGAGGAATTGTTCTAGCAGTCAGAATTGTGTTATCTCATGTTAAAAGAGACAATCTAGACCATGCTTGTGAGTAGGCTAGTGAATAAGAGAACGCGCCTAAATTAACGAGCAGAAAATAAAGAAGGAGAAGATGGAGAGATGAATTCAATGGAAAGCTTCTTCCTCACGTCTACTTTTCTTGCCTTCTGCATTACGTCTGCTTTCCCCGCCCTTCGATTTCTAGGGTTGAAAACTCAAGGATGGTGGGTGGGTGGGGTGGGTGTTTGTTGATTCGAGGAAAACTCTCTAGGACCGTTGCTGTCACCTCGTGGAACGTCGCATTCCATCGTGCTATCTATCGCTCCGGGTGGGGGGTTAGAGAATCGGTTGATGCTAATGTTTCCCTGCGCTGGTTGCGGCGCCGCTCTTTTCTTTCCTTGTACGTCCAATGAGCTGGCAATCTTTTGATTCCATCCACAGCGATACAAAAGTGGATACGTGAAGCACATGGAGAATCTATGAGGAAGAAAGTGAATCCACGACAGAGATCCCCTTGTTACCCGTCCTTATCCCGGATATATATCAAATAACATATGTACTCGTACTGATGTTTGAATTTGAATTAGGGTTTGATGAGCTTAACCATCATTTATGGAGGGAGGCTTTGACGATATGAAAGAAACCTCAAAAAAAAATTCAAAGTAATTGCACGTGCTACGTTTACATCAAACCAACTTTGAAATTATGCTATGGCCTCTATTCCTCACTCAATTGCTGTCAAAATCCCAATAATAGTAGTGGAAGCTTCCTCATGTATTCACTTGAGCAAAACATACTCAGGAAAGAAGTGGTGTGCAGATAATCTTTTCGTCTGAAGCTGGCTTCATTAAAGTATAACATAAGAAGTGTGATACTAATTATTATCATCACAAAAATATGCACCCTTATTCCCACACTGGAGCACACCTCGTCTCTTCATGCATCTTAACATAAAATGCAAGAGGCATAATGAATCATATCGTTTGACATCTCAACTGTTTATCTCGTTCATTGAAAAACTATACTTCATCACCTTTTTATTCTTATTGAAAACTTGAATGACATACATCAGAATAAAACATCAGGAAGGTCTGAATTAACATTTATTATTATTTTATTGTAGTATGTATTAAATCCAAAGCCTACGCATATACAGAAAGTAACTGAAAAAAATATCGAGAGACTAAGTGAAAAAATTAAATCGATAGATGATATCCAAAGAAAGTTTTAATGAATTGGGCATAGATACAACATTTCAAGCAGGTATGCTTCACTCAATTTTTTATGTTCTTAAAACTTCAACCTGTGGATTAACCTCGACTAGTAAGGCTTCCTTAAGTATTTATGAATTTTTTTGTTAAATATAGAAAAATAGAATTACTAGTCTCTATACTTTTTCCCTTCTCGAGGGGTGGTGCCAAAGGATGAGTACCTCATTGTTGTTGCGATTAGGAATCTCCTAATGGACTCTGCTTCATATTGTTGGTTTCAATGGAGCGATGAAGGAACCAAAAATAGGGTTCCATAAGTTCCTTTTTTCAAAGGGTTAAGATAAATAGAGACAATAAAAACTAATGAGGAATATCAGAACATATATGAGTTTACTCATTCTAGATAATTAAGATGATCATCTAAGAGACCTAGAAAATATGTTATGATTTGGCACACCTAGCCTCTTCCAATCTCTGATAGATTCTACTATCTACATATCATAGTTCAATTCAGTATCGTGTCAACCTTCCTAAATTCTTGACTCTAGTATCTAGAAAGCCCCCAGCACTATTTTCAGGTTTACAATTCTAGGCAATCAAAGATAAGTCGTTTAGCATTACCTTAATGTTTTATAGCTCTAGAGTATCAAAGTGCTGACAAGAAATTACAGATGGTTGTATCCTTCTGACTGGAATATTATGAAGAATAGAAGTCTAACAAAAGAATAGTATAAAGTATAATTGAAATGACTCTAAAAACTATTTATTTCTTGGCTCTCTCAAACTTCATTGTGTTGGCTTAGATTTTTGGAGCTCTTTATGCATCTTCAGCTCCTTTAAAGAATACTGATGAAGACTTTTTTTGTAACCAATATGATAGTCATTATAATCCCACTTTGGAATTTAAGAGTTCATGGTGAAGCAACTCTTGAAAGAGGCCCAATGCTAATATTTTGTCCCATGAATTTCTGCTTCTTTGTGAGGGCATGAGAATCTTGAACTAGTAGTTTTTTCTTTGCTAACTCTCATTTACTCCAATGGGATGGTTCTCTATAATTAATCTTTTTATTTTGAACCTATAAAATCACTTCTCCTTTATTAGTAATGAAATTTCCTTGTAAGGTAAACCATTGTTTATGTATACTTTGCTTACATTTCACAAGACATTGGACATGAAATATGTTAGAGATGAACTTCTATTTCTTTGGCATATATTTTCAAAGCCCTGTGCTTAATATTCAACTTCCTTCCATTCAGTTTTGGTAAAACCGAAATGCTGTTGGAGAATCCTATAAAAAAAATAATAATTTGTGTGTTATAATATATAACTCTACTTATCTAATATTTTTGAAAATATAGATTTACCATCCAAATTGTCGCACCCCTTAATATTTGAAACTCAATAACTTTAAGATTATAGCTGATTGACATTTTTATTATGTTTATCTAGCCATCAAATCCAGTTTTTATATAAAGAATCAAAATATAGCTATCTTTAATAATTATAAATATTTGAAAAAATAATAAAACAAGGGATTATATGTTCCATCTCAATAGGGCCATTTTCATTTGGTTCCAAAGCTGAACTATTAATCGGTTTTTTTGTTTTACTTCTCTATTGTAGTTTATCTAGGCTATATCCCTTCTTACATGTTCGACCTGCTACTAAGACAAGTTGTCCATATTTCAACCTCCTCACAACAGTATTGGAATGTGAAATATATTTCATACTGGAAACCCACTCACGAATGGATGGAAACTTTATCATTTGGATACATTAATTAATTACCTTCAAAAAAATAATTATTGAATGGCTCTTTGACCATGGAGAGTAAACATATATATTTTCCATGTTCAAACATTTTTATGGATAACTTTGTAAAAACTAGCCTATTATGTTATCCCATTCGATTGATAAAAAACTAATAAAATTTTTTGATGTTTTCCTAGATGTATTTCTCGTATTTTATATATGGTTTTTGATGGTTGAATAAAAGTATAAATAATCTATCATAGTGTGCCTTTCTAGTGATAGTGAAATCTCAAACAATACTTAGACTATAACACTTGAAGATATATTGAAAATTGCTAGTATTAATGATTTATTTCATTCAACTTTTTTTTTATTGTTTTATCTCAACTTTGGTTTTCAAGTTATAGAAATTTTCGAAATATCCATCCCTAGATGTATATCTGAAATCAGTGGAATTTTTCATTGAGAAGTACTTTCGCTACTATTTCTACTAAAACACTTTTTTAGATTTTTTTTACTAAAACGTAATAATTAGAATAACTTCTTCACAAAAGAAGCCCATTATTTCAAGTGACAAGATATGTTTTTGCTGCCAACAATATCTATATTGGTAAATGTTTCTCGAGAGTTGGAAATTTTAAAGCCAATAACACCAGAATTATTTGGGTTCTTTGAGCACCATTCAACGTCTTCATCCAAATATTTACAGGCAAATGATTTTAAGAGTATCATTAAAAATTATGGATCTAATGAGGCCAAATTTTCCTCACCACATAGTGTTAGGACAAGGTACATTTTTTCGTTCTTATATTATCTCTTCGTTTGGAATTTTCAACAATCAAGAATCTATAATATCATAAAACGCTTATGATCACATTTAAATTAACTAGCGTTTAAAACATATTTTTCTTTCAAATAGATCCACCATACAGCTAGAACCAATACCAATGGATCTTAAAAATATATTTTTATATGAGAAATTTTGTCATAAAAAACTCTAATCTGGTTATTCTTTCACTATCAAGTTTTATGATGATGCTTTTAACTTGGAATGGTCAAAGAATCATTTGCAATAGTCAATGAATAATATTAACCTGGAATCATTAAATTATCTTGCTATAGTATTTTTCACTTAAATTTTTCAACTGCTTTTATGTCAATGAATCAAATGAACCCTTTATTGTCAAGCAAACATGCTTATCTTGTAACATGTAGAATTGATGTTTTTGGAGCAGTAATATATGTCATGTAATTAAAAAAATTAATTTATTTTCAATAAAATTGTGTGAATAAAATATCATGTGACTTATTATGAAGAAACCAAATAGTATTACAATATTTTATAATATTTTATTATGTCTCAATCATACATTTATTATTTCATGAAATTCTAATGGGCTCCAATTAGCTCACTAAAGGTCCCTAACAAATCTTTTAAATGAGTCAAACTATCTTAAAAAGTAAGGTTAGTCTGATATAAAAATAAACAAGTAAAATTAAAAGACGACTTATGGAATCTTCTGACCATGGTCCTGAAAGTCTATTTAAGTGTGCTAGAAGTTTCAGTTCTTTTGTATTGCTCAAAGTTTCTGAATATATTTAATGTTCAATTATGCATCCAAATGAAAAAAAAACATACGTATTAGAATATTTAAATCTTGGTAATGTTTCATCACTCCAGTTCCATAAGGATTGTCTTCATAAGAAAATTTTAAGACGGCTTCAAAATTAGATAAAAAATTCTTAAATTCTGTTTATTGTTTTAGTTTTTTCCATGTTGTGTTGATACCAGTCAGTAGGCTATCAATACCATGAAACTATTGAATACCTTCTGTCAACATTTGTGTCTACCACATGTTTTTACTTCTTATGATAAGCTCTTTAAAAATGTATGTGCTTGTAATTGTTTCATTTCATGAAGTTTCTGTAAATCATATTAAATGGAATTTTTTGAGTCAGACTATATTTGCAAGTGGGTTGTCAATAAAATAGACTGCTGATAGACTAAATATGTTCACCACAATGTTTTGGCGCCATATTTATTTGTACATATATACATACATGATATATAAATATATTCTTGTGTAATATCTTTCAGTTACTTTTCTAAGCAATGTTATCGAATGGTAACAATTGAAGAAAGCAGTATTGTTATATTTTCAAAATCAAAATTTCTATTGAATATCATTATTTGTTGTCTCATTTGAATGGTAAGTCTATATCTATTTTATAATCTCATAAAAATATATGATGATTTGATTATTTTGGAATCTTTGAGACCAATAATGGTATCACTATCACATTTTCCTTGATATTTTTTTTTAATATTTCAATAAAAAGTTATGATCTTTCATGTGCTCATCTTCTTTACAGGCACTTACTGTGAAACAATATCAGGGTTCACAAATATAGTTATATTTTCAAAGATAATTGGTAGATAAACTACATTGATTGGTCGATAACTAGTAACGCTCGTATCCAATCGATTGTCTCCTAGTGTATGTGGGGTTGGATAGGCCTCAATATGCAAGTGTCATCACTTGATCAAATAATCATCCAACTCCATACAGGTGACACCACACCGGCTCCTGTTGATGGCAGACCAAATAGTCCTAGGAGTGTATATAAGTGCCCAGGGTAGAGTCTAAGGAACCTAAGGCATAGGAGCCAAACCAAATAAGTGTGTTGCCGCAGAAGTTGGAGCAGAAATGTGTTCCCTCCGGGGTGCCATCCGCATTTTGTTCTTCAGTGTAGCAGCCATAGCAGCATTTTTCATTGTCTCATGGTTCTCCTCCGCTCCGACTCTCCACAAGGAGTTTCACCGGCGGGCCTTGTCCATCTTTCTTCCTTGCGATGCCATTCTTGTCTGTCTCTACTACTTTTGCGGAATATTCAGGTCTGTCCCATCCTCATCTCAGTCGCATCGAACCAGCGCCGCCATTAATGCCTTGATGCCCGCAGAAAAGACGATGAGGGACCCGTACCGGCGTGCCTCCGCCACCGACTTCTGCCACGTGGAACCGCAACCCTACAGTGTGGAAGCGGGGGAAGAGGCCCCGTGCGACGACGACGACGAGGAGACCCTCTCCACGTGTACCGTCTCCGCAGCGAATAATAAGAGGGTGCCATCGGAGCAGCTGGATAGGGAGAAAGGTCCATTTGAGAGACAACTTTGGTTGCCGGAGACTAACGTGAACACCGCTCCGAAGGAAGGGATAATGGAGGAAGATGGGGAGGACGATGATGAAGGCAGCGATGATCTCCGAAAACGGGTGGAGTCATTCATCGCCTTGCAACGCCAACTTATCGTCCGGGAGGAGCAGATGCTGTCGATGGTGGTCAAATCGCCATCGGCCTTATCTACCTTGGCATTTCAGCCCAGCGGTGGCCGGCGGCGGACGATAGCCACCGGTTGAGCTGGTATCCTCTGACCATAGATAGGGCAGTTGTGGACGCCTTCCCCGCAGTAGCTTCTCCAGCAAGAACAATAATTTTTGAAAATTCTTCTGACGGCCAGATGTTAGAAGAAGGATAGATAGAGGCCATGTGTTGCAACTTTGAGAGAGAGAGAGAGAGAGAGGTATGAAATCTAGAGAAAGTCCAAGTGTGTTTCAATGTCGCTGCGTCCGACCTTTCATTTTGTTCTCTAGAAATGTCCATCGTAGAGGGAGAACCCCAGAAGTGCATCAGGCCGGATTGGACGAATAGGGAACGCTTGCCCACCCGACAGGAGGCTTGACAAAAATACAAGATAGAAATCCCTTTCCCTCTTCTCATCCCCAGCTGTATCAGCCGATAGCGGTCAGCCTCCCTGGGTTCATGATTACTTTGTTTTAATCCTTTTCCCGCCCTCTCCTGTCGGTGATTCAACGGCTGTCCGCACTGGCGGAGGCGAGGCCATTTTCACTAGGGACCGGTGGTTTTCCGCTTCCCCAAAAACATATCGGGAAATAACAATTCTAGTCGCAGATATTGCTCTATCACAGTGGGTATGCTTCTTGTGGCCCCAGAAAGTCCACCAAAGAAAGAACCCGGTGAACACCTCACAATTTAAAAGACATGGCGAGATGGGGGATTCTAAAGTTTATTTCCAACGGATGGCTCAATCTTTAGACGTGACGTTGGATGTGACTTTTTTGCATCCAATCCTTACGTCATGATGCTAGAGGCTATCTTTTGTTTATGGTCTTCTCCATTCATGATTAATCCTCACAGTTGGAAGTAGATCTACTAATTCTTGCAGAGCCTGTGGAGCTCCATGAATTTCAGAGAGGATTACAACTAAAACAAGAAATAACGCTCTTCATCGTTAAGTGGGATTACTGAAAGCAAATAACTCCGACTTTGTGGATCAAGCTCTCTTACGCTGTAGAAGCAATTTGGGCTGGGCAAGCCTCTTTCATAGGACCCATCTCTCTCTCTCTCTCTCTCTCGCTCTCTCGCTCTCTCTCGCTAGTGTCAATCATTTTCTCGAATGAACCGCAGGACCTGGAGGAGGAGGACGGCGATGAGCTCTGGAAGAGGATGGAGTCATTCATCGCAAAGCAACGGAGTCTCGCTGGTGAGAAGATGGCGATGCTCTTGCCGGCTCCCAACTCGCGGGGAATTGGCAGCTCTCAATATCACCATCTCGTTCGCTTGATGAAATTCAGTTTCTTTCTGACGATTGCCTCCATCCTCTCCCAGAGATCATCGCTGTCCACCTCCTCCATCGTCACCTTGCTCGTCGCCTTCCATGACTGACGCCGGTGGAGCTTGATCACGAGCTCATCGGGATGCCACCGACGGTTCTGCTCCTTGTTCTATTTATTTCGTAGGCCCTCAATCTCGCGATTCCCAGGTGTCGAAAGATGAATAGAGAGAGATTATATTGAGAGTGGCAAGGTATATCAGGAGTTGGAAAATGGAGGCGGTGCAAACTGTCAACGGAAGGATCGAGAGAGACCAGGAAGGAACAGGTAAGGACGTCAAGACCTTCTAGGCGAATCCAGTCGTCTAACTAAATGGATTGCGAACCTCTGAGAGAGAGGGGAGAGAGAGAGAGAGAGATGATACATTAGTTCTGATGTGGGAGGATAGAGACAGACTAACCACCAGGATAGACATGGATACTAAAAGCTGTTAGAATTTCCAAATTCGGATAATATAATTGGAAGGATCACGGATTTATTGCAGGAAGAAAGAGAGAGAGAGAGAGAGAGAGAGTTTTATCCTTTCCGTCAAGGGATAGAGATAGAGATAGAGAGGAACCGTTAGGAGACGGATGAGGGAACAGAGCTTTTAGAGATACTGAATCCTAAATTTAATTGAAAACCGATCACATGCATTAGACTGAGAAAGGGGCGGGTGGCGCGACAATGCATTCCTAATGTGGGAAACCAGGTCACCAGGTCTTAGAAGAAAGAGAGCGGACAACTGGCTGGAGAGGGATACGCAGAGACAAAAGAAAGGAAGCTAAAGGCTTCTCAGATACGAGGTCATATAATATAGGTAAAAGTACAACCGATTAAAGAGATAGGGCATGCGCGTGCGTGAGAGAGAGAGAGAGAGAGAGAGAGTTAGTAAGAGGAGGGAGTCAGTGAGCAAGGGTAGTTGGTGAACATGTACACAAGCTCCACCAATGAAGGCAACGACGTCAGAGGATGCCACGTCATCTACAGCCATCCCACATTGTCGCCGTCAGACCCAACTAAAGGATCTAAATTTTCTTTATTATTAGGCTTAATTTTTGCTCATTTTGCTTGATCTTATTGTAGTTCTCTTTTTCTTTCCAAAGCCTATATAAATAGGCTTAAGAATTTCTTGAACTGGTGGCTGATTTTAGGATTAAGAAATGTATCTTTCCTAAGAATGTGCCCTAGGGGATCTGTGCGACCGCCACTGCCATTGCATGGGTCCCACCCTGCTCCAAGGTCAACTTTCCCTCCCTGGACGAACCCTCCACCAGCTCTCGTGCGCTCCTCTTCATGCCGACGGCCTCCCGTCAGATTATTGATCGCACACAACAAACTTTCCTCTCGCGTGCGTCCACGCGACCTAACCATCTCGACACACGACGGAATGCCCCGCAGCCGCGAACATCCTCCGCGACAGCGTCAAGCATCCACTATCGAGGAACAGTTCCGCCAGATCGCCGTCCACACGTGACGAGCTCCTCTCCGTGGCGTTCATGCGATTCCTCACCCTACAGCTGCGGATGTCCTCCACGACAGCGTCAAACGTCCGCCATCGAGAAATGATTCTGCTAGATCGCCATCCGCACCCGACGAGCTCCTCTCCGCAGCATCCGTGAGATTCCTCGCCCCACAGCCACAGACATCCTCTGTGACAGCGTCAAGCGTCTGCCGTCAAGGGACGGTTCCACCAAATCACCATCTGCATGTGACAAGCTCCTCTCCGCGGCATCCACGCGATTCCTCACCCCGCAGTCATGGACATCCTCCACATCAGCGCCAAATGTCCGCCGTCGATGAGCGGTTCCCGCTGGGTCACCGTCCACACATGGCAAACTCCTCTCCATGGGCGTCCGCATGACTACTGCTGCCCTGTCGCAATCGGAGCATCCTGCACGTAGCGAATGTGCCAGGACCCTTCATCCTCCGCAACAACCTCCGACCCTTGTCGGCTACCGCATGTGCACTGCGCGCCTTGCTCTTGTCGTCCACTGGATTTAGTTTCGGGGTGCTACCCCGAGCCCTATAAGGGGACAGCTTCCCCCTTGAGCCCCCGCCAACTAACCGCGCCGTTGGATCTGTGACGAGCTCGCTCTTCATCAAAGTATCATCAACGTCAACTCCTCAACATTCAAATGCCCAAGGTCCACTCTTAACCCTTTTAGTGAATGTGTGCATTGATTTCATCTCATTTTTCCTCGTTTGTGATTCTACCGCCATCGGGTTTAGCCGTATGGGCTCGTGACTAACTGTGTGGGCTCGTGATCAATCGTGTGGGCTGTGTTTTCCTTGTTTGGAGGCCGACTGAGATTTTGAAATGTAGAGCTTTGATTTATTACGATGATTTGAGACGATCCTCCAACCCTCAATTGAGAAACAAAACAATCTTTTCATTGTCACACAGCCGACTTTAAAGGTTTGAATCTAAATGTGTGTGAGTTTTGTGGTTTGCTAGTTATTCATCTCATTTACAACATATCACATTTGTATCAATCACATTCATCCTGCATTAGTAGTGGAGAGTGAGTGAGAGGAAAAGGGAGATGGTTGGAGGAAGGGAGATAGTAAAAGAGAGAGCTAGAGTTGTAGAGAGATGGAAAAAGAGATAAGGTGGTGGAAGAGAGGGGAATAGAGTGAGAGATAGAGGGAAAGGAAGAGGGTAAGAGAGACTTAGAGTTGTGGAGAGGGCGAGAGAGTAGTGAGAGGAATAAGGAGAAGGTTGGAGAGAGAGAGAGAGAGAGAGAGGGAAAGGGATAGGACAAGAGAGAGATGGACAGAGGAGGAGGGAGAGGGCGAGAAAGAGACAAGAGAGAGAGAGAGGGAAAGGGATAGGACAAGAGAGAGATGGACAGAGGAGGAGGGATTATACAAGCCTTGCTTTCTATTTCTACATACTTTCATTTAGGTTATACATGATCTTTTAAATCTACTTCACACCAATAGTTTCATCATTTAGTGGCAGATCCATTAACTTCCATGTCATTCTTTTCAATTGAAGTAGTTTCTTTTCGCATAACTTGCTCGCACTCTTCTCTTCTACTTCTTCATAACTCTTTGGTTATGCAGCCAGTAAGTTAAAAATACATGAATCATATATCCCACTCAAATATCATAACTTCCTTGGAGGTATTGACTCAAGGCAAGAGTCAATGTGGCTGTCAATTCCACTAGAGCATCTTGGAGTTTGTCTCAATGTAGAATTTGATAAATATAATGCATTAACTATTGTCCCTTGTCTTGATAGTGTTGATTTTTACTTATTTCAGAAAATTCTATTTGATGTTGAGCTTTACTCCAATTCCAACAACTATGTTTATAAAAAATGATATCTTGATGAATAAGTAACATTTTTGTTTCTAGATTATAAAAATGATAACCTTTACTCTCATCACTAAAACCAATAAAAATATATTTCCCACTTTTCTTATCCATTTTATTACATTCATCAGCACCAATCAAAGCATGAACTATACAACCAAATATTATCAAGTGACTCACATTTTATTTTTATAAAATCATACTTCATGTGGATTCATGTTCATAACCACTGTTGTAGGTGAAACATTGAAAATATTCATTGCACAAAAGCATACTCCATCCCTTTTGCACCACGGTTCTATTATTTCATTCAACTATGTTATTTTTCTCCAAACTTTTTCTTTTTTTAATTAACTATGAATACCATATTACTCGCAAAAAGAATGAAAATCATGTGATAAAAAATCTCCCCCTTTATCTATATGAAGGGTTTTAATGAGGCAACAATCATGGTTTCAACCATGACTTTAACCTCAATAAATTTGAAAACATATCAGATTTTTTATTTAGAAAATAAACCCAACTCATATGGTATAATCATCAATGAGTAACCAAATATATTTATTATTATGCAATGAGGAAGTTTTCACAGGACCACAAACATTCAAATAGATTGACTCTAAAGGTGTTATTGCCCTCTAAGATTTTTCAATTGGGAATGACAATTGATGTTGTTTCTCATAAAGACAACCTTCAAAAATATGATTACTGATGAAATTGATGGCAAATTAGAAACCATATTCTTTTGTTTCAATAAATTTAATACATTGAAGTGTAAATGGCCATATCTTAAATGTCAACGAGATGAATCATCACAATTTTTAGTAACCATTGCAAAATCTATTAACTTTGAAACATCAAGAGGAAAAATTATTTTTCCTACTTTAAGAAAGAAAATAGGAGACATTTTATTTTTTGCATTTAATAACACACATGTCACCATCCAAATGAAATGTATATCTGACCTCCATCAATTGGCCTACACTCAACAAATTGTCTATCAATTTAAGAATAAAACAAACATCATTTATCAACTTCTTTCTACCTGATTTTTTTTGGACTTTAATATCTCTAATAGCTTCAATTTGAACACTTTTTTATCTCTCACTCTAACTTGAGATTTCATAGATGTGCCAATGCTCTAAACTAATTATTTTTGACATGTCATATGATTTCTGCATGCAGTATCCAAAAGTCAAATATCATTGGAATTAGGCATTTGAATGATACCAAATTGTCTTGTTCTTTTGCCTCAGTGTAACACTAAGTTTTAATGTACCAAACTTTTTTAATAATCCACATTACATATTATTATAATTTCTTCTTTGATTTTTACCTTCACCTTGACCAGAATTTTGCTATCCACAACCAAATATGTTGTAACCTCCTCTACAACCATGGCCTGAACCACGACTATGATATGTTCCATGTCCACGACGTTGATTACCTTGATGCTGATTGGATGTGCCTTAACCATTAATTTATCCTTTTGAAAAATCTACAATGAAATAAAATTCTTGCTCAATATATTTTTAAGAAGATCTATTACGTCATTCCTCATAGGTCAGTAATGAACCCATTAACTCATTTTATAAATAAATAGATAAATATTTTGACTTCTTAATTTCAAAAAAAATTTCAACAATCTTTCTTTCTGAAATATTATCACCAAATATTCTCATTTAATTTAAAATGACAAAAACATGTGAAAAAAAATCTTGAATTAATTCACCAGAGTTCATAGATAATGTCTCAAAATATCTTTGAAGTGTTTAAAGCATTACCATTGTGACTCGATTATCACCTTGAAAATCTTCTTTCAAAATTCTCCAGGCCTCCATGGAAGTTCTAGTATTAGCAATTCTTCAAAACCTCACATTTGCAATAGCATTCTGCAACACAAGAAAGGCCTTGGCATCTCTCTTGCAAAGTTCCTTCAATTATGATTTTTGTTCTCTTCCTCTACAAAACCATTTTCAATGAGATCCTAGAGATCTTGCAAAAATGACAAAAATTCCTCATCTTGATACTCAAAAACTCATTTTCTTCTCCATCAAAAAATGGCATCAAAGATTGAGAAGGATTGAAAACATTACCACCATTTGACATTTTCAATTGAATAAATCTTCCTCAAGAGGTGAGTCTTATAAACTCCTACTTCTATAGATCTCTTGCTACAAGAATGATCTACACCAATATTTGAAATAGGATTCTTCAAAAAGAATTGATTTTTACAGATAGCTAACTTCAGCTAATCTAGATAGCTATAGATGCCTAGTTCGTGTTGAAACTTGGTTCTGATACCTTGTAAAAAATATAACTTGAAAGGAAGATTGATTGTACCAAAGAAAAATGGAGGGAAATAAATAAGGGGAGAAAGAAAGAACTGTAAAATCAGAAAATATGATGTGTGAACTGAAAAATAAGAAGACTATTTGCCTATAATTTTGTAAGATGATATTATTTAATCATCATTGTCCTATTCTTCCTTGTAGTAGCCAGTGCTATGAGGCCCTAGATTTAGAGTGCACAAAGCCTTTTTACTTCTGAGGTTTTCTGGTCTACTCATGTATGGTATAGGAAGGGGTGGTAGTTATGCTCAGAAGCCCAAGCAGAGAGAAACTAATTTTATATTAACTATTAAACAAATAATAATCATCCTTATAAAGGGGATCAAAAGAGAGAAAAAGAAGGGTATAAACACAAATATAAAGCTCAAAAAGTTACTCAATTGAAAGTAGGTCAACCCGCTTTGGTCAAAAATGACGACTACATTAACATCAACAATCAATCTTCAACTCGATGTAGGAGATATTAATTTGACACAATGAAGTCAAATTGTGAAAATAATTCAATGACATTAAGTGATGAAGAATCCAATATTTCATGGAAGAATAAAGTATATTGAGTTTTGCTATCATTTTATTAAAGATCAGGTTATTGTAAATTCAATGGAGATAATTTTTTTCTCAACAAATGATTAAGTTGCATCTAGACTTAACAAGGACCTTAAGCTGCACCAATGCTGTCAAGTTTTCTAAATATTTGATATCACTAACTTTACATCAGAAGAGAGTCTTGAAGGTTGATGACGTGCTGGTCAAAAGAGAGTAATGACCAAAAAGTTACTTTTCTCAATGAAGTACATAGACCTACTTATATCTTCGTTTTTATTATTTATTTTCTCTCCCTTTCTTTTTCTCTTTTTGTCCCCCGTAAACTATTCATATCATTATTTTATTATAAATCATGGAACATCTTCTCTCTCCTAGTTTAGGGTTCATGACCCAATGTAGGTGCCACCCTATTCCTCTTCTTCCCCAACCCTTTCCCCACCATCTTTGCAACATTATAAATTTCTCTTTTAGGCTATTATTCCTACAGTCTGAGCCTGATAATAGAAGTGGGCGGCTGGCTCCATCAACTGGTAGCCAGCCCTTCTCTCTCTGTATTTCTTTCCTCTGTTCAACTTATCCTAAACTGTATGGTTTCTCGCTCATCCCCTCTTCCTCTCCCTCACTCACGACTCTCTCTCTCTCTCTCTCTCTCTCTCTCTCTCTCTCTCTCTCTCTCTCTCCTTCCTCTCTCTATATCTGTCCCTCTCTCTCCCTCCTTCGTCAACGCCCCCCATCTCTCTCTCTCTCTCTACCCATCTCACCTTCTCTCCCACTACTCATCGCCCCCCTCTTCGCCATCCCCATCTCCTTCACTCTGCACCAGATCTCTCTCCGTCTCCCCTTCTTCTCCCTCCTTCCATGCACCAAATCTCTCGTCCCCGTTCCACGCCGCTGATTATCATTTCAAAAACTAACGGGGTGTTTCGATAAATTCACAAAGTACGGAGCTTTCATGAAGATGATAAAAAATCAGAGGATCTTTTAGATAACTACTTAGAAATTGGAGGGTCATTTTCTTCGGATCCGATAAGGGAGAGAAGAAAATGAGGTGGGCCCGGATTTAATGCACATTAAGAAGGCCCGTTTGCAGGCCCACAGAATAAATACGACTGGCCCGATCGTCGCCTTGTCCACCAGCTCGTTCGTTCGTTCGTTCGTTCGTTCCTCGAGAGTCTCCCTTGGCGGAGCGGAGGTCGAGGACGGAGGTTGAGGATGACCTCCTTCGTCAACCGCCTGAACACGCTCGTCACCTTCGCGGTGCTCGGCCTGGCGATCCTCTGCGCCGGCGCGTCCTTCCTCGACTGCTTCCACTCGCCCGCTGTTCAGGCCAATGTCGAGGTTACCGGCCGCCGCCCCGCTTCATTCCTCCTCCGCCGCCGCCGCCGCCCAGTTTTCGTCGGAGCGTTTACTGTTCGCTGTGAATTGCTTTTCCATGAGCCAATCCGACAGCGTTCTGCTAGTTATTTTTCACGCAGAATTTTCGCGACCACAGCTGCTGTATTTCTTTTCTTTAGTTTGAAGATCTGGATGGACGTTTCGCTGGCACGGATAGCTGGAATTATGAGCGGTCAAACTCTGTTCATGAGTATATTTGATCGCATCTCAACGGTGTTCTCATCCTTCAATTGGGCCTTTCACTAGGTGTTTTTAGTAAGCCCTCGCGACAGAGAGCATCCAATTGGACAACGATGCGTATTTTCTTGTCCTTTCAGTGTTGTTTTGTTTTCTCATTTCTATTTACTGAGATTAATTTTAATTTTTCTAGCACTTATTCTTGGTTTTAAAAAAAGAATCTTGAATGTGCTTGTGACTTTCTCCTACGTTCGCTTTTACATTTACAGAGGGGTACGCAGTTATGCTCTGCTCTGTTATATTGCTATTCAATACATTTCAGAGATTTTTTAAAAACATGCGGATTTCGCAAAAATAAAGAAGGAAAGGATGGAATTTGCGCCAGACTTCTGCCGTTTCTATGGCATTTAGATTATAGAAAAAATGTTTTAATGCTTAGAAAAAGTTTCTTCCAAAGTATTCAATTGAGAAGTGTTTGCTTGCTTACAAATCGAGTTAAGAAAAGGATGGTACACAAGCCAACGAGCCTGGATTTTGAAATACAGTGCAGAGGATGTCATGTCCTGTCGTCATTGTTTACTTGTTACGATACACGGGTCATTTCCAGAAGAAAATGCTGCGTAATCATGAATCCTCAAAGCAGGAAGTGCAATGAATTCAAAAGCAAATATTTGTGGAAATGACCACATTGTGAAGTATTTTAATACAATAAAATGGCTCGTTAATGGCACCTGCAAAAAAGAGGAAACAGTTGCAATGTGAAGGAGTCCATTTTAGAAAACTCCTAGAAGCTTTTTAGGATCCTCTCCACTGCTCTTAAGTTTGTTGATCCAACTATGGGAGGTCTGATTGAAGTGTTTGTCTTTATTGCCTTTGTGGCGATTTTTTCCCTACAATGAATGGAGTTTCCGTGCAAACAGAATACTCTCTTTGATAACTGTTATCGCTGATTATGTAAAGTGACCTTTTGGGATATTTTATATTCACCGAATAAGCATTTATAGGAATGGGGAAGATCACTGTGTAATGTTGGAGAGGATGAGTCCTCTATATTCAGAGCCCTAAGAATTTAGATGGCATGCATCCCGATATATGCATTTTGGTCACGTTCTTTCTGGGGCTTTTTTCAATTTAGTGAGTAATGTGCAAGTCAGAAAAAGGATGCGGTTTCATGGTTGAGTGGTCTACCTCGTTGTTACTAATGTTGGAGTCATCAACCACCTGTATATTTGATTTGTAGATTTCAGTGCGATATGTTGTTGTGAAGAATCAAACTTTGTGGTGGTACATATGGCTGGCTAATTGCAACTCTGTTAACGTCAACACACCATGAAGCTTATGTAGGAAGGACTAGAAGAACATGAGTAGCTTTCTCCTGTTGTGCTCTTGGTTGTGGCATATCTGCATGCAGTTCAACATGGCTATCACTTCTCACTCCTTTCCTGCTGCGATGGAGTTGATATGGTGAGTTGACAACACTATTGGGCATACAGTGAAATGGAAAAAGGAGACGGTTTATCCCCTATTCAGTATTTTGGGCTGTCTGGAATGACCAAAACAATCGTTTATCTCGGCCTGAGTGTTTTTCGTTACATATTTACCTTTATTTTCGCTCTTTTGAGAGGAATAGCTGGTCAATAAATCCTTGAAAAGAGAATTTTGAGGGTATTCACCATCTTCGTGAATCTACTGTATTGAGGTAGACTATTTCCTTACGTAGGGTATTATTTCGGACCTGATTGTGCACATACTTGTATACCCCTTTATTGGTTATTGATATTTGATGAATATATGGCGTTATCTACTTTAACAAAAAGGAAGTCCAATGGACAGTACCCTACTCGCTTTAGTTGGTGCCCGTTTTGGGTTTTTTAGCTTGGGCTTATTCTTTCCATTTTATTTGAGTCTATTACAATTTTTGGCTTCGTCCATTAAGATTATGTTTAACAAATATGAATGGTTCATTTTGTTTTTAATGTATAATATGGAATTGGAAACTGACTTTCACACAAAAATCCGTAGCTAGTTATCTTCCATTAATCTTAATCGTGCTAATACACTTTTGGGTTTCTCAGGTGATAAAAGTCAATCGATTTCGGAGGCAGTTGACCGGAAATGATGAGGTTCGGTTTCATTTCGTGTTTTTGTCTCAATGTGGGCTCTGTTTATCTAGAACGCCACTAGACCCTTGCGTGTCTGCAGTTTTTATCAGTCTCCTGGTTTAGAAACATTACCATGCTGTGAACTGTTCCAGGGCGAAAACTTTACTTTTTTATGGTATAATGTTATATGGCGGAGTCTTTCATTCTCAGTGTTCAATGATTGAACAGTAAACTATTAACAATGCGTTAATATTTTATCAACAATGGAAATACTTTCTCAAGCAGTAGAATCAGGAAGAGTCAGAGTTGGAAAAGATTGAATAGAAATTAATATAGAGCAATACCTTAGACATGAACGTGCAACTCATTGTCATGCCTTTCTCACATTTGAGTCCGTTTTTGTCCCAGACAGGACAATTCTTCAGTTTAAAATGTATGACAGGAACCCATGCTGGTACTGCACTTTTCATGGGTGGAATTCCTCCCTGATTCTCATGAAGGAAATGGATGAGGAGCTCGAACATTGAGACGTTGGCCAAGTTGGACTGGGAATGTCAGCACCATTTTCTCATCCCTCGAGAAACTTTAGAAAAGTTTCTCAGTCAAAAATCAATCAAGTTCACTTGATTCAACACCAGTAATGTCTCATTTGTAACCTGTTTTATTGAGTTAAAACTGGTTATTGGTCATCTGAAGACAGTTGAAAGTGTACTCTGTGTGTGTTAATAGCATCTTCCCATCGCCTCTAAATGATTTCAGACTGTCTTACTGAAAGTTTAATCAGAATAACTTGATTCACCCAAATTTATTTCTGATGTTTAGCCGCATTTCTTCAACTATGGATGCTGATTAGCCATTTAGAAATGACAGGAAGAGTATTTTGTGTATATGTTCAGGTGATAATAAATAAGAGGAAATTTGTGTTAATTTTGTTGTTATCATTTCTGGATCTTCCCCACATTTATGTTTTGCTATTTATTCTTTTTTCTTCCATTTTTGGACTTTTATGGCTAATGCCGACTCAGTATCAGTATTTTATATTTTCCTTGGCTTTTAAAATTTGACGTTTTCTGATATGTTGTGCTGTGGTTGGGTTTTATGCATTACATTAATCTTGTTCTTTCATGTTTTACATCAGAAAAATGTATCACCTAGAAATATCATTTCCTCTTATCTGCAAGTTTTTGCTAATTGTGATGGTAATCACTTACAACTTTTGAATTATTTTACAGGTTCTCTTGACCTTAAACATGTCTGTAGACTTACAGTCAGCATTTTCGTGGAATACTAAGCAGGTGTGTTGGCATCATGAGATCAGTTTTCAAAATCGTTGCATTTAATTTTTGATATATGATTTTCATATGATGTAGTAGCTCTAGGATCTCGTTGACAGATCTCTTACTGTTATCTTGTTGCTTGCCTCGAAGTTTAATGTATACATTGTTTTATTTTTCGTGTCACATGAAACCAGCAACGCATTGACTGGAAAACTGGGTATACGATTGCTAAAGTGTGTGACAAAGCTGAAACTTCAAGATTCAGTTCAATGCTTTGCATTTTGAAACACTTAGAATCTTGAAAAATTAAGCCTCAAAAGAAACATCATAGGCAATAATTATGGTAATATTTTGGACGGCATTTGCCAACTAAATTTGACTCAGCCCTCTTCTACGAGTCAGAACTTTTTCATGCCCTGACGTGTGTTAGAATGTGCCCAATGACATTGTTTAAGCTTTCCAAGTGAGTATAGTATTATAACAGAGTTTTGATTGACAATGCATAGGACCCAGACACAAGTTCATTTAATTGATCGCACACTGCAGTGCGCTGGGTGCGGTCTGACTTGAATTTAAACTTGTTAAGTTTCAGTACCGCATTAATTGGGCAAAACTTTGTTTCAAAGAGGTGTTTTTGAGATACGCTAGGTACCATGTGGCTCAAACATCTGAATGTGCTAACCATAGATGTGACAGTACACCATTATTTGATTCTGTACGCATGAACGAATAAACTCTGTCAAGCACACAGACCTCAGCTGTGACGGAGAGTCCACAAATCTAGTCCTTTGATGGAAATCGTGTTCCATTTGGGCATATCTTAAAACAGCGAAATTGTAAGCCTGGTTCAGAAGGTAAAAACTATGTTTAAATTCTAATGTCTGATTGGATATGGCTGAAATGTCTTTAGAAATTTTTTTTCTTTTAATGTTAGTTGCTCTATCAGTACATAGATATTATCTTAGTATTGCCTTCTATAATTTTCTTTATTAAATTAATTGCTTCTGTGTTAAACTCTTCTAAATTTTATGCAATGGATGATCATAAAGTCCTCATTTCTGTTTTATTCGTTGCCTTCTGCTTCCAGGTTTTTGTGTTTATTGCTGCGGAATATCAAACAGAAAAGAATGCCTTGAATCAGGTGGTCTCTTGTTAGTTTACATATGATTACTTTTATTTCCTTATTGAGATTCATTCGTTATGTAATTATTATTTCGGTCGTCAGTTTTTTGTCATCATGTTTACTCAATCTTGATTGATATTTAAGGGGATGAATCATGCCCTTCATGCCCTTTGCTAAATATTGTATCATTAGATTATAATTTACCATCTATCTTTGTGGCTCCATCTAGTGATTGTTATTATCAGTGAAAACCTTATCCATTATCTTGCCTGCGGATAGCAGCATCAAATTCATCAAGCTGTGGCTTTTTATCATCAGGTTTAATAGATAAATTCATAGCAATCTATCTCCTGTTCATCATTGTCGCTTTTTAGGTCGATAATGCAAGGAAAAAAACCGACTTTGGTTCCTTGGAAATCATCATATAGCTTAATAATGCCCATGTTTTCAACTTCCATTGAAAAAAGGCCTTCTTATCTCCACTTTCTTTAAGATATACTCATATCAGAAACACTTCATGCATTTGAATTTGTGCTTGTAGCTTGCTACTACTAAAAAAAAATCCAATCCTTACATATCATTCTTCATATACCCTCACGCTTGCTTATTAAATCCATTCTAGATTTAGTTTATTGCGCATACCTTGCGGGTGGAAAAAAATCTGATGTGAAGCGCACCATAAGAGATTTTAATCGGCATGCTAACATGAAAAGATATAATTGGAACAGGAAATCTTGAAATAATTAATCTATTAAATAAACTGGCATTTCTCTCCAAGGACCAAAATTGTAATTTTTCTGATGCCTTGTAATTGCCGATCATATGCGCAGTCTTGAAATTAATGGAAGCATTCATCATACTAATGAGGAAGGATACCATATTTGCAAATTTAGGAGTATTTATATCGAAAATTTTCGATCTTAACCTCTTTATTCACTTACAAGCAAAAACATCGTAGAAGGTGCTGCCGGGCAGCATGGCAAACTGGTAGGGAGCCAGGCTCCTCTGATAACAGGCAACTTAACCCAGTAATTTCTTGAAAAATAGAGCCACTGTATCTTTTCCGTTGCCAATGGTTGGGAGAGCTAGAGAGAGAGAGAGAGATAGAGAGAGAGAGAGAGAACCATGAGGGTAGTTTACTCTTTTTGTGGACAATTATGTCATTAAATATACTTAATTAGACTCGAGGACTGAAAAGTAAGACTCTGATAATTTTGGGGGGATGGAGCAGTTCAGCAGTAGAACAAGAGGCCAGATCAATAATTCTACTAGTTTCTGGGATGTTAAAATCCCGATAACCCTTTATTTTAATGTTATTTGCGGATCAAAGATTGTGTTCCTCTGGTTTCAGAATTGCTGACCGCTTATGCGATGAAAAAAATATAATTTTTTCTCTCCTCATTCTATTTTATATTCAGGTCTCCCTGTGGGATCTTGTAATCCCTGACAAGCACGACGCAAAATTCCAAACAAAGGTCACTAGCAAGTACCTCCTGATCGATCAGGCAAGCCCATTTCTTACACCAAGATCATAATAACCTAAGATCTGATATTTATCTTATTTTTATTGGATTATTTCTTGAAATTTTGGATCTTGGAAGATACTTTGATACCATGCCCACATGTCAGGGGCTGACTTTTTTCCATTTGTGTGTAATCCAGGGGAGCAATCTTCGCGGGAAGAGGGTTGACCTTGTCCTGCACTGGCACGCGATGCCGATCACAGGGAGGATGATTCTGGGGAAGATCCCGGTTTCGAATTTCCTGCTCCCCGAGGCCTACACATAGCTCTTCCAGGCAGGTCAACGCCCCACTTTGCGGCTCATGCTTTGACCCATGCTCTGTTCTTGTTAGTAGCCAAGTTGGTGGGATCTATTCAGGGTAGATCACTGATCAGGGCATAGTGGAAACATGTTCTGCTTGATGAGAGAGAGAGAGAGAGAGAATGCTATAATAGTTCGTGCTCTCAGCTGATTTATAATAGATAGATACATTGGGAGAGGGGAGAGAGAGAGAGAAGTGTTTTATCTGATGCAAGATAGTGCTGGAGATATTTCCTTCTTTACTCGAAATAATATGCATGTATGTAGAGAGAGAGAGAGAGAGAGAGAGAGAGAGAGAGTTCTCTGGTACCAGATACTGCTGAAGATGACAATTTTTTAGTCAAGGAAGAGGTAGGAAGAGGGATTTCTAAAGTCTAGGATAGCTCCGGAGATGTAGCTTGCTTTACTCTTCAAGCGAGATAGATAGATGAAGAGGGTTCTCAGAGACTAGACAGCCCCAGACGTATAGCCTCTTTCAGACCACAAGAACTAGAGAGAGAGAGAGAGAGAGAGAGAGATGAAGAGAGAGGATCACAGGAAGCCCTTCTCTCGGAAGCTCCTGATGCAGTCTCCAAACATCTGGGGGATCGTCCTGAACTGAGCGAGCCCCAGCGCCCTGATCTTCGCCGTGTCCATGCTGTGCGGGATGTCGTCGCCCGTCCGGTCGTCGCTCCTGCTCCGTCCCCACCCGAAAAAGTCAGCGCCGGCAAGGAAATCCAATCCCCATCCCCATCCCCATCTCTTCCTTTTTTTTCCAAATCAGGAAAAGAAAACCAGTCAGACGGAATGTTCAGGGAGGCAGGAGGGCGAGAGGAGGATGGATACTGAGCTTGGCGGCGATGGGGTAGGAGGGGTGCTCCTTCCTCAGCATCTCCACGACCTCCGACCACCGGGCAACCTCGCCGGAGCACACCAGCCTCCCGGCGGCGCCGCCGCTCTCCATCGCCAGCAGGTGGCCCGCCACGACGTCGTCCACGTGGACGAACCCGATCGTCGCGTTCGGGTACGCGCTGACCTCCCCTGCGCGCCGCCGCCGGAAACCGATCTTTTTAAGGAAGGTTGACTTCACGATGAGATCTTTTTCAGGTCTCACCGGGGCTCGGGCGTGGAAGACGAGTGCCCCACCTTTGACTATGGAGAGGATCACGAGGAGGGTGCTCGTGGGCTGCGGCGCCAGGAGGGGCCCCACGACGAAGGAAGGGTTGACCACGACGAGGTCAACCCCTCGCTCGGCCGCCATCCGCCACGCCTCCCTCTCTGCAAGCGTCTTCGCGAACGCGTACCAGAGCTGCAGATCAGCCAACGGGTAGACCCCTTCGTCAGTGTCCCGTTGGGGGGCGGGTGAAGATGGAGATAGAGAGAGAAAGAGGAGAGAGAAGGTGGTGTGTGCACGTTGTGTCGCTTGCAGTAGTCAACTTCTTACGGGGGGGCCCGGATGAAGATGGGTAGAGAGAGATAGAGAGAGATAGAGAGAGATAGAGAGAGATAGAGAGAGATAGATAGATAGAGAGAGAGAGAGAGAGAGAGAGAGGTGTTTACGTTGTGGCGCTTGCAGTAGTCGAGGTCGGTCCAGTGGGACTCATTGAGGGGGGAGGCGGCGGCGGCGTCGTCGCGGTAGCGGATGGCGGAGCACGACGAGGTGAGCACCACCCGCTTGACGGAGCTCGCCCTGGCGCAGGCCGAGAGGACGTTGGCGGCGCCCTTCACGCACGGCTCCACCAGCGCCGCCTGCACCAGCGGCGGAGATCTGGTGGCCCCGCCGTAGGAGCAGACCCATTCCACGAAAAGGAAAAAAGGGAAGTCGCTCACCTGGATGTTGCAGTCGCCGGAGACGAGGACGGGGCCGGCGGTGTGGAAGACGCCGTCGGCGCCTGCCACGGCGGCGTCGAAGCTGCCGTCGACGGTGAGATCCGCCTTCAAGAGCTTCAGCCTCTCGGCGGCGCCGGCGAGGGCCCAGAGGAAGCCGACCTTGGCTGCGTCGCCTGCCGCCGTCGCCGGAGAAGACGACTGGCTCGCTCATCAGGTGGCCGGCTGCGGAGGAAGCAGAGAGAAGGAGCGGGGGGAGGGGGGGCGGGGATTTATTTCACCTGGGTCTCTCACTGTTGCGCGCACGGTGTGGCCCTCCGCCAGCAGCGCCTTCACCAAGTAGGCGGCGATGAAGCCCGTGCCGCCGGTCACGCAGTACTCCGGCATCTTCTGCTCCTCTGCAACCACAGAGAGCGAGAGAGAGAGAGAGGGAGAGAGAGAGAGAGAAACTCGGTGAGTGAGTGGGTGAGTGAGTGATCTTCCACAGGCAGATGGTGAATCCTTATCGCATGATCACCTCTCTCTCTCTCTATCTATCTGTCTCTCTCTCTCTACAACTTGAGAGAGAGAGAGAGAGTGTGTGTGTGTGTGTGTGTATGTGATCATCCTCATGCAGAAGGTGAATCCTTATCGTCGTGATCACCTCTCTTTCTCTCTCTATCTCGCTGCAACTTAAGAGAGAGAGAGTATGTGTGAGTGTGAAATTCCACACGCAGAACGTGAAACCTTACCGTCGTGATCACCTCTCTCTCTCTCTCTCTCTCTCTCTCTCTCTCTCTCTCTCTCTCTCTCTCTCTCTCTCTCTCTCTCTCTCTCTCTCCCTCTCTCTCTCTCTCTCTCTCTCTCTCTCTGCAAATACAGAGAGAGAGGGAGTGATCTTCAACACGCAGAAGGTGAATCCTTAAGAGAGAGAGTGTGTGTGAGTGTGTGAAATTCCACACGCAGAACGTGAAACCTAACCATCGTGATCATGCCATTTGCTCTCTCTGCAAATTCCTCATAGAACCGAGCGGGAGGAGGGAGTGATCTTCAACACGCAGAAGGTGAATCCTTATCGTGATCAACTCGCCGGTGAGGAATGCGTAGGAAAGTCATGCCATTTGCGGCGGATTCCTCACTGAACCCGCGGGAGGATTATTTCTCTCTCTCTCTCTCTCTCTCTCTCTCTCTCTCTCTCTCTCTCTCTCTCTCTCTCTCTCGTACTAGCTATCTATCTATCTATCTAGCTCTCTCTCTCTCTCTCTCTCACTAGCTATCCATCTATCTAGCTATCTCTCCCTCTCCGCTCTCTCTCTCTCTCTCTCTCTCTCTCTCTCTCTCTCTCTCTCTCTCTCTCTCTCTCTCTCTCTCTCTCTCGCTCTCTCTCTCTCTCTGATTGCTTACGACCGACCCGAGGGGGCTACAATGAAGGAAGGAGGTGCAATTTCTAAAAGCTTGAGGCTATCCATCATCCATGAACATTGAGCTCGCCGGCGTTGACATCACCACGAAGGAAGAGAGAGAGAGGAGGGACTTGAAGCCCGGACAAGCATCCAATGGGGTCAACTCCCCTCCTCCGCAACGCTCTCGGGTCGACCCCCGCCCGGTGAGCCGCCACCACCCCAACGGCCTCCCAATAATTCGAGACCTTCATCTGCATTGCGGAATTAGGGTTCTCGATGAGCTCGGATCCAACGAAGAACAAATATTAGGGTTTCCGATGAGCTCGGATCGAAAGAAATACAAAAAATTAGGGTTTCCGATGAGCTCGGGACGAATGGCGTACCGCGTCGATCCCGAGCTTCTCGGGCGTATCATCCATCACCGTCGTGTTCTCCTCCACCGCGATCACCAGGGCCTGCACACACCAGGAGCCCAAAAACCCTAGCCTTCCTCATCATCATCATCATCACCATCATCATCATCAGAGCCCAGCCCTAAACCCCTAAACCCTAAAAAAACCGAAACTGGATGTTTTAAAGATCGAAAAGAACCATATATTCCCTCCCCGTTGCCCGATCTACACCGCCCGAAGAACAGGGTTCTTCGTCATCACATCACCGAAACCCTAACTAACCCTAGACAGAGAAGCTGGGTGTCTGAAAACGATCATATATTACCTTGTTGCTCGATCTCCTGGCGAGGGCGAGCGCAGCCTCGCCCCCGCAGGCGTCGACGGGGAGGACGACGCTGTCGACATCGCTGCCCAGTACGCAGCGGGCGTCCTCTGCAGCGCCGTGGCTTCTGCCGACGACGTACTGAGGGGCCCTGCTGAGGCCCGCAAGCACGCAGGGGAGGAAGGTGTACCCAATCTGGCATGAAGAAACTACCTCATTATGGAAATAAAAAATAACCCGAAATATTTTTTTCGAATCTACCATGGATATATGACCAGACGAATTCAAAAGAAAGAGAGCAATGATGATAAAGCATCACGGAAAATAACTCGTAGAACAACTATGCCCGGTTCGGAATCTCTATAATCCTGACATAGACTTCCTCTTCTCTCTCCATCTTCTTCGAATCACGCCGTTATTTTTGGTGGATGAAGCTGTATGATCGGAGGAAATCGACGCCGTCCACGGCTGATAGACCTTCCTCTTCGGGGAATCAACGAATCGTCAATCCCGCATGAGATGAAGTCATCCCCCCCGCTTAAAAGAAGTTTTATGCAGGATTCAGATGGGTTTTTTTTTTTTTTTTTTTCTGTGATCACTGATCCCGTGGTGGAAGAAGACGGCGGTTGGTAAGTCACTGACCTCCTCAGCAGCAGATCTAGGGCTCAGGGATCTGGTCAACGGAGGGGGCAATAATGCAGGAGCGTGAGCACACGGAATCTGAAACTCCTTCACGACGAGATGGCTTATAATCGCCTCCACCCCAGCCACCACATCTACGCCCTGTGAAGAACAGGAAGAATTAGCAATAGAATTCTCATGCTCCGCTATCTTGTTAAAAACCCCACACCAGATAACTATGTTTTGCATCCAAAAAACAAAAATCCTCGTCGCAGAAAATTTATCACCACTCATAATGATGAAGATTATGATGATGATGATGATGATGATGAATTCAGGGTGAGGATTAAAAAGGGAGCCACATGAAATGATAGATCAAAATAATAATTAAGTGGACTGATTTTGAAATCAGATTAGAAATCATGGACTGAATCCGATTGAACAGCTCATGGGAGGATATGTAGACAGCGGAGAAGGAAAGTTTTTTATCTAGACCCAGCGGCAATGTCCCAGACTTCACAAACCTGCTTCTACAGAGGGAAAAACTATTCAATTTGATTTCTAGGAGATGATGATAGCTCGTCTTCCCTAGAAGGAAAAAAATGCTAGACTCGTGATAGAGAAGCTCAAGGGGTCAGTCTTTCACTACCTTCCCTTGTCGGTAGTCTTCAGCCCCTTCAATATCGTCATCTGGAAAGCGTCCGACGACAGCAACTGCATTGACTTTCGACCTCTTGACCAGAGAATCCACTGCTCTTAATAATGAGTTCGGGTTTCCTATGCGACCCGTTGACTTCCCGCATGTAGGATCGATCCATATCTCAACCTGTACGGATTGACGAGATCTCAAATTAAAATAGCATCTTTAAAAACATTATTATGATAATCTCGAAAAGCCCTTGGTGAGCTATGATCTGTGCAAAATTTTTATTTGAGATGGATGAGCACGCATTTGCACACGAACCAAAAACTTGTAAAACAAAAACAGATCCAGAAACACTCCGAAGTACTGTACTTCAAGATATTTCTGGAAACTCTCACTCATTTTGAACACCTCAATGGTTAAATTTCCCATTCTGATGGTCTTGAGAGAGAAAATTGCAAAATCTGGCAAGTGCTCATAACGGATGATATGTTATAATTTCGAACTGTTTAAATTGTTAAGGATTTGTACCTCTAAGGGAGCGTCTGTAAGGATGTACTCCACAATGGGGAGGCCCAAAGAAGCCCTGGCTGCGTCTGCAACTTGTAGATGCCGAATTCGAAGTTCTTCTTCCATCCCAGAATCAAGAACCAAACCAACCTATCTTCATTTCCAGAAAAGTTTCAACTCAGATGACCAAAGCAACGCCAGTCCTTTTAGAAAAAGATTAAACTGTGGGTCACAATGGTCAGCTTTTTTATTGAAAACTTCTCCTGTCACCGCACGTTCGACTCAGTTAGATCGAACATTTTTTGCCCTTTTAATAGGAAAAAAAACAGAAGCTCTCGAGTGATATGAAGTGATGCTGGTAGGATAGCTGAGCTGGTAGAGCAGCGGACAAAAATCCATCCTGACAAGGAACTCAAATCTAGTTCCTGACACAACATTAATTACATTCATCCATGTTTATAGCTACAGAGTATTATTTCACTATTTTAAGATGAGGTGATGTGTGGAAGAAAACCGATGTTACTAAATTTTACCATGTGTTTAGATAATAACTGATCTCGTTCATTCAGAAAAGCTATTTTAGTGTCTTATTTTTATTTTACAGATTTTTTATGCATACTTCCTGAAGGGAAAGTCATGATCGTTCTTCTTCCTTCACAAAACTGTAACAAGGACGACATGGCATGGCATGGTATGCTGAATAAAAATCAATCAAGACTAGGACTCATCAAAAAAATAAAAAATTAAAACTCGGCTCTTTCCTCTTTTTCTATTATTTTTTCTTCTTCTTCCTGGAACTTTAAAGTAACAATACCTGAATCCTGAAGGAAAGCATAAATCACTAAGTAAATTGAGACATCTTGTACTAATTACAGGTATAAGTTCTCGGCCGTGATCTGTAAGATTGGCAGATAGGAAAGAAACACGTTTGAGGATGATTCTATTATTGAAATAATAATAAAATTGGTATAGGTTAGCTTTGAGAAGACTCTTTAGACAGAGGAAGATACTACCAGCATTGAATCACAAAGCAAGCAAAGTTCTAAGCGGAGAGACCTTGAAAATATAAATCTTGCCTTATTCTGATGGACGGGTTGGAGTGCCCAAGATCCTTCTGCAAATCTGTCAAGTGCATATCCCTCCACATACAATGCATTTGGAATCGGCCAGTAAAGCATCGCCGCATTCATCACCTATTTTGTTTTATTCAAACCCAAGTCAGGAAAGATAGGGGTTCATATGCATGTGAAGACTCAGTAATAAATAGATGAGTATCACATCACCGACCACAGATTGAAGAGTGGCACTGTTTTAGAAGCCTAATCACGGAAAGAAGGAACTGCACACTCTGCAATGGGAAGGAACCCCATCTAACCCAAATTCAAATGATAAAGCATTATTGAGTTCGAAGTGTCGGATAGTTCTCTGATTTCTTCCCCACATGGAGAGCATAACATATGCAGTACTACCTCAACTCCAAGTCATACACTTGTGATGAGATGACTAAACATGCAGAAGGAAAAGACATCCACCCGCCCAAACCAGATTTATCAATCACTGTGCGTAAGGCAATCAGTCAACTTATTTGCGTGTCACCTGTAAATCGCTTTAATTTCCCCCAACAATACAACTTTATCAGCCAAAAGCTTCAATTTATCAGCTGAAAGCAGGGAATGTGTACTATAGAACGGATATCATTCCTACTGAAATGGCAAAAGAGGAAGCCAATATAATCAGATGGTCAAAACAGGAAATCTACAATTGCACAGTAAATGATTGAAATCAGCGGTTGATTCCTCTTACACAGGTTTCAGCCAGAGCTTGATTGATTAAAAATCTTGATCAAACTCAAATCAGACGACTCCGGGGAGAGTGTTTGCAATGTCACTATACGTATGTCCATGTGCATATGCAAGTATCTATGCATTATGTTTATCTAGGGAGTAAGTCTGAGGTGAATTGATTGTCAGCTATATGATTCATCCAACTTGAACAGAACCCCCATGTCGCATCGACTGTATGGCATTTCATTCCAAGAGATAAAATCTTTCCATAGGTTTCTTTGCCAGAAACGGAACCTTGAACCATGAGAACGCCGGCACAAAAGCCTTCAAAAGAAGCTAGTTTGAAATGACCCATCTTTTCTACACCCGACTTGTCCGAAATGGAAAAAGAGAGCGCGTTTGGCAGAAGGGAAGGATTCTGTGACACAAAAAATACAGCACTTGAAGAGGAAAACAAGGAAATTGGCCCCATTCCGCGTCCTCCTGAATCTTACTTGGTTGAAGAACGGAGAAGAAAACAGAACGGGAGAAAGAAATTTAGGTGCCGAATGGGCTCCTCCCAGGCTTACGTTAGGGTGAGAAATGAAGCAATCGACGACCGAGGCCAGCGCCCGGGCAACCGGGAGCGCGTCGCCCGCGTATCCCCCGATGGCTGCCCCCACTCCCGTCGGCACAATCATGACAGACGTGTAAGGCCGGCGCCCAGGGAACTGCTCGGGAAAAGGAAAATTCAGAGACAAATTTTCATAGGAATTTAGGATGGGCGAGGAAATCTGAAGATCCGGCCTCACCGCAGAAGGGAGGGAACCAGAGGAACAGGACACTCGCCGCTTAGCAGAAAGCAGACATGGCGACGATGAAGGTTGGACTCTGGGAAGCCCGAGAGAGAGCCCATCCCCGAGGAGTCGTGGAGCAGGAGGGAGCGGAGAGCTGTGACGGAGCGCCATGGAGGGGAGGGAAACGGAGGATGAGAGGGAGGAAAGGGAGACGGTGGCGCTCTCACTCTCTCGGTTCTTCTCCTGGATTACGTTTTCTGGCGGCAAAGGGACCTCTCGAGAAGGTGGTGAAATTACGAAATTGACATTCCATGAGAAGATACCAGGGCCGGGCCGGATGCGAGCCCGAAAGTTATTAGCCACCAACATGATGGATAAATTATAGGCGAGAGTAATGGACCGGGCCGGGCCTTTCCAGAGCCAGATTGGGCCCAGGTTCGCCAGAAGAAACCGGAACCCAGACACCCCCCCCCCTCTCTGTCTTCAATTATTTTTGATGGATAGATAGAGAGAGAGAGAGAGAGAGAGAGAGAGAGTAGCCACGTGTTATTCATGGACAGCTGTGAAGTAGCCACGTGGCAAGAACAAAAGAGCTTACTGGTTGAGTCACTCCCTTGAAACAGCCCAGGACCAACTCTCTCTCTCTCTCTCTCTCTCTCTCTCTCTCTCTCTCTCTCTCTCTCTCTACCTTGACATACATGGCCACATGCCCAGACCACCAACACTTATACTGCTATGATGAACCTATCGAATAATATAATTTAATCCATACGCCAATACTGCACACCTATCCTCACCCTCCCTCCACACTTTTCATGTTGACTCACAACCATGCTCTTGGTCTTCTTCTGGTGGGTCCCCCAATGTAGGAGAGTCACATTGGCCTACTTTTTTGTGAGCTTTCTTGGTTTTAAGTGAGTAAAAATGGGGACCAGGAACAGGGGTAGATTAATCATTTTACCCAGCATCCAAGACACTTTCATTTTGTAGGAGAATCAACTTTGACCATAGATAACCAAACCCATTATATCCTCATAAACATTGGGCCTTGACCCACCTTCCACTCTCCAAGTAATTCATCTCCAAGTACACCATTAAAAATCTAAATTGTAACCCATTAGGCAATTAGTTTGTAGTCTTGGCCAATCACAAAGTGTTAGCCTTAGCAACAACATGATATAAAAGTTTACTGAATAACAATTTTCACATCGTTTAGAATGATGGGAGACTCTTGATTATGAAAATCATATGAAAATAGTCAACTGTAGTAAAATAAATTTGTTGGTCACTTTTTCACAACTCACTTCAAAGATTGGTAACTTTATAACTAGCCACAAGTGGGTCACCTTGTGCTGGAGGATTTCTGCCAGTGAGAAGTCAGCTCTCAAAGTTAGGGGGTTGAACTGAGCCACAATATAGAGTCTCTATTGACCCCAATTTAGTGGGCTCAATTTTAAATGTTATTGACTTTTTTTGCTATACTATCTACTAAAATTATAAATGATACAAAAATTGCATTTTTCCCCCTTATGGACTTTGTTCACATAAAAGCATTATCATCCCCAAATTTAGATGTTCCAACTAATATTTTCTATGAAAATTATTTTCTTGACAAAAATCTTAGCCCCTTTAATCTTGTTTCACCATCCTACAATGTAACCCAATTTAAGTTACAATGAGTTATTCTCTACATGATAAACAAACAAGTCGAACATTGAAACATCAACAAAGCACCAAATATTTGGCTTTGATTATAAAATAGTATACACATTTATCCTACTTTTAGCAAATGTAATGTGCAATACTTAGACCATAATTTTGATTGCATCTTTAGTAATGTACCTCCAAGAACAAACTACTATTTTTTGAATTTACAATCCACTTATCAACTATTTTTTCATATTTATCATACTAGAAATAATAAAGTGTTATCCTTCAAATGAAAAGAAAACTTAGGTTGGAAATTAAATGTAAACATTTAAATTGTGTTTTCAATGTAGTGAGAAGTAGCCAAAACTAGACAAGGTAGGCCCCTTGCTTTGGTTGAGATTGTGACTAAGACATATGTTTGGCACCTAGTGGGCCTAACATATGTTAGGCATGAGAAGGGGCATATCAATCTAGCATACCATAAAAATATAGAATCTAATCCATAGTAGAAGAATGAATAATTAGAGAGAAGGGCAAATGAGTCTTTGTGATATAAGGAGGTTGAGGTATTAGGGTTGCAGAGGAGAGGACCTCTTTGATACTGACAAGAATTCTAGGGCAGCTGTGGTTGAGGGGACCTCTCAAATGTGCCTACCATTCTAGGCTCATATAGAGCCCAAGTACATTTACTCTTATTATTTTTTGACTTTACTACTTCTATTTCTATATTTCTATTCCCCTCTCTTATCCAGGTTCAAGTCCTAACATTTGGTATCAAAGGCTACTCCCAACTCATACACTAGCAAGGATGGTGCTCAAATTGCAAGACAGAAGGGTTGACATCTTAAAGAAGAAGAGAAGGAGATGAAAAATAGAATGATAGAGATGAAGTTTTAAAGTCCATTAGATATGAACAAGTGTAGGTCAAAAACTGCACAAGCCTAATATGTATAGTGCCACAAATGTAGGTATGAGCAAGGGTAGAAATAGGATGTGGGAGATGACAACTAATAGAATGTTCATTCCATTTAAATTGTTAGATGGGCCAGCTAGTCAAGTAGCCAATGGGGAGTCATAAAACCAAATGGTAGGAGGGAGCAAACAAGGATACGAGAGGGAGGGAACCAAAAGATAGCTAAACCTAATGAAAGATGGATTGTAGGCATGCAGCCTAAAAGTTTATATTTTTCATGTGATGAGATTTTTGCTATAATGGCCCATGAAAGACTAGAATTTAGGAGTGACTAAGGAGGGACAATAAGACATCATAAAGGATAAAAGATAAAGGAGACACTAATTACACGTTTCAACCAAGAATGAACATCAAACTCTCAATCAGTTCAATGTTGAACCATATCAAACCAGGCACAATAAAACTATTAGGAAAAGTGAGTAGACATCAAAGGAAAAGGCATATGTAAAGGAATTTTCTTAGAATTATAAGAGTTAACAATTGTTAATAACTTTCTTACATTAAACACTAGAAGCATCCACCTTATCCTAAACATATAGTAGTTGAAGACCCTCAACTTGAAGGAAGTTAGCTAGGAATAACTTATAATGGAATTCATCAAAAGGCATGACAACTTTCAAGTGTCCCCTAAACCTTTGGCAAATCAAGTATTTCTTTGAAGTCTTTGTCTTGAGAATTAGAATAAGGTCATGGTATTCTAATGGAATGTTAGTAGATGGATAAAAGGGAGGAAGCCAAGTTGCTCTTCAAAGAATTAAATTTAAAACAATAGATGGAGAGGAAATTTCTAAAGCTATAGGGCTACCTCCATCATCTTACAACAAGACACATGGCCGATCAATGAACAGCCCTACATACTCAAGCTTAGGGATCAAAGATGCTGCTATGAATTTCTTGCAATGTCCTTTGGGCACACAAATACACCAACCAACTTTTAGTCACTTATAAATCAGCTTTTTAAAGGCTTCCTTTAAAAATTTACACTTATAATTGTTGATGACATTTTGATCTTTGTAAGTATATGACCAGCCATGAAAATCACTTAGAGTAGGTGCTCTTGGTGTTGCAAGAAAATGACATGTACATTAACATAAGGAAATGTTCATTTCTAGAAGATCAGATTGAATACTTGAATTACATAGTGTCAACTCAAAGAGTAGCTATGAATCCATAGTAAAATGGCAATAGTAATGGAATGGCTAACATCCACCAATCTAAAGGATCTTCAAGATTAATTAACGTTGACAAGCTACTACCCAAACCATTGATGTAGGTACTAAACAAAGATGACATTCAATTGGGTCCCACAATGAATCAATCCTTTACTTAACTCAAGGTGGTACGACTAAGTTACAAGTAATTGCCTTGCTTAATTTTTTGTAGGATTTTAAAATCAAGGCTAATGATTCAAGGGTTAGGATTGACGCAATATTACTATAACATTAACATCCTATTACTTACTTTAGTCAAGTATTGAGCCTAAAAATTCATCAAAAGTCATATATGAAAAGGAACTCATAGTAGTCATGCTGGCAATATGAAATTGATATGTTACCTCTTTGACTATCATTTTATAAGTTTTATAGACCAATGTAGTCTTAAAGTTTTTTTAAAATAGTGACAGATCAAATCTTGGATATTAAAAATTGCTAGCAAATTGATTTGGCTATGACTTCAAGATTTAGTACAATAAAATAGTCTACGACTAGGTTGTTAATGCCCATTTAAGACACTTCAGACAAGTGGAAGTCAATAAGCTCTCTATGTCAATGTGCAAACCTTTTCCACCAAAGTACAAGATGATCCAAAATTGATTCATATTATCAAGGACATCAAAGAGGGATCCTACAAATGACACAAATACCAATTTCATCAAGGCCTACTCCACTAAGGGTGGCTAATGATTTCTAGCAAATCATCATCCATTCCATCATCTTAAGAGTGTATAATGATAGCACCCTAAGGGGGCACTCTAGAGCCTTGTGAACATATAAATTATTAGTGCAAAATGTATATTATAATAGCATGAAAAGCCCTCCCTCTAATTGTGTAATTTGTCAAAAAGAATAAAGCAAAAACCTTCTCTCCAATTGAGTTCTTGCTTCCCTTACCAATTCCATAAAAGATATGAGAAGATCTAATCATGGACTTCATAGATGATCCACCCCAACAGATGAATATAACTATGTGATGGTGGTCATGGATCATCTAAGTATAATCATGCTAGCCTACTAAAACATTCATCTACAACTCAAGAGGCAATGACCATCTTCACAAGGGGCAATGTCTGACTCTATATAGTTTTCTTCATCATTATGGGTGATGGTGATTACATATTTCTTAATACCTTTTGGTCTCAACTCTTTCAATGCAAGGAATCAATTTACTCCAAAGCATGATGTACCACCCATAAATAAATAGTAAAATGTAGTAAACAGCATTCTAGATACCTATGTTAGATGTTTTGTTGGAGATCGACCAAAACAATAGAGTAAATGGATATCATGGGTAAAACATAGTTACAACATCATTTATCAAACCTCCACATGTTTTATCCCCTGCAAAATCATGTATGATAGGGACCCCTCTCCAACTTTTACGATTTCCTACTCAATACTCAACTACTATAGAGATTGAACAATAATTACCACCTAGAGAGAAAACCTTTCATCAACTAAAATAGAATCACATCTAATCACAAGCATAAATGAGAGCTTATGCAAACAATCATAAATGGTGAGTTACATTCAAAGTGGATGACTGGCTGTACCTAAAAATAATGCCCTAATGGCTTCATTCCTTACCTCAAAGGATGAATGAGAAGATGGCATCCTGATTTTTTGGCCCTTGACAAATTTCGGAGAAAATGGACTCACAGTTGACCACTTGGCACCATTGTACACCTCTCAAATTCACCCCCATCTTCTGTCTTGTAGCTAAAGCAAGTCTTGCAAGTCAATGAGTCTTGCCAGCCCCAGCCCCTCATCTTGGATGAGGAGTTTCACTAGGCTATCAGCCCCTAGAAGATCCTAGCTATTCACCACTCCCCACAAGGCATCAAACTGCTCATCCAATGACACCACTTGCCTCAAACGAAGGATTTTGGGAAGCAATAACAACACTATACCAACAATTTCTTACCTTTATCATTGAGCACAAGACTAATTTTGAAGGGGAGAGTAGTGCTAGGCCGCTAGTAGACCAAACCTACTCCAGGTACAAGAGAAGGGCCTCACCAGTTCGGCCCACCACGACAACAAAACACCAAAGAGCTTCCAACCACAGCAGAAAATGAACAATTAGAGAGAAGGACAAATGAGTCTTTGTGATAAAGTAGGTCAGGATATTAGCATCATAAAAGAGGAACATAGAGGGTATCAAGAAGTATTCTAGGGCAGCTGCACCTGAGGGAGAGCAGGGGACCTCTCGAACGTTCCCACCACTCTAGAGTTCTTCAAAGCCCTACTACTTTTGATATTATTATTTCTCGACTTTGCAGTTTCTATTTTTATATTTCTATTCCCCACTCCTGTCTAAATTCAAGGTCCTAATAGTGTCACCCTCTCCCATAGTTCATTCAGATGCATTTTAAATGTTATGTTCAATGAAGTAAAAAGCCATTATCATCAATTAATTACAGTTATAGTTTATCATAATCTTAAGATCACCTTAGTACTGACTGGAAAATTGATCGTTTGATCAGACTGAATTCCTTAGATAGTTTTGAAATGGATAGCCAAGTACTCAAATAGTATCAAAGACGGGAAATTTTTTTTGTTGTGAAAGAACACAACTTGTACTTTCCCCATGAAAGAGCCCAAAAAGAAAAAAAATATCAGCGGGTTAGGATAGTCAAAGAGTAGAAGACACATAACCTTATACTTGAAAATGTGTCTATCCTACTCATTTCCAGGTGATTTTGAATTTAATGCCCCCAGTACTCCCGCACAGCTGAAGTTAATTATTTTCTCACAATGTAAAGATGGAGCTAGATGCCATTCTGTAGGTAATCTCCTTTAATATTGAGAGTCGTCAGCATGAGAGTCTAGGATGGTTGCCAAAAGAGAGATGTCTGAAATCCCGGATTTGGTAATCAAATAACCAAAGAGTGTGGGGCAGGATGAATTGAAGAGTGTAATTTATTATCTATGATTTTATCACCAAATCTTTCCCTTTTCCAGCATCCCATCGGGAAGGGACATTCTCATGCCATCATCATAAATACATGCAAATGATAAACTTAAGACCCACATCCAGGGTTTTCAAACCAATGAAAAGAATGCACCCTGTGGCTCAGAAGACATACTTGTATATGGCTTCTGCCACTCCATCTTCATCGTTGCTGGATCCGATCACTTTTGCCACAGACTTGGCCTTCTCAGATCCGTTCTCAAGGGCGACACTGAATGAAGCCAGCTGAAGCATCTCAACATCGTTCTCTCCATCACCAATGGCCATGATCTGCTCAGGGAAAAAAGAAAAGTGTATGCATATATGAATTATCAAAAAAAAAAAAGCAGCAGCTACCCAGAAAAACAAATAGGAAGAACGCCCAAGCCTGAGTTAACAAGGCCTGAAAGGATAAATGCCATAAAATTCATCACAGAGGGCTACCCGTGTGAAGAATATTGTTAATCAGTTCAAAAATGAAAATAACTATTACTTGAATTCGAAACATATCAGAAAATGGGTGGTTACTATACCTCCTCAGCATTGATGTTAAGATGATCTAGCAACATTTTCACACCAGTGCCCTTCGAAGTTTGTGGAGGGACGATCTCAAGCATATCTTCCTGCGCCTGGACAACACCTGCCCGTCCTCTTGTCACTTCGGACCAGTGTGGCCGCAAAGTATTTGAGATCCCTTCGGGTGTGTCAAAAAATAGTAGCTTCTGAAAATACACAGTTTTTCTGTTACACAAAGAACTACATTGGATCTCACCGCAAAAATAGCACCGCACCACCAACACAGCAATCATAATTGCTTCAAGAATAGATGAACTGACAACTGATTTCCACAACAAACGGACTAGGAAAATGTGCGCTCAAACCTGTATCTCGGCAACTGATAGAAGATGATCAATGGAAGGTACCACTTCCGCCTGAGCAATTAAGATATCAAATGGCTGAGAAACTAAACCACTCAAAGTAAAATAAAAAAATATATATGACAAGGAAATCATAGTTTAGAAGTACCCTTGGCTCGTGATATACAGAATGCAGTGAGTCAACTAGAGGATCATGGAATGCTGTAAAACATCGATCCTGACTAAAGGCTACAAGTGGAATCTTACGCTCCAACGAATATAGAAAGGCCTGTAGGCAATGTTGAAGATAGAAATAAGCTGGTCATCCCATTTATCTGTTCATGCAAATAAACCAAAGATCTTGTACATACTCTATAAACTCAGACAATCAAAGTGATGACTAAAACTGTCACGGACTCCCTCTCTTGGTTAAACAAAGTAAGAGAATCCACACTATAAAAAGATGGACTAAATGGGAGGTACTTCTAAATACTTGGTTATTAGAGTAAAATTGTATGGATTACAAGCGTCCAACCATCGCCAACCTCATCGCCAAGAAATGAAAAAAAAGGAACGGAAGAGAGAAATTTCCAAACATTCACAGAAAGCAGATATCCAGATAGCATGTTAACCTCTGGGCAAGTATTTCAAGAAGACAAGTAAAGGCTAGTTTACCTCTCGGCAAACACTGTTGTCCAAGTTTCTTCTACTTATCTCTCGACCTTGTCTACCATAAATAAGAAGGCCCTGAAATTCAAATACGACATCAATAGACAACATTTTCAAATGTAAAAAGGGAATAAAACAGCAAAAGAAATTGGAAAAGAGCATCCAGAAAAAGAAAACACAGAATAAGTAGATATAATTAATTCCATGGCTATTAATCGAAGACAATGCTTAATTAGGAGGATCAAAGTTTGGTTATATTCAAGTCCGTGTCTGGTTTCTCAATTTTTTGGGACAGAAGAACTCCGGAGACACCCAAAGCATAACCACATGCTTGATCTTCACCTAAAGAGACTGATCTACCCGAACAATCTTGAATTCTCTAAGGTTGTCTGAAAAGAATCATATCCCTTAAAATAGCAGAGGCATAGCCCGTCAAAAGAAGTTCCAATATCCACCCCAAAGTTTTAACACGGATATACAGGACAAGCTAAAACTTAGCATAACAGAGGAATTCTTTCTTCATCAGAAAATCTCAAATCCAACCATCTCCATAAGTATTACATTCACAATTTTGGTCTACTTCACTATACCAAGAAACTACCCTTTACCACCAACCACTACTTTTTTCCTTAGTGAGCCAATAGACTAAAGCTGCATCTCAAAAGATCTGTGATATCAGTTCTTCCATTTCACACTTGTTAAGATTTCTGGTAAAAAAATGAGTTCAATCAGCTACAGAGTAATCCGAGCTGTTCAACTACTTTTTATACACGGTTATCTGACATTGTAAGATGATCATACATCAGCATTTTCCAAAACATTGGAGCTTTATGTCACGAACTGATAATTAGTTTCAGTTGGCATTGGATCAGCTTCATTGAAATACTCCTACATATCAAGGAAACATATCATAAAACTGAATAATTTCACGCTTGCCCTAAATGAAATAAGAGAAATGTTTGATCTTTATCCAATTGCACAACGTGTCCATTTCTTCCCCAGGATTCGACACCTATTCAGTTTACAGACGTCAATAAAGGGACAATTTTGACCCATGAGAACAGCTGTTTTGCATATTTCATGGCTGCTACTCAAAGAAAGATACATCTGCAGCATCGAAAAGATCTATCAGCTCAATATGACCATCACGCTCAAGTATTGTCAATATTGTCCCACTGGCTGAGCTGGGAATCCAGGAATATTGCAAGGACTCTACACCACAGCTGCTGAGTTTAATGGGTCCATGCACAATAGGCTATTCAGCGGTACAAAGGGGGTCTTGCAGAGGAAACAGTTCACTGTCCTTAAGGTGGTCATCATTGAGAGATGCATTAGCAGTGTGGAAGATATCCATCCACTCAACAAAACTACTGAGATCAAGAGCTTTGTTGATGGGGACCCACAGGCAGAGCCAGATATCCATGAGAACTGTAGTGGCGCCCAAATCATGATCTACAAGAGCTGCAGCAGCAATTCAAGCTATACGAATGGAATGGTAAGATCACCCAGATGTATAATCCTCAATGAGAACAAGCTGGTAAGGTTCCTAGATTGTCACGTCTTCAATCTCATCTAACAGGGAATAATTGGAGCAGGTCGTTTATAACACAAGAGACAAGAAATACATCACTCACTTCCTTCTGGTCTTGAGGAGCTTGGCTTAGTCAATCTTTTCTACTTCAAGATTCTCTGCTGTTTGTTCCTCAATAAGGCAAATTAACCCTTATGAATGTCAATTTCACACTCATGTTCTCGGTTCAATGGTGAAGGCTTCAAGAAACCTTTCAGTGTTTTAATCCCATAACACAAAATGACTCAACAGCACATGACGTCCTCTGAAAATAAATGTGAAAGTTAATCTTGCTTGGCCATCATTGTGAGGCACCTATTTATTACCTTGCTGGGATTTAGACAAAAGGGAGAAATACTTCTAGGCGTAAACTATGGCTTTTAGGTAGAGATGACCAGTGGTACGGCTCACTTTCCCAGATGAGAAACAAAATATTTTAGAAGAATAATCATTACGCCAAATATTCAGTTAATCACCAGCATTTCATAGCACATGAAGCATGGATTTAGCTGTCCAAACGGAAAATGCATGCATTCTAGGAACAGATTCACTAAAGCATTTCAATTAGAAGTGAAAAAATGTCAGTGGATGAAAATAAAAATAATGATCATTAAATTATCATTAAAATTCAAAACTAAAAAAAAAGCATTAGTGAATCAGGCATCAACAAAAATCTTCCAACATCAAATGCGAGGTAAATGTCTCGTCCAAAGTTTATATAATCACACAAAGGAAGACAAGAAAGACCTGCAAGAAGACGCCAGGAGTGGACTCCGAACTGATCCCATCTTTTCCAGCTAAATTAACCTTCTTCAAAACATTTATGACGGCTGGACGCGTCTGCACACTCAGAAGGATCCCTTTAGCAGTTTTAGTGAACTTAATTATGATGAACAAACAGCATCAAAATGGTTCTCATAACATCATGCTGCTGTGAAAGGCCTAAATTTAAGGAAAGTGAGTTTTATAGCGATTCTGGATCTCACCAAGCACGTGACAAATAGAAAAAGACTTGAGTGAAGGAGACATCAAACTCACCTTTCCAGTAGCAATGATTATTTTCACCCCTCTTGATGATGCTTCTTTCAGAGCTTCCACATTAGTTGAGGAGATCTGACTCTTACTATTGAGAAGGGTACCTTATGCAAAGTCAAATTACATTAGCAGCCAAGAGACATGACGTAAAATCTAAAGGTTTCACGAAAAATATGACAGCTCACCATCCATATCACAAAAAATATAGCGGAATTTTGGCTTGGAGGGTCGCAGACTCCCATTCTTCTTCATATTTTCAACAAGTACATCTGTAAACAACATCTAACTGACAATTCTTTTATGAATTTTACCAAAAATTTTCAAGGGATGACATGAAAAGATAAAATATTGAATAAACCATGGGAAAATAAGAAAAAAGTTCACCCAGAATTTACCGTTCGGACTAACAATCTTAGGGACTTCATCAGTATGGCCGTCATTGGCACTCTTAATTAGTCCTTTTCCTCTCCATCCAAGATTCTTCAAAATAAGCTCCTCCTCCTCCTCCATTTCTTTTTCAGCGTCATCACTGATTTCATGATCAAATCCCAAAAGATGCAACAGACCATGAACCTGAAAAATCAAATTATATTTTCATCTTAACATTCAAGTAATCTTTCTGGTACACTTCTATCAGGTAATCATGGAATCTGGTCCATTAAAAACAGGCAACACTGATGACTATTTGACATGAATATGAACGTGGCATAACGAAGTGATGATAATGATTGTTATGTCTATGACACATGAAGATTTATACATCAATAATGATTGGCATTAGGCGTTTTGGCTTTCCTTGATTGTACTTTGCTTTTGGGAGGATGGAGGTAAGTTGATGGTCTTGCATTGATAGCAGCTTCAGTTTATCGTTGTTACAAAAGTAATTTAAATGCGGAAATAAAATGGAACTGGGATGTAACAGGATACAATTAAAGGTACAGTGACTACCAAGGACTCATAAGTGAATGAGGAAACCCAAGAAATAAAAGGATAACGCGCCACACAAATATGACGTTATTTCTAGCGTTATATCTTGAATTGTGTTTATCTACTCCAATGAAAAAAAGAAAAAGTAAAGATTTCTGGACTTACCACAAGAATACGTATTTCATCAAGAAGTGTATGACCTCTTTCTTCAGCTTGCCTTGCAGCGGTCTCAACAGAAATAACTAAATCACCTAACATCAACTGTGAAAATAGTAAATTAGAAAGATGTCATAAAAGGAATATGAATGACTTTATAACAACAGAAAGAAAATACAACAAAACACGACCATGGCAGCAACAATGTCTCTAGCCAGAGACTTACGATAGGGAGATCAAGTTCAGGAATGTGCTGTGACATTGAGAGCACATCAGTAGCTTTGTCCTCATCTCTCCATTCCTTGTTCAGTTTCTGGATGAAATCATCATTGCAAAGTAAGACTGAAACTTCAACCTTCTCAAACCTTCCAAGGTCATCAATGGAAGTATCCCGTGTTTTATAGTCGGAACCAAGGAGTCCAAATGCAACCCTCATTGCCATGGCAACATTAAGTCTTAGCATTTCTGCAATACTCTGCATGATTAAAGAGAATAGGCAATAAGTATCTGGAAAATGTGGTCATACACAAATTTCGTCAGAAGAAAAGTTTTCTTTCTCCTTCACTTTCTTCTCTTTCATGAGAAGAAAGAGCTTTTAACTTTTGGAAAGTTGGGTGGAGACTGTGTGTACAATCTGCACTTGTCCCACTTATTTTGCAGTAGACTTGGGGATGAGGTTTAATAAGTCTGTTTGGACTCAGAATGAAGCACTTGAAAGCAAATAAAGTCAGGCATACCTATGTACAAGTCACGAGATAAATTTCAAGGAAAATTTGTTACTTCATTAACGTAGAGCGTATCATTATTATACCGAGGATACATAGATTACAGTGAGCGAATTTGGATATACCAAGACAAATACGTTCGGACAAATATGTCTTTGCCTTTGAAATGGAACTGTTTATGGTAGGTCCACTTTTAGATCCATTGGTTTCAGATGAAAAAAATTTCATTTTAGATGCGCCCACAAGGAAGATGAACAAAACCCAAGCTGCACTCCGACTTTTTAGCATGTCCTGAGTTAGAAGTCAATGCCAGTGGACAGAATCATTATAGATCAGTTCGGCATAGAGACAGAGAACGATTCATCATGATTCATTATCACACTAGTTTCGACATTTTCAGCCTTTAATTTCTGATTGGCTTAGTTTTCAGAGTACTTCCTGCATGACGCTAGAAAGTACAACGTTGGCTTTCCTATCAGACATTTTATTTTTGCAGTTTTAACGTTCCGTTTACATTTAAGCAAGTGATTGGATACCATAGAACACGCAAAACTCGTCGTTAGCCTTAATCACAGGCAAACTGCCCAGGGGATCTTTCTCCCAAGGTATCTGAAGCATCACTCCATTTATAACAGAGTCCTTGATTTTGATGACCAAACATCAGTTGAATTAAGTCAGCACGGCTTCGTCTTCCTAGTGAGGAGGTAAGCACCCGATTCTGAGTACTGACGTAATTTAAGAATAAAAAGTACAGGCGCGAATTAAAGACAAACAGAAAGAAATGATAAGACGTAGACGGAATTACAAGAACTTCGGGGTCATCTGGAAGCTCCTCCTCGATGCAGACATTGACGATGAGCTCCAGCTCCTTCTCCTTGAGCCCCGCCTGCTTCCTCCCCACAGGCCTGCTGCGCTTCGACTTCCATGACCGCCTCAGCGACGCCACAAACCCGCGAACCGGAGAGATTGTCCCCGGCGGCCCCCCATTGTGCCCCCTCCTCTGTCCAGCGGCGAGGAACTCCTGGCCGACTAACCGACGGGGGCAGAGAATCACCGGAGAGGCCATCACCGGCGCTCGGCGCCCCCATGGCGAGCGGGAGGCGAGGGTGACGGTCCGCGCCGCCACCACCCTTGCCATCGCCGCCGGAGGAGAGGAGGAGACCGCAGAGAGGAAATTAGGAGGAAGACAGCAACCAGAGGTGGGGAAGGCCGTTTTGTAACGGCTCCGGCCGGCGATTCCGGTTCAGTTTTGAACCCGGTCCGACCGGGTCTTCTTGGACCGGACCCCCAACCACTCAAGCAGGATCTTCTTGATCGGACGATAATTTATCTATGGAAAATAAACCATGTATAAATATTTATCATTTTTCAAGCACCCTCAGTGGTATCTAAAAGGGGAAATATTTCATAGCGATATCTCACTTGGGCGTTGAGACTATTTTCCAAAAAAAAGACACGCCATTAATTTTTTCACCAGCTATGAGATAATTAGAAAATAGGATAATGCAAATAAAGTACTTCAAATATGCTGAATTTTGATGGTATAACTCGTAATTATTAATACCCATATTAATTTTTAATTCAGATAGCGTCGCATAACTTCCATAGATTATCTGTGGAAAGTAAAACATGGATAAATATTTATCATTTTCAGACGCCTCAATATTTTCCAAAAAAATACACTCCTTTACTTTTTTTTGCTAACGATGGGATAATTAGAAAATGGGATAATATAATTAAAATATTTCCAGTTTTATTCAAATCATATGAAAAATTGAAGATTAATGGTGCGTCATAATCCTATAATTTCCAAATACATTTTATGGCAATTAATTAATTCCCTGAAAATGATAAAAAATCATCACAATCGTGTAACAAAAATCATTGATAAATGCCTCTCCCCACCGCATGAACTCCTTCTAAATGACCGCGTGGCACCGTAGAGGCTGAGAGGTGCAGAATCTTGGTGCTAATCGCCAGCACCCAAGTGAGGAAAATAGCACACCACGGCGCTGGGGGAGATGCCAGAAAGCAGAAGCCCCCCCCCCCCATGGCCAGTCCATTACAAAGCCCGTTATTTTATTCTGGAGCCCAGAAAGTCAACGCTCTGTAGCTGGGTCAGATGTGAGAGAAAGAAGCTTCGTGAACAAGCTCATCATGCTCCGTACTTGGGCGCCTTCCAGAGCTTGAACGCCAGCTCGTGCAGAAACCGGTCGGCGAGTATGGCAAGGTTTCCTCCACGCTGGAAAATATGAAGAAAATACCGACCATATCAGAGGCATGTATGAGAAAATTTTATCAAATAATAATAATAATTATTACTATTCCACACGTGCACACACCCACTTTCCTCTTTCTCTCTCTCTTCATCAGAGAAGGAGGATGAAGGTCAACAGCTCTAATGAAGGGTGAGACCATAGCTAGAACTCTTGTTCAGCTAAATTTTCATTTAATGCCTCAGGAATCCTCCAACTTGCTAAGAGCCCTTGGATTTTTTTAAAAGAATATGACAGAAAACCCAGAAAAAGATCTTCTTCCAGCACCCTGGCATCCTTTAAGAGGAGAGGAGAGGAGAGGGGAATTATCTGCCAGAGTCAACTCATAAAGTGCCCACGATCATCTCCCAAAGAGGAAGCTTAATGCCAATTAAATTCAGACACTGACCCAGAACCTTAAGAAAGTCAACGCTTTCTGAAATCGTTGGGAGTTCCTCGATGCACAATAAAACTTGGTCATCATCTTCCCCATCTTCTTGGTGGGTTTCTGTGATCTTTAAATGGAACCCAGGTGGAGCATACTTTGACGCAGAATGTCAACGATTCAGCACCAAAATTAGCATCAGATTCATGGGGAAACCAGCCGGAAGCAGCTTGCATCGAGCATAGAAAAGATCACAGAAACTTCATCAGAGCATGGAAGGAGAGAGAGTAGATTGGGCTTGCCTCCTGGAATTCCGCCAAGGAGAACTGCTCAGCCAAGTCCCTGCGGGTGACCCCCTCCTGCCACTGAGCTACGAGCATCGGATGGTGGTGCCTGAAGAACAGGAGGCAGGCAGGTGATTCAGACTGCAAAGTCCAGCTCGTCCTGCACCTGCAGATGACTGAACATGAATGATCTCCATGGCCGTCCCCATACCTGACGTTGTCCAGCCGGGCCCCTCCTTTCATGCAGTAGCTCTGGCAGGGGCGAAGCAGAGAAAGATCAGAGTCGTTCCTCGTGGGAGAAATTAGGGCAGAAGGGTTCTTGGCCTCGTCCTCTGTGACCTCCCCAAAGGTCAACACCACGGAGAAGTGGAGGCGGGAGGCGACTTCTGATCCGGGCTGAGCTGCTGTCAGCAGGGTGCTGACCAGCCCATCTAGCCAGTCAACCCCAGCGTCGATGGCCGCCTTGTCCTTCAGGGCTCTCAGCTTCTGGCCAGCCCTGATGTGAAGAACCACCAGGTCAACGTCGCTCTGCTCTGAGACCTTCCCCCCGGAAAGCCCCAGCAGGGAGAGGAGCTCAGAGGCTATGGAGGACTCCGCCGGGAGGGCCTCCTTCTTGACCAGCTCGTCGATCTCAAGAAGCCTGAAGCCGAGCTTTCTTGCGAATGATCCCACGCTGGAGCCACCGGTGAAGAGGGCAGCTCTCATTCCCATAAACCTGGAGAAGAATTCATCATCATCATCAAAAGATTTAATAATAAGATTTAATTTAAAAAAAAATCAGTTTCGATTGGGAATTCTTCTGGAGAGCCACCTATTCTGGATCTGCAGACTGGAATCTACCTCGCCAAGCTCTTTGTTCTGGATTTTGAGAGACCCAGGGTGAGTTTCTCGGGGAAGCTTTCTTCATGGGGTGTAAGGAAACTGAGAAACATGGGTAATGGCCTCACCAGGGCATCAAGCGAGTCATAGGCATCCAGAAGCTGAGACAATTCGATGATCTCCCGGCTGGGTTGACCTCCTGAGGATCAAACCCATGAGGCACAAGTCAAGGGGTGGCGAATTTTTTTCAAAAAGTCAAAGGCTTTATGATCAACCGTAGAGAAATCAGAGAAACCCTCAACTGACTGTAAGAGCACGGTTTCAGAGTGGTTTGACCAGTTCGATGGTGTTCGTCCACCGAAGCAGTGCGAGCGAAGTTAAAAAAAAAAAAAAAAAGTGGAGATTCTCAAACATCGCCGGTGAAATCAAACATTTCTAGAAATCCAGAGTGGATTCTGCTGCAGGAATTCACATCGATCATCGGCGACTGAAACGAAAAAAAATGTGAGCCTAAATAACTCATCGATCGCCGTGCTGAACAGGAGGTGGATGATCGCGGAGAGGAAGGAGATTGGAGGTCCTTCCGGCCGAGGAACGCCGAGGTTGGAGCTATGGAATGAAGCACCGAACCAGAGGGATCAGAGAGAGGAGGAGAGAGAAGACCTGAAGCCGAAGGCGGGGCTGGCGGGGAAGCCCGGAGGGCGAGGAAGCCGCAAGCCCCCATGGCTGCCAGGGAATGGAGCCCGGCGTGCGACTGGTTCACCAGCGGCGCAAACCCGTCGCCGTAGATCACCAGCGCCCTGCTCGGCTTGTCCGCCATCCCCACCTCCCTGCTCTCTCTCTCTCTCTGTCTCCCCTTCCCTCAGGATTCCGACACGGCGCGGATGTGGTGAAGCGTGGCAGAGACGATGGGCCTTTAGGAAGCTGACCGATGAGATGGGCCTTCTTCAATCAGCAAGATGCTGCAGTGCGCTACAAATGAATTTCTCGGATGCTTGATGATGATCGCAGGGCCGACGAAGAAATTAGAGTCCGTATTTCCTGAAAGTCAGAGAGAGAGAGAGAGAGAGAGAGAGAGAGAGATTTGACCATCAATTTCGCATATTCTCACATGAATAAGCACTTGATGGGCTCATCTTCTTCAGACTACGCATTTCCTTTGTTGATTCCACGTCCCTAGATCGTTCTTCCTGTTCTTGGGCTCAAGCTTTTTCCCAGTCAAATCATAATTTTCCAGCAAAGTCACCATCTTGGGTCAACCATTCAAAAGGGTTTCACTTGAAGATCAGCATGCTAGATTTCTAGCCATGTTCGTTGACCATTTGCTCTCCATTTTGGGTATGATATTGTCCTCTTTTACCTAAGCCAAGTCATGGAGTTGAATTATTAATATATTTAAATAATCCCAATTTAGTCATAAAAATTCCCAATAGCCTCTATTTAGCCAACTATCATGTTTGTTGCCTATGGTGTTGACTTGACTCTTATTGAGAGATTATGATAGTTGACTATAGTAGTAATAGTAGTAGAGCTATATATATCTCACCTGCTAGATCTGTAAGAGAGGAGTGTTGCAGCATGAAGGGGAAGGCCTTTTGGGTTATTCTCTATTAGCTTAGGGCGTTGACTTTACTGAGAGGTCACTTTTGGCCTCACCCTCACCTTTAGAGTTGACTACAACAGTCATATGGTCAACATAGAGAGCTTATGTATGACATGCCTCCATCTCTAAGCAAAATCACTGCCAGAAGGCATTTTGGGCCTTTCCCTTTTAGCCTAAGGCGTTGACCAAGAGGTTATTATTTCTCTAACCTGTGGTTACTCTCTCTCTCTCTCTCTCTCTAGATGTAATATATGCACATACCCGTTCATTTTCACTAATAGGCCCATGGATGGGAGGCGGCCCACGGGGTGTGGGAAGCATAGCTTTGAAGGAAGGAATTCCGCAGGTATATTATACCGCTATGGGGTTGAGATTATCGTCCAAACCCTAGCTTCACCACCTGCCTATAAAACCCTCCTCTCTTTCCTCCGCCGCGCTCGCAGAGAGCTTAGCGCGCCGCCGGTACCAGCGCCTGCCTGCGTGGAGAGGAAGAGGAGGGCGAGAAGGAGAAGAAGAAGCAGCGGCCATGGCGGAAGTTCTCGTGCTGAAGGGCGTGCTCAAGGGCCACACGGATGTGGTGACCGCCATCGCCACCCCGATTGACAACTCCGACATGATCGTATCGTCGTCGAGGGACAAATCCGTCCTCGTCTGGCACCTTACCAAGGACTCGGCTCAGTCTTCGGAGGGAGGGGCGTCGACGAACTACGGCGTGCCCCGCCGCCGTCTGACGGGCCATTCTCACTTCGTCCAGGACGTGGTCCTCTCGTCCGACGGGCAGTTCGCTCTCTCTGGTTCCTGGGATGGCGATCTCCGCCTGTGGGATCTCAACACCGGCGCCACCACCCGCCGCTTCGTCGGCCACACCAAGGACGTACTCTCCGTCGCTTTCTCCGTCGACAACCGGCAGATCGTCTCCGCCTCCCGTGACCGCACAATCAAGCTGTGGAACACCCTCGGGGAATGCAAGTACACCATCCAAGACGGAGAGAGCCACACCAACTGGGTCAGCTGCGTCCGCTTCAGCCCCAACACGCTCGTCCCCACCATCGTCTCTGGCTCCTGGGACCGGACCGTCAAGGTCTGGAACCTCAGCAACTGCAAGCTGAGGTACACCCTCACCGGTCACGGCGGGTATGTCAACACCGTTGCCGTCAGCCCGGACGGGTCTCTTTGCGCGAGCGGCGGCAAGGACGGTGTCACGCTCCTCTGGGACCTGGCGGAGGGGAAACGGCTGTACTCGCTTGACGCCGGTTCCATCATCCACGCCCTATGCTTCAGCCCCAACAGGTACTGGCTCTGCGCCGCGACCCAGGACAGCATTAAGATCTGGGATCTCGAGAGTAAGGTCATAGTGCAGGATCTCAAGCCCGAGGTGACCACCGGAAAGAACCAGGTACTTGAATCCAACCATCAACTTATAATCAATCGTTCTATTTAAGTTTATATACCTCTCATTATCTGAGATCGGGTTCATCGTCATCCGTCTCTCGGGAGTTCTTATTTTGTGATAGTTTGAAACGCGAATCTGTATTTCTAACCCCCTTGTCGGATTTTATTTTTTTTGTTGCAAGTTTGATGAGCATGGTCTCTATATGCATAATGAATTCTTTATCATGATTACTGTGGAATGAAAAATGATCTTTCAGTGGATCAGCACTATTGAAAGTTCTGTTGGTCTCGTCTTGTGGACCTGCATTACTGGTAGTTGAAGTTCCTTGAGTAGATTATGCTCCCTCTCTCCACTTGGTACCTGTTTCCAGTTGGACTAATTATACTCTTTCCGTGGGAGATGATTAACGGACCACTGATGTATGTTTAAGGTATACTTTCAGTTTTCTTCCATAGACGAGCTTTGGTATCCGAGTGTATGCGCTATATCTGATGCGGATTCTTTAACTTTCAGTATTCTGTGCGTAGTTGATTTAGGTAGTAATATTGAAGGGTTTTTCTGGGCTATATTTAATAAAAATATATCACTTATATGTGTCACTCTTTTCTTTTATCTCCTGTGATAAATGCAAGTTAAGTTTTCTTTGGGGTCTTGCAGGGATAAAAAATATATTTTTTAGGATCGTTTCTTATCGTTGGGCAGCGATTCTTGAAATATCAGAATGGAATGTTGTTCTAGTTACCATGATTGGTGCAAATGCCGTCTTAGTGACTCTGCTTCGGTTGTGGATATTTATTATTGATTAAGATTTATTATCGATTACCTCTTTTCATCCGCTCATGTTTTTTTTTCCTGGGATGTATCTTCGGTTGCTTTCAGCTAGGAATTTCATTCGTTTGCCAAGGCCAAGCCAACCTGGAATTCATTTGTTTTAAATGCTTTACGAACCAGGAATTACTATTCCCCAACCTTTTCTCGTCAAGTTTAAATTTTTAATTCGATTTCTTGAGCTGTATATCACCTATTAATCATCTGATTTTTTACTTTATTTACCTCCGTTATTGCTACCCGGGCAAACTGTTTCCGCCAGACAACGATCCTGAGTCTTCATGATCATTGAACCCATTTGTTTGTGATCCTCAGTGCCAAATGTCCTAATAGGATCTAATTGTCGATATGTAATGTATTATCATTTTTTCCAACCTGATTTTCATTTTGTGCCTGGAATAGTAATAACAGAGGTCCCCAACGCTCTTATCTATCCCCTGACGGCAAGATACACAACTAGATTTATGCCCCGCATTATAAGTTCTCCCCTCATCCCCAGAATGGGCATCTTAACCCTGATCTCCGAATGCTCTTTGATCTCAACTTACATCCAATTAGATTTCTCCAATGCCTACTGGTCGAGTGGAGGTTTCTCAAGATTATGAATATTCCTCCGTTAATGATCATAGCTTTCTTAGTGCATTCGCTCTGAGTGTCCTGCATTTTTTTCCTTCCTAATCTCAAGCCCTGAGTTACTTCAATCTCCTCAACTTTGATTGCTTCCGGATTAATGGGTCGAAGTGGGTTTCCTCAATTAAGTGATTTTATATTGATTGCGCTTGGTCGAAGTGGGTTTTGTGAAGATCCCTGATACAAATTATCACGCATATGCTTTTGGATTCTCCCAAATATGTTGGTTTGCAGTGGGTTCTGTCAAGATTTTGGCTGATACATATCTGTTGTACATAGCCTCCGTTTGCTTACCTGGTTGACTTTTATTTTTTCGAGTGGGTTCTATCATTATTTTTTAATTTGCATGTACAACAGATTGTAGATTACCGAGTGTACCTATGATTTTGCGTGACATATTTAATGATCGTCAATCACAGCGGCCTTTTGCTGACTTGGTTTTAATTGTTAATCTCCACAGCTGCTGTACTGCACCAGCTTGAGCTGGAGCTCCGATGGCAGCACCCTCTTCACCGGATACACGGACGGGGTCATCAGGGTTTGGGGGATCAGCCGCGCCTACTAACTAGGAGTTGCCTCAGCCGCCTTTCTTTTTTTGTCTAGACGTTGTGGTGGAGTCCTCTTAAAGAACCTCTAGTGGTTTTCAAATTTACGGAAGTCAACGAGTCTTTGAGAATATTTATTTATTTTTCTACCCCGCATATTTCGTCAATGTCAAATTTTCATGGCATTATTTCTATTTCCTCTCCGTTTGAATGTTGCCATTTGCGATGGCCGGGTGGAAAGTTGCGAGCTTCGGACGTGGGTTGACTTTCTGCCGGACCTCACAAAAAAATTGGGGCGTACTGGATCAGATGATTTCTGGGACGAAGAAAAATGTTCAATAAGGATCGTGGTCAATTCCACGTAGTCACTGCATTAAGAATTAAACCTCAACATATTTCACTTCTATTTTTGACCACCTCGGTGGTTAATATTTATTTTTCTTTCGACATATTCCAAATAAATTATAACATATAATATTTATTAAAGGATAATATTATGCATATGGGAAAATTCAAGAAAGGGTCAAATAATTATAAATTGAAAGATTGTTTTTTTTAAATATAGGAAATATAAAAGTGGAGGAATTTCGAGATAATGCGGTCGCAAGGCGGGGAAGTTTCAGTCTTCCAGCTCCCTCCCTGCTCGAGTGTGGGGGCGTGCTCGGAGATGGAGCTGGGTGGCCTCCGAATCCCCGCGGCCCTTCTTCCATCTGCGTCGCGGGAGAGGACGACCCTCTTCGCCTCGTACCTCCGCTTCCGCCGCCGGCTCCTCCAGGGGGCTCTTCCTCGGCTCTCTGCCGGAGCTGGGAGGTGCAGAGCTGAGGCCTTGCGAGGTGGGGTGGAGAGCGACTTGGATGGAGCGGCGACGAGTGTCGGAGAAGAGGCGACGTCGTCGTCCTCGTCTTCTCCGTATACCACTGCATCTTTCCTGTCTCTGAGCGAGAAGCCCGACCGGAACCTCGCGCTGCTTGACGACTACGAAATGGAGGAGCTGGAGCCTCCCGACGCCACTCACCGGAGTGGTACTGATGCTTCTTGCTCCGTTGCTTCGCCTAATAGCCTGATCTGATGCTTCTCAGTCTCTATCCGGGGTACCCGATGCGAGAATTCTCGCGACTGCTTAGTTCCGTTTGTACCCACCCTGTCGCCTGCCATGATCTCCATCATAAGAGAAAGACGCCCTTCGATGAATTCACCGGAGAGTGAAGATTTTCGCCATGACTAATCCTTTTCATTAGCTTATGTTCAGCTTTCATTTGCCTGTTGAGCACTATTTCTATCCATGCGTGCTCTCCTCTCTCTTCTTCCCTGGGCTGGTAGGAATTCTAAATCATTCATCAGTAGGAGAAGAGATTGGAAGCCCTCTCAAAGGAAGTAACCTCACTATGTATAGGTTGCCATCTAGCCTTTCCCTCAACCAGGAGAAATTATCCATAAGAACATGCGTGTGCATGCAATTGACAGGGACTGGGCCTTAGTTGACTTTATATATACTTTGCATTCCCTTTCGCTTGAGTAATAGTATTCACCTGTAAATGCAAGTGAAGGCATGATGGTAGCTCTGGATCGCTGTGGAGGAGAAGAAGAATCGGAAGGCAGGAATATTGACTAGCCCAGCACCCAATTCTCCACTGAGAGATGGAGATCGTGAGGATGTTGGAGATGACACCTCTAAAGAAAGAAACCTAACCCTAATGCCATATTTATTTGCAGATCCTCTCAATGTTCTGCTGAAAATCTCTTTGTCCATCGATAAGAGTTTGGTTACAATGAATTTAGAGACAATATGTACAGACTAACCTCTTTCTGAGCAATTCCTAATTGGATAGGGTTACTCCTGAATCAGTCTCCAGTCCTATGAAACATTCTTTTACTAAAGTTATTGTTGACAGAACTAGAAAGGTTTTTGAAGTCCATTTACATAAAATCTCCTGATGGAAATAAGTGGTAAGAGAGCCTCTCTACTGAAGGGGTCACCACATAGCAGCTTTCAAGGTGAATAAACTGGTAAGTTAATTACATAATTACATTTGCTTTAATGAGCGCGCTCTGTTGGAATTAGTTAGTTGTTCAGCACCATCTCTTGATTGCTATGGCGTCAGCAGCATAGTTCTGGTTACACGTCTACCTCTGGATAAACAGAGATTTCACCTTGCCTTAGAAAAAAATTATCTTTGAAGATATTTCTGCTGGATGGTATTCTTAGCAATAAGGGTTGCTTTCTGGTACCGTTTTCTCAGTAAATCTCAATGCCCCAAAACATAGCTCTCCGTCTCAAGGTTCTCAAGGAATCTAATTTATCGTTGGATGATCCAATTTTCTACATCTATACAGTCGTCGTCTCTTGAAAAAAACGTCAGACTTTTAAACTCGACAACTAGATTCCTCTTTTTGAATTTTTCTTCTTGGAACTTCATGGATCCGAATCGTCATGCCTGCCAACTCCCATTGAATTTTCTTCAAAAGGCTGCCCATTCCTTTCGGAAGCATCTGCTTGTTTTCTACTTCTAATAGGAAATATGGATATGGATTCACAAGTTTGCTATATCTTCGTTATAAATGGAAGACTCAATTTCTTAGAGCAGCCATGATGGCAAAAGTTTCTGCTGTCTAGGTTCAAACAAAAGTTTGAAATTCCTGACTTATGGTATGGATTTAGACTCGACGAATTGACATTCCAGATGACCGCAAGAGTTAGATGGCATTCATCTGGTACTTCCTGGCATTGGAATCACCCACAATGTCCCCGTACTTTTATGAATTGCCATCTACATCATGATGATGGTTACTCCGAAAAGTTGATATTTTCTCTGCTTTTTCAATTAGTCACATCTTAAGCCTTGTCGTCACTACACTATATAAGTTATAATATGTGCCTCATACTACATATCAGGAAAGGTGTCATCCAATTATCATTGCTGTAAGTTCCATTGTAATATTTAATGATGCGTTTCAAAGAACTACAGTTATATGCCCGTTGTTTGGTTTTTACTATGAAATTGAGCCTGGATGTTACACACAGGATATGTCGCTGTATTGGGCAAGCCGAACGTAGGAAAAAGCACACTGTCTAATCAAATGGTAGGCCAGAAGCTATCAATTGTCACGGACAAGCCTCAGACTACGCGGCATCGGATTCTGGGGATATGTTCTGCTCCAGAATACCAGGTAATGCCCTGTCTTGTGTTTTCTTAAAGAGAGTTCTCAGAAAATCCTGAAATTTTCATGTCAAGTATTTTGCATTTTGGGTACTCCTAAATACTTCAGCCTTGAGAATGCAGCATAAATTCAATGATCATTCATCTAAATTATTGACTTGTTTTCAGATGGTACTTTATGACACCCCTGGTGTCATTGAGAGGAAGATGCATAAGTTGGATTCACTGATGATGAAGAATGTCCACAGCGCTGCAATAAATGCCGATTGTGTGCTGGTGGTTGTTGATGCTTGTAAGGAGCCTCAAAAGGTGTGCTTCCGGAACCTATTCAGTGATAGATATATCTACGTAACGACTAATAGAACTCTTCCTGGAGAATGTTTTTATATGGTTAAAATCAAAGTTTCAGTTAGCAAGATCCATCCTCAGTTGTTTTGTTATTTTTGTACTATTTCGTGCGTTCACATTTTCTTTTTTGTTTTCTTACTTTTGTCACCAGATTGATGAAGTGTTTGAAGGTGTAGCGAATCTCAAGGACGATCTTCCAGTTTTATTGGTATTGAATAAGAAAGACCTGATTAAACCTGGGGAGATTGCGAAAAGAATCGAGGTTGGCTTACTGTATACTAATACTCTGCCCTCATATTCAGAGCCAATCCTTTATTTTTTTTCTTCTGAAAATCTTTTTTTTTCTAGTGGTATGAGAAATTCACCGATGTTGATGAAGTTATTCCTGTGAGTGCCAAGTTCGGCCAAGGTATTGATGATGTCAAACATTGGATTCTATCTAAATTGCCACTGGGACCTGCTTATTATCCAAAGGTGTGTATTCTACCGGAAATGATCAAAACACAATTTCAGTTCGTATATATATATATATATATTGTGTGATTCTTTATACTGTTCATGTAAGAATGCTCGATTTAGCTTTGATATTTCCTGACTTTGTCATATCATCCCTTACACTATATGATTTCCCCAGTCCTAATTGTCGAATTTGCATTATTCAGATAGTCAGTTCCACGACCAACTGTGGAACTGCATCCTTTATGTCCATTGAAAGAATCTCCTGCGTCCATCATGACTGATAATTGTTCCTACGGCATAAATTAGGGTAAAGCATTTATTGTTCGACTATTAGAGGCAGAGCAGAATTCGAAGGTAGAGGGCATGAATGGCCTAATTATACCAGGTTTTAGAAGGTTCGACCACAATAGAACTGATTTCACCATACATACATCCCCATTTCTAGCTTAGTTTATGCTGTGTGATGTGCTTTCTCGTGATCATTTTTAAGTAATAAGCTTGCCCACAAATGTGGTCTAACTAAATGACCAATCGACTACAAGAGTGTACTTTTTGACTATATGTCTGTGAAAATACGCAGATCAAGAACGTGCCATTTATGGTAAAATAATGCTGTATATATTCTCACTTACAGTGGAGAGTAAATCAGTTCAGCTTTTCACTTTTTCGTATGTTCACATAGATCGTACATGCCACTAACATGCAGATCTCCTGTGGATTATATTAAGTACAAGCAATCCTTTCTCATGCGCGAGCAACTGATTTACATGGTTTTCTATGTATGGATAAAAAAACAGTCACTTGGTCTCACACCATGGCTCAGAAAATGGGAAAAAATACATTTGGATTATATTAACTCTTTTTGAAGTGGCACCAATTCAGATGTCCGTCAGTCTGCCAAAATCTCTCATAGATCCTTATTTTTTTCTAAATATATCTACATAATTTTGTCTAGATATGATTAATTCATCTGCGATGAGTAAAAAAAAAACAAAAGTTTAAATAAACTGCACACCTGCAACACCCTTCTGGAAAACTCACCTAGACGGCGAGTTGAAGTTGTTTTATGGATGCGTTGTGCCTTTCTCTGGGTTTTCAGGATATCACCAGCGAGCATCCTGAGAGATTTTTTGTGGCTGAAATCGTTAGAGAGAAGATATTCATGCAGTACAGAAACGAAGTGCCGTATGCTTGCCAGGTACTTGTCTTCTAGGATTCTCCTTCCAAATGTTTATTCATAATATATATATTTTTTTTTTGCAAGCATTCCTCCAATGGGGATATATAATTTTAAAAAATTTGCCTGCAGGTTAATGTCGTCAACTACATTAGCAGGCCCACCTCAAAGGATTATGTCGTGGTTGAGATTGTTGTGGAGAAGAATTCACAAAAGATCATTCTCATTGGCAAAGTATGCTCATATTTTTCAAACGCTAGTTTGACCCTTGTTCATGCTGTTCTTAGCCACCCTCTTCATGGTTACCTACATGGAAATTTCTCTCTCGTTTTTTTTTTTCCTTTTTAAATTTCAGACACTGATTATGTTGTAATGCTAGTGATGAAACAAGCCCTTCCTTTGATTTTATGATCTACTCCTTTATAATCACAAGGTGGGGTGGATTGACCCTCAGATTTCGTCTCACTTAAACAGAAATACTTTCCTTTCTTCTGCAGCATTTCTATTTGCTATTTTAGTCAAAGGGACTAGTTGTCGGCCACAGTCTATGATGATATTATTTCTTGTATGAACAGGAAGGAAAGGCCCTCAAGCTCTTGGCGACTGCTGCAAGGCTCGATATTGAGGATTTCCTGCAGAAGAAGGTCTTCCTCGAGGTTCATGCTGACTTTCTGTCAAATCTGTGCAACTCTCGGACATGCCATTTTGTCAAAAATATCCGTTGACTTTGCTAGCTGCTCTTTGACGCGCCAGGTGGAGGTGAAGGTGAAGGCAAATTGGCGGCAGGATGAGGGCCTTTTGAAACGCTATGGTTACGGTGGCCAAATCCAAGTTCGGTGATGAGGTTTCCAGTTGTAGAGGGAAGCATAATTTCTTCAGCTTTCAGTTCGATTCTCTGAGTAATTCCATTTCTTTTTTACCTAGCCCTGAAGTCAACTCTATCTGGTGACCACCGTCTCCCATGCCCTCCCTCCCCCTCCATGGAGAGGCAAATAAAAAGGGGGGACGGAGAAAGATCAGGCCCTGAAACTAGAAGATAGAACCGAAATCCCACAGAAAATCCGAGAACCCACTACCTGATTGAGATGGTCAACTCACTTGTGCTGAGCTCATGCGACTCTGGTTTTGATCATAAAGTCAAATGAAGCCTTTTTTTCCCATAATTTGGGTCAGTGGGTAACTGAATGTTTTTCCAAGTGCAGGATTAATTTTTTTCTACTTTCATTAATGCTTTGGGCTGTCTAATTGCAGAATTTCGTCTTATTTTCTTGTATATAAGCTTATATTTACCTACAAGAACCACCCAGCATATCATGCATGGAGAAGGATAATGTGCGCAAGTGCATGCAAGTCTCGCTCTAGGAGTTGACTTCAGCAGCAGCAGGTACTCACTCTAGTGGGATGAAATCAAAGTTCCCTCAATAAGTCCATTTATACATTAATCTCTGTTCACACCACTTGGGCATTATACCATCTCCCATTCCTGCCAGGACCCACCCATCCTGGGAAGCCAGAATCATAAATCCAGCAGCCCAAGCAAGAACATGGGTGTGCAAAAAGATCTTAGATCCATTGATGATAGAGTCCGTTGACCATCCTATCTGATGAGTGGAGGGGTTCATCCGTCAGACTCTGAGACACAAACTTACCAATTTGAAAGGAACCCCGTCTAATGGGTATGTGACCAGATTAGTTTACTATTATTAGCAAAGATTGAAAGTATGAAATCTCTTACATATAAACGCCCCCATGGATATGACCAGAGGCCTCCTTCAAAAGTTCAAAGGTACGTAGATGGAGAGAGTGAGAGAGAGAGAGAGAGAGAGAGAGTTGTGAAGTATAGGCACCTTATGCGACCTGCTACCTCATCTTCGAAGATCATGGTTATACATGTAGTCTATTTTTTATTACATTAAAATTTAAAAGCCAAGAGTCATAATCTGTAGCTTTTATAGCACAATGCAAATGACTAATATAATTAAATGATAGCGAATAAGCCCGTCTGTCAAAGTCATTTGCTCATCAACTTTTCACTAACAAAATTTACTTGAAAAAATAGCATGCCCTAAGATTTTAATAATCCTCCGTTAACTTATGCCCAACATATACATGTATATATCTCAAGCAGGAACCATGGGCAATCACCTAATATGCTACACTTTCTACCATGTAACTTATAATGAGCAATGGCATCTAAATGTGACTCAGCAATCTCTAGTGCTTACGATCATGCATGGCAGCCTCATTTTTCTGATGCTCCTCTACCTGCTGCACAGATCCAAGGGTGATCAGGTGCATGAAGCACATAATCAGATCTCTAATAACTCATAACAGCAGCCTAGCCGATTTGCCGCAGTCAATTTCGCTGCAAGATTTAGTCAGTAGAGGTGCACAATGTTAGGATCACTTTACTCACCCAATAAAGGGGAACAGAAGGGTTAATGTCTCAAAGTAACATGATTATTTCCATCTTTGGCAAAAAACTAAGTTCTGACTGCGATATTTTACATGCCGCTCTTGATCTTGCCCAGAGCATCCTGATGTGGAAAAGATCAGAAAGCTTGAACAACCAGGACCAAGGTGGGTTGAAAAATAAAATAGGGAGGAGGGGTGGGGATTATTGAAAATGACAAGAATGAACTAATTTTATACACATAATTAGTTTAATGAAAAACAGGGATTTACACTTTCCTCAACTGGTAGGCCAAAAAAATAGATCTTCCCCCTCCGGTGGATAAGATAATATCCTCCCCATTAGTAGCCATCTGCCATCAAAAGTTGGATCTTGGCGTTGGGACCCACATCAATGCCTGCCAATCTTTTTATCCATCCACTCATCATCACAGATCAGGCAAGAGCTGAATCACTAGGATCAAGACCGCGATGGTCAAGTAGAAGAACAGATGCCTGTTCCGGGGAAGGAAGACTTGATGCCACCTGTAAGTTCAACCAGTAGACAGCTGCTCATCAAGCCTGTTGGTCATTTCGAAAACCCTCAATCATATTCAGGTCAAATTATAGCACAACAAAGAAAATCAAAGGCACTGGTCCTCCGCACATCATAGATGCAGTCTGACCGCAGCATGTGAAACAGAATATGGGCACAATCTACGTCAACAAGATTCAGACTGACCCAGGGTTCACATAAGAAAGAAAGGATCTCCATGTAACAAGACTCTAGGAATAAAATAAACAAGTCATCAGCATTCGTTGGTAGCAAAAGTTTTCCCTGAACTGCCGTTGATGATAAACATATCTGATGATAACTAAAATTCTCAAAAACATAGCATCTACAATTTGATTGTCGGATAAACAAGATTGACTTTAAGTAAGTCAAACAGTACAATCGCAACGAGAGAGCTGAACACCTCATTCCTAGTGATTCAGCTATCATGGCATCCCATTTGGAAACTGGTTGTTCCCTGCTCGAATTCTTCAAATAAACACCAAAATGTGACCCATTTAATACTTTTATGATCAAATTTTTATATCTCATCATGATTATTATTCACATCACATGATTCTCAACTTTATATATTTTCGAAAATGCACAGTTTCATTCATTCAATAATTTGTCTTTATTTCACCAACTAAATTCTTTGCTCCAGAAGTTTGGAGAATGGAGCCATGTGGTGCAGCAGCTCATCCATCACTGCTGCCTTTAGGAAAGCCTCTCCCAAGGAGGCACAAAAAGCGACCCCAGGGACGCTACCAAGGATGCCTCTGATGCTCAAGCTAATTGGTGCCGTACGGTAAAAGAGGAACAGAAGACTACAGGGTAGCAGCCACCTACCTCTACAGAAATCTGCAGTGAAGCTCTAGAGCATTGGCACTGAGTTCGGGTGAAGATGAGAACGAGTGTATGTGCCTGTCCCTAGTGGTTCCCCAGCAGAGGGGAATATAAGGCTATGGATTCTACATAAACAACTGGCCCTCTGTCAGTTCAAAGTGATGTAACATATTAAAAGTCATAAAGGAGAAAAATAACCCATGCTAAGAAAGAGGGGTGGGTCTTTAGTAATTGGGCCATGGTAATATCAGTATAAAACCAAGGACCTTATCTGGCGCATAGGAACTTGTGTGACCTAATGTTAATGCGAGGGATGACCAACTTGAAGTCAGTAAATTAGGTAAGGTGAGAAAGAACTGAGCAACTATGCACTGAACTATCTTTTCAATAGAAAATTTTCATAACTGAAGTGGATATCGATATATAAGATGTATGAGTCTATCAGAGGTCAGAAGAAATAAAATGGGGTCTTGAATGCCAGACAACATAATAAGGCACTAACCATTTTGTTTCTTCATAGGCACTTCTTTCAAGAATCTCTTCCTCCTTTGCAAACTCTTCCAATAAGGACTTCTGGCGGTCATTCACTGATCTACAAGTAGTTAATAAATGCAACATCAACAATTTGACGAATGATCATACCGTAGAATATATTATGATTTGACCCGACAAAAAATAAAAAAATCTGAGTTACGATGTGAACTATGATTTCATTCAAGATTCTGCCACAAAAAAATACAAGCATTATTTCATTTCATTCAAGATCCAATAAGGACTTCTGGGGTGTTCATTTATCTTCCATCAGTTCAGGTTTGTACATCATGGTTGACTTGATCGAGAAGAAATGAATGCATCGGACAACTTCCTGCTCTTGTGTCGTCCCGTTCATCTTACCCCACCCCCCCATAATCAATCTGTGAGAACTAAACTGGCATCAATGCCCAAAGAGGGGAATTAATCGTCAGGCAAAGAAGCCTATCCCTTGGAGAGGCTGGCCGATGCTCCATTGAAGGCAAAAGAGAGGGACTTGCTGGGAAATGAAGTTGACTGCAAGCACAGTTTTTCCCAGAGATTTGAAAGCTCGAGAGCAGCAGCAAAGTTGAAAAGAGACCCAGCTCTTCACCAATTGTCTCACAATTCCTCCAGAACACCGGCTGCTGCCAAAGTATAGGTCACAGGCAGAGACCAAAGGAAGAAGAAGAGGGAAAAAAAGATTCCACCAACTCCAGACAAAGGAGGGTGACGAGGGGGAAAAAAACATGCATGGGAGTCTCACATTGATGAGAAAGCCCAATTCCCCATCAGAAAAGAGGAACATTCACATAAGGCTGGAAAAGGGAAGGCCACTGTATATGGAGAAGGATGGCTGAATTGACTTGATCAGAAAAGAACAGCCAGCAGCAGGCCAGCGGCTAGACGCCGGATCATCACCTTCCTGTGGTGGCAAGCATGAACAAAGAGCAGATGAAGGGGACAGAACTGGATAACAAAGATCAGAGAAAAGGAAGAAGGAACCAGGGCAAGCAACCAGAAAATGCAGCTTATTTCGTGTTGGCAATGCTAAAATATGTTACAACGCGTGGATGGTGTTTCACTGATTTTATATGACAGGAAAGTTTTGATAACTCCATTTTAATATATGCACATTGACTCTGACCCATTCAATTAGATAAATCAATGCAGCTTCACTTGGTCCAAAAATGATCAACTGGAAACATAATGAAAAACTACTGTCGTAAACAATGAAGATATGTGATTCACAAAACAATTGATGCGGAGAAAAGATGGCAGTCATAATTGGAGAAATTCAATGCTCACGAACTGTTATACCAGGGAAGCGACATCTTACAGAGGAAAATGTACACAGAAACGCACGTACTGATCACCATGGTCCACAAAGCCAAGACGCTTTGGCAAACCTGGTACAATTTCATTACACGGATGAAACATGGTAAAACATATCTATAGTTCTCTTTGGCATATCTCTGAATGTAAATTCTTCAGCAGATATACCTCTCCCTCTAAGGACCAACAGCTGCCCTGGTTGGACCCCTTTCGGTATCTGAATAGAAAATAAAGATAATAGAAGAGACCATGTTATTGGACATTTTCCTCTCAACTTAGATGCACCAACATGTACAAAGAAAAATAGAAAACATGAAAGAAGAAATAAAAAATCAGAAATTTGAAGTACACTATATTCTTTGATAACTAGTGACGCCAAAAACTGACAGTTAAACTGTTTTGTTTCTCCGGAGCTCTGATCCAAGAGCAGAAACTCTCCAGAGAATCAGACCGTTATTTCCCTTCTATTTTCTATTATGCAGAGTGGAGGACTATCCAAACCACTGTTTCATAGACTACCCACACCTTGGAGCAAAAGTAGCTCTCATGCACCCTGACTGCTACTAGTGTGCCATAAATTTCTCCTCTCCACCGCATGACAGACGGAGCTTGAGATGATGGCTAGCAATCACATGAAGAAAATTCAACCACCCTCGGACTAAATAGAGAAAATCTATCAAAGACACCACCTTAAGATTTCATGTCCAGTTCAGAAGCTCAAAAAACTAGTCGAGAGTTCGAGTGAAAAAACTACCCAACTGGGTTGGATGGAATCTCATGTCTATCACTAATGGAAATAAAAGAACTTACGAGATAATGAACCACTTTAACTCACTTTTATAAAATATAAAAGATATTTAAGTCAAACAAGAAGAAAATGAGTATTTTCCCAACCCTTTTACATTTGGTAAGAATGAGAGGAATGACAATGGCTTAACAGTTCATGCAATAGCTTAAAAGTTATGATCTAAGGCATAGTCTTCTAAGATCCCCTGTTCAATTTTCTCATCAGTTGGTCCCACTACAAGAGATGCACACACACCCTTCCTGTTTTTATACCTTTGAGATACGAAAAAAGTCAAGATCTTCTCTATCATGCCTAAATGGAAGCGAAAACAACATAAGTCAGCCGAATGTAGGGACTCAACACTCTTCTAGATCAATTCAAAATCTCTTTAATCTCAAATAGTTCTCAAGGTAAAGATGGTTGTTTTCTCATGAACTTTATGTTTTATAGAAGTCATGTTTTCTGTTTCACAATGTACTGCACAATTCCATAGACTCAAGAAGGTCCAAATATGTTCCATAGCTGCGATTCCTCAGTGTTTTAGCATCCCTATAGAGTTATAAACGAACCAGCAAAGAATGCCATTAACAAAAGAAACTGAAGTAATGCAAGAAATCGCACCTTCACATCCATCTTCCCCAACAAAGTTGGCACTTCGACCTTTCCACCAAGGATAGCCTGAATAATTTGTACACTAGAAAAAGATCAGAATTTTTTACATATGCATGCTCCTCAACATTTTAATAGGTTGTACACTACGATTTCATAGGAGAAATCAATTGTCCTCAATCCTAACAGGACAAGATAAGGAACAACCAATTTCAAATAAAACTCAACCCAATTTCAAATATCTCTTAAAATAATTTCATAAATAACATAATGCTAACACATTTACCATATAAAACTGTGTGCACCACTTATCAATGACATGAAAAAAGTTTAAATTTTAAAAATAAATCAAGCATTCAGCGTTTTAAATGAGGTTTCTCTTCTTGGATATTCAACATGAAGACTAAAAATCTTGAGCGTTGAAGATCACACTAATCAAGCGATGTGGAGCCTAATTACTGCCCTTACATGGAGTTCGCACAAGGGTCAGCTATCATTTTTCAATGAGGTTCGAAAAGAAATGGGGGGGGTGACCCCTTCCTGCAATCATGGGACCAGAGTCTTTAAATCCAAATTTCTATTTTCTTCTAAAATGCTTTCTACTTGGGGATATTTTCAAAGTAAGGTTAATGCTGACTCCCGAAGGGAATTTTTTATGCAGCCATCAGCGTGCACACCTTGTAACTCAACTGGGTAGTTAGTGGAATACTACAATGGCAGCTGGAAGTTCTCACATGGGAAATGAACTACCATAAAGTCTTCCTGTGCATTGGTTTCTCCTAGTTCATTCTAATTATTCTCGTATTGGAGAAAATAGGGTCTATGATTCTCAACAGAATCTTCTCCAGTGACGAATAAAATGTGAATGGAAATCACAATTTATCAAACATCCTTGTGATTTGGTAATATCGAAATTTCTGAATTAAAGTACCTTTAAATATGTAAAATGAAAAAAACTCGAACTGAAGAAAGAGCTTATTACTCCCCTGGCCCTACTACTTTTACAACATTTAGGGCCAGGGGACCATCTTTCCTACTATCTTTGTTGGTCCTAAACTTTCGCACGCTGAGAAAAGGCTAACAAAAAAGAGAGCGAAAAAATAGTAAACAGAATTTCCTAAAAAAATCTCCAGCAACCATGGGTAATAGGAAGAATATATAATAAGGAATACATATATATTTGGGAATATATCTCGGAAAATATCCCACGATATTTTGGTCAAAATCAAAAGTAAACGTCGACTCATGGTTAAACACAAAAACTAGGCCTTAGCTATGTGCCTCTAAGTGAGTAGCCTCTGAACGAACATCAAACTCTGGAATGTTTTTTTCCACAGAATGGTGAACTAATGACTTAAAAGGTGGTAAATCCAGATGATATGCAACGGACAGAAACAAGGGTAAGTATTTAATACTTCAAACAGACCTCAATAAAAAATCTTCACAGCAAAGAAAGCACCATCAACAATCAACCCGAAGGGGAATTTGCATCAAATACATTAACAGAAAAAATGCCACAAAATTAAAATATGTTTCAGGATCGCAAGAGAACTGACTTTATCTGCCTTGAACAAATTTTGGCGCATAGAAAATTCACTGCCATATTTATCCTCAGGATATTTTTAACTATCATAGGATCCAGTGAGGAGCACTTTATTTTCTATCAAGCCTTCTAACTCACATGGAAGCATATATTCACTGTTAGAAAGAGAAATCACTATTCAATAAAAGTCTCCCAAAACTGTCAGAACTGGTCAACTTTCCCATAAGATCATCCCAAGAACTGAACTTGCATCTTTTCGTCAAATTAACAATTCATGAAGTCGACTACTTTCTTTTTATCTTGGGGGTTTATCATTACCGGAGAAGTCCTAACTCGTAAGCCAACAGATGAATCTTCAGCTACCGTTTTTCTGCAATAATTTAAGAATAATCATTTTCAATGATGAAAATAAAACTACCCAAAAAGAAATTGTCCTACTAGTGGCCATTTGTGCTAACATGGCCAAATTACAACCACTAGTATTAAATCAATCATATTACTTATCTCGCAACTATAACGCTCATCCAAGATGTTGCTGAATATAACAACCAGCAGAAATGATTATGATACCAATACTCCCCTGACCAACTAATAAACATAATTACCAGTTTAAATCAGTCTATGGTGGAACCCGAAGTGACCAAACAAACTGGAACTACCAAATATGCACCGACAATTAGAAATATATACGGAATAATTATTACCAAAAATAAACTTAAATACACAAAACTAGTGTAAGGTTAGTTAACTGAATTGACCTAGTAAGGTTCTATTGGTAAAAACTAATACTTTACATGAAATGCGGTAAACAAATTCATTTTGTAAATTCCCAAGTGACTAATCATTCGTAACAAAACCCACATCAACATAAAAGCCAAACGTGGTTTACACCTAATCCTTTTTAATGAACAGAAGCAGATGGAAACTACGGTAGCAAGATAAATTATGCCTTTCAATAGCTCCTTCTATGTACATTTAAAATCATAAGATACTTTTAGGCAAAAATAGACATAGACATCAAAGTAAAGCTCAAAACTTGAAAGTAGCCGGCATCTTGCTTGTGTTGAGACATTATCAAATCAACCAGCCACTGAACCTAACACTGAGTTCACATACTGCACTCTTTTATGGAGAAGAGAGAGAGAGAGAGAGAGAGAGAGAGAGAGAGAGAGAGAGAGCATGCTGGTTTACAATGACTCCCAAGGGAAATAAGTTTTTTTCTCACTTTTACTTCTTAGAATAAGAGACTAACAAATAGAAAAAATCCTTGCCTGTGTAAAGCTAATATTAGAGTCCACATAGATATCAGCACCGTCCCTTGAGAAAATCGGATCTTTGGCAACCTAGATACAAACAAAGACACCAAAAGACGATAATTTTTTTTAAAGGTAAGGTGATTCACGAGCTAAATCCCATTTACTTCCAAAATAAGTAACTTCTCCAATTGCGCCATCACATAGAAAATGATTACCTTTTAATTTCAATAAGGAAAAATATTATATTTCTTTACAGATAATATTGAACAATTTTAAGTGCAAGTAAAAGGAATCACGAATTTTATTTCACCATTAAGTGTTTAAATTGAGTGATATATAGCATATGCGTGAATAATTTAGTTTCCATTAATCAGCATTGATATGGATATTATTGAATGATAATTTGATCATGGACACTGTAAAGCTTGTCGCCCAATTCTGCACCCGTCATCAAGGAACGAAAGATCAGAGAGAGGCATACTTTCAGCTTAATGAACAAGTTTCCAGGCTGCACACCACGTCGCCCACTATTCCCAGCCTTTGGAACTCGAATTGTATCCCCTGAATCTACACCTATACAAGAGGAAGAAATCACAGAAACATCCAAATAGGTCAAATCAAAGATATTCATTAGATATTAAAGCTGTATTGATGAATATGAAATGGGTAAAATCATAATCAAAGTAAATGAGGTTACTATCTAGAAATTTGAGAACTAATAACAACAAAATCAAATGAACAGGACGTAGCCCAGATATTTTGATTACATGGAATTTTTCTTTATCCAAGTAATTTTTGGAATTTTTATCTGGTGATAAGCAAGCTATAGAAGTCTGCAATATCTGTGCTGCAGACGGTCATTAGGAGTAAACACAATACGAGGAATAACATCATCAATCATTCAAAAGCTAACATAAATATTGTGGGAAAGAACATATATTTAGGAGTTCGGCTCTTAGTTGGTCGGTTTCCTACTTTTTTTGATAGTTTCCTTACTTCGTGGGCCTTGTACGTGTATTACTAGCGGTAATCCATGATGTGAATAATAAGCAAGAGTTTTTTTCCATATTATATCCTCCTAGGGTTTGCATCACTGTATAGTTTTTGATAAATATGATATAACTCAACGAAAGTAAGCGAATAGGAAAAATGTCGCTATTATTTTTAAAAAGTAGACAATGTTCAGGACACCAAGATTCTTTAGTAGATCTTGAGATAGCTCCATGGGATTGTTGGCGCCCGAGAAAAAAATCAGAATCTGATAATCCTGACTGATTCCTGGTTATACCCCTACTGTGGTCACAACTTATGCATGGGCTCTTAGGTCGTTTAAAAACTCCACGGCTTATAGGTGGTGTGCGGCTGAAGGAAAAGATTCTCCTCAAGAACCATACAACCTAGGGTTAGTTTTTCATGCAACACTCTTCCTCTCTTTCAACATCCTTCTCTCTCTCTCTAAATGTGAGTCAGAGACGTAAGAAGTAAATATGATCAAATTAAGGTCAGGGTACAAGAACAATGACTCAAGGAGAAGGCCCCCTTGATGGGCATTAAAGCCGTCTTGACCAGTTTGTGGTATTAAGTGATACAATGTTATATCGCTCCCTACCTGGATAATATAAGTCATATGAGGTACCCAGGTATCTTAAACTTTCCAAAAATCGGCATCATACTAACGTAGAAAACAAACGAACTCGAAAAGAACGTGTATATACTTGAAATAATTCAAGCAAGTAGTCCGTGATATCCTGAAAATAAATGACTTAATGCTTGGCAAATGTTTCTAGGGAGGTAACTCTCCTCACCTTGATTCCAAATGATATAGCAAACTGCAAAATACTTTTACAAATAGCCCTAAGCAATTTAATGTAACCTGGTTCCTAAACTTCACCTCTATTCTTCTTGAAGTATCATGCATGATCCATCATTCAACCCCATTACCTGCGTCTCAAAATATATTTTTAGTCATAACCCTTTCCTCTCTCGGTTGTCTCCTTCCTTCCTTTTGCCAAGGACAACAGAGAGCCCTTACCCTCTCTACTGTCCCAATTATCTTGAACTCAGACATCTCATGTTATCCATTTGACATAGCTCGATCTCCTCTGAGTTAAATCTCAAGTGATTCAGGTACATTTCAGGCCTAATGCTCTTCAGAGCTTCCTTGTCCTCGAAAAATGTTCCAACATAATATCATCCTTCTTTTATTGACTTGAACTCACAGAATTATGTTGAAGTGCCACGAGCTAAGCACACTTAAAAATTATGCACTCGAAAGAAAATGAAGGACACTCTTGAGAACGAGTAGATTTATCCAGAACATCCATTCTGCCCCATGACCAACTATGTCAGAGGCTCTGCCTACAAATCGTTGGGAAGGTGCTTCAGAAACTCTGCATCATCTTTGTGAATAATTCAGACAATGAGACAGAACTCCATGAAAAGCTATGATCCTATGATAGGGCCATCAATGATACACCATGTGGTTGAATCCTTGCAACCACATGTGCCATTTGCATATTCAGTTATAACTTGCTATTCACGAAGCTATAGTTGACCAAAAACGATGTATCAAATTGAAAGTGTACACCATCCGTGTACGTCGGAGGAATAGAGAACCCTACCAAACCACTATTGGACTCCCCCAGAACAATCTTTTCAAATCTTCCGTCATAGGTTAACCGTATTTTGACAGGCTTGATTTTCCCAAAAAAGAGCATCTACAAATAAATGACCAGGTTTGCCATTTGGAGGTTCCACAAATGAATGAAAATCATGATCTTTATGATTTTTTTAGATTCATTACAGTAGCAGATAAGAAGAATAACCAGATCAAATCGATTAGGTCTAACTGACCAAAGTGGACAGCATATACAGATAGACTGTGTGCTCTTTCTTTGCTGAATGAAGTTAGGAAGACCTTACATCAACGAGATAACATAAATCCAGGCAAAAGCAAGCTCTGCATGAGTGCTTGCGTAGGCAGCTGAGAAAAGCTAAGGCAGCCTTCTGTACATTTCTTAACTAATCACGGTCAAACTTTCTGCCATGGTTTCAGAGGAGAATAGCTACAAGCACTAGACAGGCCCTCAAATAGTCGTCAGTCATTCCACATATTGAAGATGAGGCTGGCGGAAGAGAGTCTGAGCAACTAGACCTTGTGAAGGGGAATGGTGATATTTGCCAGTTGATGACAGTATATAAAGATGAGCAGCAGCGGCAGAAAATCACCTGAAGACTAGGAGTGGATAGCCTGTTACCATCGTTGGCTATCCAAGTAGCAAAAGCGTCGCTTGTAGGTATTCTTTAGCCTCCATCCGCTCAATAGGCTTTTCAATGCCAATTGAGCACAGAGGGTGTCAAAGGAGATATCAGCTTGACAATGTTGAAGAAATGCGAGAATGAAACAGAGACTCTGATGCTAATTAATCATGATCTGAATACCAGAGTGTGGTGAACCATAGCAGAGAGAGGTAGAGGAAGATTAGTCTAAAAACTCATGTTCTTATTTAACCAAAAAATTTTACACAGGAGTTTAGATCTCTACCAAAATAGTAAAGAAAGTCTAAGTAGCAAAGAAACCCTTCAAGGAAGGGTCAATCTACCAATTAAAAAAGTCCTCAAAAAATATGGGCAGTCAAATTTTGTAGGAAGCCTCGAACTTTAAAGGGCATGTGTGAAGAATTAGTGACTTACATATTCTGTTCTAGATTACGCCTCTTATCTCAAATGAAATCTAAAAATTTTCTCGTGAATAGCTGATCCAACTGTTCTAATCCGTCATATCATTCGATTCAATTACAAAGGTTAGTATTCTACCTGCTGGAATGGAAACATCAACATTCTTCGTATGCTTTACCACTCCTGATCCAGCACACGTGAGGCAATGGTCCTGAAAACATTAACTTGCTAAGGATTCAAACATTTTGTACATTAATTTACATCAATATCTTTACAAGCATTATATCCCAACCTTAATAATACGACCCAGTCCTTTGCATGCATTACACCTGGATGTGAATGGAATCACAGTCACCTGACAAGGATACGAGATGATCCAATAAACAAACACAAACAGACAGTTCTTAGTATTCACGAAAATGAATCCATTCGCAGCCCTTGGGTATAGAAATGAAAACATATTGTAGTAAAAGTAAAGCTCACCCTTCCAGTGCCTCCACAAGTTGTACAAACTCTGGGTTTAGCATTTATGGGATGTCCACTACCGTCTGTAACGTGAGACACCACATTAAAACAACAAAAAGGAAATATATTGACAGCAATCCCTACAATGCAAGCAATAAAACAAGGCACTATTTTATATAAAACCAGAAAATATGATCGTTATAGATTCATCATCTGACTTAATTAACACCAAGTATAGAAAATTAGGAACCACTTTCTATAGGTCACCCATGACACGTATGTCCATTAATATGTAGGATATTTCTAATTCAGCTCAAACCAAGCTTTGGGTAGTTCAAGTAATCTTCCACCAGAAAATTCAATTTGGTTCGTGTCTGTCAGCCATACCTTATGTCTTGCTTGCAATATTTTCAATGTCTAGCCTCAACTGAATTTGAGAATCCTTCAGATGCAAGTGCCTCTAGATAATGATAAAATTTTCCAAGAATCTAGAAGTTGAACATCTACGCATGTCGTCGCCAAGAGGAGTCCTCAGCATCAGCATGGTGAGAGTCATAGGTATTATTGAAGGTAAAATGGGCCTAGCAGAGGTTCATTCACCGTTGGCACGTAACTCATATGAGAAGGCTCATTTCTCTGAATCATCGAGCTGTGGAGGTAGAGAAAGACCACAACTATGGCAAGGCCATTTCATGTATCTTTGCAATGCCACATCATCTTTAGCATCCATGGAATATCCCATTAAAGACGAAACGATATAATTGTTTATGATTTAATTTGGCCCCAGATAGGACTAAGTCGTTGGCTGGACTATAATAAAATCAAATTCTCAAAAGGCTTTTCGGATTGGTTCGACAACTGTGACAAGCGACATAAATCTTCTACTAATATACATCAAAAGCATGGAAAAAAATATGCCTTAGAATACATAGTGGAGAGGATCTGGTTGCAAAGTTGACGTCACCAGTATCTCAAAAAAATTATGTAACTGTGGTAGCAAGAGAAAACAGCAGCAATAAGGTGTTGTCACGGAAAATAAAAAACGCTTTCTTTCGCAACTCCTAAAGGTGTATCTGAGATGCAGAAGAGCAACAACAGATGAAGATTAGTAGTGGACAAGCAGGCTGCAATAAGGACTGGTGATATACCACTTGCAAGCTTTCTTCTGTCCTATCGGAGAGGGAGACGTTTAGGGGCAATAGAGTCCTCAGTCAATGACCTCTGGGCAGGAAAGAGGAGAAAAAAATGTTGCAGTATGCTGTCAAAGGGAGGGTGACGGTCTTCTCTCAGACCTTAATTCTATTGACTACTGGGAGAGAAAGTGGAAGACACCAGTGATAATCTCTTAACAGAGAGGATAATACTGCAGGAAAGAAAGGTGAGCAAGAGGCCTAGAGATGTCTCCAGAGGTTGAGAAGACACCACAGATAGGGAGCCGACCTGCAAGCCAAGGAGGAGACTTGTGAATGATCTCTGGATACCAACTGGGTACTGCACCGGAGGAATTAGGTCCAAGCCCAAAATTAAGATACCACGAAAATTTCTCTCAAACACTGAATTAAAGAATACAAATAGAGAGTGAGTGTGTGAGATAGGTGTCTAAAACACTAATTAGGGTGTGCGACTTTCCATACTGAAACCAACTATGGAAAGGGTATTCACATTAAAACTGTAGAGGTTACCAGAAGGCCAATGAACCAATGCATCAGTTGGACCAGATATCCCATAACAAAAATCATAGCGCTTTTTCTCAGTTCAATTCTTTTCATCTGAAAGACTTCAATCTGGTCCAATCTACATTGTTATCATCAGTACCCGCAGACGAGTGGGAAGAATGTTTAATGTTAGACCAGCATATTCCAAACAAACGCAAGGGTTGCACACCTCCCAAACAACCTGACCTTGTTAATTTTAACTCTAATGAGCCATGACATGTAACCTTATCTGACAACAATCATCCACAGAAAAGAGTGTTGACTCCAGGCATAAGAACCAAAGTAGAGGGTACTTACTGCATGAATCACATGGTACGTGAGCACTAAAATATAAACTTTTGGTGCAGCCTTTGGCGGCTTCAGAAAAAGAAAGGAGCAGCTCCACCTTAAAGCCATAGGTAGAGAGTTTCAGATGTATAAAACTGAATAACAAGTAAAATCAGCTTCAAGCTAAGGACAGAAAGGGACCTCAATATCGGCAGCAAATGTTTCTCTATCGTCTTCAAATATCTGTGAAGGTGACAAAACATCAGACTTCTATATTGCATTTTATCCTAACAATGAGAATAATGGAAAAGCAAATACCTCCGAAAAGATGTTATAGAATGTATCAGAAAAAGGGCCTTGACTCTGATTGTTGAATCCACCTGAGTCAAAAGAGCTATATCTCCTTTGCCTTGTATCACCAGACAATTCCTACCATGAATAAAATTACTGTTGAACAAAAAGATTTAACGGATTCGGAAAAAATTCAGACTGAGAAGGAAAAAAACTAGATTTCCAAATGCACAAAGTTCAAGGCAATTACCTTATCATATTGAGCTCTTTTATCTGTGTCTCGCAAAGTCTAGAATACATGTTTCACAAAATACAAAATTAGCAAAAAAATAGACAATGTACAATTCAGTCTAATGTAGAATTTATTTCACCTCATATGCTTCTCTTATCTCCTGGAACTTCCTCTTTGCTGCGGGATTGTGCTTATTTGCATCAGGATGGAATTTCTTTGCCAGCTGTAAATGACAACTCTCAGATAAAATCAAAGAAGAAAAAATAAGAAAGCATGATCCAGGAAATATTTCAGTAAAGCAAGGCAGTTATAAGGCGATAGCATCTCAAAAATTTAAGGCACAAATAATTTTTATGCGCAAACATAATCCAAACAATCAATTCAATGGGCTGATCTTTGTTCACTTATTTGATGGAGATATCAGTCTTGAAAAGAAAATACTTTTCCATGGTTAGAATGATATTCCCATGGAAGTTATTGCATCACTTCAACTCAAAATATAATTGCATCTTCATCAAAATATAAATGCTAATGAATAAGTCAAAATATCAGTTTCAACTGACAGAAATGATCGATTGCAACTAGTATAGAAGCAATAAAGTCTCGCGGATGGTGTGAAATGGGAGGATTGTGACAAAGGACAGATTAGGCTTTAAACTAAGATTAGGGAAGTTATAGATGATATTAAAGAATACATGAATTTTAGGGCTGCAGAATTAATACAGGATGTCTCGCATGCACATAACACAAAATTAGATGAACATAAGCTTCCTCAATACGGCTATTTCCAGTAACTGAGCACATCCAGAGGAAACAAGCAATGCCGTCTAAAAATAAATTGCTGTCAAAATAAAAATTGCTTCGGCAAGTAATGGATTCCTATGAGTGAAGGACTTCTTATAAAATAGTAATTTGAATGGGAGAGTAACACAGGAAAGATTTAGGCGACCAAAAAACCTATATCAACCATAGAAAACAGCAGCAGTTAAAGCAAGAATGCTTGGACAGATGCAAAGGAAGACCATAACGAATTGCAAGTCAAATGACATTGTTAGAAAAATAGTAGGAATAACAACAAGTAGCTTCTTTCACATGACTATGACATAGAAAACCGAAAGAAGCAATATCACACAACATTGTACCAGAGACTAAAAACAATCAATTCCACGAACTAAATGAAAGAACCTGATGCCTTGCGAAACCAAGAGATGAACAAAGCTTTGATCTCAGTTTCAATGTAAAGTTTATTGAAAAATATGTTCCCTAGTTTCTTTACTTTTCAATGAAAGACCATTCAGATTAATCAACATAAACATCTTATAAGTGAACCCAAAGTAATCACATGTAGAATCTATCATTACGAACCCCATTATCTAGTCCACAAAAAATATTTTGACACTGGAAAACCTACCGCATGGAAAGCCTTCTTGATATCATCCTGGCTAGCATTTTTGGGAACACCAAGTGTCTCATAGTAGTCACATTCTACAGCACAACATACACCTGCACGAAATACAGCATAACACGGATTGATGAGCGACTTCATGATGACAAATTTTGTAATTTTCTGAATCAAATGTAGTTGATAAGAGGCTGTAGCTCTTGGATGATAAATACCAGTAGCACGAAAACAACGCTTTGGCAATGGCAATGATGTTCTTAACTGAAAGAAAGGCGTTTCCACTCCCCAGCAGCTGCTTCCATTGAGAGCTAGAACAAGATATTTCACATCAATTCTGAATGAATCGAACCAAAAAGTTTGCAAGGCCGTAAACGATCTTCTTTATAATGAAGACAGGTAGGAATGCTGCATTATTTTAAAAAGACAAAAACAAGGAAATAAAATCATATAGGTGTAGCAACTTCGTATCATCTTTCGGGTCACATTATTAACTAGGACTGAGCTTTGTTTAAAAATTACCGTCACAAATAAATGCCTGAATCCTGGGACGTACATACCAATGAAAAGAAATTGTTCAGATTATATTTGGATGCCACCGAGAACGGATCACAAGGTACCCACAACACAGATTACATTTCTACAGGAAAGAAGTTGGGCCGTTTCGCAAGTTCTAAGACTCTGGAAATACCACGAGATATCGACAACGACAATGAAGCTGCAACGTCTAAAATATAATGAAACGACCCAACGAGGAATAATGAAAGTAAAGGAATGATGGCCAAGGAATTACGTGAGAATCTTAGGTGAGAAATAGCTCTAACCAATAGCAGAATCCCCTCTCGGTGCTTTAAGTCAACCACAGACGGCCCGGCACTCGTAGATGTCGGAAACTGCAGAATAGACCACACCCCCAGGCCATTCCTTCTTATCAGAGGAGAGCTCCTCGGCCTTAAAATCATCTGCAAAAGAAGGGCATGAGCAACCACTTACCGTTGGAGCTCGAGGCAGAAGACGCGAGCACCAACTGCGGGAAAAGAGCCCACTCGGCAGACTGCCAAATCTGCCCATGAGTGGTGGGCGAGAGGACGGACAATCGCCAGACCGCAGCCAAAGTCCTCCTCAAAATGTGAAAGTGGGCGAGAGAAGGGGTCAAGAACTCCACCGGAGACGCTACCCGCGCCGCCTCTTCGCCCCCAACTCCGCCGCCCGATCGGGTTCTTGAAAGTTTGAACCAAAAAGCTTGAATCTTTTCCCCATGGATTTCCTGAGTCCCCTAACTTCACTGCCTTCCTCCTCAGTCACAAGAATTAAATGGGCCGAGCCCATTTTACGACCCTGTGGATGCTGTGGTGTGTCTTTAAGCGGAAACTCTTCATGGGGAGAGAGGCCCTATGTCTAAATGCCCACCCATAATGAACTACTCATAGTCTCCTGGTGGGCCCAAGCTTTTTTTTTTCCAAGCTATGTTTTGAATTCATCAAAGATAAAACCAATCTGTATAATTGAATATCATTGAGTCAACCCCCAATGAATATGAATAAAGGCATGTCATTGTTGCAATAGCCATTATATTTAGGAAAATCACAAACTTAATCTTCATTCCATAAATTGTTGAGCAACACTTCATTTGAAATGTTATTTGACTCAACTTGAGACAAGTTGTTGTAAGTTAGCCAACCAATTAAACACTTCACCAGTTCCTTCGGAGATACAAGTTGTTCAAACTTAAACACTTGCCAATTGAGTTTATATGAGTCATCTCTAATACTCTAAGAAAAAGGATCTATTTACCCAATTGACTCGTCAGTCATTATATGGTTTAGAACGCATTTTCATTAGGAGTTGATATGTCCAAGACCCCATTGGTCCAACACTTTTCATCCTAGTGCTGATCATTTTTATACACCCACACTACTCACTAAGAATTGGTAATCCAAACACCCTATTCTCATGCTTTGTTTTCCAAAAGCCTTGAAAATTTTCTTTCCCAATTCTAGAATTCAAGATCCACGACTACCCATGAATTTCTCCCTTGATCAGGAGACACGTCTCATTTATTATATTCAGCTCATTTGACTAACTAAAAGTTTTTAATGTATAGAGCATTGGGAATTTTTTGGCTGAGATGCTGAGTTAGTTTGGTCAAACAGCATATTAGTGTTTGGATATCACTACAATGTCGAGTGGAGTCCAAGAGCTGCAATAATCATAGGTGTAGATAATATAATAAATTACTTTAGTAGACTAGTGGATTACTTAAGTTATTCTTGACTTTTACTATTCTTGAGAAAGGATACATCGATCCAATTTCCCCTTCATCTTAATCTCTTTGACTAAACCTAGTGATCTACACAATCATGCAAAAAAAAATACACAACGATTGATGAAACCAAGGAGACTATGTTCTCTTAATTTTTTATGTCAACCATTACATGTCATGTCATCAACATTTTGCATCATAAGTCAACATTTAATTTTTTTTGAAGATTTGTTCTGTTTACAAACAATACGGTTTCTAAGAAAAACAACTAATCAGTTAATTTGAAAAAGTTCTAGAAGCTAGACAAATTGGAGTACATCAAACCACAATCTTTCTGTAGCTACAGTCCCCCCCTGCAGAAATAGCACACGTTGATAATAATGGACGGCAAAAAATAAATTCTACAAGAATTGTTCAATTCAATCAGCTTCATAATGTCAGTTTTTGTGGCTCTTTGATGGCCCCTGGCAAATCTTGTCGGGGCGGTGGAGGGAGAGAAAGACAAGGAAGAGAAAGAGAGAGAGAGAGTCTACGCCAAAGAAGAGAGCCCATACATGAGAAGAGAAAGAAAGAGAGATTGAGCGAGAGAGAGAGAGAGTCTGGGAATACAAAGGATATTTGAGAATAGAGCATGGGAGTACAATACTTAGGTGATGTGAACTTTATTTCATTCTTCACTCAATGATACTTCACTGAGGAGGATTTTTCAGAGCATCATTCACTAAAATATGATGAAGCTTGTTGAGATTGAAATATGAGTCAGATTAAAAAGTGCTGGATTATTTTTTCTCCTTAGTGACCTTATTTTGATCTTTTAAATTTTTTGCCAAAATTAATTTATAGTAGAGTGAGATAGTTATTTATAATTTTCTGTCTCTTGGGTTGAAACAATAGTCCAATGATGTTAAATTTGTGGCACCTTGCTTTGGATTATGAATTTTAAAAAATAAACATTAATCTTGTAAAATCAATAGAAATTAAATACCTTGATATTTTTTCACATGATTTGTTATTTTTGACTTCTCATTTAAAGAGATTTTGTGTTTTATTGATGTATCCTTTTAATATAGGAAATGTAAATGTTAATACTAACGCATAAAATGGTGGCATACTTACTTGAAAATGCTTTTTACTGAATTCATATTCACAGATCTTTAGTGTTTCTATTTTTTACAAGAATTGTGTTGTCAAAATATTTTCATATAGTTAAGATCATTGATTTTCTTCCTTCCATATTATGTTTAAGTTGGTGCAATGACCTTTAAGGCTTTCTTTTGATTGAAAACCAAATGATTTTATGCACAATTATCTCTCTCTCTCTCTCTCTCTCTCTCTCTCTCTCTCTCTCTTTTAATTTTTCTATTTAATGCATATGTGACGCTATGCACTTATAAGAAAATGATAATGATGAACAAGAAGAAATAAATTCTACAAGAATTGTACCATTCAACCATCTTTGTAATGTGGGTTTTTGTGGCTCTCTAATGGCCCCTAGTAAATCCTACTGAGGCGGTGGACGGAGAGAAAGACACTTTTGAGACAGAGGGACAGAGAGAGAGAGAGAGAGAGCCCATGCACGAGAAGAGGAAGAGAGAGAGTCTACGCGTGAGAAGAGAGACACAGAGAGAGCCCATGCATGAGAAGAGGAAGAGAGAGAGTCTACGCGTGAGAAGAGAGACACAAAGAGAACCCATGCACGAGAAGAGGAAGAGAGAGAGTCTACGCGTGAGAAGAGAGACACAGATAGAGCCCATGCATGAGAAGAGGAAGAGAGAGAGTCTACGCGTGAGAAGAGAGACACAGAGAGTGCCCATGCACGAGAAGAGGAAGAGGAAGAGTCCGTGGATGAGTAGCCTTGGAACCCACCCAACCGCTAACCGGCGGGCCAGCTCGTTGTCGGCTGGAAGTCCGTTGGGTGGGTATTCGTTTGGAAATATTAAATGACCCCCTTCCCGCCTCGTCGGTCTTACTCTGCATCTAACCAACGGTTTCTCTCTCCGCCTGCCCACCCGGTGAGAGGGTGAGTGAGAGCGAGCGAGTGAGAGATATAAATCGAGGGAGAGATCAAGAGAGAGCGAGCGAGAGAGAGAGAGAGCGAGAGAGCGAGCGAGCAAGAGGGTGGGGGGCGGTTCCTTGGTTGGAGACGACACTCTTCTCGTCGGCCGATCAGGTGGGATGGCTGCCTCGATTCACCCTGTTCTTCCCCTTCTTTCTTCATAACCCCTATTTTTCCCCTCCCCGATCAGGCGGGTGGGTTCTTTCTGCCCTTTCAGAAATGTAGATCCTTTCTGTTCCCGTCTTTCTTTCTTTTCCATGCTCAAGCACTGTGCTCGTTACTCAGCCATTGCTCCGTTTTTCCCCTGTTTTTCCTCTGTTCTTCAGTCCGTTCTTCGAACTGTGATCAAAGTCCGCTTCCCTCGTGGGGGCTCGCCACCTTTTCATAAGAAGTGATCGCCAGCTATGGCATCAGGATTTGAGAAGCTCCCCGTTCTGAGGTCTGATGTATCGTCCGTGAGAGCGGCTGGCAAGCTGTCATTCAAGAGGAAATCAGAGGGGGAGAGCACGAGGGGTAAGTTTTTGCCTATCGGCTGTAAGGTGAATCATTTCGATCATGGCGGAGATGTTACGTCTTCTCAGTCAGTCTATCTGACGAACCGTGCCCCCCCCATTCAATTCAGGTGAGGAGGAGCCTCCCAGTTCACTGCTGTCTCCCACCAAAGCGCTTCGCGTTGCCCTGTTGAAGAGACGGTTTGCAGATACCATCCTCAGAGCCCAGGAAAAGCAGGTCCTCCACAATGTAGTGTCCCACCGTAAATCTTTTTGCCTGTTCTAGTCAGCTCTTCTGAGCAGCCATATTGACGCACGTGGAGTTTCTCTCTCTTCCTCAGTATGAGAGAGGTGACCCGGAGAAGCTGCGGCAAGGGCTCAAGGATCTGAAACGGAGGCAGGGAAAAGGTAATGGTTGACGCCTTGCCCATCACGTGGATGGATCAAAGAATTTCCTGGTTTACATTTACGTTGCATGAATGACCTCGTCCTTTGATCTAACAGAGAGGAGGTTGATCGAAGCCCAAGTAAAAGCAGCTGAAGAAGAGCTTGAGCAGAAGAGGAAAATGCAAAGAGAAGAGACCCGATTGAAGCTAGAGAAGGTAGCCTCTCTCCCCTCGTTCCTATTTTCAGGTCTCTGTCTCTTGTCAGGGAAGCCATTTTCCCCATCTAGTGGAACTCAAGGTGAGACGATATTGACTCTACAGATGGACAAGACGCTGGAGATTAACGACTGCTATGATATATGGGAGGATCTTGAGAAGCTAGGCTACGCTCAGCACGTTGGACTTTCAAAGAAAGAGTTGAGAGATTTGAGGGCTGGGTGACCTTGAATTGGAAATTGGCCATGAAGGTGGGTGACTCGGATGAAGGCATAAATTGAGCATCCGCCTATGTAAATTGTTGTAATGTGAGAAGTGGGTTTATTCCTTGTATAACCCACATTCTTCATTTGTTCATTCATTCATTCATTCTGTATTTCTTCTACCAACCCCACCCCCCCTTTGATATTAGAAATGGGAGGAGGTTGGTGTTTTTTTTTTTTTTTCCATCCCCCCCCCCTCTTCGGCTGAAAGGTTTTGAATGACCCACCAACAAAAATGGCTTTGGTGAGTCCTAATGTTGTGTATTATAAATACTGAAAAAAATCCAAGAGTGAAATTTTTTACTATTTCAGTCCACGGGCATGGGGAGTTATGGTGTCATAAAAATGTACTGTTCCTGAGCTTTTTGTGAAATGAGTTTGTATTTTTCAAAGCTGCTCCAGATCTCGCAGGCTCATAATTGGATTTTCCGTACAGAAATGGCAAGTAAGGAGGAATAATGGCCTGGGTTTGGCCTATTATCTATCTCCTAGATCCATTTCAAGTGATGGTTACTATTCGGCGACTATGGGCTGAGAAAAACTCCGAATGTGGACCATGTACTAGAGAGCTTATCCTGCTCACTCAACAATAATCATAGCAGTGAACAAAATTATTTTTTTCAGAAAAAATAAAATGCTTAGCGCTGACAGTCATAGCCTTCTTCACTCAGAATATATATCGGCTTTATATCTAGAAGATATTTCGAATGTAAGAGTACAAGAAAAGCATGGGAGGATAATTCATACAGATAAATGTGAGAACGCTACTGCTGTTTCCTTCTACTATCACCGTTTTCATCCAAAGTTGTCATGCCAAATGAAAATTGTCCTGGTTTGTTCGGCGGCTTTTTCATGTGGGAGATGAGAAACAGGACTCTGATCTAATTCTGATCCTATTTTTCAGGAGTGCATTTTATATGAAACATTAGAATTCAGCCAAATCTATTGATTTAGGTGAAAAATAACGTGAGATTGGAATGAGCTGGATGGAATGACCGGAAAATTGTCCAATCCACCCTAGAGGCTTTGGAGCGGACAATTTGGTTGACTTGGCCTGATCAAAATGGATGACCAGCTCCAACTTAGAAAATCTGTCCATTAAACTCCATTTTAGATATAATACATTGCCCAAGTGTGTCAAAACGTCTAGACCTCACGTTATTTATAATTATCTTGAATGTGACACTTGAGAAAAGTTGGTGCCATGTGCCCGTGAGTAAGGAAACCATGGCAGCACTGGCGGTCCTACCAAAATCTTATGCCTGTCTTTCCCATTCTTGTTCCATCGAGAGGAAAACTTACTCTCCCTTCCAAGAAGGAAACAGTGAGAAATGCGGCTTAGATTTTCAAAAGTTCTTCCACCTATCGTGTACCATTATCTCAGGAAAAAAAATTATTTATAAAAATTAGCATTTATCATTTAACGGCTGAGTTCATGTCCACTGAGAGGTAACCCCACTTTTATGTTCCTAGATCCATACTAAAGGCAAAGAGTAACTGTACATTAATGACGGATATCATCTCAAGGAATTATACATGAAATTGGCTTTGGGTAAGGTTGTGCAGACATTTTTGTGGTCTTATTTCTGTCCTGTTTTGTGTTTGGATGCCTCGTATGCTTTTGATTCTTCCTCATCCTCTGTGAGGTGAATATTGAACTTTTTTTTGGCTGAAAAAGATACACTAATAGAGCCCCACGATCATGAGCTGACAGATTGCATCTTTCCATTCTTGAATTGTTTCCTTGGTACGGTTTTTTCATCTGCTGGCTCTGAAGGGAGATCACCCAATTTGATGGTGAAAAGCCAGAAGAAGGTACAGGAGCCATATTATCTCATGTTTATATTTTTATTTTAATATTTATTGAATTATGTATAGTATTTTCATGCATTGTTTTATTGTGCAGTCTCTTTTCCGTATATAAACTGAATTGCACAATCTTTTCAGAGTAGGCGGTTTTCTTTCAATTTTGATTTCAGTATCACTGGTCAGCCTCTACATGCCAGTCAATCTTTTCATTTCCGGTGAGAATCGATACACCATATTTGTAAGCCTCATCTAAGACGTTATTATTGGAATTCATTTATCAGTTGAGGTATGAATTGATCATTTTTTATCCACTATGATATGATTTAAGCCAAGAAGATGGATATAGAGATAGCAAAATTCAGATTAGAATCCAGACCAATGTGACATATATTAAAGTACTTCTTTAGCTTCACAGAATTATAAAATTTTATGCTCAATAAATGAACACGCCAATTGTAATTATCATAAAAGTAGAGAAGTATATTACAGAAACCCATCAAGGTTGGGGGGGAGGGATATACTTGCCATGCCTTATGAAATAAACTCCTCCAATGGAAAGGAGGGCTGAGAGAGAGAGAGAGAGAGGAGAGAGAGAGAGAGAGAGAGAGAGAGAGAGAGAGAGAGAGAGAGAGAATCAAACAAGAGAAGAAGAAAAATGTCCATTGATTGACAAAAGGTTATGAGTAAGCATTATGATCTCATCAATAGGTAGATTTACTTACCAGCAGAGTTGCTATATATAGCAACACCACTAGGGAAAGCTGCCATGCAATGCCCGAAGGAGGCAGAAATGAGAGGCCAGAGAGAGAGAGAGAGAGAGAGAGAGAGAGAGAGAGAGAGAGAGAAAGCCGCTCCAGGACTCGCCAATCGATCCACCATTAGTCTGGTACTCACACTTGAGAAAAAAAGTGCCAGTTGCCGCCTGATGTGCTTGGATAGTTGTTGGCAAAACACATCAACTTTCAATATTTATAATTTGATTTAAAAATGGAAAATATAACTCAAAATATGGTGAATAAAAATGAACCCACATGATGATTTCTCAATCGCGATATCAACTTCTGTTCTGAATACTCTTGTTGAAACAAAAAGAAAACAAGAATTTCGTCCACTTGAAGATCTACAGATGACATTGAAACCAGAAAAACACTAGGCGAGAGCCAGCAGCAAAGGTTTGCAAGGAGAAGAATAAGGAAGAGAGAAAAAAAACACCCACCAGATGGTGAAATGAGGAATTCTTTTTATGATGAAACCTTATAAAACTTTAGTAAATTTACAAAATAATTTTATTTTGACGGTCGCAAATGAGTTAGCGTTCACAGAAAGCATCCTAATTTCAGAAAGAACAACTAAACATGAAATCATAATGAAATTTATCTGTCTATTCTCCTAAGATGAAAATACCAATATAAGTATGCAATCAACATGTTCCTGTCACCGACATGAAGAAATTGTATAAAGGAAAAATTACATAATGAAAGCAATAAATCAAATTAAAATCAAATAAAAATGTATCTTCTCTATCCAAGTCATCTGTCACTTGACGAAGTTTGACAGAGAAATTAAAACGATTGAAATCTAAAATTTTAGGATTAAAATGCAGGAAAGAGAAATATCTTCCTTAATGCTTGCCTGTCACTGAAGAGTCTCAGAAGAATGTGCGCTCAAATTAAGTCATGAAAGTAGTTAGATTGACAAAAAGGGAAAGAGTTATCGCTCCTTTTTGTCTGTCGCCTAGAGAGGATTGAGAAGGGGGAGAGAAGGGATCTTTTATCGTCAAATGATGGTTCACATGAATGCAATAAAGGATTGTGTGAACTCATTAATGCAAAGAAAATAGGAAATCGTTAACAAAGTCAGGGATTTGTGCCGGTTTGTTTCACCATTCGACACAAGCTTTGGCTGTGTCAATATTCTTCATGTTTGTGTTGATATTGATTTGTAACTGTGACACACATATTGCCAAAAAAATACAGAAAATCCCATTTCACCGTTCTATATTTAAATTAAACTTCATCAACACTTCCATAATAAAGTAAAAAATACATATCAAGGCTATTAACCTTAGATAATCAAGTTAGCTCATGGGCTAAAAGATGACAAATGGGTACATGCAGTATAAATCATCAAAAAAATGCGACTATAAGTTTTTATTAACTACATATCACTTGAAATATGTGCAGATGCATTATACATTCATAATGTGACGCTTGCTTTAAATTTTACCTTATCATAAAGAAATAGAGCATTAACAACCCCCACCCCCACAAACTTAACTCATCACTAGTCTCTTAGCAATGGGCGTAGAAAATAAAATAAGGACTTATAATGGTTCAAAATGCCATATATAATTATTTAGGATCAATAAATTTGGCTTAATCATGCAAATAGGTTATCATCAACAAATATCAAAACTGAATTTATATGCCCTTGTTAAAAACACTACTTAAGATACATTCAAAATTCCATATCCAAATTTGTACAAGTCCAACACTCGCTACTAGCAGATATCAGTTGATAAATTTGTGAATTTTTCCATCTCCCACTTCAGAATCTGTGAAACTTCTGAGGTTGTTGGTTCAAGGGAAACTTTAGGTTGCCTATAATGGCTCTATTGTTGAGACTTGATGAGGCATTGGATTTGGTTGGTCTATTTTTAATAATTAGAAATTTGAGATAAAAAATCTGAAAGTGCCATTTACTGATTTTTCTATGAATTGTGTGTCTTAGGATAAGAATCATACAGAGATTTAGAATACTCATGGGGAACTTGTAGCTGCTCTTTAAAAGATACAAAGAACTGAACTAGAATAAGACATTCATTTTCAGCGTGAGTACAAGCTAGTGAAAAGAAAGCATACCAAATATTTTTTAGGAGAGTTAAAATGTACCTTATTCAGCTGCATTTCATAGCTAAGATATGATTTAATTTTTTACCTGAATGATCTATTTGTGCTAATTTTGTATTAATTTCATTCACTTTAGGTCTTAACCCCTTACCTCCATATTTTTTTTTATCTTACTCATTTTTCCCTTCTTAGAAGGTCCATTTTTTCTCTCATAATATGAAAATGATGCAAAATGCAAAAAAATTTCATGACAATCTGCCTATATTGTTTTGTTAATCCATCATAAAAAACCTCGCATATTGGTATCTCATGGCAAGGACATTTTCTTAGTAATTATTTCATTCATTCTCATGACTCATGAAATGATTTTCTAGGGTTTAGAGTAATTGAATAACTGTGTCTGCCATAGTTCTTGCTTTAGGTTAAAATATCTTGAGAAATTTTTGTAGTATTTTTTATCATACTTTTTCTGATGGTTATATACCCACTATTTTTCTCTATGTTTCACTCTCTGCCTCTCTCTCTCTCTCTCTCTCTCTCTCTCTCAGAGGGGGGGAGGGGGAGGCGGCGCGGTTCTCTGTTTTTAAAAGCCTTAGGGGCCCAGGTCGGAAAAATTGGGCCGACCTTGGGGTTTCCTATTGGGACGACCTTTGAGTTTCTCTCTCTCTCTCTCTCGTTCTGGGTGTGTGCCGAGAGAGGGTACTCTCAGTTCATCTCTTTCGACTCAGAGGCTTTCCGACCCTCCTCTCTCTCTCTCTCTCTCTCTCTCTCCCTGCGCGAAAATTTTTGTCGCGATTTACTGGGCGATTCTTGATTTCGTGTTGTTGCTGGGTCTTCTCGCAGTAGTGGCCATTGTCCCCGGTTTTGGGCGACAACTGCCGCATCATCGACCTCTGGCTTTTTAGGATACTGCCGGCGGATATTTGCCGTTCAAGATGCAGAACTCCTCCTCGGGGGCCGTCTCAAAGCCGAAGACAGGGTCTTCGGTGCCTTCTGAGGCTTCGTTCAAACGCAAGCGCGGGGTCTTCCAGAAAGATCGTGAGTGAAATAAGATGGTTGTTCTGTTCTTTGTATCACCAAAGACCTAAAGAGGGAAAGGATAAGATTTTGGCGTGAAGGGATCAGGGTTTCCTCTCCGTAAATATAATCATCATGACAATATCCGGAACAATTTTATAAGGAGTCTTGTAACTCTCTGAACATAAACTTCCGGATTGAGTTCGAGAATGTTTCGAATGGTGTTTCCGAGGTTCATCTTACTCCATTTATCTTAACTGAGACATCTAAAATTTGTGTTTTAGACTATAATTTAAGTTGTTCTTTCGTTCAATATTTCCATTTTGTATTCGCATCGATCAATATTTTTTTAAGTTCCTGCATTTCGCGTACCGTCCGTCACAAATGGTTTTCTGGTCTAACTCGCGGAACTTTTCTGTTGCAGTACAACATATGATGTATGGATTTGGAGATGATCCCAATGTAAGTGGAACATCTTTTTCATTTGAGCCCAGTGCCTTTCGCCAGCGCTTTTTTTTTTTTCTGTAATATTTCTTGATACTAGTTTCCACATGCATTTTCTAATCGGATTCTTCTTTAATATATTTAGCGAGGGCAGTATTCATAGCCAAGCAGAATTGTTATTCTAGTTACTTGTTGCTTGTGGGCGTCTTACAACAACAACAAAAACGAGAATAGTAATAACAATGATTATTATTATAACAAGAACGATGATGCTGATGATGCTAATAATATAATAGTAATAATATGGCGGCCACTAGGTAAGCATAAAAATTGTTTTGGGGCATGATAACTAAAATCCCTGCTTTTAAAATTTTCTGTAATACACTTAGCTGGATAGAGAAAGATTCTTTTAAAAATAAATTTCTGGTCCAGATGCTTATTCAAGAGCTTGGTACATTTTAGTCTTTGCAATCAATTCAAAAAAAGCGGGTAACTTCTTTTGATGTCCATATGATTAGATTACCTACTAGGTTACTCAATTTTTAATAAACTGTAAAGTGTCAAGCCAGCTTATCAACAGTTAAAATAAAGAATTGAAGTCTCTCCTAAACTTTTTTCATGCGTAAAGAGGTTTGATTTAGTTATTGAATAGGGGATAACCTGGGGCTGCAGGATTTGATATTCAAGATGAGATTAGATCTAAAACTTGCTGCCTTATTTGGACAATTTACCATGAAAACACATTAAATACGTCAACAAGGTTATATTTATGGAATGATGAATAAGCTGGTAATCCATGATATGCATCTTGAAAATGGAATTCTCCTATACCTTCTGCGTCGTTGCCATAGTTTTGAGTTGCTACATGAGCGATGTCAAGGTGACGGCTTAGTGTTCTTTTCTCCTTCTCCCTTTTATTACACTGAGTTCTGGAAAAGGAGGTGAGCCATTTCTCGGTGGAGAAGTGATAAATTGGTGTTCTCAAGTATTCAAAGTGATTATACTCCCAAGTTTCCCTCTTGGTCACTTGTTTTGGGTTCCTCGTTTTTAATGATAGCAATAATTTGTCTTAATTTTCATGGTCGATATCATAAGTTAGAACATTAACCGCATATTCCCTATTCTTATTCAATTTTTTTACATCAACTACTTGGGGGTTCCAAAGAAATTGTTGATAATGCTGTCATATAGTTCCTTTTTTGCTCTGTAATCTTTTAAAATTTTTCCTTTATCATTTGGAGTGCTCCATAATTTGCTATCTCTGTGAGAAAGAGAGTTAATTACCATTCTTATTCGTACTTATTTCAGTGTCTATCTCTGCTATGTCCTGCAGTAACTGGGTTCACGTCACCATTTAGACAAATCCAATTATCCAAAAGTTCCAATGTCTCATTGGTGATATTAGTATTCACAGAATGGATCGATGAACCTTCATCTTATCCATGGACACTATATTAAACAGATTATTGTTTTTAGAAATGATTGATTTGGATAAGGATTGTTCACTTTGGATTGACATTGGCGACCTCTGTGTAAGACTATCAACTTGGATGAATTTGCTCGTCCAACAATTAAGGTGTCTCCTTAATGTTTTTCCACCAGACTTCTCTCCTGTTTACTTCTTTATTGCTTTCATCCTTTGGCAATGGATGATGGTGGACTCATAAAGTTTTTGTGGCATTCTCTGTACTATGGATTTCTGAACTAGCTATTTCCAATTTAAATTAGCCACCCCAGATCAAAGTCAGGGCTCTTCCCATCGGGACTCCTTAGAGTTAGGGGATGAAGAAAGGGTAAACAAGGAAGTGGCCAGAAGTCAGCTAATCTCAGTTGTATTGGTAGTAATTCCGATCTCACAACCATTATCCCTGGTTGAAATCAGTAATTTCCCATCTGAATTATTTGTATAGTGAATATTGAATAAAGGGGGATACCTAAAAGCTGACAATTCTTTCTTGGATTGGCCTATTTCATATCATATGGAGAACCCCAGTCTTCTTGCTTGCAACCTGAGGGTAACTTCTCTAGAGTTGCGTACCTTTCTTTATGCTAATTGGTGAAGAGAATATATTAGCTCTTCATTCTAGAATACGTTTCCACATATTCTTAGCTAGGTTTTTTTCCATTTGTAGTCTTAAACTTGTCTTGTTCAGTGTTGTATTTTGCTCTCATGGTACTTCCGATGAGATTAGGTAACTTTAGCACTGAATGATCGATTATTACATTACTTCTCCAGCTACATTCTTACATTGAGACTACCAAAATGCTCCTTGGATTGCAGAACGAAGCATACTGACGGCTGCATCATTGGTCAATAGTACCTCTTTTGCGTCATTTAGTGCCTTGACAATTTTTTTGGTGAGCAAGTTTCTGCCCACTTCACGAGTTCTGATAAACACCAAAGTTATAAAAAAATCCGCTGGCTAACTGATCTACAATACATATACATTGGTTACATTTCAAAGGATTGAAACTGGATGGCTTGAATTCGGATCCGTAGGCCTCATATATGCACTATTTTGAGGTGTTATATCGTACTTTCCAAGGTATCCCCGAGCCCATGTAGATGACCGTTAAACTATAAGGCAGCGGCTATCTGAAGTCTCTTATTAGCTTGCCATTTGAGCCCTCGTTTGTCAATCCATAGGCGAATGCAATTCCAGTCTAAGGCTCTGCAGTCAATTTTTTGGTCTATCAGCTTGATTGGAAAGCTTTGCCATTGGACTCCTGTTATCAACTCATTGAACATAATTATGTTGGATTATTCTATGGCCAGTTGATGTCTTTGTGAGAGAAATTAAACTTCGTGAATTTAATTAGTTGAGTTACATCGAGGAAAAACAATGTATAAATGTTCTTATTTTTGATTTCATAAGAGAGGAAATGTGGTGTTGAGGAATCATCCTCAAGCTGCTTGACCCATTTAGGTTCAAATTGAATGATCTATCTCTTACTAAGAAATTATTCTACCCAAATAAAAAAACAAGAATCTACAGAGGATTATCATCTCTAAAGCTCCACAAATTCAGGGTTAAAATGCTTCAATAAAAAAATGCATACTTTTCCTGAGACCGTACAACCTTTGTCCCAGTATTCTTTTGTCTGAATCCCCACTAAACCATCTAGGTATATAACCAATGATTAATTGGAATTCAACGGTCAACAGAGTCGTGTAGGTTGGATGGGACCTTTATATGCTTACTAGGATTCTCAAGCAACAATTGTTCTCACAACACTGATTAGGCTTCTTTAGTGTAATCGAATAATTTGATATTAAAGTCATTGTGCTCTATCAAAGCTCTTTTGTGTGCTCGATAGGTGATCTATTGATGCATCGCTTACAAAAGTTTTCAAACTTATCAATTCTCATAAACGAATATTTGTCCTCATTTCCCTTTAAACATCTCCAGTAATATGCCTCTTATTTTCATTAGATATTAATCCCCATCCTTAGTAAACTGTTATTGTGTTGTCATTCCATCTCAGTCCATTATTTCAATCAACTAACTTGTGGCTGAGGTCCTGTAACAATAATTGTTGGTGCAAATGATTGACTGCCTCCCTTCCCCTCTTTTTGAGTTCCAAGTCCCGAGTTCCCTCCTCTGTTTGCAATATGCATGACTCTGTCTCTCACATCTTACTCTAGGTTTGTTTTCCTGATTATCAGGTTCATCCATCTCTTTTGCACTCTTCCCAGAGTAGTAATGTTCGCTGACCGCCTTTCTCTAAGCCCTGAAGCATATTTGATTTCAGTCTCCTTCTGAGATCTAAATCCTTCTCTCTGAAAGGCTCTTCATGACTGTTACTCTCCCCCCAAAAAAGAAATCCTCGTCATAATTAGTGTCAGGCTCTTTCCAAATCCCAAACACTTACCTGTACTCCCCCTCATACTGGGTTGCTTTCTCGATGTGTAATTTTTTTAACACGAGATAATTAAATGATTGTGAAATATACCACAAATATTTTTAATCTGGCTTGAATGGAGATTTGACTAGAATACTAGCCAGTAATGTTAAGGAGTTAGTAGGATAGCGGAAGGTTTTTTCTTCATAAATGAAGTTTTTTTGCATGGATCGATAACCAGATAAACTTTTTATGAACTTTTTTTGTCGAATTTCTTAATAATAGTAATTCTAGTGGCGAATTTTTTCCTACAAGTGCTTTGAAACTAGCAATAGGGTTCTGACGCCCCTCTTAGTATGCGCTATTATATATATGTAGATGTTCATCTTCTGTTCTTTCATAATGTCTGATTCCATTCTGATGCCATCAACTTTTCTGCAGCCACTTCCAGAGACTGTTGCCCTGGTGGAAGACATTGTTGTTGAATACGTGACTGATTTGGTAAGTAGCTGTCTGTCCACCTCAATAGCTATAATTTTACAACCTTGATCATACAAGCTGAAATGAAATTGGTGCGTTCCCCTATACTAACACTTAGCAACCTTATAAGTAGCTTTCAATTCTTAAATTCATCCAAGGATGCGAATCCAAAAGAAGAAGAAAGCGTCAGAGACAAACTGATATTTTAAAAAAGAAGTTATTTCCTCCAACTGCTTGCTTGTTTTTCTCATCTTTTGTCAAATGGACTAGTGACTGATAAGTTTTAAATTGAATATGCATGGTTTTTTTTATATTTCTAAAATGAACTAGCTACGTTGGAGGCTTTCGAATTCCCAGAGCTCTTTTCAAATATCTCTGAACAAAAAAAAAATTAGCAAGTGAAAAAAGCTCTCATTTCCTGTGGTACATTCCTATTGCTTTATCTATTTCTGGTTTTGGATATTCCCAATTCCCCTCCCCCCCTTCTGCAGACACAATTTTCGTTGAACTCATGGCCACAAATATAATTTTTATCAACTTAATGTGTTTCCCACTGGAATGGGATGAAAAAGATGCAGATGGATGATATATTTCACTGAAATTGAGGAAGTTATTTATGCAGTAAATTCTTTAAGCACGATGGTCAACTAAGCTGCGTGTCTTTTATAATGGGTGTGTTTCAGCAATATTTAGTATCGTACTTCTGAACATCATCTCCACTTTCCTAGATTGGCTCTGTTTCCATCACTCTTACAGGGACTCGAACACGATGAATTCTAAGCAATTCATCATCGTGCCTGTTATTTACAATTTTCTGAGTTCAAAGCCTTTCTCGTGCTTTAATTCTTCTCACAGTTTTAGGTCCATGCAAACCTTCTCTAGGCGCATAAAGCTCAGGAGATTGCATCAAAACGAGGAAAGCTTTTGACAGAGGATTTCCTATTTTTGATTCGCAAGGTACTCGACAGCTTTACATTTCTAATTTTAATGGTCCCTGTGGATTGTCCCAAGAAGATTCTGCCTCGTCATTTTTCTGCCAGGAAACTTGACCAGAATTCCATCCTGGGAGGAGGGATCCACACTCTTTTCAATGGACCCAGACCATGCGCATTGATTGTTGGTCTCTTCTTTGCACAGGATTTGCCGAAGCTCCATCGGTGCACTGAGCTGCTGTCCATGAACGAAGAGCTCAAACAGGCGAGGAAGGCGTTTGAGATAGATGAAGAAAAGCTCCTTCAGAACGAAGGTTGAGCCCCACATCCTCCTCCCCTTACAACGTCCCGGACAATGGAACTGTGATCTTCCCAGGAGTGAACTAGAATATATATGGGCAGCTTATTTTGATGTGGCCCGCAGATAAAAATACAGGTCACTGTTGAAAATTCTGCGGGGATCTTCTTGTACTGTATTGAACTGAATAATGAAGTTCAGTGGGCTGAAAGTCTTAGAAGAAACTAAGACTAACAACAGAACAAGGGGAGGAACTAAGAGAGGAGATTGAATCGATAGAGTGAGCGATTTGAGATGGCCAATCTCTTTCTAAATCTTTCAGACTCCTCCCCTGTAGCCGTCCTCCCTCTTTTATATGGATGCCTCTGTTTGGTTATTTCTGTTTCCCCCAACTGTTGGGCCAACGGCCCAGTAATTATTTTAGGTACCTTTGTAGTTGGGCCAACAGTTCAAATTACTGTTGATGGCCCACGATCAGTTCCTCTTTCTCCTAGGTGGCCTTGGTAAGATGAGTAACCCATCAAGGAGAAATTTAGATAAATTATGAAAAATGCCCCTAGCTAGTTCCCAAGTAGGTGTTGACTTTGGACAGGTGAGGCTTTGGATGGGGACCTCAAAACTATGGGGACCATTGCAAGTGGTAATCACCTCTGTTGGAGGTGTGGTCTAATGGAGATCTTCATCCAAACTTAATGGGCTAGGTTGCAGAGAGGTGATTTCAACTGCTCATTTGAATTGAGACACATGGAACACTAAATAGACATTGGTGGTCATAGGTAAGGTCAATCAGTAAACCATTGGTCCTATTTGGTCTTAAGATATTTTATGGGCCAAAAAACCTAAGCCCTAATTTCTCAAAGGTGGTCTTGTGAGAGGATTTTTCTCAATATGGTCACATGTGTAGGAAGACTAGATTATCGACTGCAAACTCAATGTCCTACTACTTTCTATTGGGATAATTCTTTGTACGAGCTTGAGCTGGAGCCAGGTGAAGTTTTAGGCATTTCAGTGTAAAATCTCATTCTTGTAGGGACCCACCCACCTCATCCTATCAAATGGGATGACTTTTAGATCACATAAGAGTTGGAGGTTTTGGGTCTTCAATCAAAGGAAAGTTATGAATAAAATTGTAGTCCATAACATCATATTATGTATCAAACTAAAACTCCTCTTTCTATATTACTTTGGTGGTTAATAGTATGAAAATTAGTATGTTTTTCTAAGGAAAATAGCAGACATTGTTAATAAAGTTCCTCTACCATTGAAAGTAATATATCTTTAGTGAAGGAAAGCTGTGTGAAAGTTTATGTCATTACATCCCACTATAAGGTAAACAATAATCTGAAAATTAGAATTAAGAAAAAGCCCATAGAAACTTAATTTACCTGCTCCTCTTGGAGTTTCACCAAACCCTTTATAACATATAATTATCACATACTATTATTTTTCTTTTACTACCTCCTTCAAAAGTGACTTTTCTTCTATCCATAATTTTGAATGAGGATAGCCACTTCCTCATTCTGTTCATATGCATTGAACAACCGTTGTTGATGTACAATTTTACTTTGATTTACTAGAGTGTTTCTTGAAATAATCATCATAAGTTTCGAAACCAAAATTTCTTTAGATTCATATGTAAGTATTTCAGATTTAAAAACCCAAACATATCTAAATATTTTAGGGAGTTTCTTTCTATGCTTACTCACAAGAATGTGTCTATATATTCTACTTGAATTTTTTTTCTCATATAAGTACTTTCATTTTTTAGGTGCGTATTTCTATGAATGGTTTAACAAACATTTTCTCTAATGATAGTTCTTTCAATTCTAGGAGCCAATTCTACTCCTTTTCTAAATAAATTTCATTGAATCCCCAATAGTAAATTCATATTTTTCTCACTATCACATAACCTCAAATATTCTGAATTTAAATCAGAATACTTCACTTCTAATAAGGTGTGTTTTTTTTATGATCTCTACGTGATGACTTTAATTCCTTATTTTTTCCTTTAACTTATCACTTTTCATTTTTACAATTTTTGTATTACTTTTTAAGAGTCTAAAATACAATGACTAATTCATCAAATGTAAATAAAGTTTCATCCTTTAATAGTTGAGAGTCAGATCATGGTTGTACTGCATCTATTTTTCTGTAAGACAAATGTGCCTCCTCTGCATCCGAGCTAACTTCATCTCTGCTCTAAGGCTCTGCCATTACCATAGTCATTCTATTATGCTCTCTTTCAGCCTTGGAGAGAGCTTTGATGTGATCCAGTCTATTACATTCATAAAAATTTTTTTTAGTTTTATTTAAACTATAAGTATAATTTCATGAATTCTTATATTTTTCTTTACTTCTTGTATTCAATATCTTTATTAAATTGTCTACGAAGGAGAACTATGGGGTTTTCTTCATCTTAACTAGATTCACTCAAAAATAGTTTTTACCTTAAGAGTAATATTTTTCTTGATTTTTTATTCTTTTTATTTTTTCTTTGATAGGCCTAGTTCATATATTAATGAGCACATTAGTTTATTTCGTGTAGTATTTCTCAGATCTCTAGACTCTTCAATGTGTCTTAGGTTTTCCATATATTGTGATATATCTAAGAATTTCTCTATTTAATTCAAATTTTATAGTTTTTTTTCCAATCCTATTAATGTGTTCTGAAATATTTCTAATTCATAAGTGATGATTGTTGATGCCCTTAGTTTTGATATTAAAATATGAAAAAAAATTATTTATTGATATTAACATTTTATATTTGTTGAGTATAACTTAGATGCTTAATATTTCATGATTATTTAATATGAAAAACATGCTTTGGTCTCCTAATCCCATGAGTTTGTTTATGCGACCAACACGATTTGAAGGAACCCATCCTCCCATGAATCTCATGTTTGATTGGGCTTACACACATACATTCACTTATGCTGCTCCCTTTCAGCTCATATTGAGTCCTGGCTGATGACAACAGCCTAAGAGGTACCTCTTCCCCCTTATGGAGATACATGGGCCAAAGACTAATTAATTGGTTCAAGGTACCTATGAAAAATTTTAAATGGACTTTATTTTTTTTAATCCAATGAATTATCATTGAGATCAACATGTTAATAACAAATAATATTTGCCAACGAATTATATGTTAGGAAAGGATATTAATTCTTTAATGGTAGAAGGTAATTCATTATTAATTTATATCTAATCATTTATTATTTGAACTAACCTTGAAACGTAGCTTCTTAATTAATACAAATAGATTTATATTAACTCAGGTGAGGAAATATGTAAATCATCTGAAAATATCAAAGTCACAAATAAGTCTCAAACCTACAACCTAGATGGTGACACATAAGCAACTTCATGGATAAAGATTGATTAAATGCGTCTAAAGTTGTTTTTTGGTAAGAGATAAAGCTTCACTCAATATTTTTAGGTTTCAAAATGTTAGAGTTATTATTTCACATTTTTAAATTAAGATGTTTTAAAATTAATTTGTTAATAACTAATGACTATTTTTTAAAAATAAAAACTATTAAAAAATGATGATTATAATAAAAGAGAAAGTTTGAAAGATAGATAGAGCATATGCAATGATCATCTACACATTTCTCCAAGATTCAATTATTGCAAGTTTCAATGATGACTAGTGTTACATCGTGTATACACTAGTTTTGAATTTAGAGAGTTAAACTACACCATTCTCTACAACTTATACTCTCCATCTAGCCCCAAGCGACTTGAGTGGTGAGAAAAAAGTTATTTCCACGAAAGTACTAAGTGCTAGTAGCATACTTGAACCCTTGGAGGGTGGTCTCTCAGGAGATATAATTTATGTAATTAAGTGGTTGATTTCATAAAAACTTGTGTATTTTTTAGAGAAATAGTAAATTATAATAAAAAGAATCCTCTAGGAATAGAAGTATGAACCAATATAAAAAGCTTTGGTGAGAAAGAGAACCCATTTCAACCCTTTATCAATAGGTAGAAAATAAAAATTGATGAAAATTCTTAGAAACCTAATTCAACCCCCTTGATATTTCACCTAGCCCTTTATAATTTATAATATTATTAATTTTTATATATTATATATATTATATAATTCATAAATAATTTCAACTTTTCCCAAATCTCTTTAACTATTTCACAATATTGAATCCTTTGAAGCTCATTTATGTCCATATCACAAAGTAAGATATTTATAAGCTTGTCATTCAAAAGCCTCAAATTTTTTTCCTCATCATTTTTATGTGTGCTTTAAAATAACACTATGTACCCAAATCTTTTAACCTATAAATATTCTCATTCTATTTTTCCAATATGAATAGTTTGATGGAATCAAAAGTAGGGGTATGTGTCTGACTATTTTCTGTCGTTGCTAAGAAAATTCAGTAAATTTAAAATTTATAAATTCTGGAAAATAAGGGAATTCTTAATAGAGAAATATTTTTTAGTGGATTTTCCAGGTCGATCACAGGGAAGATGAAGTACTATTAATTATTTATGATTTTTATTTGATATATTATATTTTTAAATTATTTTTTGGCCAAATTATAACGAAATAAGCTAAAATTGCGAATTTGGGGGTTATTGACGTCAGCTGATGTCAGCCTATGAAGAACAGCCCCAAATTCGTTGTCGACGGAAATATGTTGACACGTAAATGAATCAAACCAAAGCCACAATGATGGAAATAAGAGATTAATAGAAAAGGGCTTTTGTTTGAAACATGATGAAGGATCGAAAGATGTATTATTGGAAGCTAAAAATAGTAAAAATGAACAGAAATTAAAGTTTATGGAAGAACTGGGCGGCGTAGTCGTCGATCGGATTTCCGCCCAAATACGATCGATTTGTGTAGGCTCGGTGCACCTATTGGTTTCCTACACCTTCTCCAATCGATGGTTGACAATCCCAGCAACTGTCACTTGCTGAAATCGAGCAGCGAAGGTGATTCGACTCCGAACGTGCCGCAGCGTCTGGAGAAGGATCCTCAGAAGAAATTCTTCACCGTTTGTATCGGGCAAAGAATGGGGAAGATTTCTAGAAGAAATTCAGCCTCTGTAGCAGCTGAATGAGGGGGAAATTTGGACGAAATCCATCTTTTGTATCGAATGGACGGATTAGGCAAAATCCAACATCTGTAGCGGCCGGACAAGAGGGGTTTTGATCCGAGAGGGGGATAGAATAATCGAGGATGCCTTATTCCTCTCCGGAAACACCTTTTCAATATTCCTTTGTGCATATTTCACCGATTTGTTACAAGTAATTGTCGCATTTGTTGCCGCAATCCGTGCGTCCACCGTTAACACAAAAACCCTGAAAAGATTTGATTTTTCATTAGTTTTAAAAGATTATAAACTATAAAAATGACATGCATTGAATTATAACATAATTTCCAATTGATTTTTGTCAATTTACTTGGCGAATTTCTCTCTGGAGAATCAATTGATCATCCGGCGTGATTTTTGCCGATTTTTCAGGATTTTCACTGATTTTCTGAATTTAATGATTTTTCTCAAATTTCCTTAATATTTCTATAAAATCAGAATAAACGTAGAAATATTCTCAAAAATAATATAAAACATAAAAACATGTGAGAAATATTTTCATCATATTACATGACTGATTTCTTAATGTAATTCTTAGAAATTAACATTAAAATCATATAAATCATTTTAAATCTAACTTTTCCAATTTAAAGTATTCTGTAAAAAATTTAATTAAAATTAAAGCATAAATCACAGAAACACTAAGGAGATTATCATATAAATATTGAGAGTTATCAGTATGATTATAGATTCTTACTCAAGAGCTAAGTTTGAGTTTATAGTCATTTAGTCTAATAAATATTTTGATAAAAATATAAAAATAAGTTAAGTTATAATACCAATTTTAGGTCTCAATATGACTTACGAAATCAAAAGGGGAGGTGTGAATTGAATTTACCACTATTTAAGTTAATTTTAATAGTATTTATTTAAAATTTATAATATATATTAGTATCTTAATTCAATATCTTGAATTAAAATGAAGCATATATGATGTACTAGATTTTTTTATACTAAATCGATAAAACTCAGTTTCCTTACATCCATTTGAGGGCTCTCTAATGGGAGCCATGAAAAAAATATATTTTGATGATGAGGAAACTATAAAAGGTTAATTAAGAATAATCAAATGAATGAATTATATTGTAGATAAATGTAAATGAATGCATCATACACTTACATGAAATAGATCTTATAATGCAATATGAAAGATCATATATATGAAGCATACAAGTCATGATTTTGGCATACAAATGAGAATATAATAAGTATATGAAATACTTAAGATATGAATCTGAATAATCGAATTATGATATCATGATAGTCTATTATCTTGTATGTTGTTATATGAAATACCACTATTTACAAAAATTATGAGAATCAGAAAAGTAATTATTGTCAAAAAAGTAATTATTTGAACAAACAAGTCATTGAGTTTAAATTAAGTAAATATGGGTATGAAAGCTTACTCAATCAATTATATTCCTATGATTTTACTTCATAACTATCAAATGATTTTAAAATTGAATTAGTTAAATAATCTATCGAGTGTTGAATTCATCAAATAAGATTTTTTAAATATTATTGAATATATGTTGAAACTCATACAAAATACTCTTATTAGAAAAGTTATGATTTAAAATATTAAGAATTGATTTATGAAGTATATTTACATCTCATATTTTATTTCATTGAATTCGGATGAGACAAATATGAAATCATTACTTCTGCAAGATATTTCCTATTAGATTTATTATAGAGCTTATTAGATTTTTATTAGTTTTAAGTGAACCAACACACTTCAGATATGAATGTTAAGTATTAAAGGATTCACATGTTGATTTTCTTAGAAGATATTTGAAATAGTAAAATGACATATCATATTGGATTCACACAAACTTTGAATTAAATCATATTTTACGTGAATCTAGTCATTTAGTATTTTGAAAATTGGTGAAATGATCATCCATGATTTACTTATAATTATGACTAATATGTAATTGGAAAAAATAATTCTCAATGACCATATTCATTCTTCTCAATATTCTTCTTCTATGCTAGTATTTTTTTCACAATGTATTAAAGAAAAAAGATTTGATACTCTGTTGAATGTTCATTAAATGAAAATGTATTAATTCGAGAACAATCAAGGCATCATCTCTCCTCAAGTTGAGTTCTACTACAAGCCTTTCAACTATAGTGTCATCAAACAAAACATCAAGAAGATAAAGTGTAAAACTTTTACATCTTTGTCTTCTACTACTATAGAAATCTGAAGTAATCAATGTCAACCTTCTAGATATACCCATGGTGAAATTATGATATTATCTTGTTAGCTGAATTGTGATTACTTAATTAATAACTTATGAGAGTTTTCTAGTTAAATAATGTTGTTAGCCTCATAGAGTTATAAATCTAAAAGAAGGTTTTTAAGTGAAATCTTAGAGGAGTTGAGCATATGGAATCAACAATTGTGATTAGGATGATTATATAGTGGAACCCAAGGGTAGGGAGTGTCATTGGAGAGTGGACATAGGTAGGTGCTGAACCACTATAAAATTGTGTGTCAATACCCACAACCTATTAGGGCCAGTCTATTAGGAAAGCAAGAAAGGTATCTCATAGAGAAATTCTTCAAATACAAAAAGAAGGCCAAATGAATTCAACCCTCTCCCCCTTCTTTATCTTTGCTGGCCTAGAACCCAACATCTCCCTCAATTTTACAATTATTACATATAATACATCCTTAATTTTATGGGAATCAAAAACCCATTTTACAATGAGGCTCCATAAGCCTTCGACTACCCAGAACTCAAACTCCTAAAATTACTAAAGTTCTTATATCTCTTTGTTCCAAACACACCTTGTGTGCCTCAACATACTATGTGGCCACATAAAATCTACACATCATAGTTGTCTCTAATAAGTCACACATCACAAATCAAACTAGAACCACAAAATAATTAGGAATGAATTTATTGTACCAGTCATGATTTTTTTTAATATACTAGTGATAATTGAAGGTCTTGAAGGAGCTTGGAGGATGTTAGGATGACAGAAAAAACTTATGAGTTGATGGAGAGTTGTCTAAAAGCTTCCCTGAATTGATTTGCCTTGTCCTCGAACCTTGTAGGAACTAATCTCATAATTCAAAAATATGTATATATATGTATCTTGAGTTCACTTCACTAAAGCTTTAAGTTTCATTTCATTTTTAAAATCTAGTTCTAAACATTGAATTTGATATATTTTTGCCAACAAAGATTAGAGCGCATCAAGTTATATGAAGACATTTTTCAGCCATTTAAATAATTTAAAAATTATCTAAATAATGAATAATATGCACTGATTCATGGGCACATCAACGGGGGCTCGTGTTATGTCACAAAAACATTTTATGCCACATCATCTACATACTTGTCATCTTCCTTACTCTACTTTCGGTAGTGAGATGAATGAGGATAATTGCTGATTTTGTGAGAGTGGAGACCAGCGAAGAGACATTAGGCATTAATGAGTTCAATTCATTTTGTATTGCATTTTATGTTCCTTTTTTATTAGTCCGTCATTTGTGTGAAAGGAAGCTGATGAGATTATGTATTTTCAACTGCATTTTTATCAGTTTTCCATTCCATTTTCTTACCGCAACAATACTCTATTTATGGTTAGAGTTAACCTATTAGTATCATTCAAATAATTTAATTTTGATATTTTATTTAGTTTTTATTAGAATCCAACTGGAAATCATCTTCTCACTTCACTAGGGTCATATTTTCTCTTTGCTCCCATGTTTTTCTTAATTTTAAGCTAGTTTTAGTCATTTATTCTTATTTTATATTTCAATTTTTTCTACTATTTTCCCCAAACTATCTTGAAGTTTGTGAGTCAATGCTGAACTTGGGGCACATCAAATTTGGGAGAAAGATTATTTTATTTATTTATTATTTCAACTTAACTTTAATAAATTGTTTAGACTACGAAAATGATATTGAGATTGACCTGGATACACCAAATTTTAATTTTAATTATTATTTTAGATTAGGTTTATAGATATTTGAAATTTAATCACTTTGCTCACAGTGACCAACAGTGATATCAACACCCAATTGTTCCTTTTGTTCCTTTGGCTAATAGGGTAGAGCATGTAAGATGAACAACCAAGCTTTTTGGCTCTCTTGAAGTAGGGATCGTTCAAAAAGGCATCAAGGTAGGCAAGTGTAGGTATTTAGCCATTGGTGTGAACTCTTGCATCAGGTTCTTCACCCATATAGAAGAAGCTGAACCATGTGTAGGAGAGCCTATAAGATGTCTTGCCAAATCATGGTTGTTGATGATTTGTAGATTGATCTTATTGTACAAAGTTGTAAAATCTCCTCTTCTCTTAAATTCGTGGATTATAAGCATCCTTTCACCTTCAAGAGTAAAAAAAAATAACACAATCATCACATAGATATATTTTGCAGTAATATAAAGAGGAGAGAAGGAACTCCTATTTCATGGCCCATAATTTTTCCCTCCTTTGTTACTTTCATTTCTAACCTCAAAAAACTGCATGTATTATCATGGCCCAACTTAATTTCAGATTATCATCTTCTTTTTTCCATTTATATGATGGAAAAATGTTGATTAGATTGATTCTTTCATTTAAGCTACTATCCTTAGAATCCTGGACAAATTTTTGTCAGCTTCATAGATTAGATAGCACATGCTTGTAAGAAAAAAGAAATTTCACCCGCCTTGAAGGATCTTTCCACTCTTCTCTATCATTTACAGTCATACTATTACATAACTTTTGTCCAATCACTATGATTAGTATGTTTGCTGTGAGTACTTCATCCAATAAATATCACCAAATATCATAGATGTCCATTTACATAATTAGAAAAGAATATCAATTTTGATGAATGGTAAGCATATCGTGCAAGTAGTTTTAATTTTTAATTCTATTGAATGGACTTAGTTTTTCAGGAAATTCAATTCAGTTCTTCAATAATCTGCTTAAGTTTATTGAGTATTGACCTTTCTTCCTAACATGGATTAACAGTAACTAATTTTTATCTCACCCAATCTGTATGAAATGAGCCAAGCACTTCATATATCTTAAAAAGCTGAGAAGCTCATCTAGGAAATCAATAATAGTTGAATTTTTTCACAATATCTCTTATAGCCATGTTAATCTTGACAACTGAAAATTTTTACCAACTCTTTCACATGTTGGCTTTACCTAATGTAAGGGAAAGGACAATAAAGGAAGCATTACACATGCATAAAGATGAAAGTGATCAGGATGCATTGTTCAATAATCAAGAATTATTTTTTTAGATACTCAATAGACCCTAAACGGAAGATATTACTGTTTACTGGCCTTCCTGATGCTTTAATGAAGAGACAGTTCGATTATGCAGGTCATCTGCGATGGATAAAAGACCTTAAACATTACAAACAGGCATGATTTATCAGGATCTTTCGAATATAGCGGGAAAAAAAAACAAAATTCAGAACCATGCTCCGCCTGCTTGTTGAGAACCATGAACAGATAAAAAGAATAATAATTTTACATCACGATCCAGATCAGGTGAAAATCCAATAGCGTGCTCTATCTCCAGCTAACATTTACAGAGAAACTAAAATTAAAAACCTAAATATCGCTTACAGAAGTAATGCTTCTATGCCATTATTGTAAGTTAGATCGGCGTTGATCCTTTTATCTCAAGTGGATAGTGCTATGTAATCATTAAAAAATAGAACAGCGCATTTACGAGAAATGGGCATAAGATTAAACATAAAATGACCCACATAAAACAGTTTTGAGGGTCTGGCCACTCGAACAACCGTGATCCCGGTCTAGTTTTTATGGAGGGCCATAGCAATAAATAAGTACCACTTATGAGTTATCTTGCAAGTTATTACACAAGTTACATTTGGACAGATCTAAGAAAATATTCGTTTTAATAAACATACAACCAGGATCAGTTGACTGGGCTAGAAACTAATGCCAAGAAGGTTCCAACCACAGCAAATAAACTTCCCCAAGAAGGTAACTGGTATCTGTACAGCCAGTTTCGGCCAGAACTAACCTCTTACATGTGGCTTACAAATATTGTGTATCAATACTGGCTGCAAATGAAAAGATTGACTGGCATGTAGAAACTGACTAGTGAGACTGATACAAAGGATTCGATCCATTCGCCCACAGAAATCAAAATTGAAAGAGAACCGGCTACTTTGAAAATATTGTGCAATTCAGTTTATATACGGAAAAGAGACTGCACAATAAAACAATGCATGAAAATACTATACATAATTCAATAAATATTAAAATAAAAATATAAACATGAGATAATATGGCTCCTGTACCTTCTTCTGGCTTTTCACCATCAAATTGGGTGATCTCCCTTCAGAGCCAGCAGATGAAAAAACCGTACCAAGGAAACAATTCAAGAATGGAAAGATGCAATCTGTCAGCTCATGATCCTGGGGCTCTATTAGTGTATCTCTTTCAGCCAAAAAAAAGTTCAATATTCACCTCACAGAGGATGAGGAAGAATCAAAAGCATACGAGGCATCCAAACACAAAACAGGACAGAAATAAGACCACAAAAATGTCTGCACAACCTTACCCAAAGCCAATTTCATGTATAATTCCTTGAGATGATATCCGTCATTAATGTACAGTTATTCTTTGCCTTTAGTATGGATCTAGGAACATAAAAGTGGGGTTACCTCTCAGTGGACATGAACTCAGCCGTTAAATGATAAATGCTAATTTTTATAAATATTTTTTTTTTCCTGAGATAATGGTACACGATAGGTGGAAGAACTTTTGAAAATCTATGTCGCATTTCTCACTTTTTCCTTCTTGGAACGGAGAGTAAGTTTTCCTCTCGATGGAACAAGAATGGGAAAGACAGGCATAAGATTTTGGTAGGACCGCCAGTGCTGCCATGGTTTCCTTACTCATGGGTACATGGCACCAACTTTTCTGAAGTGTCACATTCAAGATAATTACAAATAACGTGAGGTCTAGACGTTTTGACACACTTGGGCAATGTATTATATCTAAAATGGAGTTTAATGGACAGATTTTCTAAGTTGGAGCTGGTCATCCATTTTGATCAGGCCAAGTCAACCAAATTGTCCGCTCCAAAGCCTCTAGGGTGGATTGGACAATTTTCCGGTCATTCCATCCAGCTCATTCCAATCTCACGTTATTTTTCACCTAAATCAATAGATTTGGCTGAATTCTAATGTTTCATGTAAAATGTGTTCCTGAAAAATAGGATCAGAATTAGACCAGAGTCCTGTTTCTCATCTCCCACATGAAAAAGCCGCCGAACAAACCAGGACAATTTTCATTTGGCATGACAACTTTGGATGAAAACGGTGATAGTAGAAGGAAACAGCAGTAGCGTTCTCACATTTATCTGTATGAATTATCCTCCCATGCTTTTCTTGTACTCTTACATTCGAAATATCTTCTAGATATAAAGCCGATATATATTCTGAGTGAAGAAGGCTATGACTGTCAGCGCTAAGCATTTTATTTTTTCAGAAAAAAATAATTTTGTTCACTGCTATGATTATTGTTGAGTGAGCAGGATAAGCTCTCTAGTACATGGTCCACATTCGGAGTTTTTCTCAGCCCATAGTCGCCGAATAGTAACCATCACTTGAAATGGATCTAGGAGATAGATAATAGGCCAAACCCAGGCCATTATTCCTCCTTACTTGCCATTTCTGTACGGAAAATCCAATTATGAGCCTGCGAGATCTGGAGCAGCTTTGAAAAATACAAACTCATTTCACAAAAAGCTCAGGAACAGTACATTTTTATGACACCATAACTCCCCATGCCCGTGGACTGAAATAGTAAAAAATTTCACTCTTGGATTTTTTTCAGTATTTATAATACACAACATTAGGACTCACCAAAGCCATTTTTGTTGGTGGGTCATTCAAAACCTTTCAGCCGAAGAGGGGGGGGGGGGGAATGGAAAAAAAAAAACACCAACCTCCTCCCATTTCTAATATCAAAGGGGGGGTGGGGTTGGTAGAAGAAATACAGAATGAATGAATGAATGAATGAACAAATGAAGAATGTGGGTTATACAAGGAATAAACCCACTTCTCACATTACAACAATTTACATAGGCGGATGCTCAATTTATGCCTTCATCCGAGTCACCCACCCTTCATGGCCAATTTCCAATTCAAGGTCACCCAGCCCTCAAATCTCTCAACTCTTTCTTTGAAAGCCCAACGTGCTGAGCGTAGCCTAGCTTCTCAAGATCCTCCCATATATCATAGCAGTCGTTAATCTCCACCGTATTCTCCATCTGTAGAGTCAATATCGTCTCACCTTGAGTTCCACTAGATCAGGAAAATGGCTTCCCTGACAAGAGACAGAGACCTGAAAATAGGAACGAGGGGAGAGAGGCTACCTTCTCTAGCTTCGATCGGGTCTCTTCTCTTTGCATTTTCCTCTTCTGCTCAAGCTCTTCTTCAGCTGCTTTTACTTGGGCTTCGATCAACCTCCTCTCTGTTAGATCAAAGGATGAGGTCATTCATGCAACGTAAATGTAAACCAGGAAATTCCTTGATCCATCCACGTGATGGGCAAGGCGTCAACCATTACCTTTTCCCTGCCTCCGTTTCAGATCCTTGAGCCCTTGCCGCAGCTTCTCCGGGTCACCTCTCTCATACTGAGGAAGAGAGAGAAACTCCACGTGCGTCAATATGGCTGCTCAGAAGAGCTGACTAGAACAGGCAAAAAGATTTACGGTGGGACACTACATTGTGGAGGACCTGCTTTTCCTGGGCTCTGAGGATGGTATCTGCAAACCGTCTCTTCAACAGGGCAACGCGAAGCGCTTTGGTGGGAGACAGCAGTGAACTGGGAGGCTCCTCCTCACCTGAATTGAATCGGGGGGGGGGCACGGTTCGTCAGATAGACTGACTGAGAAGACGTAACATCTCCGCCATGATCGAAATGATTCACCTTACAGCCGATAGGCAAAAACTTACCCCTCGTGCTCTCCCCCTCTGATTTCCTCTTGAATGACAGCTTGCCAGCCGCTCTCACGGACGATACATCAGACCTCAGAACGGGGAGCTTCTCAAATCCTGATGCCATAGCTGGCGATCACTTCTTATGAAAAAGGTGGCGAGCCCCCACGAGGGAAGCGGACTTTGATCACAGTTCGAAGAACGGACTGAAGAACAGAGGAAAAACAGGGGAAAAACGGAGCAATGGCTGAGTAACGAGCACAGTGCTTGAGCATGGAAAAGAAAGAAAGACGGGAACAGAAAGGATCTACATTTCTGAAAGGGCAGAAAGAACCCACCCGCCTGATCGGGGAGGGGAAAAATAGGGGTTATGAAGAAAGAAGGGGAAGAACAGGGTGAATCGAGGCAGCCATCCCACCTGATCGGCCGACGAGAAGAGCGTCGTCTCCAACCAAGGAACCGCCCCCCTCTTGCTCGCTCGCTCTCTCGCTCTCTCGCTCTCTCTCTCTCTCTCTCTCGCTCGCTCTCTCTTGATCTCTCCCTCGATTTATATCTCTCACTCGCTCGCTCTCACTCACCCTCTCACCGGGTGGGCAGGCGGAGAGAGAAACCGTTGGTTAGATGCAGAGTAAGACCGACGAGGCGGGAAGGGGGTCATTTAATATTTCCAAACGAGTACCCACCCAACGGACTCTCCAGCCGACAACGAGCTGGCCCCGCCGGTTAGCGGTTGGGCGGGTTCCAAGGCTACTCATCCACGGACTCTTCCTCTTCCTCTTCTCGTGCATGGGCACTCTCTGTGTCTCTCTTCTCATGCGTAGACTCTCTCTCTCTTCCTCTTCTCATCCATGGGCTCTCTCTGTGTCTCTCTTCTCACGCGTAGACTCTCTCTCTCTTCCTCTTCCCATGCATGGGTTCTCTTTGTGTCTCTCTTCTCACGCGTAGACTCTCTCTCCCTCTTCTCATGCATGGGCTCTCTCTGTGTCTCTCTTCTCACGCGTAGACTCTCTCTCTTCCTCTTCTCATGCATGGGCTCTCTCTGAGTCTCTTCTCACGCATAGACTCTCTCTTCCTCGTCTCATGCATGGGCTCTCTCTATCTGTCTCTCTCTCTCTCTCTCTCTCTCTCTCTCTCTTCTTCTCATGCATGGGCTCTCTCTGTCTATCTCTCTCTCTCTCTCTCTTCCTCTTCTCATCCATGGGCTCTCTCTCTCTCTCTACTCACGCGTAGACTCTCTCTCTTCCTCTTCTCGTGCATGGGCTCTCTCTCTCTCTCTCTCTCTCTCTCTCTCTCTGTCCCTCTGTCTCAAAAGTGTCTTTCTCTCCGTCCACCGCCTCAGTAGGATTTACTAGGGGCCATTAGAGAGCCACAAAAACCCACATTACAAATATGGTTGAATGGTACAATTCTTGTAGAATTTATTTCTTCTTATTCATTATTATCATTTTCTGATAAGTGGATGGCGTCACATATGCATTAAATAGAAAATTATAGAAAGAGAGAGAGAGAGAGAATTGTGCATAAAATCACTAGGCTTTCAACCAAAAGAAAGCCTTGAAGGTCATTGCACCAACTTAAACATAATATGGAAGGAATAAAATCGATGATCTTAACTATATGAAAATATTTTGACAACACAATTCTCGTACAAAATAGAAACACTAAAGATCTGTGAATATGGATTTAGTAAAAAGTCTGTGCAAGGTAAGTATGCCACCATTTTATGTGCGAGTATTAACATTTACATTTCTTATATTAAAAGGCTACATCAATAAAAAAACAAAATCTCTTTAAATGAAAAGTCAAAAATAACAATTCATGTGAAAAAATATCAAGGTATTTAATATCTATTGATTTTAAAAGATTACTGTTTATCTTTTAAAATTCATAATCCATTAGCAAGGTGCCACAAATTTAACATCATTGGAATATTGTTTCATCCTAAGAGACAGAAAATTATAAATAATTATCTCACTCCACTATAAATTACTTTTGGTAACAAACTTTAAAAATCAAAAGAAGGTCACTTAGGAGAAAAAATAATCCAACACTTTTTAATCTCTCACTCATATTTCAATCTCAACAAGCTTCATCATTTTTTAATGAAAGATGCCCTGAAAATCTTCCTCACTGAAGTATCATTAAGCAAATAAATGAAATCAAGTTCACATCAATACTCCCATGTTTGATTCTCAAATATCCGTTATTCCCTATGTTTGAGCACCTATGATGTGCTTGCCCTAAAATCCAATGCCTATGATGTGATCCTCTTAAAATTTAACACCCATGGTGTGTGTTATAATCCAATAAGCGATTTCGATGTACTTGATCAAAGGATCAACCTCTATGGTGAACTTGATTAGTCATTAAGTACATATAGTGTGTTAGGACTCCCATTTTATGCTTACGATATGCTTGGGTGGAAGACTTGCACATATGTTGTGCATGGTGGCATGACAAATGTCTTTAGTGCACTTTAGGCAATAGACGAGCACTTGTGGTGTGCTTAATCTGTTAGTCAAGTTCTCGTAGTAGGTTCAAATTCTTCTTTGTACTTGTAATATGTTCAAAATAGCGTAAGATTTGTTTATATTTAGGTCTAAGTCAAGGCTGCTACGAGTGTGACTCCTAGCATAAATACAAAAAGTCAAAGAGTTCATGATATGATTGAGAGCTAATCCCACGAGTTAGCTATAATCATATGATGTAATTGGTGGAAACCCAAGGTCGATCCAGCTAAAAAGTGAACAGGTCTTGCAAACTAAACCACTCTAAAAATATCATACTAATCAACAAACTTTCTTCCTTGCTTTACATTATATGTAAATCACCTGTTCATCAATTGTCCATCTTTGTGGTTTTAAGGAGGAGAGAGATAGAGAGAGAGAGAGAGAGAGAGATACAGACGTTCAAAAAGCCTCTACCAAGTCAAAATAAATGAATTAAGAATACCCTCTTTAGGTACACACACAAAATGAGCAAGAGAGAGAGAGAGAGAGAGAGAGTCAGCCAAATTTTCTAAGTTGGGACCCTAAACCCTCCACAAAAGAATAATAGCTATAGACCGGCTCGGCCCTCTCTATATATATATATATATATATCTCTCTCACACCAAGGCTCACTCTCACGTGACATACCACGTCTCGGCCGCCATGACGAGTGAGGAGGCTGCGCAAACCGCGTGACAAAGCCAACACGAATCGGCGGCTCGTCCGAGTCGCTTCGGTCCAGATGAACGATGTGCGACAGGGATGACGTCATCCATCCCGGCAGGCCGTTTAGCAGCGGTCCCCCGGAATCCGCTGGTCGGGCGATTCGGATTGCGACGTAAACCACCCCGACGGACGTCAGCTGACGGCGACCCCGATAAGATCAAATCCGCAGTGTATCGCCGCCGGGATGACGTGGACCGTTATTTCTCCGTTTCCTCTCTCTCGTGGCATTACGTTCATCAATTCTCCGGGCCCACAAACCGATATGCACGTTGTTTCCCTTTCAGTCTCCTACTTACCTTACACTTGGCCAACACGCCTATCATTGTTAAATTTGCTTTCAGGCCCCTATAACCCTCACACGTGCCGTCCCCCTACCCCCCCCCCCCCCCAAGCACGCTCACGCGTTGCTAGCTTCGGGCCCTCGCTGGTCTGACTCGTTGGGAAGGGGTGGTCAAAGATTCCACCCTCAAAAGGGATGGTCAAAAAGATGCCAAACCCACTCCGTTAACTCCATTCGACGCCGAATTCTCACGTGGGGTTTTATTTAGCCGACGTCCGCCGCCATCGTCTGGAGAAAAAATATCCGGCTATTTTACTAGATATGTATAAATTTACTATTTCGGGTATGCGTAAACCAAATATAGTCAATCTCCGACCTAGAAGTCAACGTCGCCCCCTCTCTTTCTCTCTCTCTCTCTCAGATTAATCAAATGACGGCTTAACCTCGGACTGGGGACGGTGGGTCCCACTGATGACTTCGGTTCCATGGAAAACAGGCCTTGGGCGGTCTCTCCGCGCCTGCCGCCAGCTGTCTCCCACGAAGGGGCCCAGTCAGACCGCCGCCTCTCTTGAACCCGGGAAGGAAACGGGCTTTGCCCGGTTATCTTGGGAAGTCAGGGTGCATTTGCAACAATTTTATATCCGACGGGGGCGTGGCACAAAATTTAATAGGCTCTCTCACTGACTGTCTTCTATGCAAAATTGTACAAAAGACCTCACAAAACAGTACATACCCCAGATGACGCTCACTCCACAACAAAATACGCAACGGACGGAGAGGGAAGGGTCCCCAGGGCGGCTTTTTTCAAAGGGCCACCAAAAACCCAAGAGACCCTCCTCTCCGGGGGCATAACTATAACCAGTAATTAATTATGGGGTAATTAATATATCTATATTTAATAATCACTGCCAAAATTTCTTGATGGGCGCCGCCGTACGATCAGGATTAGACGTCCACCCAGTCGAGAGAGGCGGGGTCGAAGGCGTCGAAATCCAGGCCGTCCACGTGTCCCAGGCCGAAGACGAAGTCGTCCTCCTGACCCGGCCCGAACTCGTCCACCAGGAACGGGTCGACCAGGTCCAGGTCCAGCCCCAGCGGAGACCCGAGCAGCTCCCCCTCCGCCGTCAACATGGGAACGACGAGCTCAGAGACGGAAGGCGGCGGAGGCGCGTCGGAGTCGCCAGAGTCAACGGCAGCGCCGCCGGTGGCGACGGCGGAGGAAGAGGAAGAGGAGAGGCTCCTCTCAGCGTTGATGCGATCGGCGGCTCTCTGGTAGGCCATGGCGGCCTGTTCGGCGGTGTCGTAGGTGCCCAACCAGACGCGAGCTCCCTTGATGGGATCCCTTATCTCCGCCGCCCACTTGCCCCACCGCCGCTGCCGGACGCCTCTGTATCTGGGCACAGCGGCGGCGCCGCCGCCGGTGGACGGCGGCGAGGGAGCTTCTGCCTTGGGAAGCTTCTTTCTGCTCCGGGAAGGAAGCATGTGGATCTCGCTGATCAGGAGCTTCTTCCTGCTGCCGGCGGCGGAGAGGGGCGGCGCCGCCACGTCGTCGTCGTCTTCCTCGCCAGAAGAGTCGTCGGTGGCGTCGGGGTCGCAGCAGAGGACGCGGATCTTCCGGGCGCCGACGAGGAGAGGTGGTGTTTCTCGCCGAAGAAGACGGCGGCGGCCGCCGGAGCCCTGTTTCTCCTCGCCGGAGAAGACGGCGGCGGGAGCCCTCTTGAAGATGGGCTTCCCTTGAATCAACAGCGCCCGCCGGAGTCCCGGCATCCTCCCGCCGGAGACTGAAACTTGAGAGAGAGAGAGAGAGAGAGGAGAGAGAAAGAGAGAGAGATCCTAGCTCGAGCTTTTAGGTCAGAATCTCTCTCAGGAACAGGAACAGGAACAGGAAGGAGCTCCTCCGCATGTGCAGGAAGGAGAAGAAGAACCTCGGAGACGGCGAGCGCATCGAAGCCCTCTCCCTCCTTGGCGTGTAGGAGGGAGGCGGCGGCGAGGAAGAGACGGCGGCGGAGAACGGAGAAGAGGGCGGCGGCGGTCTCTTCTTCAAGGCGGTTGGGAAGCAGAGGAAGATCAGATCTGAGGAACCAGAAGACATAAAGCCTTCCCGCTGATGGCCTCCTGCTCCCTCCCTCACCAGCTCCGCCGCCGCCGCAGCTCCCGCCCCGTTCCTCTCGCGTCCCCAAGAGCAAGCTGCTGGAGAGAGAAAAAGGGCATATAAACCCCCCCCAAAACCCTCTTCTAGAGAGAGAGTGAAAGATGACAAATAAATGGCTGTAATTTCGCCGCAGATCTAAAACATGCAGCGCCGAGCGAGCGAGGGGGAGACGCGGAGGAAACCAGAACACGAGAACCAGATAGAGAAATATCGCGGAGATCCAACAGCGACCCAGATCTCTGAATCCCCATTCACATCTCCCCATGACAGCGCCTCTCTCTCTCTCTCTCTCTCTCTCTCTCTCTCTCTCTCTCTCTCTATCAGTCCATCGACCTATCGATCTATCCATCTCCTTACCCAGATTTACCAGACGATGAAGATGGTAGAAGAAGGAAGAAGAAGAGAGAAGTGGGGAAGGGCGGAGGAGAGAGAGGCCAGTCTGGTGCTCACCTGCGAGGCGGGCGGCGCCGCTGCAGCAGCCGAGAGACGGCGGAGGCGGCGCGGCGGAGGGGACGGGCGGAGTAGCTCCTCAGTCAAAAGCAGGAGGAAGAAGAAAGGGGAGTGGGAGAGAGAGAACCATAAATACCGCAAAAGAAAAAAGCCCGTTATGTGGAATTACTTATTAATATTATATTGCGCGCATGAATTGAGGAGAGGAATACTTGTTCCACGTCCTTGGTAATTTTAATTATTCACCCTTCGTCCTTTCAAAATAAATTATTTGTGGCTGAACCTTAAAATATATAAATTCCTCATGGAGTCCGGTCCCCAGTAATACAATGTAATGTTATTTAATCGTGAATTTTTTATAAGAATATTACTGATATTTAATTATTTTATTTTATTAATGCAACGCCCATCACAAGACGACTAATTTACACCTTCAAATGAATACCCATATTCTATGATCATCAAAAATAGTGTTATTATTTACTAAAAGTAGAAAATATAATGGGCCGAAGAGAGCAGCCCATGGGGCCCACTCACGTTGACCTTTCCACTCTGCCCTCCCCGGGTCGAGCACTTGCATTAATTGGTCCCACACCGAATTAATTCTCTGAGCCCATAAGCACACAAAGTTCATGAAGAGCTGAGCTCCGCGTTGACCAATAAATTTATAATTATTTTATATAATTATATCATTTAAGCTGTAAGATAATAAATTACGGGCTGCTTTCCTACCTAACCAAGCTAAATGTGGGGTCCTGACCCGCCCAGCCTTCTACGTGGGCCATGCTAATTCTGGATATTTTTGCCACTACATAAAGCTTAAATTTCCAATTGATATATTTTTTGTCATTTTTTTCGCTATTATTGGGGCTAAGCCGCAATGGGATTATAATTCGTGGAAAAATGGTATTTTTTGCGGCAAATAAGGGGTATAGTCGATACTGGTTGGGAGTGTATAGACGCAAATAAATTTCTTGGGGGGATTTTCCACAACTGGGTATTAATGAGACTTTTAATGGCATTTCCACAGTATCACGTGACAGCGCCCTCCGAGGACGCTCTCCGGTGCCCCGCCGTTCTGCCGCCTGCGAGCTTCCAATTGGCGGCGCCTCGGGCCTCCGCAACGGTCCCTCCACGGCTCCCCCGTGCGTTCCAATGTGGAGTCAATGCCGGCCCTCGCGGCGGCGCCACCCGCATGCGCCACCAACCTCTCCCTTCCCTTCCCTACACCATGAAGAGAGAGAGAGATATATATATATATATCTTTCTATCGATAGATAGACAGATGGAGAGAGATAGAGAGAGAGGGAGAATGAGAGATGAGAGAGAGAGGGAGGGAGAGAGAGAGAGAGTGAGGAGTGAGAGGTACGTGGGCTTGTGGGCGGGTACAGCGAACGGGGAGATTCGGTTCTGGGCAATGAATGCCTTCCGGAGGCCGGCGGTGGCGGCGGAAGGGCCACCGTGCGCTTTATGGGCACCGTAATGAGAGATAGCGAGGGCGGCGGCTTCTCAGTCCTCCGCCGGAAGACCACCTTGACTCCCCCTCCATCCAACTCCACTCGACGAAGAGTACCATCTCACTGTCTCTCTCTGTCTCTGTCTCTGTGTCTCTCTCTTCTGATAATTCTCTTGGTTAACAATGAGGGGTAACGTTTTATGATATTCCTGAGAGGATGGAAGGGATTTATTCTTGGGGAGGGCGTTGACCTTGATCAGAAACTCGCTGGTCACTTTGTCTTGGGCTCGAAGGAGAGGAACATGTGAAGTCTACGAAGGGGAGGTTCTCCCAAGGAAGATGAACGGCCAGCTGATGGCAACTGTTCGGAACTGTTCGAGCGTCCCCTCCCAGGCCGTATTGCGGGAGTACTGATTCCCTCTCCACCAGCACGTGGATCGGATCGGATCGGATCGGATTGGACCCGGCCGTTCTACCTCTTTTCCTTTGGCGGAGCTTCTCGGGGATCAGATTCCTCCAAGCTGAGCTGAGCTGAGCTAAGCTAAGCTGAAAGAGAGAGGAGAGAGAGAGAGAGAGAGAGAGAGAGAGAGAGAGAGAGGGAGGGAGGGAGGGAGAGAGAGAGGGAGGAAGCCACATGGGTCATGCAGGCTCACCGGTTAGGCATATTAATGAGAAAGCGACAGAAAAGTCAACCTCAAAGATCATAAAGGCACTGTACTGATGATGAAGGGGTAGGGTAGATAAGGTGGGGGTGAGGCTCGCTGGATGGTTGGGAGGAGGGAGTTGACTCCAGGGTCCGCCCAGTGGGCGAAAAAGGCGGACTTTTCCCATAACGGCCTGGTCAGAATTGCCAAATTGAGGTGAGATCAAAGTTTCAAAATCGTGCCTCCAACGTCATTACCACTAACCATATTATACTTGGTTTAAATGAGCATCATCTCACACATTTTTCAACTGGGCGTTGAAAAAAGCTATCGACCATAGTAGCGCACCTCACAATCAGTCAAGGCGTTGACATAGTGAGAAAGATGGGCGTTGTAAATAGCTGGGTCAAAATTTTCAAGTCCCCATGAAACAATTTTCAGTATTTACTCAGTTTCAACTACGTAGTAACTCACTAATTTACTTAAGATTTTATTCTATCTTATAAATAATAAGATATTTTATATTGAAGTCGACGAATATATCTATATATATAGGCTTAATCTACTCAAACGGGTAATATCTACGTATGGGCTCAAAAAAATATCTCCAAAATACCTGCGGTGTGCTCACCTCCCCGGCATCGCATAAAGCGGTGACCGCAATGGCATGACGTTTTCTGACAGGGCATCACATCCGCCAAGACCCATCGGAAGATCTTGTCGGGAAAGGACAATTGGGCAGATCCCACGATCTGGGCGTAGATGGAATCGGTTGGCCCGACTCGGTCCACTGGGCAGGCGAGGCGAGTGACCCGACTCGGCCTGGTTGACCTCCTAGTCCTAGCAATGCATTCATTCCCTCAAAATAGAAATTTATCCATTTCGGATCACGTTTATTTCATTTTTTCTGCATATATTCTTAAGTTATTTAATCGTCGATTTTTTCTCATCAGTATAATGTAATAGAAATCATATTATCATAAATTGGGTTCTCCACCTTGGCCAATTATCTTCTTCAATTTCCCCTTATTGATCTCTTTAATGCGTATTATATATAATCATATTATCGTATCTCCCGAATTATTTTCAAATAAACTCACTCACGACCCATCTTTTTTTTTTTAATCAGAATTTTCTATCACGATGAAGGCCCGGCGGCAGGGCCCCGCCCAGGCTGCCCCTGCACTTTTGCTGCATGCTTGCGGTGCAGCTGGGGGCCCGCCGGCGGCGACGGAGGCGGCGCCGCCGAGTGCGCGTGGGGCTTGCAGGACGCTCTGGCGGAGGGCGCCCACGTGGTGCCAGCTGGAAGCCGGCGAGCATTCCTTCCCCCCCCCCCCGGAGAAGCCGTTGACCGGAGGAGAGGCCCCGGCGCCCACCTTCAATTCGTCCTCGGCGCAAAGAACCGCATTCAATATGTTTGTGGGGGGGTCTTTCAAAGATTCCGGCTTTTGCGGACTCCCGGGAGAATTTTGAGAGCGGAGCCACGCCCATCTCAGGATTTTCCAAAATTTTCCGTGGGGAGGCGCCTCCTCCGACGGTGGTGGGGGTATAAGCGATAAAGGCGACGCTTTTATGCGGCCGCGCCGCCCGCCGCCCCCGCCCCCGCCGTGGGCGGGAAAAGCTGCGCCGCGCCACCCAGCTCTCTCTCTCTCTCTCTCTCTCTATTCCCCTGGTAGAAGGAGGTGGGAAGAGGAAGGAGAGGTTAAAATCAAATTGCTCCATTTACAGTTTGTAGGTCGTCCTCTGCAGCGTTCTCGAGAAAGACGAAACCCACCAGAAGATCTCGAAAAAAGGGTCCAAGGGGGCGCGAGGGGGGGGGGGGGACAGGACAGGGTGTGGGGATGTACAGTAATCACAGGAGAGCTCTCTCTCTCTCTCTTCTCTCTCTCTCTCTTGCTTCCCGTTCGTTCGTTGCCTCAGTGGTGATGGCTGGTCTCTAAAATCTTCCCCGGTGCACTAATTCAATAGGCGAGCACAGGAAGCTGTTAATCAGGCGACGGCGGTGATGCCGCGGCTGCTGCGGCGGCGGTGGTCTCCGGCGAGGCAGTCGAACCCCTCGATGCGGACGGCGGCGGGGTTGGGCCCAAAACTGGTGTGGACGCAGCCGCCTTTCCGCGCCGCCCCGCCGGAGGACGGCGGCGGGGCCACCACAGCAGGCGGCGGCGGTGGCGCCGCTTTCTCCTCCTCGAAGCGGGCGTCCAGGACAAGCGGATTGCTCGCCCTCATCGGCGGCGATCCGCAGAAATACGGCGGCGACGACGCGTCCTGCAAGAGAGGAGGGGAAGAAGAAAAAGGTCAGATCAGCGAGAGATGCCGGCAAGAAATGGAGCCCAGATCGAAGAACATGAACGGAAACGGAAAAAAACGGAGACCTTGGCGAGAATGATGTCCAGGACGTCCGTCCCGGGCTTCGAATCGCAGGGATCCGCCTGCGGTGGCCTGCAATTTCAGAGACAAGAAACGGAATCAAGAACAGAAACACGAGAGAGATCTCCATCAAACTGAGGAAGATGAAGATGATGATGCGAAGGCGCCCGGGGGGGGGGGGGGGGGTGTTGGTGCGGCGCTGACCCGAGTTGCCAGCGGATGGGGACGGGCCGGACGTTGTCGCCGCCGGCGAGCTGGCTGAGGCGGCGCGGCCTGGGGCAGAACACGGCCTCCCGGCGGTCCACGCCCATGGCGGGGACGAAGGGTCCCATCACCTCCTCGCAGGCCACGAGCGCACCCCAATGGTTCATCCTGGACTCTCTCTCCCTCTCTCTCTCTCTCTCTCCCTACGCCTGCAACACCAGCGAAGACCCGCAGAAATTAGGAACGCCGGCGAACCAGCAACCTCGCCGGAGCCCCGCCGGAGAACCAGCGCAGAAGCTCACCGGATCTGCGAAAAAACGCAGAGCAGACGTGGGTATTCACCTCGCGACCGGAGATGGCGCCCTTTGGCTGTGCCTCTTCTCTCAGGCGGCGGTGGCGGAGACCAACGGACCACCCGGCGGGCGGCGGACGGCGGAGCATGCAGGTGCCGGAGATGGCGAAGGGAGGAAACAGTCGGGGAGGAGGAGAATAAATATACCACCACATCGGAATGAGGCACTGGCCCTCCATTAAAATATTAATATTAATAATAGTACACCGCAAAAAAAGGACCCCCTCGGGGACCACCCCACTACTTACGTTTCTTAATAAGGGTTTTTATGCAAAATTTCCATTTTCTTTGTGAATTTATAATTCATTTTCATTCAAGAAGATGGAAGATGAATTTATAATGGTTCTTTAAAGTTATTTTTAACCGGGCCTCGGATTAATTTTATTTAAGGCCTAATTTAAGGGTTAATATTTATTTATCCGGAATTTCGCGATAATACTGATTCTAACGGGTCCTGGTCTCAGATGCGATTTTTTTCTTTTTGTTTCCCTCACCGTTGGATATTACCGCTTTCTCCCCCACAAAAAGTTCACATGTTCTGATTCGGCCCAACTTTTTTATTATTTCGCTCAAGTTCCTGAAAAATAGGGCTGTGAACAATATACTTCTTTTTCTGGGGGTGGAATCGGAATTTAAGATAATTCTCCGCACCGATCGTAGAAAAGATCGTGGGTGGTGAGATCCAACGGACGGGGAGTCGCGGGGGGCCGGAGATAAGATCCTCGGGACGAGTGGTGCGGCGTAGTCCGGCGGGCTCGCTTGTCGTGGTCCACTCGTTTATTTTCATAAAAGCCCTCGGGGAAATTTTCGGAAAAACCCTCCGCACGTGGCCGCGGGGAAATTAAGATCGAACCGGTCTGGCGGCGGCGAGCATCACGTGCTCGCTTTAATGATACCTTCCTCTCTTATTCAGGATGGCCAACCACGGCCACCCGCCCCGGCGACGGTCGGGATGAACTGGGGTTGGGTGATCGGACGGCTGAGATCGATATTCCGCGCTAGTCTTGGAATGATTTTTGGCATAATATACTACACGAACCAGACCCTTTTTCGTAAATAGCCTCTGTCGCCCCACGTGGGTAGCCCTCCTCCGGGAGATGGGTCGCCGCACTTATCTCGGCCGTCCGATGAGCGTTGACCGACGCGGGGAAGGTGTCCAAATTGGCGGGGGGATGGAAAACTACAGGTCCGGAAATGGAAACATGTGTCAGTTTTTTTAATTTTATTTTTTATCGTAGCTATCTAAAATTAGGTTTTAAAATATAAATAAATCCAAAAGATTGGAGGGGTAATTAGCAACTCTGTCTGTCTGTCTGTCTGTCTCTCTCTCCTCTCAACCTTTTTGTTTGGAGACGCACCCAGCTTACTCCCAACGAAATGATTTAATGATTAGATTGTGATGCCTATAGTTTAGTATGGGAACCATAAGGTCTAGTACTTCAAATTTAGATGGGTAGTAGGTTAGCTCTAAGCTACTCTGGACCGGTTTCTCTATCATGTGTATTCCAATAGACTCCTATCCAACCTATCTACACAATGGCATCTTCTCAAGTACAACTTTCACTTCATGGCGAAATTTTATTTCACAATACTTGGATACAATGAATATACTTGGCTCTCATATTTGAAAGGAGTTTAGAAAAATTAGTTTCATCCCTAGATGTTAAATGATTGGCTTGAGATATCTTTCTTTATAAAAACTGAAATTCTAGTTCTAGAGATGTGCAAAAATCTCAACTTTCAAGTGCCTTGCATATAGCACTGAGTTATGAGCTGGTCATTGGGAGGATTTGTAAAATAAAAAGGGATAGTTTGTCCTTAATTTTCAAGGCCATTTCTTGTTTTTTTTTTCTTTGGTTCCTATAACTAGTGTGAACAAAATGGATAATTTGCTGGTGTTGCCATTTACATTTCATGCAACTCTAGATGTGTCACTTTTTCTGCCCTATGTCTAGTCACCAAAGGTTACTATAAATTGTTTTCACTATTTTCTTTCAAAGAAATATAATTTAAATTTAAGGATTTAGGATACAATTTATACGATAGATATAATGGATTATCTCTCCATGTTAAACATCAAGTTATTAGCTTTTCCTTTCTTTTTTATTAGCACTTCTTGTAGTGCTTTAATAAAAAATAATATTTAAGAGCTTGAAAACTTGACAAAGCTTTGGTGAAGTTACTATTGCAATAGAGCTTTCAAGAAAAATTCTACATAGTATTGAATGGATTGATGTGCTGTTCAGCCAATGTTTGGAAGCTCTTGTAATGGGTTGTATGTAGTCCCAAATTTGGTTGTTGGAATTCAAATATGTAAGTTTTGATATGTCAAATTTTTAAGTTTATTAAGTCAATTTATTCGGCAATTTTCAAAGTCAAGCCATTAGTTTGACCAGACTTTCATTAGGTTGTACTAAAGACGTGTTAAGGTGAAATTTATAGATTTTCTATTGATCTTTGATGTGTTAGGATACACTTGAACTTCGACCTTTCTAGCATTGACATATGCATCTACTCACTTTCCCTATCTAGCACAACTTTTATAAGTTGACACTCTTTCCCTCTCCTTAATTTTGGGTTGGCCTACAAAACTTTCTATGTAAACTCATTTTGTCTCTCCTTAATTTTGAATTAGTCAATACAACTTTTTAGGTTTCACATGCTTTTTCTTTCCTCAATTTTAAATGGTTAGAAAACTTTTATGAGTTCACACACTTTCTCTCCCCTCATTTTTTATTTCTTTTATGTTAAGTTTGCCTTTATTTTCAAATATATTTTGATGACGAATCTCGTTATTATATTATTCTTAGAAAATAATTTATAAAAAATGGACAACATTTGATGAAATATATTTATCAAGTTTAATTATGTTGATGTCGTTTGGCATGGATTTTGATATTACAATTATATGAGAAAATATATCATTAATATTTGATATTATTTACAAGATTATCATAAATACTTCATAAATTTCATGTAAATAAAAATATTATTTATCTTATGACATTATGTTTAACCTTGAGATTAAGTAAAATAATGAATAGGTGAAATGCTACATTTAGATAAATATTTATTTAAAAAATATTTAATAGGTAAATAATAATTATATTTTAAATTTATTTATCTATGATTATTTAACTATTTAAGTGCATATATTATTTATTATTCACATGCATCATTAAAAGAAAAAAAAAGTTTGAAATATCAAATGAGCTTTTGTGAGTCTCGAACCAAAAATCTGGACGATGATAGATTAATTGATTATGTGAAGAAAACGACCAATTTAACGTTCAAATCTAAAGATGAAGCTAACATGAAATTTGATCTTATATGAGAGATAAATTTTCAATTCAAATTTCAAATTGAAAGGACTAGATAATAATAAGATATCAAATTTATAATGGTTAGAGGTTGTTGTCACGTATTCTGAAAAATGGTAAGTATTCTAATTGACTTTTTGATTTGATTTCTAAAGCAAAATGTGAAAATCTCTTAGAAGACAACATCCTAAAATTAAATGAAACTAGGGAATTGAGGGAGTCTTCCAAGACTTGGATATGCATACATCTACTCTTGGTGTTTTTTTTTTCTTTATTCTCATGGAGGTTTAAATATCAACTTCAATTGTAGCTAAGTCTAGAGAGAAGTTGTGAGCATTACGTTCATGCATAACTTCCATACCAAGGTTAGCACGGTTGATAATATCAGCCCAAGTGTTAATAACACTTAAAATCTTTCTTATGATTAAGAAATATCATTGTCAAACTTCAATCGCATATAGACTATATCATTCTTCTTCATCAATGATTGATGATCAAGATAAAATTTGAATATTTTATAGAGGCTCTCTATCAAGCCCTAAGGTAAATGAGTAGTGAGTGGAGAGTGATTTTGGGCAAAGGCACGAGGTACTCTAAGCCTTATTTGACTTATAAGTCGAACTTGAGATATTAGGCTATTGATCCAATTAATTTCAATATGTATTCTTGAGGAAAATAGTGAAAAATTAGTAGGAAGGATCCTCTAAAATAGAAAGTAGTTAGGTGAAGGTGAATCAACATAAAAAGTTATTGTCTCATAATGAGAATTTACTAGAGAAGAGAGAAAGTAATCTTGTATGTAGATCATCACATAGAGTTATGTTAACATATGTGTTGACACATCTACTATCCAGAAATAAAATATGAGATTTTTAAAATATCAATTCATCCTCCCCCCTCTTAGTATTTTCTCTAATATTTAGATCTTTCAATTTTAATATTAATTTATATAGTAATAATTTTTCTTTTTATCTTCTTATGAACACTTGCAACATCAAAATCTTTCAGCCAATAGGTATAACCACTATATAGAAAATTTGAAAGGAATTCAGAAAATATCAATTCACCCTTTTCTTGGTTCTTATAACTTTCATCTAACCAACACCCATGAGTTTAGGAAAGAGGAGACACTAGGCTTGAGGGCTCCCCCTTAGAAATGATAATATTATAGAGTAGTGAATGCATGTTAATTAACTAAATAGATTAATTAACATACTAATTTCCATCAAAACTATACCATTATTGATATAGTCCATAAGCTAAAATGGCTATGGTGAAAAACACAATATACATGAACATACTAAAAGGTACAATCATGTCTTATAAATTTTCAGTTCATAGCCTAAATCTATTATCCAAAGAATCCTCCCTCTCCTTAGTTTTCACTAATCATTGCAAGGAAGACAACTACTATATATACTCATGGACTTGTCACTAGATGGCTAATGGTATTCACATTCCACTTAGGTGCTCACAAAAGTAGCAACTAAATTTCTGACATGTCATCATTTGCCCACCAACATTTTGAACTCCAACCCACTAAATAATTCATCATGAGATGATTACTCTTCCACTAGTTGTAATGTCTTTAGGCAAACAATAAACTAAATCTGTTATCAAACACAAGTCAAATGTACTTCATAGTTCAGCTTACCCCACCACTCAATGGTATGATACATCAATTCAAAAAAGTTGATGTGTAATAATGTCATCACAATTCTTTATGTTCAAAGGCTATTGAAACCAATTGGTGATGATGATTTTCTCATTGCAAACATGTTGAATTCCTTACATTGTTTGTTGTGGCGGCTTTGGAACAATTGTCGTATAGCTTATAAAAGGAAATAAGGACAATCTTGTATGTGCCATTGGCTCCCAACCCATGTGTCATCTCAATATCCAGAAACAGCTAGTACTTGAAGCACTTTCTATCATATCATATATTTTTTAAACACTCTATAAATGGGTATTAATATTATATAGATCTTATGAACTCGAATTCTTGGAATTGCGAGACTATTTTTTTTACATCATTTTGTTTTTTAAAATGGCTTTGCAGAAGGGATCTTCTTTGATCAAGGTCTGAAAATTATTTGAATGGAAGGGTGATAATTTTCATTTGATTAGAGATGCATAAGACCTTTACCTGATTCCATTTCAATGTCAACATAACTCAAAGATGCTTCCAGTTAGTTAATTATGACAGTGTATAAAAATCTCCCAATGAGATATGAAGTTCATTATTGTATGCAGACTATCAAGAAAAACTACATAGCTGGCTAACCAATCTAACTTTTAAATTACAAGATTTAGACACTATAACATTTTCAATCTAACTTTAAATCTTTTCACATGTATGTTGAAATAAACATTGAATAGTCTAATGACTATGAGATTGAATAACTAACATATAAAAAGGAGAAATTATATAATTTTCAATTATGACATCTAGATTTTTTTTAATGTTATCATCATTAAAACTGAGTTCAACATATTTATCTTAATAATTAAACTCACAACGGATATAGTTGAAACACTAATGGGCGAAGCAAATCCCAAGTGATAAAAATGGCGTAAACCTGACTTAGAAGGGATCGCGAGTTTCTGACGTTATTGGCCCAGCGTAATTGTTTGAGCCACAAGTTAGTGCGCAGACTGGTGCAAATTGGTGCACAAGATGACCAGTATACATACATGGGCCGGGTGACGCACGGTTGGTACCGGAGGAGGTCTAAGGGCACCCCGCAGCCGTGCGTAGGTGGAGGAACGCGCATGCAGCCTGGCACCGGCGAGCCCCAATAGGCTCTGCCGTACGCGGTCATGCAGGTCGAAATGGAGACCAATGGACAGATGAACGTGGGAGGGTGCATAATAGTGAGAGCCTGATGGCCTTCGAAAGGGTAGGGAAGACTGGAGAAGAACGTGGAGGGGGCTCTCATGCCGGGTGGAGGAGAGAAAGAAGACTTATCGGATGAATGATGTGTAGAAGAAGAGGATGAATGGGATAGAAGAAGAAGAAGAGGTAAATGCATCTCACAACAGATGCGAGCCTCTCGTTCAAGCTTTCTCTTGGGGTAGATGATCGGTGCATGACCAAGAACACCGGATTATGACCTGTTTACCCCTCTTCATTTTAGTCATCAGTCTACAACACAGGATTATAATTCCTTAAATGGTGCTCACAATGGACAGCTAAATATAAAAACAATATTAGGGATAATTATGTCCAAAGAAATAAATAAACCAGAGTAGTCAAATAATAAATAAAATATACGAAAATACCATTTAAATGCAAAGGTTTGACAATGAGGTTCAATGTCATAATTGTGCTCCTACCAATAGATCTAACAGACGAGGAACGTGGGGAATGGGAATAGAGGTGGTGAAAATGTGGTAGAAGAAGGATAAGGGACGTGGGGAAGAAGGGGTTGTTTCTCATCTCTTCCACATTTGATCTCTCACACAGTCTTTTCCTATTTAAAAAGAAAGGGAGGAGAAGGATAGTGTTAGTTTTGAAGATGTTCATTGATTTTGTTAGGTTTGTAAATCTCATTTAGAATTGAGAGGTCTATTTTGAGCACTCAACCCTAAAAAGGAAGACATGTTCAGCATAGAGTTTATGAAATATATATAATGGTCTTTTAAGATTCTCTTTGCATTTGTTCTTGCACTTTAAAGAAATCTTTAGTTCTCCTTGCGGTTGTAGGAGGATTTATCCAAACCATGTAAATCTTAGTGCAAAATTTTATCATACTGTTTCATTTGTATCCATTCTTGTCATCCCCATATTTTTTGTCTTGATTCTTTGGACTTATTCATAGTGTGTGACACATTTTGTGATTAATCTTCTATTGTGGGTATCCATACCCTTATGTTATCATAACAATTGCCACTATTATTGTCACCTCTCGCCTTTATCTCCTATGCCATTGCCTTCTCCCTTTGATTTACCCCAATTTCTATGCTTTCTTTCCCTCCACCTCACAAAAGTCAAAGGCTTAGTCCCCATTCGTTGTCAGTAAGTTCTCCTAGGCTGCAAAGTAAAATTCTCTTTCTTCATCTCCCATGAGCCCAACCTATGTACTCTCATAAAGCTGTATGTCTTGATTAATATATTTCTATGTAGCAACCTTACCTACCTTATTCTATTCCAACAATTATATGCGTCATAGGGAAAATGGTTGTACTCTTCTCACTTTATGCAGTGAGTCCGAATGAGAATAAAAATATAAATACTTAATGTAATAATCTGTGTAACACACAAGGGAATTTCTGATTTCAATGAACTTGATAGTATTGAATACTTGTCCACTTGTCTCTGGAAGCCTTTCCTGACTGTTCTATCACAACTTTAATCATGAGTTTCTTCCTCAAAGTAGTCACCTTTAGAATCCGCTCATCACCAGTTGTCTATCCTATGGCATATTTGACATAGAAATCCTTCAAAACACTAGTTTAAAACTACTATCTTCTATGTTCAAAGTTACTCTCCAGCAATATGATAACTTTTTTTCAAATACCTAATAAGACTTGAGGGAGTGATAGGTACAAGTTTACAGATGGGCTCAAGTAGGTACAGTGGTAAAGGGGCAAGTAAAATATAAAAGTTGATGCATCTTGCCCAATCTCCCTCTTGGAACTGATACTCTAAGCCCCTAAACACGAGACCTCTTTAATTCTTTGTAAGCCTAGTAAGGATGAGTTAAATATGCTTGAATATGGTCTTCATACCATAGTTATTATTACATTTAGGAGAAGAGGGTAATTAGGGATAATTGAAGAAACTAACCTAGGGGATCTAACAAGGGAAAACAAACATGGAATTCCTATCTTAACTCCAAAATAAATTATTAGGAAAAAATAAATAGATAAGTGAATTAATCTGAAATCATTTGGGTTGGTTGTCCTCTTCAAGCCATAAGGCTTCTAGGACAGTTCCCATTAATAAAGATATTTATGTTAATGGAATGTCGAGGTCAATCAAGATGGTGCTTGGGCCTAAATTGACAATACTAGCAACATACACATTTTGTATCAAGATGTTGGCTTCTAGGACCATAAGATGGTAGACATCTTGATACAAAATGTAACTAAAGTAGGCTTCTAGGTCAGTGCTTATCTACCCTAATTGACAATATGTTTAGGCTTGTTCTAGTTGGGTGAGTCAACTCACTATTTATAAAGTAGTGAATATTAAAACATGAAATTAACAAAACTTCAAGATATAAGGATTTTTCTGATGAGTTTGAATATGATATTGATTAACATTAAATTACCATTATGCCATTACAAGTTGTCTATTCCATTGTGAATATAAAACTCATCTTATTCAGTCAACATCTTTCCTAAATGGAGAAAGAGAAATAATAGATCTTGCAATCAGGCCCAAAATCATGTAAAATGTTATAAGCTTATACAAAAAGTATCAATATTTTTATTCTTAACATTACTCTTGTAGAATAAAATTAATACTTTATCTTTCTCTGATCTTCTGAACACCAAAAGTAGGAAGACTCCAAAAACCAAGAATTAAGAGTGTTAATTCTAATTCCACTACATCTTTTAATGCAGATTAAAGCAATCACAATAATCACAACACATTGAAGAAGGTCTTCTCATTTTATGGTTTAAAAGTCTTAGTATTTTGATTATTATTACAACATTTGGTAGTTTAATTATTATCTTAAGGATTGACTTAAATAATTTGTCAATAGGAAGATCTTAAACATTTTGAAGTATGTTTAAGTGGATAAAATAAATGTAGGCATCTAGACTTGAATATTATCTATCAAATAACACTATGAAATTTTTATGCATTTTATCTTGATTTATTTCATATTGAAATAAGTCTAAATCAGACAAATGTATTTTTTTATTTGGTCTGGATTTGAGGCAAACCAAATTTTCTTATTGGGCCTAACTTTTAAGGCCTATTGGATATGTTTGGGCCTGAATTAAAAATGAAAGGGATCTGATTCTTGGGAATAAATTTAAGGTGTAATGGATCCTTTATTGGGCCTGAATCACAGGCTTGGTGGATTTGCTTTTCTTGTGTAGGTTAAAAGGTATCTAATCTATAGTTTTCCATATCTATGATGGAACTAATGTTGAACACCATTTATCATATCTATGATTGAAATTAAAGTTGAACACTATTTTCCATGTTTGCCACCAAAATCAAAATCAAAATTTTTTGTTCATGCAATAGTCATTGTGTTTATTACATATAAAAATATAATTTTTAATTAAACCTATAAATATTTTATTAGTGTTATAATGAGTCTTAAGTTGATTATTAGAGATGAAGAGAATCACTTTTAATGAATTATAATTTTGTAAATTTTTTTATTTAGAATAAAAGAATAAAAAGAATATAAGATGAGATAAATGGTAAAATTTCTTTTTTATGTTTATCAACATTCTCTTTATGTTTATGTTTTCTTAATATTTTCAGAATAAATAATAAAAAATGTTTTGAGATATAAATGATTTTATCACGAATTAGATGAACATAGATGAGAAAAAAGGTTGAAAATAGATGAACATATGATGATTTTCAATGATTTTTGATATTTTGAAAATATTTGAAATGTAATGATCACGAAAAATATAAATAAATGAAATAGAAAACTAGTATGATTGTCAATCACGGTTATTTAGAAAGAAATAAATGAATTCGGAATTTAAATGCATTAAAAACATTAAAATAGGACTTGGCTATTGGTCAACGAGAAGAACACTTAGAAATTCATAAGGTAAAATATAAAAGTGAAATCAAACAAGAAAAGCTTGAATAAAAGTGTTTCCCTTCATTGTATGTCTCCAAGGTCGAGAAAAGATAATTTAAAGGGTTTTAAATTAATTTTTTAACTAATTTCTTACTCAAGAACACAAGAACATGAAGAACACTTCTTTAATTGAATAAAATTCATAAATAAATATTTTATGTTCAAAGTGTTGGAGCCATGAAGGCATTATATTTTGATGATGAAAAAATCAGAAAGGTCAATTAAGAATAATTATATCTAACAAATTATGCTTCAACAATACACATGTATGGCTAAATAGATAAATACATCATATATAAGCATGAAATACATTATGATACAATATATGAAATCATACACATGAAGCATGAATGTCATGATTTCAAGTTTACAATTGATAAGTTAATCAATGAACAAAATTCTCACGACATGAATCTTAGTTGCCGAATCATAAGATCATGATAAATCTATCATATTGAATGCTATTTTACAAAAATGTCATTATTTGTATAAATCATGATAATCAAGAAAGTAATAATTTGATGAAGAAAATCAATGAGTTTAGATAAATTAAAATATGGATATAAAAGCTTATTCAGGTATCTACAGACCTATGATTTTTCTTTATAATAATTTGATAATTTATATATATGAATTAGTCAAATTTTAAGTCATGTAAAATTCACTGAATAAGATTTTCAAATATACATTCAATATATGTTGAAAATCATACAGATCAATCTCAACATAGATTTTATGGTTTGAAAAATTAAAATTGAAGCTCCTAAAGTATAATTACATCTCATATCTTTTTTGACTGAATTTGGATATCATTTGTGTGAAAAATTATTACTTCCATAGTACATGTTTTGTAAGACTCACAATAGAACTTATTGGATTTTTATGGGGCTTCTATGAATTGACCACTATTAGAAATGAACATTAAGTTCTAAAATATTAATGCGTTGATTTCTTTAGAAGTTATTTGAACTAACAAAAGGACATAATATATTAGATTCACACAAGTTTTGAATTTAATCTCATTTTAAGTGAATATAGTCATTGGATATCTTGAAAATTTGTGAACAACCTATACTTGATTTATGTATAAATATTACTGATCTCTAATAGGAAGAATTAATCTTCAATGAAAATATTTATTATCTCTTCTTCTATTTTGTGATCTTCAAATAATGCATTCATGAAGAAGACAAAGAGGAGATGATAGGTGATAAGTCTTAATTATCATGAGTTAATAATCTAGTGATATGATAGTTTTAGCTTTATCTCATGATAAATGACTTATTTTTGTGCTAAATTGTGAAAGTGATTTATAGTTGGCTAATATGAATTTTTGATTAATTAAATGATTTTATAATCCTATTTTATTGAGATAAAGGAAAAAAGAGTAAAATAAAAAGATTAAGAAAAAATGAAAAAAAACCACCGGCTAGCCGAGCCCACAAGTGGGTTGGAGGCCCAAGTTGAGTAGAGCTATGGAGCGGCTAAGGACTACGAGCTTGAAGCTCAAGTAATTGAAGATGTGGACCACGAGCTCAAGGCTCAAGTGGCTAACGTGTGCATCGCTCCCCTTTCATGTCACCGGTGGCCAGCCGGACGTGAGGCAAAAAGTGGTCATAGACACGTAGATGAGATGTACCTATTGATGGCTAAAGGAGCCATTAGTCTATATTTGCATGAAAATCGATTAGAAAATTGATGTGGGACTAAACATATTGCTCTAACTTTCTCTATAGGATTATAAATGCCCAAAATACCCCTTCATTACCATGATGAAAATATCCTTATGACTTCACATCGTAAGTGTATTATCGTATTTATTTTATTTCTCTATCTTGTAGGTGGGGAACTAGTGAAGAAATCGTGATTTTCGGTGAGCAATTAAGCTACAAAAATTACTAAAATCTTAGCAAAAACTTAGTTAACACGATTTGCGGAGCATCATGGCTAAAATTGATGAATGATTTTGGACAAAATATTACGAACTTAATGAGAAAATCATCTCCAATTGATCGATGAACAAGCCATCATTAGGAAAAGGACGATTCATCGGGAGATAAGTTGCCACCTCCTATGAGCATATTATATGCGATAAAGGGCCTCTTACTACACTAACTTGAGGACGGAGCCCCTTAGATGTACCCATCTCCATCCAGCTTACCTCTGTGGGGTGATAACTACTAGAGGGCTGCAAGTCACTATTTTTCTATTCTACTAGGTGACAGCCGCTGGAAATGATTTGATAACACATTTCATTAATTTCTAGAATTTACAAAAGAATCTAGAGATTGCCCACATCGTCTTTGTCCAAGGAGAGCCTTCAAGGCTTTGGACATTGCACTAATTACTTCATGAACATAGAATTTCAGTGATCGCCACCGCGAGTTCAAAACTCTATTTTTCCTACTTTAAACTTCATTTTTATTCAAATTAGTAATATATAGCACGATTTCAAGTTTCAATATCCTTTGTCATTGAGTTAGGATTCTTCAGGCTTTTATAGAACTTAATTTGACCCATTAATTCAATGGTAATCACTTACAAAAGAATTGTAGGTTGAAATTTCATTTTCGCTTAATTCGTGTTCTTCTGGCATTGACATCACCCTGATGTTATAGCCTTATTTTCTTTTTGCAATTTTTTAAATATATTATATTTATCATTTAATTAAAAAATCATAAAAAATATTATTCTATTAAAAAATTATAAAATATTATCCGATATTACATTACATCCCTATGATTGACTTGGAAATTTCTCACTATTTTTGGAACCATTTATTAATTTATAACTAATTTATTCATTTTGATATATATTTAAAATTTCAAAATTGGTCTTTTCTAGTTTATAAATTTTAAATTTGTGTGATTTATTATACAACGTTTAAGTCACGTTAATAGATTAGTTGGTTGCTCATTAATTCAAGAAGGAACAAATTTGAGAAAAGTATTTAAGATATTATTTATCCTTGAGCTGAGCTTAATGAGAAGCCTTCAAGTCTTTATATTAGCTTATAGAAAAAATAAAAAGACTAAAGTATAATTTTTTAACCACTAGTCTTTCTATTGTTGTAATAGTTTAGAGTATTTAATATATACCTTCTAAACATACTTGAAAGATGTAAGGGCTAGGTGAAATATCAAGAGGGGGGTAAATTGGTATTTCTATAATCTTATATTTTCTTTTTAAATCACAGAAGTGTTGACATATGTGCTAACATAGTTTTTTATGATTATCTATGTGTGAAATTTTTTTCTCTCTCCTCTAATGAGTTCTCTTATTATTTTCTCTCCCTCATAGATGAGACTCAAAATTTTTACACTGATCTACCCCTCATTTGGCTACTTTTAGTTTTAGAGAATCTTTCCTACTATATTTTACTATTTCCCTCAGAAATACACACAAAACATTATAAGATTAGTGACCCAATAACTTAGGTTTGATCTTTGTAGAGATCTAGCCCCTTCTAGGTTAACTTGGGCTTAAAGCATCTCGTGCCTTTATACAAAATCACTCTTCCCTCATAACCCAATTGTCTTAGGGCTTGAGAGAGAGCCTCTTTAAAGAATTCAAACATTTCATTGATCACCATCAACTTATGAAGAAAAATGAAGTAGTTTGCACGTGTTTGAAGTTTTACAGTGATGTTTCTTGGTCATGAGAGATATTCTTCTTAGTAGATTGAAGTAGAATACTTATTTTTTATTTTACAACTTTGTTTTCTTATTATGCATCATCTTCTAATATATTTCTATGATTCACTTGAGAGATAAAATTAGAAGGTTAGTTCAAATATTTACTATTTTTCAGAACACGTAGTAATGACTTCTAACCATTAAGAATTCAATAACTTGATATTCTTTGGTTTGTTCGATTTGAAATTTGAATTAAAGATTTTTCTCTAATAGAAAAATACTTTTTATGTTGATACCATCTTCAGATTTGAACATTGAAATGGCCATTTTCTTCACAAAAGTAGCCAACATGTCACCATCCATATTTTTAGTTTGAGACTCACTAGAGTCTATTTAATATTTCACACTATTTTCATTGTCTTTTCATGATGCACTGAAATGGTCAAATAATTATAGATAAATGAATTAAAAGGATAACTATCATTTATCATCTCATTTACTTATTCAAATATTTATTTTCTAACAAGTACTTATTTTCATAAATGTGATGCTTCATTTATTCATCAAATCAATTAATCTTAAGGTTTAATCCCATAGATTAATTAGTTAATAATAATATCACAAGATAAATCATAGATTTAATAAATAAAATATATTAAATATTTATAATAATATTTTGAATAAAATCAAATATTAATAATATATTTTCTCATTAATTGTAATATCAAAACTTATGCCTAAAGGCATCAACAATACCTAGTTTGATATAGTTTTATATGCTTGTGAGTTCAAATCAATGATTATTTATTTGATCACTTGGGGAGTTGTCTTGTAAAAATAATGGTGTAGGGCCTCCTAGAACCATGAATCTAGAAGAGGGTGTCTAAGTGAAATCCTAAGGAACTTGGGCCCGTAGAATCAACAACTAAGATTTGAACAATCAATTAGTGAAACTTAAGGGCAAATGGCATCCTTGGAGAGTTGACGACCACTATAAAAATAGTGTGCCCATTTATGAGATTAATTGATTTGATGAATAAGTGAAGTGTCATATTTATGAGAATAAATATTTGTTGGAAAATAAATATTTAAATAGGTAAATGAGATAGTAAATGATGATTATATTCTTAATTCATTTATCAATGATTATTTGACCACTTATGTGTCGCCATTTAATTATTAGTCACATAAATTATGAAAATAAAATAAAATAATTAAATATTAAATGAGCTCTTGAAAGTCTCAAATCAAAAATCTAGATTATGACATATTGGCTGCTTATGTGAAGAAAATGATCATCTCATTGTTTGAATTTGAAGACAATGCTAATAAGAAAGTTGCTCATTTATAATAGACAAATCTCCAATTTAAATTTCAAATTGAATAGATTAAGGAATAAGAAGTTATTAAATTTAAAATGGTTAGAAGTCATTGCCATATCTTCTAAAAAGTGGTAAGTATTTGAACTAACCTTATGCATTTATTTATCAAGCAAAACACAAAAATATATTGAAGGATGATGCCCAAAAAGTAAAAGAAGTTTGGGAGATCAGAAAAAAGCATTCCATTTTGATCTACCACAAAATATCTCTCTCAAGATCAAGTAACATCACTATCAAGCCTCAATCATGTATAGATTACTTCATCTTTTTCTATCAATTGTTGTTGAACAATGAAACACTTGAATCCTTCAAAAAGGCTCTTTATTAGGTCTTAGGATAATTGGGTTGTGAGGAGAGAGTGTTTTTAGCTAAGACACTAGGTGTTCTAAGCCTAGGTTGACCTAGAAGAGGTTGGATATCTATGGAGATCGAACTTGAGTTATTGGGCCGCTGATTCTGTGAAGTTTAGCGTGTATTTCTAAGGGAGATAGTAAAATTTGGTAAGAAGGATCTTTTGGGATTGGAAGTAGTTAGGTGAGAGGTGAACTAATATAAAAAAATTTAGTCTCATTTGCAAAAGAAAAAAAATCGTAAAAGAACTCATTGGAAGAGAGAGAAAGAAAGTCTACACGTAGCTAATTACAAAGAACAATGTTAGTACACATGTTGTTACCTTTGCGATTTAGAATGAAGATTCGAGATCTAAAAATACTAATTCACCCCCCTCTTGGTATTTCACATAGCCCCTAGATCTTTCAATTTGGGCCACATTCCATGTTGTCTTGGGCCTTGAAGCAATGTGACCCAATAATGCCTTGCTATAAATAAAATATTATTTTTATATTCATGAAAATAATATAAAGTACATTTTAACTTAAAACACTTTATTAAAAGTTATTATAATTCAACAAAAATAGTAAAACTTTAAAAAACATATTATCATCAAATATACTTCATCTTAACCAAATTTATGCAACATTACATAGTTTTTCTCTCACTATGCATATAAAACCAAACATTATCATTGTTTACCACATCCATGACTAAAATTAAAGTCCAACAAATATTTCACTTATTTTTGATTAAAATTAAAATTGAATATCATTTTATGTACCTATTGAAAGATTTAAAGGCTATGCAAAATACTAAGAGGGGGGGGGGGTAAATTGGTATTTTGAAAATCTTAAATTTTTTTTCAAGATCCTGGATGTGTCAACACATATGTTAACACAACTCTGCATGATTATCTATGTGTAAAAGGGTTTTTTCTCTTTTTCAGCGTGATCACTATGAAGCAATAGCTTTTTATACTAGTTCACCTCTCACCTGATTACTTTTAGTCCTGGAGGATACTTCTTACTGGTATTCTACTATTTTCCTCAGAAATATACACTGAACTCTATAGAGTATCTAGCCCCTTTTAGGCTAAATAAGGCTTAGAGCACCTCATGCCTTTGGTCAAAATCACTCTCCACTCACTACCCAATTACCTTAGGACTTGAAGGAGATCCTCCTTGAAAGATCAAACTTTATCTTAATCACTAACTATTGATAAAGAAGGATGATGCAATCTATTTATAGTTGAAGTTTGTAGTGATGATTTTTGATTGTAAAGAAATAACTCATTGTAGATCAAAGTGATATCATTGTTGTTAATCTCTCCAGATTTCTTTACTTAATGCATTGTCCTCCAATGAATTTCCACATTTTACTCGAGAGATAAAATTAGAAAGTTAATTCGAATACTTACCATTTTGTGAAACGCACAACAATGATCTTTGACCATTACAAATTTAATATCTTGCTATTCTCTAGTTTGTTTGATTTGAAATTTGAACTGGAAATTCGTCTCTCATAGATGAATAATCTTCTATTGCTATTTTATTTTTTTTAATGATCCACGTGATTAATAAATAATAGCTGCACTTAAATGGCTAAATAATCATGGATAAATAAATTAAAAACATAACCATCATTTACCTATTAAATATTTATTTTCTAACAAATATTTATCTATATGTGACACTTTACTTATTCATCATCTCATTCAACCTCAAGGTTAGTCATATTATCATAAGATAAATAATAGATTTATTTGCATGAAATTTATGAAGCATTTATTGTAATCTTGAGAATAATATTAATCATAAATTATATATTTTTCTCATAAATTTGTAATATCAAAATCTATGCCAAGGGCAACAACACCTATGAAATAGAAATGATTAGTTTCATCACCAGGACTAAATCTAATGATAATTGATATTTTTATGATTTTAAACTTGAAAGAACCTAAAGGGGATTAAAGAAATAAAAATAATTAACATAAAATCTAGAAAAAGGTATCACTTCCACCACCTTTGGGTCCAAGATATATTGGTACACATTTAGGCATTTGGGAGCATAAAAATCAACTATTATTGATGCACTTCAATGACTCATTCACATTGAACTCTACACAAAGAGAAATAAAAAGTATAAAACTTCTGATAAATTAGAGGTTGAATACCATGAATGATAAATAGCTTTCACTTTGTATTTAAAGCATATAAGTATTCAAGATGCATATGAAAGTTAAATATATAATAGATTAGATGTGGCTAATCTTGTTGACATTTCATAGTCATGAATCTAAAAGATGATTATATGTAGGATCTTGAGTAGAATTGCTAAATGTGATGAAAAGGTGCTAAACTTAGAAATTTAGTGTAAAATATAAGAAATGAATAAATCCCAAGGGTGGATATTTTTGAGAATGGATGTAGGTCAAGTGGACTGAAGTAATATAAAATTATAATATGATTTAATCAATGATTATCACTAGACAATAAAATTATTTAGAGACTTAAGATTTGATTGAAAAAAAAGGCTACTAATTCACTCACCTTCTTGATGTTTAGGGTATTGCGATCATGATCGATCGATCCACGATCATGATCATGGAAAATGATCGTGATCACAATCACGATTTGAGTCGTTGATCAATCATCGATCGATTGGTGGATCGATGGCTATAGTTGACCATTTGTTAGATGATGACTTCTCATCATTCAATGGTAATGATTCACATTGATGAGAGAGAGATTAACTCTCTCTCTCTCTCTCTCTCTCTCTCTCTCTCTCGCTTGCTCTCTCACTCTCGACTCTCATTACTCCCACCGCCACCAACTTCACTGTTGTTGCTAGCTTCTCTGCCACCACCAGCTTCACCACCATCGCCTCTCCCTCCCTCGCTCGCTCTCTCTCTCTCTCTCTCTCTCTCTCTCTCTCTCTCTCTCTCTCTCTCTCTCTCTCTCTCTCTCTCTCTCTCTCTCTCTCTCTCTCTCTCTCTCTCTCTCTCTCTCTTGCTCTCTCTCTCTCTCTCTCTCTCTCTTGCTCTCTCTCTCTCTCTCTCTCTCTCTCTCTCTCTCTTGCTCTCTCTCTCTCTCTCTCGCACTTGCTCTCTCTCTCTCTCTCTCGCTTGCTTGCTCTCTCTCTCTCTCTCTCGCTTGCTCTCTCTCTCTCTCTCTCTCTCTCTCTCTCTCTCTCGCTCTCTCTCTCTCTCTCTCTCTCTCTCTCTCTCTCTCTCTCTCTCTCTCTCTCTCTCGCTTGCTCTCTCTCTCTCTCTCTCTCTCTCTCTCTCTCGCTTGCTCTCTCTCTCTCTCTCTCTCGCTTGCTCTCTCTCTCTCTCTCTTGCTCTCTCTCTCTCTCTCTCGCTTGCTCTCTCTCTCCCTCTCTCTCTCTCTCTCTCCCTCTCTCTCTCTCCCTCTCTCCCTCTCTCTCTCTCTCTCTCTCTCTCTCTCCTATTAGGGCTTCTTCAGAACTGATCGAGCTGCTGCCAACCTCACTGCTGCTGCCTCTCCCTCCCTCTCTCTGTCCCCCTCTTGCTCTCTCTATCATCTGTCGATAGGGCTTCTCTAGAACCCCACCTTCACTACCACCATCTCTCTCTCTAACTCTTAGAGGTGGACAGTGCTGCTGCCAACTTCATTGGCATTGCTTCTTCGTCCCTCTCTCTCTCATCAATAAGCTTTGTTTGATTTCTTATTTATTTGTTTTGTGATGTGACCATGTTTTGTTAGTAATGATTGTTAATATATATACACATATTTTGAATCTATATTATCATTACTTTAAAATGAATATTTATGTAATGCATAAGTCAGATAAAAATTTTGGTGTAATATATCTATTTTGTTGTATTGTAGTAAGTTTAAAAGTGAACTACATTTAATATCACTATATATATGACTTAATAAAGTTAAGATTTATGGCTAATATATCTTAGAAAATATAATTTATGTGCATCTTAATAAAGTTGTTAGGCCTAATATATTAAAACTAATATTGAAATGTATATTAAGCATATATTATTATAAAATATTTATTTATTTATATGTAATATACATACTGTATATATTTATATCAAGAAATTTGACCTAATATATAGATATATATCACACAATGTAGTATACATATTTATACATAATATTTTTATATATTTTTATACATATTACATTTTTTTTTTCATTTTAACATAGGCCTAATATGTATAAGTATATATTATGACTAAGTATCTATAGCAATGTATATTTTTATATATTTCATATATTCTATATGTCATATTTATATTTATTTAATACATCTATATATAATACTTCAGTATAGTTTAAAAGAATATAAACTGATGATCAATCAACCATGATTGATCAACTCATCATGATCGACCATCAATGATCAGTGATTTTGGCTAATTAGATCTTCAATCATTTTGATTGAATTGACAATCAATCATGATCACAATACCCTATTAATGTTATGTTACCACTTTAAAATCTACAGTACTATCACAACATTTTTTGAATATGAAGTAACATCCTTGAGGGGTACATCCATATAGTGGGCACATCAAGATTAAACCTTGAAGGATATTCTATCCATAGACCACATCTATTTAATTAGTATAATTTTAAATACTAGAAAACTGTGGATAAAACTATTTATTTAGGTAACAGATTATTATCATGAAAAATATTAATTTTTTCAGGAGTTAGGAGGATCTAACTTTTGCAAAATTATGATGTAATTTTGTTAACGCTTATCATAAAAAATGTCAGATTTATAATTAAAATTTGTTATAAAAAGAAATTCTTGCGATTCACACTTCCTCTTGGTACTACGATGCCCCTTAGAGGCAATTGTGTGAAGGAACAATGTGTGTGGGTAAAACTTGCCATTACGAGGTAAAGATTGGCCACGTGGAAGTGAGTGAAACATCGTGAGGAAGAATCACGTGTATGTGGTACATGTTGGTATGGCGTATAACAATACCAACATAAGTTGGTTGCACGGAAAGGTGCAGAACCATTGGAACAACCTGCACATATGGTGTGTGGTGGTACGCTATGAAATGATGTTGGCTTGGGGAGTAGCTATGTGAAGGACCATGACACCATGTGGAGAAGTGCCACGAGCACATGTAAGTGGTATGGAACAATGCAAGCATGGGGAGCGATCATGAAGAGGTGAACGTCATGCTAGGTGGAGGAACATCGATGTCACATGCTCGCCTAGTGTCCGACCAAGGCAGAGTGGAGATAACGTGGAGATCAGTCTCCTTTGAAGATCAATCTCTAGGTTAGAAATTGTTGGAATGTGGAGAGTGATCTTCACATATAAGGGGCGTGGGTGTCTTTTGTCCCTATTTATTAACTCTAACCTTGGGAAATAAGGGGGGAACCCACTTCTTCTTTAGTGTGCGCTGGAGCGATGAGAGCCAGGTGCAATGTACCCCCCCATCTATCTTCTGTCGTTTCCCCTATACTCGGTATCTATGAAGGCCGATACTTTGATGCCAATGTTGGTCGTTGAATTACTAGGCCATGGAAGGAGTACTAGGGGAGAAGAAACGTCCTACCACTTGGGAGCCTTTCACAGTTGTGTGGATGTGAAATGTGGAGGGTACGGAGATTTTCGTGCATAATTCTTTTCAAGCTATGCAACGTCTATAATATGCCGTCTAATTTATTTCCTTACAACCACCGATCTAATGAGATAATGAAACAATAAGGAAAATTCGTTACTCACGAATAAAACTTGGTTTGTATGACATGATATCTCAAGGCTCATCAGTATATTTGAGAACATTTAATGTTTCATTAGGAAGAAACCCTTTTATTATAACTTGTTATCTTTCTATAAGCATTTACTGATTGGTCAGCTGAGTTGCAAACTAGGGATTTTAAACCATAAATAACTAATAAAGTAAAATTTTTTCTGATTAAATGTTTTAACTCAAACACCAAAAAGATAGATAGTTCAAGATGTAGAAGATTGCTCCTTGTTAACGAGGGATGCCCAGAAGCGGACAGGAATTTCCTATACGCTTAATAGCGGTTTCCGGTTTCCAGGTTATGAACTGTGGGCGCTCCGCTGGCTGGTCGCCCACTCCGCCCCACCACACTTTCCTGCTCTGTCTTTCTCTCTCTATCTCTTATAACGTTATGGACGGTCCAGGGCTTTAAAAACTCCCTTACCCCTCCCCACTAACCCAAAATCTCTCATTCTCACACTGATTGGCCGGTTTCCCATTAGATTTCCTCTCGAGTCAGCGTCCAGAAGTTGAAACAGAGGAAGCGATCGAGGAAGAAAGGTCCAAAGCCAGGCGGGGAGATATTCCCAGGCTGTAGGAACTCCTAGCAGCTACGGCTGCAGGGCGAGGAACCGGCCCCGGAGACGAAGATCTGGTGCAGCCATGAGGGTCAGCTGTAATGGCTGCCGAATCCTTCGCAAGGGATGCAGCGAGAGCTGCACCATCAGGCCCTGCCTGGAGTGGATCAAGTGCGCGGAGTCCCAGGCGAACGCTACCGTTTTCCTCGCCAAATTTTACGGCCGCGCCGGCCTCCTTAACCTCATCAATGCCGGCCCCGAACACCTCCGCCCAGGTACGATCCCGGGGCTTCGCTGTTGAAATGGTAATCTATGGTTCCTTAGGATTAAACGAGATGGGAGTACACTGCTCACTGTCATTCATCGCATCCCTCAAACCCACCCTAAGAACCGGGGGTGGTCAGAAAAGGATCTAATTGGAGGCTTTTCGTGAGGATGCAGCTATCTTTCGATCGCTACTCTACGAGGCATGTGGCCGGATCGTCAACCCTATCTACGGTTCCGTCGGACTCCTCTGGTCAGGGAGGTGGCAGTTCTGCCAGGCCGCCGTCGAAGCCGTCCTTAGGGGCGGGCCTATCATGCAGGTACCCGCTGACTTCGACTCCAGATCCCAAGCTGCTTTTCTCCAGAGGGTTTCGTCCTACGACATCCGCCACGTCTCCAAGGCCGCCGCCGGGGGCACCTCTGCCTTCGATCCTAAAAAGGTCAACAAGGCCACTCGCGCCCGCTTCAAGCGGTCGGGTAACCGCGTCTTGGAGGTCCTCTCTGAACCCGTTGCAGATTCCACTGGGTTCCAATGGTGCCACCCTGCTGAATATTGGCGGGAGCCGAGCAAGGACTCTGCCTCCGGCGCTGTGGAGGTTCTATTGGTCCCTGCCGAAGCTGCGGGGGGGGAGAGCAGGGAGAACGAGAGCATCTTATCTCTCGAGACGGTGGAGGCGTCTACGGTGGCGAGTCAGAGCGACGTGGAGCTGGAGCTGACGCTGGGCTACGAGTCCGTGCAACAGCACCACAGCCCATTCCGCGGAAGCAGCAGCAGCAGCAGCAGCGGCAGCTTTGGCCGCCGTGCGGAGGACAGCCCGACGCGAGCTGAGGCAGCGTCTGAACGGTGCCCTCGCGGGGCCTTTGACGGTGCATCCGTGGGCTCGGATAGGATGGATCTGGGGCTTGATCTGTCTGCCTGATCGCGTGTTTCCCGGGGTCATGAGATCATATCTTTTCACATTTTGGTTAAGTTTCCTCCTTTCTTCCCTCTTTTACCTATCTTGCATTCATCGCATGTATAGATTACAGACGCTACTTTTTTCTTTTTCTTCTTCTATCTGCTGCCGTATTTGTGGTGGGATTGACGGGCTCGTTATTCATCGATATATTAGTATGGAACAATCATTTAACTGTTGAGAGTTCCATTCGAAAGCCGGTACGGATATCTGAGACGATCACTATAACACGAGACGGTGATGTCAGCGCTGAGGTCTCCGTACTGTCTCCGTTCTCCGCAGAATCATTTTCGGAGGAGGCTGAGTCAAGGAGAGATTTCACAAACGTCTGCGTGAGTGAGAAAGCATAAGGTCGGAGGACAGTATCGAGGGATGGATTTCTGAGTTGCTAACTGATACCTTACTTCGGCTCTCTTATATAAATTTTCTTAATTTATTTACGTAAATTATTTTATCCAGTTAATTCATCATGTGTGAAGGCTAAGCTATTCATCGGTTGCTCCTTACCGCCATTTGTATCTATTTCTTCCCAACAATCCTAGGCGGCGATGTCTGTTTGGCTCTCTCCTAATGATCTATTTTCCTAAGATTTTTTTTTTCGAGTTCTCGGTTGCAACATCACCCTCTACACCCTCGCGTCTCGGGCCTCTATCTCCCAAAATAATTTGGATTTTTAGTCGTTTTTAAAAATTTATTCGCTGAAATTGAAACTTATGAAATATTAGGAGCATATTCATAATTTTTATCGAAGAGTCAGCTGTGAGACTGAAGCCCCGCCGCCATGAACTTTTCAGAGAGTGAAAGACAACGACAAAGAAAATATAATGGTCAGTCGATAATCGGCAAATTTTACAGGAGACTAAAGCTATTCAATAACACAAAATTCCCCTATTAATAATCAATATGTCAAGAAAAATTCGAAATATACGACGTTGAGATGCCACCGACAGTCATGATTGCCGACGCCAAACCCCAACCCTATTAATATAAGATTGTATGGTCTCTATACCCACTTGGAGGCTGACACGAAGACGAACATAGGTGCAAAGCCTATAGTTCCCTTTGATATCCTCACGTGTGAGACTTGCATTCATTCCTTCCGAACCTCAGTCTTTGTTCTGCCTCTAGACTGCTTATTTAGGAAACAAACGAGCAAGTCCGATCTGATCCCTCACACTCTGAAATCCCATATTCACTCTTCATAGTTCTACTGCAAGTTACCATTGAAATAAAGTAAACCCCCATTGGAAGCTAATACTTTATCATGAGGCCGCGACCGGTCATCGTGTGAAATGGTGGTAATAAATATAACATAATCGATGACGTAATCGATGACGCATAGAGATGGACGGCCATTTCTAAGACCTCTCTCTCCTCGGAAGACTTCGCCACCTGTCCGCGGCACACTCTTCTAGAACGCCAAGGATTAAATACGGCGGTTTGAAAGATTATCGTGTTGTAGAAATCGAGGGCTAGTACGCTGGTTAATTAGCTGTTCTGTGGGTGGGCCTTCGTCCACCCAGGTAAGGGGAAGGGAGGAATTCCGGTCCCCGGGATGCGAGATTAAAATAAGCTCCTCCCTCTGACTTAAATCTGTGCATCGTAATAATGAACGTTGATTCCCTAAATTATAGTTTCTCGTCTCTCCTCCTCCCCCCATCCCCATCGGTGTCTTAATTTATTGGGTCGTTGAGCTGTGACTGCGGCGGTGAGGTTTCTAAGGCGCGTTGTTTAGTATAGCGTGTGGCGGCCACGCGCCGCAGGATTTGAATTAGACGCCCACGCCCAAGGGCCTCCGCGTCTACCTCAGGTATTCGCCAACTTGGGAGCAGTGAGGAACGCAGAATCAGATTGGTCTGTCAGAGGGACGAACTCGAACAGGGTTTTGAAATAAAAACTGTTTATTGCTGAGTATGGTGTTAGAAATAAGTGTGGAAGAGAAAAAGGAATTTGTATAAAATTGCATGATAGAAAAACCATCCCTCTCCGTCGTCGGTGTTGATCGACAATACAGGATGCAAAGCCTTCACCTGCTTCTTTTACTTTCCTTCGTCCCCTCCTTCTGGTTGCTACCGAACAATAAAAATTAACCGGATCAACAGCAGCTGAATTTTACGAAGTCATGTACAGCAGTCGAGCTCCGGTTTTACGCTATGAAGTCGCGAGAGGCGCATCCTTTTGTATTAGTGAGAACTAACGTTTAGGGGCATCCATGAACAATAAGATGGTGATTTAAGTACCTAATCAGATACACAAATATTAATAGATGTAATTTTACATAAGAAGGCAGGGATATATGCGCATATTTATTCGATTCACAAGAATACTTGATCGGGGAAATAATTCAGAAATCAGATACAGCTACGAGATCAGGAAATGGTGTTTTTAGGAAAAATCACAATTTTTACTTTCATGGGTCAGGAAATAAGCTTCGCAAGACATAATTAATATTTTTTGTGTTGATTTACCGAATTAAAATTACCAATACGGGGCCATTTCCCATTTTCTATGCAAACTCAGAAGGGTTACAACAAAGATGGCTCGATTGCTCGTCTGTCATCGCACTCGCTTAAGATGACGCTGTTCTCAGCTGTCAACAACTTATTGAACGAAGCGGTCATCTTTTATCGGTCACCGAGGCTCGACCTATAATGGACTCGTTGAGACTGGGGAATCTATGTTATCGTGCATTTGAAATAATGGACGGTGCGTGCGCCCGGTGTTGCCGTCCACCACGTACGCTGCACCGGAGAACTCGTCACGGCTGACCTCATTACTTAGGATTGTCTCGCTTGGGGTTCCATGACTAAAGGCTGAGGGTGTCCGGCCAATGGACTCAGTTACTGGCAACGCTCCCCCTACATGCTTGAGTTTTGATTTATCTTGATGTTCGCGATGGATGTATCGAGAAGGTGGTGGAGGTTAGCGGATTTGTTTCTCTTTCCATTACTTTAGGCCCACAATCTCGTCACTCGATTTCACCTTAATACCACCCCTTTAGAGGGTGTCGGGGGAAGAGAGAAACATTAAGGGCTGAATGAGGTTGCTATTGCTTCAATGGAGAGGGCTGCCTTGGGGGGGAAAAAGTAAAGAAGGTGAACAGCCTCTCGTAAAAAAAGAGGTGACTTGGCCATGTGAACATGTATTTGGTTAGCATATCGGTAATCCAAGCTGACGAATGCAGTATGTTCTGGGGTGCAATTATAAACAAGATGCAGCCACGAAGAACTATAAATTTCGTCAGGTTCATCTACTGTATCTCTTATTCTGAGTTGGAGCAGCAAGAATCTCTTTATCGTCAATTTCAGACGGGTGCATAGACTTCGTCTGCCGGATTGACACGGTTTCTTCTCGATGACGCAGGGGATCGTGGTTCCTTGCTTCTCTTATGCCCTAGATGAAGGTCCCAGTTGAAGAGAGAGTAGTCTGTCATGTTGGATGTCGAGAGTCGGGAAAATCGTAGTTGAATGAATTAGCTTCATGGCCGTCCACGAGGTGGAGAGAAGGTGACACTCCAGTCTCTCGCTCGTCTAACATCAATGGGAATGTTGATTCCTCTCCTTCTTCCTCTATCTCCATCTCTTTATTAGGCAGTTGAACCGTGATTCATTAGGCTTTCTCTAGTCAAAAATAGGCTTCGTGCAACAGATCTGTGAACATATATACACCAAATTACAATAAAAATATATGGGTTCTTCAGTAATAATGCTTTCGAGCTACATCACGCGCACAATGTAGAAAAGCAAACAGCAAATAAATCCGAAAACTAAGATAGGGCATCGGGGACCCAGGGATTTGTCCAATCCAGCTTTAACAACAGATCGATGAAGATAGAGCCATGTGTGGTGCTTCACGGAGTGTTCCCCCAACCCCGCAACTTGGAGTCTGTCTTTTAAGATCCGTGGAGTTTCCGTCCATAGAATACTCCTGGAGAACGTGGAGTCCAATTCACCTTGTTATTTAAATATTGACAGGCGCGTGTCCCCCACGCTCCCTACTCCGCCCCATACACTGCACAAATAGACCTGCCACGGCTGACCTAAGAAAGCCGGCAATCTAAAATAAAGAAAGAGAGTAGGGACAGCAGATAGATTATTCCTCTTAGCCAACTTGGCTATAGACTAATCTACAGGCTGATTAGACGCTGGATCGATTACAAGGCGGCGATGGTGGTTTTGTGAATCCGTGAAAAAATTAGCAACCGGTCCATCATTTTTATATTTATTTCGGTTTCACAATAAACGGATTTCAGGGCGATCATGGCTTTAATAAGGATAGATCCTGTATGGTCAATACATAGACCTTGATTGAACCACCAGACCATCTAGCGGGGAAGACCCCATAGAAAGGGACATATGAGAGAGCTGTTTTCCCTGTTACAGGGGCGACTGATGGACAAGAGACCAAGTTGGATCCAATTGGAAGTGACTAGTTTTGGCTTAGCAGTTAAAGTTTCAAACAACCAGCTAACTCCCAAATAGATTGGCTACCTGGATGATGGGGTGGGTATTTAAGGAATCAAGAAAGGCGATTCTGGGTTTAACAATATATTTAGAGTATGAAAACTGCTTGTGCCAACGGGCTGGCCATTCTGGGTTCAAGCCTGTGTACTTTTCTGTTAATGATTGAAGGAAGAATAGAAGGATGAAGTCGAAGTTTAGGGTTTCAGGTCGCACCCCCAAATGAAAAATATTATTCATAGAAATTGTTTCACGAGACTTACATCATCAAATTCTAACCTCTTCCTCAACAACCATTAGCCTTAATTTTGCTAGCCATTCATGGCTTGACTTCATGGTTATAGATTTTATGTCAATTGGTGATTGACTATTTAAATGTTAATATGTGTCTCAAAGAATTGTTACATTTTAGGCTAGCCAGGGTCAATAAGAGGGGATTGAATTAATAGATATTTTCTTTGGGGTTTGAGAAATATTTCTCTAAGAGATCTTACTTTCTTCTTAGGCTTATTTTAATTGGCTGTGAATGTAGATACTCTATTTTTATAGTGGTTCAACACCATATTACATCCATTCTTTAAGAACACATTTTTTTCTTATGTTCAACTATATGATCATCCATATTATAACCAATGATTCCACATGCTTAGTATCTCCCCCCAAGATTTCACTTAGAAATCTTCTTCTAAATTCATAGCTCTAGGAGGCACATATTGTTGTTTAATGTGAGAACTCTCTAGGTGATTAATTAAAAGATATAATCACTGTTCAAATCACAAATAGACAAAATAATATCATCATGGGTTTATTTGGAAGAGGAATGTTGATTTTTATAAATTTTAGTAGTACTAGAAGATAAGAATGTAAATGTTGTGCACTTATCTTTTTACTAGTTTTTTTGTTGGCACTATAGTTGGAAGGCTTATAGCAGGACTTAACTCGAGGAGAGACAATGACTTAATTATGCTTCTAAAGTTAATGCCTTCTCATTCAATGAACATCTAATAAAATATCCTCTCCTTCTTCTTCAATGTGTTGCAGAAAAATACTTGGGTAGAGGAAGAATAAATGTAGTCATTAAGGGTTAATTCTTCCTATTTGAGATCAAGCATATTTATAGACAAAACTCGTATGAGCTTCTCATAAATTTTTCAAAATATTAAAATAAGATTTAATTCAAAGCTTGCATGAATTCAATATGATGTCCCTTATTTACTTCAAATATCTTCTAAGGAAATTAATGTGTAAATTGTTTAATACTTCATATTCATATCCAATATAAGTTGATTTACAAAAATTTGATAAGAATTTGTTAGGTTCTATTATGAACCCAACAAGACATGACACACGAAAGTAATGATTTCTCATTTAAATCTGAATCAAATTAATTGAAAAAAATAGGAGATGAAAATATGTTTTGTATAATCACAATGTCTCAAATCATAATCTTTTTATCAAGAGTGATATGTATGATTTTCAACATATATTTCATATTATCTAAAAAGTTGTATTTAGTGAATTCAATAGCTAATATATCATTATATTGATTTGATGTTAAAATTATTCAACTATGATGTAGTAAAATCATAAAAACATGAGCTTTCATACCCATATTTCATTTTACCGAAACTTATTCATTTGCTTTGTCAATTCATTACTTCTGTGACTATCATAATTTTTGTAAATATTGATAATTTACACATCAGCATAAAAAATGATGAATTCACATAATATCAAGATCCAACAATTAATGTTTACATCATGACGCTTTCATATGCTAATTAGATTTACATTTGTATGCTTAAAATCATGATATATGTGTTTCATGTATATAATCTTACATATCAAATTATAAAGTATATTTCATGTATGTGTATGATGCATTCATTTATATTTATGTATGTGTGAATACTATTGAAGTATAATTTGTTCATTTGATGGCTCCAACAAGAATGATAGCCTTTTGGAGTATAAACAACAATTAACCTTGTTCTTTTTTCAAGTAGCATTACTTGTTGTCCTCCATCACCTATGACTTCCATATAAGTTATTGTATCACTTGCATACTTGATATAAATGTATGTTAGATAAATTAAAGTGTATCTCCTAAATTTTATTTCTTAACTATCCATAGAAACACTTATCTATCTTTGTTTCCTTGAATAAAGGAGAGAGAGAGAGAGAGAGAGAGAGAGAGAGAGAGAGAGAGAGAGCCCATTTAATGGCCTCATGAGATGATTTTGTTCTAGAAAGTAAGAAGTGACCAAGATTGATTTAGAGAGAAAATCTTTGGTGCTGAGAGAAAGATGGTGCTGATTTCATGCTTATGACAAGACTTCACTATATGTTTACAAGTGAACCTAGGTTGAGGAAGTTAAAAGTGATTTTTGTGGATTTCATGGTCTCCTTCATCTAATAGTAGTTACTTCAGAGATTTAAAATGGGATTTTCTGTATGTTTTCCATCATAGATTCTGAAAAAACTTGGAACAACAAATTGAGTTTAAATCATGAAAGATAATGTGAAATTTCTACAGAAAACATGCATGCCAATTAGATAAGAGTTCCATATTTGCATTGAATATTAAATTATTATGTCTTATTATGTATGGATTATAATCTAATATGCTATATAATACATAATCTTCACCAGGATTGTAGTTCTAGGCTAGAATAAATGAACAATTTTTATGCAAGCCATGTTATCATCCCATTTTTTGTTTGATTTTGGTCTACACCTGATGTGATCCTAAGTTATCATTAAGATCATCAATCAATTTTAAATATTTTTTGAACTAAGTTCACCTAAAATAAAATTAAAAATAGTATTATTGGTGAATTAGGTCGTCTCCTTAGGAAAGGAATCAAAAGAAATGATTTACTTCTCTATGAAAAATAAGTTATACCGTAATATATATTATTGTGACAAAAATATTAGTTTCAATGATGACTAAATTAAATAAAAGGAAAGTAAAGTAAAATCATTTGTAACTGAATAATATCAAAGATAAATTAATGTTCACATGAAATAAATAAATTTCGAAACAAGAAAGAAATATTCAAATTTTGAAAGAAATAAATGAAAATAAATTGAAAGCATAAAAGCTTATAACCCTTAGTATCTTTGAGTTCTACTTGACCTCAAGGTAGAACCCTTAGCTTGTGTTCGATTCAATAGAATGGATTTAGGTTGACTGATGTTGAAGAAAAGATAGGAATCCTCTCATAAATCAAGTTGCTGAAAATAAAAGAAAAATAGGAAGAAAAACTCTCTAACCTTGGATCATGAAAAAGAACTATAAAAAAGACTCCCCTCTCTCCCTCTTCTATTCTTTTTATCCTCCAGATCTGAAAATAAAGCTTTTTGTTTTGAATTACTATTTTTTCATATTTTTTATGATTTTTTCGGATTTGTTTTGATTTTTTTAGATTTTCCTCAATCTTTTTGGATTTTTCTCAACATTGCGTGCAAGAATAAAGGATAATATCTATTTTACCAGATGATAATCCATATTTTTAAATATTCCTAGCTGCACACGTATCACGATATATTTGGTTTATTAGATGATAATTGATATTTACACATGAGTCCTCGTCATGTGGCAAGTTGAGAACCCTCTGATTCACACACTCAATCCATGATGATTGACAAGTGAAGTTGCTACTTGTACATTGTCAGATGAGGCCGCCACAATCTTTTTGTTCACTTCTAATTTATCGATACATGAAATGATAGCTGGCGATGTGGCTCATCATGAAGCATCAGATCAATGTACTGCCAATTCACAATGACCCATAGGTGATGTGGCCGCTTGTATGTTGTTAGATGAGTGGCCACAATCCTCTCATGTTTGCTTTATTAAAGCATGTGAGATGACGGCTAGCTATGAGACTCATCATCAAGCATTAGATCTATGTGCCACTAATTCACCAAAAGGAGAAGTGATGTGATTGCACAACTGTCATAAGATAATCCTACCTTTTCTATGCCTTTATAGGGACTTGTGCATCCATTGATAGTTGTAGCGACCTGTCACCCCGTGGTGCGTTAGATCTCTCTACTTTTATGAGCTTGAGATTTGATAGTGGCTGGTGCCTGTAGATTGAGTGACGTGTCACTCTTCTATTTGTCAGATATGTCTCATGAGAATCATTTATTAGATGGACAAGGTCTAGGGCCCACATAGGCCCACTAACTAGTGAGCCCATTAAGCTTTTTTTTATTCTTATTTAATTCAAAAAAATTTCTAAAAAATTTTAGAAAAAATTTTAATTTCAATAATTCATCAAAATTATAAAAATTGATCACAACATAACAAAACTTGAATCAACTTGAAATAAATAAGATTTACATATCAACCACATTATTTCATAATAAAATGATTCTCATTAAGTTTTCTTTTTAATTATAACATATTATTTTAAAAAATTTAGATAAATTGACCTAAATGAAAGATAAGTTATATTAATAAGATAACTTGTGAAATAATTGAAAGATCGAAAAGCTAGGTAAAATACCAAGAAGAGGGAGGTAAATTGATATGTCAAAAATCTCAGATTTTCTTTCTAGATGATAGATGTGTCAACACACATGCTAACATAGCTCTACGTGATTATTTACATATAAGATTACTTTCTCTCTTCTCTAGTGAGTTCTCTGACAAGTTTCTATCTCTCATTATGAGACAAAGATATTTTATACTAGTTGGCCTCTCATTTGTCTACTTCTAGTCCTAGAGGATTCTTCTTACTAGTTTTCTACTATTTTCCTTGAAAATGCATACTGAAATTAATGGGATCATCAGCCCAATACCTCAAGTTTGACCTCTATAGAGATCTAACCCTTCTAAACCAAACATGGTTTAGAACACCTCGTGCCTTTACCCAAAACTAATCTTCCCTCACTACTTAGTTATGTTAGGACATAATGGAGAGCCTCCTTGAAAGATTCAAGCATTTTTCTTAATCACCAATTGTTATTGAAGTAAGATAATGTAATCTACACATGGTTGAAGTTTATTGGTGATGTTTGTTGATTGTGAGAGAGATTACTCATTGTAGATCAAAGTAGAATCATTATTGTTGATCTCCCTAACTTCTATTTCTTGTAAGGTGTTGTCCTCTAATAGATATTTGTGTTTTACTCAAGAGATAAAATTGGAAAGTCAGTTCAAATACTTATTATTTTTCGGAATGCACGACAATAACCTCTGACCATTACGAATTTGATAATTTGCTATTTCCTCATGATGTGACTTAATCATTGTATAATAAATCATGTAAATTTAAAATTTATAAAACTAGAAAAGACCAACTTTTAAAATTTTAAATGTATATTAGAATGAATAAATCAATTATAAATAGATAAAATATTCCAAAATAGTGAGAAAATTTTAAGTCAATACATGGATGTAATATAATATCAGATAATATTTCAGAATTTTCTTAAAAAATATGAAATTTTATAGTTTTTTAAATTGAAAGATGAATATAATATATTTAAGAATTCACATAAAAGTAAATAAGACTATGATGTCAGGGTGACGTCAGCACCTAATGAACACAAATCAGGCAAAAATAGAGTTCCAACTTATGATTCTTATGTAAGCAATTATTGTCGAATTAATGGGTTAAATTAAGTTTTGTAAAAGCTCGAAGAATCATAACTCAATGACGAAGGATATTGAAATTTGAAATCGTTCTAAATTTTATTAATTTAAAGGAAAATTAAGTTTAAAGTAGAAAAATAGAGTTTCAACTTCGTGACGGTGATCGCTAAAATTCTATGTGTTCAGGAGGAAATTCGTGTAATGTCCACAACTTCGAAGGCTCTCTTTGGACAAAGATGATTTAGACATTCTCTAGATCTTCTTTTGAAGTTTATAAATCAGTGAAATGTGTCACCAAATCATTTCCGATGGTTGTCACCTAGTAGAGTAGAAAAATGGTGACTGGCAGCCCTCTGGTGTCTATCACCCGACGAAGATAAGCTGAATGGAGGTGGGGTACATCTCAGGGGCTTTAACCTCAAGTCAGCGCAACAAGAGGAGGCCCTTTATTGCATTTGGTACACTCTCATGAGGTAGTGACTCATCTCTTGGTGGATCATCTTCTTTCTAATGATGGCTTGTTTTTCGATCAATTAGAGATAATTTTCTCGTTGAGTTCAAAATGTTTTGTCTAAAATCATTCACCAATTTCAGCCACGATGCTCTACGAATTGTGTTGACTAAATTTTTGCTGAGATTTTGACAATTTAATTGTTCGTCAGAAATCGTGATTTCTTTGTCAGTTGCCTACATATAAGAGTGAGAAATGAAATAAGTATGATAATACCCTTATGATGTGACGTCACAAGGCTATTTTCATCATGATAACTAAAGGGTATTTTGAGCATTTATAATCATACGGGGGAAAGTTATGAGCAGTGGGTTTAGTCCCACATTAGTTTTTTGATAGATTTTGAGGTGAATAAAACATATGCCTTCTCTAACGAGCATGTGCCTCTCTTGCGTGTGTACAAACAGTCCTTGTTTCACACCTGGCTGGCCATTGTGATGTGGAAAGGGAGTGATGCACATTGCAACTTCTTGAGCCCCATGTTGATAGATCGCCCTTAGCCACTTGAGCCTCAATTTTGTGGTTCTTAGCCACTCCATGGCGTCACCTAATTGTGCCTCCAAGCTGCTTGTGAGCTCGATTGGCTGGTGGTTTTTTTACATTTTTCTAAAATCTTTTTATTTTTTTACTTTTTTTCTGTTTACCTCAAGAAAATAGGATTATAAAATTATTTAATTAATTAAAAATTCATATTATCTGACTATAAACTACTTTTCATGATTTAGCACAAATATAAGTCTATTTATCATGAGTTAAGACTAAAACTACCATATCACTAAATTATTAACTCATAATAAGGAAGACTTATCACACCCCCCAACTTAAGTCATTGCATGTCCCTTAGCAATGAAATTAAGAATATAATTTTCATTTAAAAATTTTAAAACATCATATTTCAATGTATAAAAATACAATTAGAAATGATGCACCTCTAGATACTTTGAATTATTTTATCAAGTATTTAAGAATGACATCAAGTAGTTAAATGTCTAAGCACTCCTTGGAATAACAATATAATGTCACTTCTTCAATTTACATCTTTATCACTTCTTTATTCATAGATATAATTCACAATATATTCCAATTATCAAAAATCATCCAAGCATAATATTGTTCATATCTTTTCCTTCTCTATGACTTGATTTTTTTTTGAAGTTTGCACTATGTTTCTTCTTGTTCTTTTTTTTTTGTGGTGAATAAGTAGCTTTTCCTGTAGACAAATTTCGACAATGAGAATGATGTCTCACACCCTCCATGTGTACTCTTTGTTTTCAGGGTTTTCACATTATCTACTTATTTTGTAACGAGTGTTTCTCATATTCAAATTTTTCACATTGCTCAATTTTTTTCTAATTTTTAAAATAAGTGATTTCTTCTCACAAGTCCTATAGATCAAGGTGTAAAAATCTCCATTAAACTTAAATGATCAATTAAATTTTCTCATCAAGTAAATAATATCCATCAAGATTATGAAGTGAAAATCTATAAAATTAAATCCATGTTATCTATCATGCATCAAAGAAATATTTGAATATTTCAAACTATTAAATCATTCTCTTAACTCAATAATAAACATCCTAATATCTTTTGATATCAATCAATCTAATTGATTTAATTTTTCGTACACATATTATGATGTAAGAAATTAGATAGTTCTGAAAATTATACTTCTATTTTAGTTCTATTTTCAACAACAATGTATTTTTAAAGAAATAAATCAAAACTATCATCTTCATAATAGTAATTTCGAATTTCAACAATATATGTCTAGGGGCTTGAATTGTGAGAAAATGGTCTCTAAAATTTAAAATTTTAAACTATTTTTTTTTTTTTTTCTATTAGTTTTTTGACAATCTACACTCTATTTTCTACTATTTCTAATAGAACTAAGAAATCAATGCTATAGTTTTTCCAAAAGTGCCAACACATGTACTGTTCATTCTACAACATTACCTAAGACTTAATACTTCATCACCTCACCCCCTAACTTAAATCTTGTATTGTCCCGAATGACATAGAATTACAAAAAATATAATTTTCAGTGAAGCATGCATATATGCAAAGTTAAGCACAAAAAATATTGTAATAAAGGATTAAGTTTAGAAAAATATCACCTCAAGTTTACTTTTAATTTCCCACTTCGACTTACACTCTTGTAATTTTTTTTTTGAAAGAAGAAAACAATACATAAAAATAGATGCTGCAAAATTCTATAGAACTAAAAGAATGAGTTAAAGAGAATCATGAGTTGCCTCCCATGCAACGCTGAATTTAATATCTTTAGTTGGACACATTAATTTTTCTCTTAAATTTATTTTAATAATAAAATCTCTTTTTTCTACAAAGCATTTATGTTCTCTGTAATGTTTAAGCCCTTGTCTATTTACCTTAAAACTATTATCATTTTTAAGATCTCTAATCATTATAGCCCCATGATCATATATTTCTTCCACCACATAACATCATGTCCATTTTGATTTCAATTTTTCTAAAAATAGATTCAATTTAGAATCATATAACCACACTTTTTGTCTAACATCAAAATTTTTTCTATTGATGTACTTATCATGAAAGATTTTAATTTTTTCTTTATATATTCTATGATTTTCTTAAGCTTCATTTCTTAACTCCTCTAATTCATGTAATTGAAAAATTCTATGCTCACTAGTTGATTTTTCATCTATACATAAATTTTCATAGCCCATAATGCTTTATGTTTTATTTTCACTAGAAGATGACATGATTTCCAAAAAATGAGACAAAATAGAGACATATGTATGTGATTTTTATACGTTGTTCTATGTGCCCATAATGTATCTTGTAATTTCGTGGGTCAATCCTTCTCATCTGGTCTAACTATTTTCCTCAAAATTCTCTAAATTTGACTATTTGTTACTTCAGCTTGTCCATTTGTTTGGAGATAATATGGAGTGACTACTCTATGAAGTACTCCATTCTTTTTCAATAGTTCCTTGAAATGTCTATTTGTAAAATATGTTCCTTCATTATTAATAATCACTCTATGACATTCAAATCTTAAAAAAATATTTTTCTACATAAATTTCATCAAGATTTTATGATCATTAGTTCTAGTAAAAATAGCTTCCACCTATTTAGACACATAATCAACATCAAGTAAGATCATATTTTTCAGCTGATGAGAATGGACCCATAAAATCTATGCCCCATACATCAAACTTTTCAACTACTAACATGTTACTCATGAGCATTTGTTATTTAAGTTACCAACGTATTGGCATGAAATGTATGTTTTACTGAATTCTATAGAATCTTGAACTATTGTAGGCCAATAAAAACTACATTGAAAAATTTTTGCATCCGTTTTTTTATTAGAAAAATGTCATCCATAGTTAGATGAATGACACATATTAAGAATGCTATGATGTTCTTCTTCAGGAACACATCTCTTAAGAATTTAATCATTACCCAAGTAATATAAATCAGGATGATGCCAAAAATAATTTTTAATCTTAGCAAAGAAATGATCTTTTTTGTTCTTATCCCATTATTCTGGAAATTTTTCAAAACCAAAAAATTAACAATATGCATGTACCATGATGATGGTTGTTGAGCTCCCATCAATTGTTCATCAGGAAATGTATCTTGTAAAGGTGTTGCATTTGTTCATGTATCGCTCAATCTAGGAAGATAGTCAGCAACAACATTTTCAAAACCCTTTTTATCTTTTATTTCCAAATTAAATTCATGTAATAATAATATCCATCTTAATAGATGTGGCTTTACATCTTTCTTATTTAATGAATATTTTAATACTACATGATCAGTATAAATAATGATTTTAACTCCTAAAATATATGATCTAAAAATATTACAGCTAGCAACTCTTTTTCAGTTATGGTATAATTTAATTGAGAATCAAAAATAATTTTGCTAGAATATGAGATTACTATGGGTCTTGAGTCTTTTTTTGCCCTAATATAGCTCCACTACATAATTTGATGTATTAGACATTATTTCAAAGGGAAGAGACCAATCAGGAGCTTGTAAAATAGGTGCCTTAGTAAATAATTTTTTTAGTTTAGAAAAAGACTCAAAACATTTTTCATCAAAATTAAAAGGCACATCTTTAGATAATAACATGGTGAGAGATTTAGAAATTTTTCAAAAATCTTGAACAAATTTCTATAATAACCTGCATGTCCCAAAAAGATCTAATCTATTTTACTAAATTTGGAGTTTATATTTTAGATATAATATCAATCTTTGCTCTATCCACATCTAAACCTCTTTTACTCACAATATGTCCAAACATAACTCCCTCTCTAACTATAACATGTGATTTTTCTCAACTTAAAATTAATTTTTTCTTTATACATTTATTTAGAACATGCTATAAATGATTTAAGCATTCATGAAATGATTCACCAAAAATAGAAAAATCGTCCATAAAAATTTTCATAAATTTTTCAGTCATATTAGAAAAAATAGACATCATAAATCTTTGAAATGTAGTTAGAGCATTACACAATCTAAAAGGCATGCATTTAAAAGCAAAAGTATCAAATGGACAAGTAAAAGTCATTTTTTTTTATCTAAAAGATTTTTATAAATTTACTTTTAACTAGAATATCCATATAGAAAACAAAAGAATCTTTTTTTACCTAATTTTTCAAGAATTTGATCAGTAAATGGTAGGGAAAATGATCTTTTCTAGTAATTAAATTTAATTTTCTATAATCAATATAAACCCGCCAACCAGTGGTTAATCTTATTTGTATTTCCTCTCATTTTCCATTTTTTATAGTCATGATCCCTAAGTTCTTGGGCACCACTTATGTAGGGACTAACCCATTTACTATCTAAAATAGGATAAATAATATCAACAGCCAGCCACTTTAAAATTTTCCTTTTTACCACTTCCATCATGTTAGGATTTAATCTTTATTATGGTTTTCTACTAGCTTTAGCTCATCCTTCTAAATATATATTATGCATGTAAACATTCATATCTATGCCCTTAAGATCATCTATTTTTCTAGCCAATAGCTTTTTTATTTTTTTGAATTATTTTTAATAATTCTTCCTTTTACTCATTATTCAAATCAACAACAATAATAATAGGGAATGAGTTATTTTCCTCTAAAAATACATATTTTAAATTAGAGGGAAGAGATTTCAGCTTTAAATTTGTGTGATCTTCTTCCTTCCTCTCCCCCATATTTATTTTCTCAATTTCCTTTAATTCTTGCAACACATATTCATCAATAATATTTGGATCATCAAAATCATCTAAAAGATCTATGATATGACAGTTATAAAATTGATATTTTTTAAGATCATTTGATACCTCAAAGATTTTAATGTCTATTGATTGATTTCCATATGAAATTTTTGCAATACTTTTGGGAAAATCAATATTCATCTTTGTTGTATGCAAAAATGATCTCCCTAAGATGATTGGGGCATTATAAAATTGTTCGTTAAAATTCATTTGCAGCACTACAAAATCAGTTGAAAATTTACACCCTTTTAGTGTTACTATCACATTTTCTAAAATACCTTTAGAAATTTTAATAGATCCATCAGCAAATTATAATGTGACAATAGATGGTTTAAGATCAAAAATATTGAATTTATCAAAAATACTTTCAGGTAAAAAATTAATACTAGCACTGGTGTCAAGTAATGCATTCTGAAAAATAAATCTACTAATATCACACAAAATTAAGAAAACACCAGTATCTTTTAATTTATATGACATTTTATTTAATAATAAAACACTAGTATGCATAGATAATTTTTCTAATCTAAGTGTTCTTTTTGGTGTACACATTTCTTTTAAAACTCTAGCATATTCAAGAAGATATTTAATGGTAGTAAGTAAAGGAAGTGATTTGCACATCATGTAAAATTTTCTTTATTTCTTCATTATGTTCCTTTTTCTTTCTTTGTCTAAGTTCTAGAGCTTTAGGAAATGGAATGGTTGTCATTTCTTTTGAAATTTTCTTGGTAGAATCTAGGAAGTTTTTTCTCTACTCCTTGATTTTGTTTTGGGCTATCCCCATTTTCCTCTTCTTCTACTTTTTAGGGATAAGGATTAGGTCAAATCTTCTTACTTCTTAATGCATTTGCTCTCCTAACATTATCATTTTGTGGGTTTTTCCTAGATTCATGTCACTAGACTCCCCTTGCTGAAATCCTATAGTTGTGCATTTTCCTAGATTTTCTATGGGCTGACTAGGTAGTTGTCCCACTTCTCTCCTATTCCCAAGAGCCTCTATAATTTGTTTCTACTTGAACATATTTGATTTATAGTTTTTGTGTCATTTGACTCATTTACTACATCATTTCTATAGCATCAGGTTGAGTATGAGAAGGTTGAATTTTCTAAAATCTATTTTCCTATTTTAGACGAAAGTCATAATTTAAATTGGGCCTAAGTGTTTTTAGATTTTGAATATTATTTGGGTCTCTCTATGAAAAGTTATTCCTCCCATTGTGATTATATGAATTAGGAAAAGGCTCCTTATTTCTATTAAATCATGGGCTACTTTCACTTATTGTTGCATAAGATGAAATGATTGATCTAAATTGTAACATTGAAATTTGGATTGAACATTTTCACCATACATAGAATATGAATTATTTGAATTAAATTGAGGATTTGGAAGCTTCTTAAAATTTTCAATAAATCAATCAAGCTTGTTTAATTTTTTATTAATATGATTAACCTCATTTCTTAAATTAAAATCATCTTGATGATGTAATTCATACATTTCTTTCCTCTTATCCTTGTCATATAACTCAAAAGAGGCTTGATCTCTTGAATTTTCATTTAAATTCTCATAAAGGCTATAAATCTTATTAGGGGTTTTTCTCTATAATACTCTACACATAGAATCAACCATATTCTTATGTTGTTTTAGTAATCTATCATAAAAAATTCTATTGAATTGCCACTTAAGTATAACATGATGACGACATTTTCTAAGTAAATCCTTGAATTTTTTTTGTCTCATGTAAAGTTTCTCTTGACCTTTGAGGAAAACTCAATATATATTTTCTCATGTTTTAAGTTTTTTCTAAGGGGTAAAATTTTCAAAGAAAAACCTATTCTATGTCTTTTCAATTAGTTAATTCTCTATCTAAGGTAGATAGCCAATAATTAGCCTTGTCCCTAAGTGTATGATGAAATAATTTCATCTTTTATAATTTTTGGTGTAACTTGAGGGAAATTAACCAAATCACATGCCATATGAATTTTTTTTAAATGTTGATGAGGCTCCTTTAAAGGTAATCTATGAAAATTAGAAAACATTTAGAAAATTCTTAGATTTATTTTGAATTTAACTGTGGGTGCTAATGAGACTTTAATATTGAATGGTCTTTGAAATGAATCAAGGATATAAAGATTTTTCATGGCCATAGGATTGTTCTTAATTTGACCTATGCTACCTTTAGGATCCATTTAAATTAATTTTTCTTTTGGATTTTTAATTATAAGCAAGATAATGAGAGGATTCTCTAGTCTTGGATGTAAAGATCTTCTACCATACAAAAAAAAAAAATAAATTTGAGACAAAAAGTTTAATAATTATTACCCTCCTTTAGTTTGCTCCTATCCTTATCCTACTTCTCTTCATTCTCCTTTTTTTCTGCAAAATAAAATTGAAACAAGAGTTAATTTTTTTTATATTCTAAGAGAAAAACATAAAAATACCAAATATTATGTCATACATCCCTAGCAATGGCACAAAAATTTGACATGACTTAATCATTGTATAATAAATCACATAAATTTAAAATTTATAAAACTAGAAAAGGCTAATTTTTGGAATTTTAAATATATATCATAATGAATAAATCAATTATAAATAAATAAAAGATTTCAAAAATAGTGGGAAATTTCCAAGTTGATCATAGTGATGTAATATAATATTCAATAATATTTCCAAATTGTCCTAAAAGAATATGATATTTTATGATTTTTAAACTTAAAGACGAATATCATATATTTAAGAATTTGTGGAAAATGAAATAAGGCTATGACAATAGGGTGACGTCAGCACCCGACGAACATGAATCATGTAGAAATAAGGTTTTGACCTATGATTCTTTCGTAAGTGATTATCGTCGAATTAATGGGTCAAATTAAGTTTTGTAAAAGCCTGAAGAATTGTAACTCAATGACGAAGGATATCGAAATTTGAAATTGTGCCAAATATCACTAATTTAAATGAAAATGAAGTTTAAAGTAAGAAAAATAGAGTTCGGGCTTCACAACAAAGATTGTTAGAATTTTGCATGTTCAGGAGAGAATTTGTGCAATGTCCACGACTTTGAAGGCTCTCCTTGAACAAAGACGATGTGGGTAATCTCTAGATCTTCATTTGAAGTCTAGAAATCAGTGAAATGTGTTGCTAAATCATTTTTGGTGGTTGTCACCTAGCGGAGCGGAAAAATGACAACTTGTGGTCCTTTGGCGGTTGTCACCTAAGGAAGGTAATCTAAATGGAGGTTGGCGCGTCTTAGGAGCTTCATCTTCAAGTTAATGCCACTAAGAGGAGGCCCTTTATCGCATTTAGTATGCTCTCAAGAGGTGGCGACTCATCTACCAGTAGATCATCCTCTTTTAATCGGTGACTTGTTCGTCGATCAATAAGAGATAATTTTCTCGTTGAGTTTGCGATGTTTTGTCAAGAATCGTTCATCAATTTTGGTCACAATGCTCCGTGAGTCACATTGACTAAGTTTTTACCGAGATTTTGGTGATTTTGGCAACTTAATTACTCGTCAAAAATTGTGATTTCTTTGTTGGTTGCTTACTTGTGAGAGAGAGAAATGAGATAGGGATGATAATACCCTTATAATGTGACGTCACAAGGCTATTTTCATCAAGGTAACTAAAGGGTATTTTGGGCATTTATTATCCTACGGGTAAAGTTATGAGCAGTGGGTTTAGTCCCACATCAGTTTTCTAATTGATTTTGAGGTGAATAAAACATTTGCCTTATCTAACGAGCTTGTGCCTCTCCTGCGTGCGTACAAACACTCGTTGTCTCACACCTAGCTGGCCATTGGTGACATGGAAAGGGAGTGACGCACATTGTGATTGCTTGAGCCTTGTGCTCGCGGATTGCCCTTAGACACTTGAGCCTCAAGCTCGCGGTCCTCAAACATTCCGTGGTTTTGCCAGATTGGGCCTCTAACCCACTTGTGGGCCTAGTTGGTAGTTAGTTTTTTTATATTTTTCTAAAATCTTTTTATATTTTTACTCTTTTTCCATTTAGCTAAAAAAATAGGATTATAAAATCATGTAATTAATCAAAAATTCATATTATCCGACCATAAACCATTTTTCACGATTTAGCACAAATATAAGTCTATTTATCATGAGTTAAGACTAAAACTACTATATCACTAAATTATTAACTTATGATTATGAAGACTTATCACCTAGTTCATTTAATTAGAAATTTTAACTAAAGATTCTTTTTTAATAGAAGAACAACTTTCATGTTGACTTTGTCTTCAGATTTGAACATTAATCTAGTCATCTTCTCCACATAAACAACTGATGTGTCATTGTCTAATTTTCTAGTTAGAGACTGACAAGAGCTCATTTGATATTTTGAATCATTTTTTTTTTTTTAATGATGTACATGACTAATAAATAATAGTTACACTTAAATGGTTAAATATTCATAGATAAATCAACTAAAAGTATAACCATCATTTACCTATGAAATATTTATTTTCTAACAAATATTTATTCATATATATCTAGTGTTTCACCTATTCAACAATTCACTTAATTTCCAAGTTAGGCATAATTTCATAAGATCAGTAATAAATTTTATTACATAAAATGTATGAGAAATTTATGATAATTTTGTAAATAATACTGAACATGAATTATATATTTCCTCATATAATTATAATATCGAAATCCATGACGAAAGGCATCAACAATAATGATATATATACTATTCTCCCAAATTTGATGATACATTAGCATGTTGTAATTTTCACAAGTTATCAACACCCTACTTGATTATTGACCGTAAAGTCTTATGGGCATAAGAATCTAAGATTCTATTGAAGGGAAGGGTTTTAATTAGAACTTTAGGCTTTCTCATAGAGTATACATACGTCAATGGTTCTTTATTTAAAATTGGTATTTCATAACTTACACTTATGCTTTGATAACTTATGAGTAACCTAAATTATGATGTAATTATTTTTTATAATTCATGTAATCTTGTAATTCATTGCTAAAAAGCATTGAAGATGTAGTGATAAATCTCCCATTAGATCCTATTGGGCTCTAATAGGCTCCTCAATGAGTATACTATGGTAAAGGTATCTCTAAACCATGTAAGAGGTTTCCTATGTCCATGACAAACTCTAGATGTAAAATTGTTATTTATTTTGCATCAAACTTTTTTTGAGTTGCTAAGGTTAAGATGGGTGATTGAATTGACCGAACCTCTTCTTCATTTGAAGTACTTCCGTCACTATCTCTTATTGGGCTAAACCTAATGGGCTGTGAATATAAACTCACTATTTTTATTGTGGTTCAACATCAGGCTACATCTATAATCTAAGAGCACACCTTGTTTTTGAGTTCTACTAATCAAATCAATTGATCACACCTACTAATTACAAGGGCTCAACTCCTGTAGGATTTGACCTAGAAATCCTCTTCTATATTCATTACTCTAGGCACGTCAAACCACTATTTAATGGGACAGTTTGCACAAGTGATTAATCAAAGCTAATGTCACCATAGGTTGGTTCAAGAAGATAATCATTATATGTTCAGAATTTCACTAATAAAAGCCATGGATGTAAAATCTTTTGCTTGTCTTCTTGTTGTTGGTTTATAAGTTATGTGGTTGAAGGCTTCAATGTTGGAACAATTGAGGAGAGACTTTGATGTGTTGTAAATTTTCCTTGAAAAAATACTTATGTGTTATAACAAATGGTTCTTTGTCTTCACCCAATTGAATGTGATGTGTTGAAAACTACTTGAATTAAGATGACATATTTAGAAGAGTAAAAAAGGTCATTAGTTATTTTTTCCCATTGTAAATTAGTTATATTTATAGGTAAATTATGTATGAGCTTTTATCAGATTTTCTAAGATCTTCCAATGTCTATATTTGCTTAAAATACAGGTTAATTCAAAACTAGCAAGAACCCAATATGCCATGTACTTTCATTTATTTTGACTATTTTTAAAGAAACCAATATGTGAATCTTTTAACATGTAACATTAGTATTTGAAACCAATCGGTTCACTTAATTTTGATAAGAATCTGATGCAATCCTAAGTCATCATTAAGATCATCAATCAATTTTAAATATTTATTAAACTAAGTTCACCCAAAATAAAATTAAAATTAGTATAAATGGTAAATTAGGTCACCTCCTTAGGGAAAGCTTATAAAAGTATTTTTTTATCTCCATATAAACTAATTATTTTTATCTCTAATTTTCAAAAACTAAGATTGATTGGCAAGAGAAACTATTTAAATAGAGATATAAGTAGGAAACATTATAAACTTGATGAACTCGATTTAGGGATTAAATGGTCGTCATGAGTGTAACTAGGTTCATGTAAGTAATATTTTTAAAACCTCACTATTTAGGTTTAGGATGAGTAAGTGTTAATCCTCAAGGAGCATAGGCAATGAGAGTATGAATTTCACATATGACATTTCTTATATATACATATATATATATATGTAGGATGTTGATAAGTGAAAGCAAATGTGGTAAGGGTGAAGATTAGAGAGATGAAGAAGGTGGTGAAGTTTTAGTACTATATATTAAGGTATCATCTAATCAATTAGAGGCACATCCGAAAGGGATGATCTAGATTTGACCCTCAAACTCTTATTATATTGGGGAGGTGAGCTTACACCACCTGAACCTAGTGTTGATGCCCTTTGATATAGATTTTGATATTACAAGTATATGAGAAAATATATAATTCATGATTGATATTATTCAAAAGATTAGGATTAATGACTCATAGGTTTCATGCAAATTAATATACTATTTATCTTGTGACATTATGACTAATCTTGAGGTTAAGTGAAAATATGAATAGGTAAAGCACCACATATAGATAAATATTTGTTGAAAAATAAATATTTAATAGGTAAATGATGGTTACGCTTTAAATTCATTTATCTATATTTATTTAATCATTTAAATGCAACTATTATTTATTAGTCACGTGCGTCATTAAAAGAAAAAGAAAAAGGCTTAAAATATCAAGTGAGTTATTGTGAGCCTCGAACTAGAAATCTAAATAGTGACATGTCAGCTACTTACGTGGAGAAAACAACAAGCTTAACGTTCAAATCTGAAGACAGTCAATAAGAAAATTGTTTGTCTATAAGAGGCCAATTTTTAGTTCAAATTTTAAATAGAATGGATCAAAGAAAAGAAAGATATTGAATTCACAATAGTTAGAAGTTGTTGCCGAGCATTTTAAAAAACAATAAGTGTTTGAACTGACCTTCCGACTCTTACTTTGATTTACTATGAAAAATCTCTCTTATGATCAAGATTTGTCACCGCCAAGTTATAACTGCAAGCAGACTACATCATCCGTCTTCATCAACAATTGGTGATCAAGATAAAGGTTGAATCCTTTGAAGAGGCTCTCCACTAGGCCCTAAAGTAACTAGGTGGTGAGTGAAAAGTGAGTTTGGGCAAAGGCACAAGATACTCTAAGCCCTATTTGGCTCGAAAGGAGTTGAATCTCTACGGAGGTTAAACTTGAGGTGTTGGGGCTGTTCATCCTATTAAAATTAGTGTATATTTTTGAAAGAAATAGTAGAATATTAGTAGAAAAGATCTTTTGAGACTAGAAGTGGCTAAGTGAGGGACAAACTAGTGTAAAAAGCTTTTGCCTCAAAGTGAGTCTCTACTAGAAGAGAGACAAAGTCATTTTGCACATAGATAATCACATAGAACTATGTTAACACGTGTGTTGACACATCTAGTATCTGAGAAGAAAATCTAAAATTTTTAAAATACCAATTCAGCCCTCCTTCTTAATATCTTGTCTAGCCTCTAGATCTTTCAATTGGTATCAAAGCTAACCTTGATTTACAGATATTTATACATCTTAAAGAGTAGATCCTATGGCTAGTAAAAATATCAAATTTTGAAACCTTAGACCACCTATATTTGATGGAACTAATTATACTTTTTAGAAAACAAGAGTTAGAATATATGTTATAGGTCAATGATCAAAAATTTTGAAAATGATTAAAGAAGGACCAGAAAAATCTAATGACGAGTCTATAGAGGAGTAGACCTCCACATTAAATGTAAGGGGCATAAATATTTTATAAAGTGCTATACATATTTCTGAGTTTTACAATGTGCAAAGTTATGAGACACCTAAAGAAATATGAGATAAGCTTAAAATGTTGTATGAAGAGACTTCACAGGTAAAAGAAACCAAATCAACATTTTGGTGAATAGGTATGAATTATTTCAAATGAAAAAAGGTGAATCTATTCATAACTTTGTTAAAAGATTTGATAAAATCGTTAATAGAATGAAAAATCTTGAAAAAACTTTTTATAACACTGAATTTAGTAGAAAACTACTCAGATCTTTGCTGATGGTTGGATGGCCAAGAAAATAGCAATAATGGAATCTAAGGATTTAAATGTAACTTTTATTGATTATATTATTGGTTCTTTTCTAACACATGAAGTTGATATAACTAGAATTAAATTCCTTTATGAAAAACATGAGAATAATCTCTCTTAAATACATTGACTTTTAGATGATAAAAATGATATTGCCTTATTGACTAAAAGGCTAAATGCGTTATGGAAAAGGAAGAAAAATTTCAGGTACACAAAAGATGTAAATATATCACTTGAAAATGCTAACCTACATTTTGAGTGTAAGAAATTAGGTTATTTCAAGGTTGACTACCCAATATTGAAAACAAAAAGGAAAAAGAAAACAATGATGGCAACGTGGACTAATAGTGAGTCAAAGGCTGATGAAGATAAAAAGAGCTAAGACAACATGTCTAATAGCAAAGACATCCAAGGTAAATGATTTGATTCTTTTTCTTTGTAAGAAGATTTTGATAAACTTATGCATACTATTGATAGTTTGAAAATAAAATTAAAAATAGAATAAACTTAGAACCAGACACTTAGAAAATCAATCAGAATGCATGAGGATAAAGAAAAATATCAAGCAAAAATTATTGATAGATTATCAATCAAAAATGAATAGCTTCTCAAGAAACTTAATATCTCTGATGAAAACTACGATGACACTTATTTTGACACATCTTCTAGTTCTAAATCAACACATGATATAGATTTTATACCTAGTGAAAACACACAATTAGTGGAAACACCTAGGAGCCAAAGATCCTTATCTACTTTATCTATTTCAGCACCTGATTGTGTTATGCATGATAAAATGATTTTTGATTTAAATATAAAAAATTAAATGCTTAAAAATCAGAATAATATACTAGATATTAAGATTGAACATGCCAAAGAAAATGATATTAAAGTAGAAAAGAAATTTAATGATTTGAAATTCTTTTATGATAAATTATGTGGAAGTCAGGGAACACTGAATATGTTGCTCAAAAGTTAGAAAAGGTCATTAAGGAAGAAAGGATTAGATTTGATCCTCATCATATTATGTTGTCGAGAGATTTTTATTAAGGATATGGACAACAAATACTATGTTGTCGCATATCTAAAAGGATCGTATATTATATCTATGTCCCTCTTCTTCCATCAAAAGGTCGCATTTCATTGTTCAAAAACTTTACCTTCTTGATTTGTTTTATCGTATGGAGACCTTTGTTTCACCAAGCTTGTAAAATTTTAAGCCGCTGCTCACATCATATTGGATCGACTCATGAGTCAACATAAGGTATCATCTTATGCATTGCATCATTTTTGCATCTCATTCTAGTCAAAACTTTTTCAAAACCCTAGATTCACTATGGTTGATACCCAATGTTTGCCTTTCTTGTTCTTCCCTCAAGAGCCTATCGATTTCTAAGAATCTCTAAAAAAGACAAAGGGAAAAATGTTATTATTGATTCATCTCCTGAAAAGACTCTCCCACTATCTCTAATGGTTGAAAAATTACCTACTTACTTTTCGACCCCTCCATCTAGTTCTTCTATTAAACCTATTTTATTCATTCTTCCATCACTGATGATGATTGATGATCAAATTGCAATAGTCGTGCAAAAACTATCTATGGGTGTCAATGTCTCAATTTCATTCTCATTTGAATCCAAGGTTCTAGAACCTTATATTTTGTCCACTATCGATGATCCACTTGCCTTAAGTTCAGAAAACATCATCTCTAATCCACATGTTCTAGGTCCAAAGCCTTATGAATCATCCCAACCCACGAAAAAGATTAAACCTGTACCTCAAAAGCCTTTTATTGAGCAAAAAGTTAGATCTACAAAAGATATCACCTTGCAGGAACTTAAAGCCAAGAAATAAAGTTCTAAAAGACCTAAAAAAACTGTAATACCTCCACATACTCTTGATGCATCTCCTTAGTATCACTCTCTACTCTTTCCCACTATAGCCCATAAAGAAAATTTTCAGAAAAACTTCAAAGACCGTAAAGTCTTATGCTGTAACTTTCTTGATTTAAAATTCTTTGAATCGCTACTTATGAAGAAGTATTTTGATGCCCTTAGGGATTTCTCATCTCATTTCTGAACTAGTTGACAATTATGTAAATCTTATTCGAATGTTCTATAATAATACTTTTATCATTCTTGTTGGTCTATCAACTTATGTTAAATGAACATTTATTGATTTAACTCCTGAAATTTTAAATGTCATCCTTGATATTTCTACTAGACCTCTTTTGGCCATCAACAAACAAACAATTGTTGATTTTTTGATCACATTGATTGGAATGGAGAATGCATCTATCAACATCACAAAAGCATTTAATCTACCATTGTCTCATAGGATCATACACTTTCTTATTAGTCATTTCTTATGACATATAAGTGGTATACATGATAGATTGTTTGAGAAATTTATGTCTATTCTCTATTGCATCATTCATGGTATTCTATTTTATTTTTAGAGAGCTGTTCTTAGAACATATGAAAACAACCCTTAAGTATGACCTCATTCTTCCACTCAATTGTGTCATCACATGTGTCCTCAAGTATTAATGGTGAGCCTAGTAGGGCAACTATCAAATGTGGTGAACCCATTGGCTTACATCGGGCTCCACAAACTGTAGAGCACCCTTAAGTAGTTATATATCTATATATATTTAATTAACTTATTTATTTTAGAAAATAATAAGTACCCCATTTTAATCTGAAATAAAACATGAAAATTAAATATAATTTTTAAAAAAGCTTAAAAATCTATTTTTTCAACATTTATAACTTACTTTCATGAAATTCATGCAACATTTGACTAGTTTAGCTCACATTGCATCTAAAAAATCAAATATTATCACACTCCAAGATGAAACATATTTAATTGAAAATAACTCACAACTTATTGGAGGATGAAATGTTGGTACTTGAAGGGTTCAACATAATGAAGAATTCAAAATACATGATGATGAAGAAAGTTGTCGTGGAAAGATTGAGGCTAATATTAGTTCAATTAGTCCGTAGAAACAACTAGTTTAAGGTATAACATAAGATCAATTAAAGCTTTTATTTTAAAGATTAGTCTCCAAGTGAGAAACTATAAGAGTTTTATACGATGATATCTTTTGTGCTCTATTCTACTCTAATAGACTCTTTAGGAAGTATCCAGGGGTAAATTGTTTTTTGAGGATGTGTCCATTTTGCCCCATGGTTTTTTTCCAAATCTTATGCTGAGGAGGGAACACTCTCACCTTTATTTTATAGCTCAGATTGTGTTGTGTGAGCCTAAAGGGTTTCTATCGAGGGTTATAACAAAAAATTCTTCTAAAGCAAAATCTATTTGTTTTTGAACTTAGGAAGTTTCTGATGTGACCCTAAGTAGTTATTAGAATCAACAATCAATTTTAATAATTTATAGAACTAAGATTTATCAAAAATAATCTTAAATGGATATAGTGACGAGCTAGGTCATCTCATTAGGGAAGGCTTTTAAAAATCTTTTTATTCTCTAATTTAGAGGATTATGAAATTGATTTGAATATTTAAATCGATATTCAAAGAAATAAAGGAAATAAATGGCAAATAAATGTAAATAGAAATTTAAAGCTTAAATGAATTAAAAATAATAAATTACATATGCTTTGGAATGATAAAAATATAAGAGAAACAAGTAAAAAAATGATTAAATTTAAGAAAATAAAATCATTTCACAGGTCAAAGAAGAAAATAATGGAAACCCTATGAAAAATCAAACTTACAACCCTTAGAATGCATGGCTTAATGTTGGCCTTTGGGTAGCACTTCTTAGTCTTACATCTAGTTCAATGAAATAGATTTAAGTTGAAAAAGGTAGAGGAGAATAATTGATAACTTGTGAAATTTATATATTAATGTGTTACTAAATCATGGAGAATGATGCATATTTGAGAATTATTTCACAAGTTATCATGTTAATTATTTTACTTGTCATTTTGATAAACCTCCTTAAATCTTGATTTAAATTGATATTTTATGAATAAAAAGAAAATTAGTGAGAGTTTATTTCATATGCTGAAGCTTAATTCTCATTTAGTTTATTTTGAAATAAAATCCTATTGTGTTAAATTTTTATGATTTATTGAAATATATTTTCTGTAATTTTTCTGAAAATTTTAGGTATTAAAATAAATGAAATAATAAAAAGATAAAATGGGCACACTAGTAGAGGGCTAGAGGCACATTGCTAATCAGGCCCGACGCGGGCCAGAGGCCACACCGCGTCTAGTAGCGGGCCCGGGGGGCACACCGCCTCGCGAACTGTGTAAATAGGGTCGCGGATTTGAATCGTGGTTTTGGGCTAGATAGATCACTTCCAAGGCCTACTGGGAGCCGGTAGTCAGGTCCGGTCAACCCTGGGCACCGGTAGTCAAGTCCGATCAACCCTTTAGGAAGCGCATACATCTATTTAGGGGCACTGATAATTATATAGAATGTTAAATCCATATTATTTCCGATATGGGACTAAAGGCTACTTTTTACCGTTTTTAGATCTGACGGCAGAGCAGTGGCTGCGCCATCAGATCCAACGCATCAGAAGCAGCCACGTCACCACCCACCATCTCACAAAAACCAGCACCAGATTTAACGACTGCCACCATCAGATCCAACGCATCAAAAGCAGCCACGTCTCTACATCAGCACGTGCTTTGGCGGCCACACGGATCCCGATAAAGCATGCGAAAAGGCACTGAGAACTCAAATAGATCTCATGGTGGTGGAGAGGCCAAGTCATCCCCTTTTTGAGCAAAATGATGGTGAGAATCCAACGGTCTTCATTGAGCCATGCTGCGGAAGATATGTTGACAAATATCGGTTATTGTCTAGTAAAACAGAAAATATCGATTATTTTCTCTTGCGTGGCATAAGGGTATATTTGCAATTATTGATTATTGTCTAGTAAAAAGACAATATCGGGTATTGTATGTGCGAGAAATGGGGAAAATGTCAGAAAAATCGGAGAAAAATCAGAAAAATACAGCAGAAAATAGGAAGTTGAAACGGAAAATGCGTATTTGTAGATCTAGGAAAACAAAAGGGGGAAGAGGAGAGAGAAAGACATCTTTTTCGAGCTATTCTAGAGTTGTTCTTGAGTTGTTCTAGAGACAAGAAGTTTTTTTTCTGTTTTCATGCAAAAATAGATTTCCAAGGAGTGTATCGTTGATTTTTGATCATTCTCCTCTACCCTTTCTACCTTAAATCCATTCCATTGAACTGGATGCAAGATTGAGAAGTGCTACCCAGAGGTCGACATCAAGCCATGCATTCCAAGGGTTGTAAGTTTGATTTTTAATAAAGTTTTTACTATTTTCTTGCTTGATCTGCAAAATAAATTTATTTTCCTAGCTTTAATCATTTCTCTACCTCTTTCTTTTCCATTTCCATTATTCTAAAGCATATTTAGTTTTATTAGAAGTTTGAAATTCGCATTTACATTTCTTTACCATTTTATTTTCCTCATTACTTTGAATATCAAATTTATAATCCATTAAATAAGAGAATAAAAGATTTCTAAAAGCTTTCTTGAGGAGATGACCTAACTCACCATTATATTCATTTAATATTATTTTTGGTGACTTAATTTTATAAATTATTAAAATTGAATGATGATTCTAAAACGACTTAGGGTCGCATCAACAATCAAAATCAATGATGCATTCTTCAGACTTCTATTTTCACACGAAGAAGAACAAAGTTCTTATCTCAAGAACAATCAAAGAACAACTCAAAATAGCTTCTTTTCTCTATCCACTTCCTCCTTTTTGTTCCCTATATCTACAAATCTAGTTTTCTATTTTGACTTGCTATTTTTTTACATTGTTTTTTTTCTGGATTTTCCTCAATTTTTCTAAATTATTCTCACTATCACACATGAGAATAATAGATATTGTCTATTTTATCTAATGATAATCTATATTTCTAAATATGCCCAGCCACATGTATATCACGATATATTCAGTTTATGAGATGAGAGCCGATATTTGCCATGTGTCCTCATCACATGGTAGGTTGAGAACCATTTGATTTATGCGCCATCAGTTCATGATGATCCATTAATAATGTGGTGGCTTGTATGCCATCGGATGAGGTTGTCACAATCTTTTGCCCATGGCTGATTTATCTAAGTGTGTGAGATGATGGCTGATGATTTGACTCATCTTTGATCGTCAGATCCATGCACTGTCGATCCACCAAAAGGAGGAGTGACATAGCTGCATAGTTGTCATCAAATAGTTGTACCTTTTCTCCTACTTTTTATCAAGATTTGTGCATCAACTAGTAGGCACAATGATGTAGATGACGTGATGCTTCCTAGTATGTCAGATTGCTCTGCTTTTATGATATTGAGATTTGAGTGGCAGCTGGCATGCATGGGCTTGGTGACGTGTCACTCTTCTATTTGTTAGATTTGTGATAGGAGAATTAGCTATTAGATGGATGAGATCTTGGGCCTATATAAGCCTACTAATTGGTCAGCTCAATAAGCTATTTTTTAATTCTGATTTAATTTAGAAAATTTTTAGAAAAATTTAGAGAATTATTTTAATATAAATAATTCAATAAAAATTATGAAAGTTGAGTACAACATAATAAAACTTGAATGAACTTGAAATAAATAATTTTAAGCAACAACCACATTGTTTCATAATAAAATGACTCCAACTAAGTTTTCTTTTTATTTCTAAAATATTATTTAAAAAATTTAGATAAATTCATTTAAATGAAAGATAAACTATATTAATATTATAACATATGAAATAATGATCAAATATGTATTATTCTCCCAAATTTGATATTAGATTAGCATGTAATTTTCACAAGTTATCAATTTCTCAAAACCATGTAAACTTGGAGTATTTATTATTATTTCTCCTTTCCCTCTATCAATCTCTTAGGAAATGTATTTTTGCATATTTCTACTACACAAGGAGAAATGAGAATGCTCATCATCTCCAACAAAAAAAACTATTCTACATTTATTTAGTTTAAGTTTAGCAATCAATCTTAACAGTAGGGTTCATTAACTTTAGGCCATGAGAATAAACATCTCAACTTGGAAATTCTGTATCAAAAAATATAATGTTCCTATTGTTAAGTGGTTATGCCAGTCCCTCTTGTGTTTTCTACAGAAAGTGCTTCTCCCAGCCTCTTGTGTTTGACTTACACCAAACTTCCTTCATATTCAACAGAAAGTGCTTCACCAAGCCTCAGTTTTTGACTTGCACCAAACTTCCTGTGTGTTTTCTACATAAAGTGCTTCTGCCATTCACCATTGGAGTTGCAAAGAGGCAAGGGGAGTCATTCACACTAGTGACGAAGAAAACCTTAGGTTATTGGCATCTCCCAACATCCTTGTGCAATGGGCAATCAATAAGCTTCTGAGGTTCGTGGTGGAAAGATATATGATCTCCTCAATGTATCCACTCACATATAGGTGCAAATGTAGCTGAATCCATTAATGATCTATTTATATGTTTTCCCTAATAATGATACCATGCAGCATAGCTTATAAAAGAGTAGGGACATGAACAATCACAGTCCACAGCGCTCTCATCTCTACACTTTCTTCTCTATTAGTGTAGCATTGATTAAGTCATTGTGATTGTACTTTGCAGCTGTAGTGCATTAATGTTCTGATATCACCCAATTCAAAACTAATTGAAAGTATGGTGCCCTAATAATTTTTTAATCATAGGTCACTTTTCAATAACAAAATCTGGCGTATTATTCATGTAAACTTTTATGTGCAGGTCAATTTTGGATTTCACCAAATGCATAGTGGGTGTGTGCTATCTAGGAGTGACTGCTGGGCCTAATGCTATGTTAAAGCTATTGGGCCATATTCCTTATCCAATTGTTAACCATCATTTATTTAGGGTAGTTTTTATAGTTATATTTTACTAATAAATAGCCATTTTACAATGAATATAAATTAATCTACGTACACTTTCTTTTAGATTGTTCTTAAGAGATTTTGAGTCCTTTCAAAGTAGCCTTACATGATTGGGTTGCTTTATCTAAGGGGAAATCAATGTTATTAATAAGGCAAAAGGAAAAAGGGTCCTTACCATTATTTAAAAATGTTTCATGTTCATTTTACATTTTCTTTGTTTCATACTCGTAAACACACTTATGGTTCATTTTCTTCATACTTTATATACTTTTGATTTTTTTATTCCTCCCTGAACGACCTGTGTTATAGTTCATGTTCTGCAATTTTCATCAACATCTTTCTTTTGATATTTTTTCCACCCAAGTTTAAAAAGAATAGGAAAATTAAAACAACTTTAAAGTTTCTGATGAAGAAATATTTTAATGCTCTTTGATGTAAAATTAGTGATGAAATTTTCTTCATTCTTTGATTAACGTTAAATAATGGAGAAAATTTTCACCTATTTGAAATTCCAAGTGGAAATTTAGTGCTTGCTCTAAGTATATACTTTTTAAAAATACTACTTGAGGGCTACCAAACATGGGCGAATTTCTTGTTGTAAATCTATCGAAAGTAAATAGTGATTTCTGTTTGGTAATGGAAGCTTATTATTTTGAAAATGAACTCTTCTCTTTTATCACCTCTTTTTGCGACAAATTTCCAGTTCATCGATTGGCTTGTAGAATCTTTTCTTCTTTTGACCTTTTACTCCATAATAGAAATCATTTGGTTACTAGTGACTATGAAAACTCAAAAATGTTTATTTGGATTTAGTTGTATTTTATTTTCAACCTTGGATGACTTATATGGAGTCGACTATTCTGATAAGAATGATCTTTTTCATTTTCCTATTTTAAGGTAAAGCATAAGGCTGATGAAGCACGAAAACAGGGCTGCCAACATTTAGTTCCTCATTCAGTAATATTTTATTTTTTAAACTAATTTAAGTGCTCAACATGTACTTCAATGCCAAGTTCTTTAGAAAGATAAATCTGTGATCTCTTTGTTGATGATAAGAGAATATTCTCAAATAAGGGTGCTTGCACAAAGTTAGGAGCTTGAGAGTTAAGTGCTTATCTACTTATATGTTGCCTAGTAAAATTTTGCTAATTGTCGTTGTCTGGCTTCAATTCAGTAAGAACTAATGACCTTTGCTTGATAATCTCGAGGGGAAGAGATAATTAATCATGCATCAAGAAAGTTTGTTGCAGGGATAGATGCAGAACATTGAATCAAAGGCAGCCATGGAATATTTTTGATGTAGATGTCTTCCTCAAAATCTTCAGGGATCTAGTATCTGTTTCGATAAATTCCTATATGATATTTCTTATAATATAATTATGGAATATATTTTCTGGGTTTAAAAGTTGAGAGGGTCATTCATGATCACTCTTGGGTTCTCTACAACCTTAAATAATACCTTTTCTTTTTTATGTTTTTTTGCTTTAACCTTTAATGGTTATGGAACTTATTATATGTGGTGCGACTAGGCGAATTAGGAAGTGGTCACTTATTACAAGAAATTTGGAGTTATTTAAAAATAGGTCAATATTCTTATTTCAATTTTTATGTATGATTATTCCTAAGTCCCGCAAAAACGAGCTTTTACACTGCAAAAACGCAGCTAAAATACCAAATGGCGACAGATGACAGCTCCCCATTGCAGCGAGTTCAGTTTATTATATTGGAGTAACAAGGATGTGACATGAGCCTAACCTACACTTCCCTGTATTATATCGGGGGTCGGACGAACGGGGTGGGACCTGGCTGTGATGGCAGGATCGGAAATAATCTCAACGACAGATTTAGGGTAAAACTTGACGTTTATCTGAACATCGGTTCGGTTGGATCGTCTCCGGGGGGCCATGTTGTGCAGAGGGAGACACAGTGCACGTTTGGCCTGTTGCCGGCAGCTCGCCTCTCTCTTCCTCTCTCCCTATAAAGATATCACAACACTTTCGTTGCTCTCTTGATTTCTTACCACTTTCTACTGGCTCCGTTCTTTCAGTTTCTCTCATTCCTCCCCCCCAGCTCTCGATGTGTGGCTCTCTGTATCAGTAGCCGCCCGCCTGTCTCTCTCTCCTCCATCCCTCCCTCTCTCTCTTTCCCTCTCTCTCGCTCTCTCAGGCACACACACACACACACAGTGCCTCTCTCTCTCTCAGGCACACACACACACACACAGTGCCTCTCTCTCTCTCTTCCCTCCCTCCCTCCCTTCTCCATCTCTCTCTCACTGCCTCTCTCTCTCAGGCACACACACACACACACAGTGCCTCTCTCTCTCTCTTCCCTCCCTCCCTCCCTTCTCCATCTCTCTCTCTCTCTCTCTCTCTCTCTCACGCACACACACGCACAGTGCCTCTCTCTCTCTCTCTTTCTGTGCGTATACTCTGATCACAACATTCTCAGTACAACTTTGCTCGGTTATCACTCTCCACGATTCCCACTTTGCAGACTCTCCTCTCTCTCTCTCTCTCTCTCTCTCTCTCTCTCTCTCTCTCTCTCTCTCTCTCTCTCTCCTATATTTATATATTTTCTCCCAGATCTGTGTCACTAGCGGCACGGTGCTCCCTCTGTCTGTCTACGCAAGCCATTAACTCTGCCGGTTCACTCTTACCTCTCTCTTCTTTCATAATCACTTCCCAGATCCCAAAGCTCGAGTACCCTCTCTCTCTGTCTCTCTCTGTCTCTGTGTGTCTTCTTTTGCATCTCTCTTCGCCAGGTCTCTTCTCTCTCCCGATATATATAATGTACCTTCCTCCGGTCTTTCCGTCTCCCTCTCTCCCTCTCTCCCGATATATATAATGTACCTTCCTCCGGTCTTTCCGTCTCCCTCTCTCCCTCTCTCCCCTTTCCCTCTTCTTCTTCCTCTCTCTCTCTCTCTCTCTCTCTCTCTCTCTCTCTCTCTCTCCCCTCCAGTGCAAGAAAGTCAGGACAGAACAACACGATAGCGTAGCGAACGTGATCCATCAACGATGCCTTCATTGAAACTCTTGCGGACTCTACAGTACCTGGTATTGCTGATGTCCATCTGGGCTCTACAAAGGTGTACACTTCCGTCTCCGGTCTCAGAGGTAGGAACTTCGACAACCTCCAGTGGCTCATCAGGGAGGCGTTACGGAGTGAAACTGGTACTCCACTGGAGGCGGCCGTCGCCACCGGCTTACAGTTCTTCATCTGCCACCAGAACCACACCGGCCGCGGCGCCGGCCAGGGACGTCGAGAGCAGCAAACGGAAGGTTCCCTCCAGCCCTAATCCCCTCCATAATCGTTAAAGACTGTCCACAAGGGTCCGCGATCGGATTCAAGAGAAAAAACATGAAGATCCTCGTTCCTAGACTGTTCCATTAGCTGCATTTTACTTCCACTCGACCTTGAAACTTTGAGGTGCATCTGTGTACTTTTATCTTGTTTGATTTCTCTAGTTTCTTCAGCGATTATTGTCCAACTGAGGGGACCTACAGGGAACCTTTTGCACCGATTTGCCAGATTTTCCTTCGTTGTTTTTCCATTTCTGACGCTTAAAGAGAGAGGAGCTCCGGCCAGACTCACTCAATAGCTTTACAGGATATGTCGGGCATGAATTACGCTTGGAAAACTGTCTCAGGCTCTGCAAATACACTTCGGATTTCCTACGGTTGTGGGCCGGACTTGCTACAGACAGAGTATGGTACAGGCCCCGCCCTAGAGGTGAGCCCATTGAAAACCTAAATTATATGAATACTAACCCGTCTCATATAACCATAGTTCTACGTGATTGGAGGAGCTGGCCAGAGAAAAACCCCAAATGAGCAGCATCCCTTCATGTGTCAGTGCTAGGAGAAACCTGATGAGAGAAACCAAGGATGTAGGTCACTAAATATTTTATTTTACCTAGTCTCTGGACGAGATAAGTAATCCAGCAAGAGAGAAGCGTCAGTTGTACGTCATCGAATGATAGATTTGGGATTTTCTTCAATGGGTTGGAATACAAAACAAGTAATTATTCTCCAGTCTTCGTTTTCCCTATGTTTATTGATGGAAGAAAGAACCTCATAGGAGCCCCCACTTCAGCCACCTAGAGTATTGGTTTGGTTTTTAAATGTGTTTTGGCTACAATATGTGGCATCATTCTCTATAGCTTTATATTTAACCAAGTTTGTGTATGAAAGAATAAGTTAAATGAGACACATTGTAGTTATGGCCCATATAACATTTTTTTCCGATTTTATTCATATGGTTATAATACAGTTCAAGTAATCATTCTTTATAATCTATCTAAACTATGTTTGTGGATGGGAGAAGTTGACATTATAGGGCATACATATTTTTGTGAACTTATTTAAAATTATGTAGAGAGGTCTACATTATGCGTCATAGAATCATTTTCAATAGCCTCTGTTTTTAATGCTGTGTGTTGATCAGAGAAACTCAGCAATATAAGTCTAAGTTCTAGGCCCTATATTGTTGGGTTTGTGAGTTTAGTCACTGAGTTGGAATAAAACATAGTACAAATCTTGTAAACTTTCTCTATGGTTTTGAGTTTTCAATTTCAAATGATGTATTTGAAGATGTCTTTATCACTCATTTGTCTAAGAAGAGAAAGTGGGTTGGAAAGGGAAAAAGGGATAGAGGAAGGAGAGAAGAGGGAAAGTAAATATTTTAGGAAACAATTATCTAAATAAAATTATAAAATTAGTACATATAAACTAAATGGGCATGAATTTTGAAAACACAATATCTATATCAAAACGTCATCTCAAATATATATGAGAGTATTTGGCAAGACCGTTGAAATGGATATATATATATATATATATATAATGTGAAATATTTGTGAAAATTTTCAAGATGATTGATAATTCCTGAATTATCATGCTAAAAGGGTCAATAGGATCAAGGATGAAAGGCTAATGAATATAAGAATGTGATACTTAAATATTAAACATTTTACTTATACATTTTCACACTAGTTTATGAATTCTATCATTCCCTTATTTTCTATAAGAATGTGTGAGCATTAAGATAAATGACAAGGGGGAAAGTTAATTTACAACTGTAGTACATGGTGCATAATGTTATCATGGTCATCTATGCAATATGTGATCATAAAAAAGTAAAATTGTAAAGAAGACTTACTAATAAATCTTGCAGGACGTAGAGGCAAAACCAAAGGCCTAATGTAGGGCACACAAACCCAGAAGAGGGCAGCCACCACCAACCCTCTCCTCATTCATGATCAACTCTCTCTCTCTCCTTCCTCTCATGGTGTGTCCCTCTCCTATTGTGGGGATAGTCTACTCCTCTTTCCTTTGGTGCCACTTGCAGCATACCATAGGTGGGCTAGCTCATCCCTTCCCTAGTTCTAGTGGTGACAGCACTAGCAACAATTGTGGGTCTTCGACCTTAGCACAAAAAGAAGATGATCAGCTAAAGACTCCCTTGCATGAGGTTGCCATTCTCTCCCACGTCTGTTGTAATAAGAGGGAGAAATTATTATTGTTTTGTTCCTTTAACTTTTATGTAATTGAACCTTTTTTATCTTAATAAATTCAAGAAAAATTTTGTGAGACTCTATTCCCATTTGCCTTATCAAATTTGAATAGTTGAGGTCATTGAAAGAAGTGGGAAATCATCCCCCCCAGCCATCTGTAATTTATTTATGAGGTGGCAAGTTAAACCTTGATAGAAATCTTCCTCTCAATGTGCATTGAATATTTTTATTTGTGGCTCCTGAATTTTATAGAGTAAATAATAACTCTCAATATTTGATGATAATATCCTTAATATTTTTCTGTTTTATGCTTTAATTTTAATTAAAATTCTTGAAAAATATTTTAAATGAGAAAAGTTAGTTATAAAATAATTTATATGATTTTGATATTAATTTCAAAGAATTACAAGACGAAATTAATCATGTAATATGATGAAATATTTTCCCACATGTTTTTATTTTTTATATTATTTTTGAGAATATTTATACATTTATTCCGATTTTATAAAGATATCAAGGAAATTTCAAAAAAATCATTAAATTGAAAAAATCGGTAAAAATTTTGAAAAATTGGAAAAAATCACACTAGATGATCAAATGATTATCCAAAGAGAAATTAGCCAAGTAAATTGCAAAATATCAATTTGAGATCATGTTATAATTCAATGGATTTTATTTTTATATTGTATAATCAATTAAAAAAAAATCAAATATTTTAAGGGTTTTTGTGCTAAAAGGAGATGCACTAATTGGATGGCTTGTTCGTTGATCAATCAAAGATAATTTTCTCATTGAGTTCACGATATTTTTTTCAGAATTTTTCACCAATTTCTGCCACGATACTCTGCGAATCGCATTGAGTAAGTTTTTGCTGAGATTTTAGTGATTTTAACAACTTAATTACTCACCAAAATTTCAATTTCTTCACCAGTTGTCCACCTGTGAGAGAGAGAGAAATGACATAAGTATGATAATACCTTTATAATGTGACATCACAAAGATATTTTTATCATGATAATAAAGGGGTATTTTGGGCATTTATAATCCTATGGGAAAAGTTATGAGCAGTGGGTTTAGTCCCACATCAATTTGCTAACCAATTTTAAGGTGAATAAAATATTTGCCCTCTCTAATGAGCATGAGCCTCTCTTACATGTCTACGAACACTCCTTGCCCCACACCCGACTGGTCACCGGTGATGTGGAAAGGGAGTGATGAACACTACAACTACTTGAGCCCCATGCTCGTAGACCACCCTTAGCCACTTGAGCCCCAAGCTCACAATTCATAGTCGCTTGAGCCTCAAGCTCATGATCCTTAGCCACTCCACGGCTCTGCCCGATTGGGCCTCTAACCCACTTGGGGGCCTAGTTGGCTGTCGGTTTTTTTTATATTTTTCTAAATATTTTTATTTCAATCTTTCTCCCTTTATCTCAAAAAATAAGATTATAAAATCATGTAATTAATAAAAAAATCATATTATTTGACTATAAACCACTTTTCCTTATTTAGCACAAATGTAAGTCTATTTATCATGACTTAAGGCTAAAACTACCATATCACTAAATTATTAACTCATGATAATGAAGACTTATCATTGAGCTTTCACAATATTTCACCTAGAAATTCTCTTCTAGATTCACAACTCTAAGTCGGCCAAACAACTATTTAACAAGACATCTCTTTCAAGTGATTAACCAAAAGGTGTAACTAAAGTTTAACTCACAAATAAATGTAACAATATCATTGTTGGTTTGTCTAAAAGATGAATGTTTATTGCACTAGACTTCAGTAATGGAAGACAAGGATGTAGACACTTTAATATGTCTTCTTGTTCTTGATCTATTAACACAGTAGTTAAAAGACTTATAGTGAAACTCAGGTTGAGGAGAAATGATGGCTTAATTACATTTTTTAAATTAATGCCTTTGTATTAATAAACTATCAGTAGAAATTCTCTCCTTCCTCTTCAGTGTATTGTGCAAATAGAGAAAGAGGATACTTGAGAGAATAAAAATAATCATTTGTTGTTTCTTCTTGTTGGAGATCATTGATATTTATAGATAAATCTTCTACGAGCCTCTCATGGATTTTTAAAAATTTTCCAATGACTATATTCACTAAAAATATAATTTCAAAAAGTTTGCATAATTCTAGTACAAAGTGTCTTTTCATATAATGAAACTAACAAATAAATCTTTTAGTACTTAACAATCATATTTGATAAAAATCCATTTATAGAAACCTAATAAAGATCCAATAAGTTCTTCACTAAACCCCACAAGACATCTCATGAAAGTAATGATTTTTTACTCAAATCTCATCTAAATTCAATTAAAAACATAAGAGATGAAAGTATACATTGTAGATCACAATACCAATATTTTCAAATCATAATATTTCTATCGAGAGTGGTTTCCATGATTTTCATAATATATTTAATATTATTTAGAAAATCTCATTTGATGAAATCAACAACCAACAGATCATTCGACTGATTCAATGTTAAAATCATCTAGTTGCAATAAAGTACAATCATGAGAAAATAGGTGAACTATATTTCCATACCCATGTTTTACTTTACTGAAACTCATTCATTTGTTTATTCAAATGATTACTTTTCTAGTGGTCATGATTTCTATAAATAATACTAACTTACACAGCAGCATATAAGATGAAGAATTCTATTGATATTATGATGAGACTATTTTTATTCATACCATGAGGGTTTTACACATTCAGTATCTTCTCATTTGTATGCCTAAAATTATGACTTAGATACTTCATGTAAATGATCAAACTTATTATATCATGAGATACATTCAATAAATATTCATGATGTATACATCCATATTCGTGTATGTACTCATTTTATTGAAGCCCAATTCATTTGATTGCTCATATTCTTAATTGACTTGTTAGATATTTTTCATCATCAAAACATGTCACCTTCATGGCTCTAATATATATTCATATACTCCATCTTTCATTTATTAACCTTTATTCAAATAGATAATATTTATAAAACAAAAAAAAATTTTAATCTCAAAGTTTAAAACATTAAATTCAATCATTAGTTCTAAAAAAATAACAAATGGATAACGTATTCAATTTATTTTTTAAAATATTTTGAACAGTTAATTCATATAAGTTAGGGGTATAAATCTAAATTCAATATTGTCTTTTGCTGATCTAAATACAACTCTTTAATAAATTTTTATTTGTAACCATCAAAACTTAGTACATCAATAATATTTGCACCTTCATTATTAGAAAAATGCAGGTATGAATATATAGCAAGTAACTGATGAAAGAAACCTCCCCCTTATTTTCATAGCAACTAAAATTATTTTATCTTAATCATCTCAATATAAATGTTACGAGAATTCATTTTTAGATAAAAAATACTTAGAAAATATATAATTAAGTAAAAATTATAGAAGAATGTCAACTAGATCTAATTTCTTTACTACTGGAGAATATGTAACATTGACCTATTGTCCTTTTACTCATCCAAATTAGTGTTAAATTTTAATGAATGAATTAAACCTTTACTTCTTCCCCAAATTTTGTGATCTAAACCTGACCTACAATGAACCTTTGACAAAATGTGCACTTCATGCGTAGTAGGCTTTGAAAAAACATTATCATAAAAAATAAAAATTCAGTAATGGCGGAATTTTTTGCATTGAACAATAGAGTAAATGATATTAGAGTGTAAATATTGACAAAAGTCAATAATAGAGCTTTGATAGTCTTCTAGTCTAGTGTAACTCTATTGAATGTAGATGTATTAAAATATTTCAGAAAGAGGTCGTCTAAATATGTAGTAAGACAATTTATATATGTATTTATCACCTCCTTTTACATTTTTTGTTAGAATGTGAAATGAAAATTTGGTCAAAACTTAACAAAATATAACATCATGGAAAACCATTTGAAAGGCAAAAAATCATTTTCTTTTGGATTAATATGGAAGAGATGTTCATAGACAACTATTTGCATCATAAATAACATATTTAATATCTACTTGAGGTATATAGTTTGAATGGTTTTTGAGAAAATTGACCACATCCATAAACATATATAATATACAAACCAATGGACATGTGCATCAGAAGGTTTTAGACCACATGTGGTGCAAAATGATCAATTGGGAGAGCTTAAAGTTTCATTTTGGCACTAGTAACCAAAAAAATTTAATTCAGTATAGGCATTCCTTTTTATTAGCCATTGATCGCTCTTATTATTAAGATGGTTAATTTTGAATTTATAAACTGATTTTTCGTGGGAATAATTTCTTCACCAATTAGTGAAAAATTACGTCAAACACATGAGAGTTTTGAATTAGTTGATGTATACTAATTAATGACCATATTCTGATTTGTTTACTGTTTGACTATTTTCTTTAATTGCTAAGAAATTCAGTAAATTTAAAATTTATAAATCTTGGAAAAAAATTTAGGAAATATGTCATCCTACAAAGAGCATTGCCAAATTCATAGTCGCTGAAAATATGTTAACTAGTAAATGGACCAAATCAAAGCCTAAAATATTGAAATAAGGAACTAATTGCAATGGGTTTTTTTTGTAACATGAAAAAGGATTAAAATATGTATTATTGGAATAAAAAAAAAAAAATAAATAGAAATTAAGGTTTATAGAAGAACTTGATGGTGCAATCGTCAATTGGATTTCTACCTAAATACAATTAAGTTGTGTAGGCACGATGCACCAATTGGTTTCCTACACATTCTCCAATTGATGGTTGACAATCCCAATGATTGTCACTTGCTGAAATCAAACAACAAAGGTGATTCGACACTAAGTATGTTGCCGCATCCAGGGAAGGATCCTTAGAAGAAATTCTTCACCATTTGTATCGAGTGAAAAATGTAGAAGATGCATTGAAGAAATTCAGTCTCTTTAGAAGCTAAATGAGGGGAAAATTTGGACAAAATCCATCATTTGTATCGAATGGACAGATTGGGTGAATTCTAGTGTCTATAGTGACCAAATGAGAGGGGTTTTGATCCAAGAGGGGGTAGAGTCATCGAAGATGCCTTCTTCTTCTCTGGAAACACCTTTTCAATCTTCTCATGCACATATTTCACCAACTTGTTACAATTAACTCCTCTTGCTGCATTTACTTGAGGATGAAGCCCCTGAGATGTGCCCCTCCTCCATCTAGCCTATCTCCATCAGATGATAGCTGATAGAGGGCCACAAGTCACCATTTTCCCACTTTGCCAAGTGACAACTGGCGAAAATGATTTGGCGACACATTTGACTGATTTATAGACTTTGTGAGAAGATCTAGAGATTGCCCACATCATCTTTGTCTAAAGAGAGCCTTCGAGGCTATGAACATTGTATGAATTCCTTCCCAAACACACAAAATTCTAGCAATTGCCACTACAAAACCAAAACTCTATTTTTTTTGCTTTAAACTTTATTTTCTTTAAATTAATGATAGTTGGCATGATTTCAAAGTTTTATATCCTTCGTCATTGAGTTACGATTCTCTAGAGTTTTACAAAACTTAATTTGACCCATTAATTCGATGGTAATCACTTATGAAAAAATTGTAGGTTGAAACTCTATTTCTACTTGATTTGTCTTCTTCAGATGCTGACATCATCTTGACATCATAGCCTTATTTTCTTTTCACGATTTCTTAAATATGTTATATTTATCATTATGTTAAAATATCATAAAAAAATCGTACTCTTTTAAGAAAATTTTGAAATATTACTCGATGGTATATTACATCCTTGTGATCAAATAGAAAATTTCTCACTATTTTTGAAATCTTTTATTGATTTATAATTAATTTATTCATTCTGATATACATTTAAAATTCCAAAAATTGGTCTTTTCTAGTTTTATAAATTTTAAATTTGCCTGACTTATTATATAATGATTAAGTCATGTCAAATTTTGGTGCCATTGCTAGGAATGTATTACATAATATTTGGTATTTTTCTATTTTTCTTTTAGTGTACAAAAAAATTTGACTCTTGTTTTTATTTTCATCTTACAGAAAAAAAAGAGTAGAACAAAGAGTAGCAAGGCAAGGATAGGAGCAAATTGAAAGAGGGTAACTTATTAAACTTTTTGCCTAGAATTTTCTGTTTATGTATTGTAGAAGATCTTTACATCCAAGACTAGAGAATCCTTTCATTATCTTGCCTAAAACTAAAAATGCAAAAGAAAAATTGATTTTGATGGATCTTGAAGGTAGTACAAGTCAAATTAAGAACAATCCTATGTCCATGAAAATCATTATATCCCTAATTCATTTCAAAGAGCATCTAATATTAGAGTCCCATCAACACCTATAGTTAAATTTAAAATAAATCCAAAATTTTCCAAATGCTTCCTCATCTTCATAGATTACCTTTGGAGGAGCGTCATCAGCATTTAGAAAAATTTTATATGGTACGTGATTTAGTTAATCTTCCTCAAGTTATATTAGAAATTATTAAGATGAAATTATTTCTTCATACACTTAGGGATAAGACTAGTTATTGACTATCTACCTTACATAGATAATTAACTAATTGGAAAGACATAGAACAGGCTTTTTGTCGAAAATTTTACCCTTTAAGAAAAACTCAAAACATGAGAAAACACATGAAGGTTTGCTCAAAGGCCAGGAGAAACTTTACATGAGACATGAGAAAAATTCAAAGATTTACTTAGAAAATGCCCTCATCATGCTATACTTAAGTGGTAGCTCAATAGAATTTTTTATGATAGATTATTAAAATAATATAGAAATATGGTTGATTTTATATGTGGTGGAACATTTATGGAGAAGACCCTAAATGAGATTTATAGCATTTAAGAGAATTTAAGTGAAAATTCAAGAGATCAGGCCTCTTTTGAGTTATATGATAGAGATAAGAGGAGAGGAATGTATAAATTCCATTATCCAGATTAATCTAATTTAAGAAATAAGGTTAATCAGATTAATAAAAAAATAGAGAAGCTCAATTTATTTATTGACAATTTTAAGGAGCTTCATACTCCTCAATTTAATTTAAATAATTCATATCCTTTGTATGGTGAAATGATCAATTCGAATTTCAATGTTACAATTTAGATCAGTCATTTCAACTTATGTAAGAACAAGTGTAAGTAACCCACAATTTTAATAAAAATAGGGAATTTTTTCTTAATTGTTATAATCATAATGGGAGGAATAACTTTTCATGGAGAGACTCAAATAATATTCAAAATGTAGAAGCACTTAGGCCCAATTTAAATTCTAAATTTCGTCTAAAATAGGAAAATAGAGTTTAGAAAATTCAGCCCTCTCATACTCAACTTGATGCTATGGAAATGATGTAGCAAATGAGTCAAATGATATACCAAACTATGAATCAAATGATGTTGTAGTAGAAAAAAATTATAAAGGCTCTTAGGAATAGGAGAGAAGAGGGACAGCTACCTAGTTAGCCTATAGAAAATCCAAGAAAATGCCTAACTATAGGATTTCAGAAAGGGGAGTCTAGTGGCATGAACGTAGGAAAAAACCCATGAAATGATAATGTCAGGATAGTAAATGCATTAAGGAGTGGGAAGATTTTACCTGATCTTTATCCCCAAATGGTAGAAGAAGAGGAAAATGTGGACAATCTAAAACAAAATCAAGAAGAAGCAAAGGAAGAACTTCTAGATTCTACTAAGGAAATTTTGAAAGAAAGGACAACCATTCCATTTCCCAAAGCTCTAGAACTTAGACAAAGAAAGAAAAAGGAACAAAATGAAGAAATAAAAATTTTTTTACGAGATGTGCAAATTAATCTTCTTTTACTTATTGCCATTAAACATATTCCTCAATATGCTAGAGTTTTAAAAGAAATGTGTATACCAAAAAAAGCCCCTAGAGTAGGAAAATTATCTATGCATACTAGTGCTTTATTATTAAATCAAGTTCCATATAAATTAAAAGATACTAGTGCTCCTTTAATTTCATGTGATATTGGTGGATTTATTTTTCAAAATACATTCCTTGACACTAGTATTAGTATCAATTTATTACTTGCAAGTATTTGTGATAAATTCAACATTTCTGATCTTAAACCATCTATTTTCACATTACAATTTGCTGATAGATCTATTAAAAATCCTAAATATATTTTAGAAAATGTGATAGTAACAGTGAAAGGGTATAAATTTTCAACTAATTTTGTAGTACTAGAAATGGATTTTGATGGATAGTTTTATGATACCCCAATCATCTTAGGAAGATCATTTTTACATACAACAAAGATGAATATTGATTTCCCCATAGGTATTGCAAAAAAGATCAATCAGTAGAAATTAAAATCTTTGAGGTATCAAATGATCTTAAGAAATCTCAAGTATATTATTGTCATACCATAGATCTTTTAGATGATTTTGATGATCTAGATATTATTGATGATTGTTTGATAGAAAAATTAAAGAAAATTGAAAATATAAATATGGGAGAGAAGGAAGATCACATGAATTTAAAGCTGAAACCTCTTCCTTCTAATTTAAAATATGTATTTTTGCAGGAAAATACCTCATTCCCTATTATTATTGTAGTTGATTTGAATAATGAGCAAAAGGAAGAATTATTAGAAGTAATTCGAAAAATAAGAAAGCTATTGGCTAGAAAATAGATGCTCTTAGGAGGCATGGATATAAATATTTGTGTGCATAATATATATTTAGATGAAAGAGTTAGACCTAGTAGAGAATCACAATGAAGATTAAATCTTAACATGATGGAAGTGATAAAAAAGGAAATTTTAAAATGGTTGGCTGCTGATATTATTTATCCTATTTCACACAATAAATGGGTTAGTCTTACATAGGTGGTGCCAAAGAAATTAGGAATCGCGATTATAGAAAATGAAAATGGAGAGGAAATACAAAAAAGATTAACCATTGGTTGGAGGGTTTGTATTGATTACAGAAAATTAAATTTATTTACTAGAAAAGATCATTCTCCCCTACCATTTATTGATCAAATTCTTGAAAAACTAGTTAGAAAAAGATTCTTTTATTTTCTAAATAAATATTTTAGTTATAATCAAATTTATATAAACCCTTTAGATCAAGAAAAATAACTTTTATTTGTCCATTTGGTACTTTTGATTGGTCTCCTAATTGGTCTCTTCCATTTTATTGAGGCACCTATTTTACAAGCTCTTGATTGATCTATTTTATTTGAAATAATGTGTGATACATTGAATTATGCAGTGAGAGCTATTTTAGGACAAAGAAAAGAGTCAAAACCCATAGTTATCTCATATGCTAGCAAAACTATTTTTGATGCACAATTAAATTACACCACAACTGAAAAAGATTTGCTAGTTGTAGTATTTTCATTAAAAAGATTTAGATCATATAGTTTAGGAGCTAAAATTATTATTTATGCTGATCATACATCATTAAAATATTTTCTCAATAAGAAAGATACAAAGCCACATTTATTAAGATGGACATTATTATTGTAGGAATTTGATTTGAAAATAAAAGATAAATAGGGTTTCAAAAATGTTGTTGTTGACCATCTTTCCAAATTGAGTGATATAAGAACAAATGTAATACCTTTACAACATGGATTTCCAGATGAACAATTGATGGGAGCTCAACATCAACCATCACCACGGTATGCACATATTGTTAATTTTTTTGTTTCTGAAAAAGTCTAAAATAATAGGATAAAAATAGAAAAAATCATTTCTTTGCTAAGATTAGAAATTATTTTTGGCATGATCTTGATTTATATTACTTGGGTAATGATCAAATTCTTAGGAGATGTTTTCTTGAAGAAAAACATTATAGCATTCTTAATATGTGCCATTCATCTAACTGTGGAAAATATTTTTCTAGTAGAAAAATAGTTGCGAAAATTTTTTAATATAGTTTTTATTGGGTTTCAATAGTTAGAGATTTTATAGAATTCAATAAAACATACATTTCATGCCAATTGGTGGGTAACCTAAAAAAAGGAGATAAAATGTCCATGAGTAATATGTTAGTAGTTGAAATTTTTGATGTATGGGGCATATATTTTATGGGTCCATTCTCATCAATTAAAAAATATGAATATATATCTTGCTTGGTGTTGATTATGTGTCTAAATGGGTGGAAGCTATTACTACTTGAATTAATGTTCATAAAAACGTGATGAAATTTGTCTAGAAAAATATTTTTTCAAGATTTGAATGTCCTAGAGTGATTATTAGTGATGGAGGAACACATTTGACAAATAGACATTTTAAGAAACTATTGAAAGAGAATGGAGTACATCATAGAGTAGTCACTCTATATCATCCCCAAACAAATGGGCAAGCTAAAGTAGTTAATAGAGAAATTTAAAAATTTTGAGAAAAATAGTTAGACTAGGTAGGAAGGATTGGCTCACAAAATTACAAGATGCATTATGGGCATATTGAATAGCTAATAAAAATCTTATAAGTAGGTCTCTATTTCGTCTCATTTTTGGAAAACCATGTCATCTTCTTGTAGAAATAGAATATAAAATATTATGGGCTATTAAAAATTTATGTATGGATGAAAATCAGCTAGTGAGCATAGAATTTTTCAGCTACAGGAATTAGAAGAATTAAGGAATGAAGCTTAAGAAAATTATAGAATATATAAAGAAAAAACTAGAATCTTTCATGATAGGTATATCAGCAAATTGTTTTTTGATGTTGGACAAAAAGTGTAGTTATATGATTCTAGATTGAAACTATTTCTAAAAAAATTGAAATCAAAATGGACAAGACCTTATGTGGTGGAAGAAATATATGATCATGGGGCTGTAATGATTATAGATCTCAAAAATGATAATAGCTTTAAGGTAAATAGATTAGAGGCTTAAATATTACATAGAACGTAAATGCCCTGCAGAAAAAAAAAATTTATTATTAAAATAAATTAAAGAATAAATTAATGTGTCTATTTGGAGACATTAAATTCAGTGCTACATGGAAGGTAACCCATGGTTCTATTTAAATCATTATTTTAATTTTGTAGAATTTCACAGCATCTATTTTTGTGTATTATTTTTTTCTTTCAGAAAGAAAAAAAAAGTGCATGAGGAGTGTAAGATGAAGTGGGAAATTATAAGTGAGTTTGAGGTAATATTTTTCTAAACTTGATCCCTTATTACAATTTTTTTTCGTGCTTAACTTTGCTTATATGCATGGTTCACTAAAAATTATATTTTCTATAATTTGTGTCATTGGAGACAATATTAGATTTAAGTTGGGGGGTGAGGTGATGAAGATATTAAGTCTTAGATAATGTTGTAGAATGAACAAGAACATGTGTTGGCACTTTTGAAAAACTATAATACTGAATTCTTGGTTCTATCAGAAATAACATAAAACAAAGTGCAAACTATCAAAAAACCAGCAAAAAAAAAACAGTCCAAAATTTGAAATTTTAGAGACCCTTTTCTCACATTTCAAGCCCCTAGGCATATATTGTTAAAATTTGGAGTTACTATTATGAAGATGATAGTTTTGATTTAATTTTTTTACAAACACATTATTGTTGAAAATAGAATTGACAGAACTGAAACAAAAGTATAATTTTCATAACTATCTAATTTCTTACATCATATTATGTGCACAAAAATTAAATCAATTAGATTGATTGATACCAAAGGATATTAAGATGATTATTATTAAGTTAAGAGAATGATTTAATAGCTTGAAATGTTAGAATACTCCTCAGATACATAATAAATAACATGGATTTAATTTTATAAATTTTCACTTCATGATCTTGATAGATAGTATTTACTTGATAAGAAAATTTGATTGATCATTTAAGTTTAATGGAGATTTTTACACCTTGATCTATAGGAATTGTGAGGAGAAGTCACTTATTTCGAAAATTAGAAAAAATGAGCAATGTGAAAAATCTGAAAATAAGAAACACTGGCTACAAAATAAGTGGATAATGTGAAAGCCCTGAAAATGAAGAGTACACATTGAGGGTGTGAGACATCATTCTCATTGTCGAAATTTGTATATAGGAAAAGCTACTTATTCACCACAAAAAAAAAAGAAGAGGAAGAAGAAATATAGTGTAAACTTAAAAAATCAAGCCATAGAGAAAGGAAAGGTAGGATCAATATTATGCTTAGATAATTTTTGATAATTGAAACATCTTGTAAATTATATCCATGAGTAAAGAAGTGATAAAGATGTACATCGAAGAAGTGAAATTTATATTGTTATTCCAAGGAGTGTGTAGACATTTAAGTGCTTGACATTCTTCTTAAATACTTGATAAAATAGTCTAAAGTATATAGAGGTGCATAATTTCTAATTGTATTTTTGTGTATTGAAATATGATGTTTGAAATTTCTAAATGTTTATTGTATTTGTAATTCCATTACTAAGGGACTAGTAATGACTTAAGTTGGGAGCTGTGATAAGTCTTAATTATCATGAGTTAATAATCTAGTGGTATGATAAATTTTACCTTAAGTCATGATAAATAGACTTATTTTTGTACTAAGTTGTGAAAGTAATTTCTAGTTGATTAATATGAATTTTTAATTAATTACATGATTTTATAATCCTACTTTGTTCAAATAAATGGAAAAAGAGTAAAATAAAAAGATTAAGGAAAAAAATTAAAAAAATCGTTAGTTAGTTGAGCTTGCAAGTGGGTTGGAGGCCTAGTTGGGCAGGAGCTGTAGAGCAGCTAAGGACCACGAGCTCAAGGCTCAAGCATCTGAAGACAAACTACAAGTCCTGAAGGCTCAAGTGGTTGATATGTGTGTCACTCCCCTTCCATGTCACCGATGGCCAGCCGAGCATAGGGCAAGGAGTGGTTGTACACACATGGATGAGATGTACCTATTGATGGCTAGAAGAGCCACTAGTTTTTATTTGTGTCAAAAAAAGTCAGAAAATCGATGAGGGACTAAACCCTTTGCTCTAACTTTCCCTGTAGGATTATAAATGTCCAAAATACCCCTTTATTACCATGATAAAAATATCCTTATGATGGCATATTATAAGGGTATTATTGTACTTATTTTATCTGTCTCTCTCTCTTGTAGGTGGGCAACTGGCAAAAAAATCGTGATTTTTGGTGAGTGATTAAGTTACAAAAATTATCAAAATCTCGGCAAAAACTTAGTCAATATGATTCGCGGAGCATCATAGCCAAAATTAGTGAATTATTATGGACAAAACATCATGAACTCAACGAGAAAATCATCTCCAATTGATCAACGAACAAGCCATTGATGAGAAAGAGAATGATCCATCGAGATGAGTCGCCACCTCTTGAGAGCATACTAGATGTGATAATGGGCCTCCTCTTGTTGTGTTGACTTGAGGATGAAGCCCCTAAGACGTGCCCCACCTCCATCTAGCTGGAGGGCCACCAAGTTGTCGACTGACGGAGGTATCACCTTGAGTTGTCTCTTGAGATGTGACCTGGAGGCCAAAGTCATCCTTTTTCTATTTCCATCGGGTGATAGCCACCAAGAACTATTTGGCGATACATTTCATTGATTTCTAGGCTTCAAAAGAAGATCTAGAGATTGCCCACATTGTCTTTATTTAAGGAGAGTCTTTGAGGCCATAGACATTGTATGAATTCCTTTTCGAATACACAAAATTTCGACAATTGCCGCCGTAAAGTCGAAACTCTATTTTCTTACTTTAAACTTCATTTTCATTTAAATTAATAATATTTGGCATGATTTCAAGTTTTAATATCCTTTGCCATTAAGTTATGATTCTTCGCACTTTTACAGACCTTAATTTGACCCATTAAATCGATAGTTATCACTTACGAAAGAATCATAAGGTAGAACTCTATTTCTGCTTGATTCATATTCTTTGGGCACTAATGTCACTTTGATGTCATAGGCTTATTTCCTTTTCATATTTCTTAAATATATTATATTTATCATTTAATTAAAAAATCATAAAAAATCATATTCTCTTAGTAAAATTTTGAAATATTACCCGATATTATACTACATCCCTATGATCAACTTAGAAAATTTTCCACTATTTTTAAAATATTTTATAAATTTATAATTAATTTATTCATTCAAATATACTTTTAAAATTCCAAAAATTGGTCTTTTCTAGTTTTATAAGTTTTAAATTTGTGTGATTTATTATAGAACAATTAAGTCATGTCATTGGCCATTCATGATTTATTTATGAGGTGACTAGTTAAACCTTAAATTTCTCTTTTCTCTCAACCTACATTGAAGATTTCTATTTGTGGCTGCTGAATTTAAGAGAGTAAAAAAATTAGAATATTGTTATTAATTAATATACATCAACTAATTCAAAACTCTTCTTGTGTTTGACCTGGTTTTCTACTAATTCACCAAGGAACTAATCCCACAAAAACCAGTTTATGGTGATCCAACATCAAGGAACATATGTGACTTGTTTGTGTTACACAAAACTCATTGTATGTACTTTCAAATGTTAAGATATTCTAAAGAGGCTTAATCTATTGCAGATGTAGAGGCTATCTAGAACTTCATTTGGTCTCAAGTTATCTTAATTTTGTGCATACTATCTAGCTCTCACAAGTTACATTAAGTGACAATGATTGATCCAATATATTCATGTAAGTAGAAGAGGGCCTAGAAGCGAGATGTCACAGTGGGCCAGCACACTTAGGAAACTAGGGTTACACAAGGTTACAAATATAAAAGGGGGCTTGGGGGAAGGAGGGGGCTGTCAAGAGATAAGGTGAGTCATATTGGGAACGTGGGGCTATGTAACCCCATAAATATAAGGGTTTCAACCCTATGCTTTTGTCTTTCCTTTCTTAAATTTACTACAGGTTCTCTTTGGGTTCAAGAATTTTAGAGTTGTTACAATTTGGTATCAAAGTTAGTATGTGTCCCAAGGTAAGCGACAACTGGCTAAATGGTGGAGAAAGATTTGAATCTTGTTAGTGGCAAAGTAGAGTAGATGGAGACCAACTTGATACATCTACTACAACAGCTAATGTAACGGATGGAATGACAGGAAACTAGGTCCAACTCATCTAATAAAGGCGAGGGTGTTGGAGAACCAGCTGACAACCTAGCCACAAAATGGAGTGTGTATGGAAGTCTAGATAGGGCTTCTATTAGGCTGGTGGCTGCTCCACCAACCAACTCTAGAGTAGGCAGTCACCTTGACCTTCTAACTTTCAGTGGTGGGGACACAATAGAATGGATGTTTCACTTGAAATTTGATTTTAGGGCTACCAAGATACCAGACCAAGATAAGATCTCAATGGCCATAATGAAATTTAGTGGAGAAGATATATAAGTGTCTAACTATTTTCTATCGTTGCTAAGAAAATGCAGGAAATTTAAAATTTCTAAATTCTAGAAAAAAGGTAATTTTTAATAAAGAAATATTTTTAGTGGATTTTCTAGGTCGATCATAGGGAAGATGAAGTATTATTAATTATTTATGATTTTCATTTGATCTTATTTTTTAAATTATTTTATGGCCAAATTATAACAAAATAAGTTAAAATTGTGAATTTGAGGGGTTATTGATGTCAAGTGACGTCAACATGTGAAGAACAACCCCAAATTTACAATCAACGAAATATGTCGACACGTAAATGGATCAAACCAAAGACACAATGATAGAAATAATAAACTAATAGAAAAGGGCTTTTGTTCAAAATATGATGAAGGATCAAAAGATGTATTATTAGAATCTAAAAATAGTAAAAATGAACAAAAATTAAAGTTTATGGAAGAACTAGGCAGTGCAATTGTCAATTAGATTTCTGCCCAAATATGATTGATTTGTGTAAGCATAGTACACTGATTGGTTTCCTAAACTTTCTCCAATCGATGGTTGACAATCTCAGCAACTATCACTAGTTGAAATTGAGCAACAAAGGTGATTTGACTCCAAGCATGTTGTAACATCTGGAGAAGGATCCTCAGAAGAAATTCTTCATTGCTTGTATCTGGTAGAGAATAGGGAAAATTTATGGAAGAAATTTAGCCTCTGTAGCAGTTGACTGAGGGAAAAATTTGGACCAAATCCATGTTTTGTATCGGATGGATGGATTGGGCAAAATCCGACATCTGTAGTAGCCAGATGAGAGGGGTTTTGATATGAGAGGTGCGTAGAATAATCGAGGATGCCTTCTTCCTCTTCAAAAACACCTTTTCAATCTTTCTTTGTGCATATTTCATGGATTTGTTACAATTAATTGTCATATTTGTTGCCGCAATTTGTGCATCCGCCATTAACACAAAAACCCTGAAAAGATTTGATTTTTTGTTAGTTTTAAATGATTATAAACTATAAAAATCACATGCATTTAATTATAACATAATTTTGAATTGATATTTGTCAATTTACTTGGCAAATTTCTCTCTATAGAATCAATTGATCATCTGGTGTGATTTTTGCCGATTTTTCAGGATTTTCACTGATTTTCTGATCATCATTGATTTTTTTGATATTTTCTTAATATTTCTATAAAATCAGAATAAATGTAGAAATATTCTCAAAAATAAGATAAAACATAAAAACATGTGATAAATATTTTCATCATATTAACATGGCTGATTTCTTCATGCAATTTTTAGAAATTATTATTAAAATCATATAAATTATTTTAAATCTAAATATTCCAATTTAAAGTATTCTACAAGCATTTTAATTAAAATTAAAGCATAAATCACAGAAATACTAAGGACATTATCATGTAAATATTGAGAGTTATCAATAGGGGTATCTATGGACAACATAATCTTTTCCTTCAAAGATTGGCTAGATTTTCATGACTAGTTATTGTTGTGATATGGAGGCACAACTTAAGGAAGCATCTAATGTCAATTGCTTAGGTTCAAGTAAGATAAATCAATTCAAGCAAGATGCTAAACCCCCTAGGAAATACACATAGAGTCCCAGGTGGGCCCTCCTCTCTAATGGGCCTAAATGATAATGGCCCAAAAGGGAAGGGGTGAGGGAAAGAAGGATGCCAAATTCTCCAATTGGGCCCACAAGTATGGCCCAAAAGTGAAGGGAATAGACAGGAAGAAAAAGCAAGAGGGGAATGGGCCTTCCCATCCCTGCCATATACCTAACATGGACTCTAGGGATGGGAGGCCCCACACATGGTGAGACTAGAACCTAGATGGTTCACGCATGCAAGAAATGAGTGATGAAAAAAACATTGGACGAGAAACATGAAGGCACCATAGGTGGTATAGTGAAGCCTAAGGTCCTTCGTCCTCACTCGTGCTCTATATTCTAGTTGAATACGTGTGAGCAGGGTCTCCCTTTGTCACCTTGAGCTTATGTTGTGGTGGAGAAGGGTCCTGTTCACCACCAACCTTCCTCAATGGGTTGAAAGAAGAAATAGTGATAGAAATCAGTATGTTCAAGCATGCAGATCTATGTGACATTGTGAATCTCATATAGTTAGTAGATAAGTAACTATCCTCCATTAAAAATTGCACTCACCCTCACAATTTTTACAAGTCTTAATTTATGGTGGTAGTTATCTTCCACAATTAGGAGTAGCCAAAATGTGAACCTAATGGAAGGACCCACCTTCCTTAGTTTTAGCAAGTCTTGAATGGTGGAGGAAGTTACCTTTCACTATGGGAATAGCAAAGATGAGAGAGAAGCTAAAGTTATATAAACATCTCCTTTTGATGTAAATTATAGCTTTTGTTCTCGCTACAATAGTGGCTGTCTAAATGAAACTATAAGTTCCAAGGTCTATTCTTGTTTAAGAGTGTATTGGAGGAGAGATCCTTAAAGGTTGTTCAAGTGATCATGGAGCTGTGTATCACTTGGCCTAGGACAAGCATAAAACGAGGTTTGAGCCATTCCCTAACGTGATATTCATTGATTTTGTCTCCATAGTTTCGGTTAGAAAATTTTAATTATTCTTACATCTAAATTATCTTAATCATGGTACAATTATTCTCTTAGATTATTAATTATAAATTTTCTATTATAAGTAATCACATCATCACCTATCTAATTTATTAGTTATTCTAAATCATCTCTAATCAAATCTCCCTCCATGAAATTCTTGCTAACATTATATAAATAAATTATAATAACTTAATATCATAGCTCTTTGAGGATCGACCCTAACTCATCACAAACTAAGAGAGAATTTTAATAAATATTAGTTGTTTGAACTTGATTGCACTCACAATAATAATTTTACCCCTAAATCAAGTTCATCAAATACCAAAGGGCATGATAGAAGAAATACCTCTTACACAAGTAGAGGTATCTCAAAACAAGTACCTTCAAGATGCTTGGGGCAATAGGAGAAAAGGAAGTCTCTATCCTTATTGACTCAGGTGCAACCCACAACTTTATCTCTACTCACTTAGTTTGAGAGTTGCAATTGTAGGTCAACAAAATTATAAGCTATAATGTGGTGATGAGAATAAACACAGAGTTGAACTATCTATGTAGGGGTTAAGAATAGTTGACAGCTTTTACCATTAGAGCCAAGCACCCAGGACATCATATTTGGGATTCAATGGCTGAAGACTTTGGGCTACACTACCTTTTTCAGGCTACACACATTCGGGACTAATCACAATGAACTTCTTGGTCAAAGGCAAGTCTATAACACTCTAAAGATATCCCTACCTCCTGAACACTCACCTAGCGATGAGTTCAGATTAGTGTAGGTGTTTTTAAGCCTAAGTCCTTTCAATCAAAATAAGATAAGTTGATCTTAAATCTGATTCGCACAAAAATCCTTAGATAGTAGTGAGTCAGGTTGTATGTGTAGGGAGTTTGGACTAAATGATTTAATATTCACATATTTAAGTGAAAGAGGAAGAGAAAAGGTAGGGTGAAAAGGAAGTATGTGGATGGGAGAGATGGGAAGGATGAGAGATGAGCTCTTAATTTGATTTCTCAAATTTGGAGGGTGTGAAACCAGAAATCAAATGATCTGTAGAACAACTTTCTCTAAACCTAATCTATCTCTAATTTCAGATTGAAATCTAACCCTAGATGAATAGGAACATCCTTCACCATGAAACTAACCTGGTTTCACCACTCCTTCCCTATTTCCACCCAGAAGAGGTGTTCTCTTGTAGTAGTGGGAGAGACCTCGTTTAGGCAGGGTGAACCTCCATTCCTATCTCAATACACCTACAAACATGCACGGTGGAGCTCTGGAAAACCTTTCCCCTCTGGGTGGGTGCAAGGACCACGATTTTGTACTGAATAAGAGCTGTTTAACACATCATTCTCCTCGAATATATGGAGCATGCCCTCCCCTCTCTCTCTCCCTCTTCTTCGCATACGAGATAGAATATGGAAAGTTTTGGCAATTTCGTGCCTCTATAGCAAACTATGCACTGTTGGATCTGTGGTCTCCTCTCCCATTGGATGGTTGGCTCTCCATCAGATCACCTTCCACTGTTAGATTGGTGAGTGCTCCCTCCTTGGTTTCTTGTTCCTTGGCTGTTGGATTGCTTCTATCATAGAGAGCACTTGCTACATACATGGCCAGATTCCAGCCACATATTGGATGCCCTAGACTTGAATAATAAATCACTAAAAATTGCTCGACGTGAGTTAATAAGATCTTTGAAATATAAGATCCATCAAGGTACTGTTTAATGTGGCATCAAATGTATTTTCAAAAGAATAATTCAAGAAAATTCAAGAAAATGCCAAAAATGTTAATATACTTCTTGACATATTAAAATTGCACCATTGAAGTTAGTAAATGCTAAATATTATCTCAATCAATGCTAAAATATGAAAAATAAATGTGCATTTATGACCTACTATTTATGTCTTATCACCCAACCCTAGAATGTGTTGTGGTACACCATAGTAGCATCATGGAGGTCATTAAACTGCCATCTAAAAATAAAAGAAAGGTCACGCCAACAAAGAAGAACATTGAAGCTTGGCAAAGGAGTATGGTTCCTCCAATATTTGAGGAGCTTTGAGGTCTACCACTAAGGATAAAAGTGGATCATGTCATTCCTCTCATTCTACAGACAACACCAGTAAATGTATAGCCTTTCCACTACCTTCATCACCAAAAGGATATCATGGAAGGCTTAGTGTGAGAATTATTGACAAAAGGTTGTATTAGACCATCTTAAAGGCCATTATCCAATCTAGCCTACTAATGCAAAAGAATGGAGGTATGTGGCATTTTTGTGTGATTTACATAGCTCTAAATCAGGTGATAGTACTAAACCAATACCCCATCCTAATAGTAGATGAACTCCTTGATGAGCTTCATGGAGTAATAGTATTTTTCAAATTGGATCTACATTTAGTATATGATCAAATTTGGATGCAAGGGGAAGACATTGTCAAAAAAGTATTTTTGAGAATTCATTGTAATGTCATTTGGACTGCGAAATGCCTAGTTCACATTTCAAAGTTTAATGAACGAGTATTTAGACCACACCTTTGGAAATGTATGCTGATTTCTTTTTATGGAATTCTGATTTTCTACAAATAGCCAAAAGAACATGATGCCCATCTCCACCTCATCTTCAATAGATTGCAAGAGTACTTCCTACACCTCAACAAGAATAAGTGTTTCTTTGCTCAAACTGTAGTGGATTTTTTGGGACACTGAATATCAATCAACAGAGCAGAGGTAGATATTCAAAATGTGAAAGTCATGAAGAACTGGCTAGTACCCAAAAACATCATTAAGCTGAGAGGATTTCTAGGGCTAACATAGTATTATCACTATTCTATAATCAGGTATATGGATTTGACTTCACCTCTAATACATTTACTAAAAAGGGAGAGTTTCCAATAGACAAAAGCTACAAGATAGGCCTTCCTATACTTCAAAGAAAAGATGAGTTCAACCCCTATGCTCACCTTATCTAATTTGTTCGTGTCATTTGAATTAGAGATGAATGCTTCTAAGAGTGGGGTGAGTGCAATATGAATGTAATATGGGTGACCAATAGCTTATTAAAATCAAGCACTGACATCTTAATATTAAATGAAAGCTACCTATGAAAAGGAGTTCATGGCCATAGTGTTGGCTGTTTAGAAATGACATCACTATTTATTGGATAGCAAATTCACAATTTGGATAGTCTTAGTTTGGAATACCTCTTTGAGTATTGACATTTGCACCTTTAATATCAATGGTAGTTTGCCAAACTACTTCAATATGACTTCGCCGTCAAGTTCAAGGTTAGAAAAATAAACACAGCAGCATATGCCCTCCCTAAAGTTAATGTTCAAACTGACTTGCAAGTGATTAGTATAGCACTCATCTCCCATTGATTTATGACAACTGAAGAGAGAGGTGACAATAGACCCAATAGTAGTCTAGATCATCTAGAGCCTACAATAAGGTACACATTATCTTGCACACTATACATTTCACCATAGACTTTTGTACATCAAAAACATGATAGTTCTAGTGGCATCATCACACTTGATTACCCCACTACTCCAAGAATACCACAACAGCTTACAAGGGGGACACTGGGGGTTTCTATGCACATAAAAGTATATTGCACATGCTTTTTTTTTGGTTTGGAATGAAGAAATAGGTTCAGCAGTTTGTAACAAAATGCCCTAGATGTTATTAGCACAAAGTGGACAGCTATCCCCATGGGCTTGTTGCAGCCACTACCAATTTTGGACAAGTTAGGAGAAGATCTTAGAATGGACTTTGTAGAAAGCCTTCTGATGTTTGGGGGTAAGAATGTTATACTTGTGGTGGTAGACATACTATCAAAATATGCCAATTTTATACATCTGTCACCCCTTCTCAGCCACTACAATAGCAACAATTTTCTACCATGAAATCATTTGCCTACATAGAATTTCATGCTCCATAGTGTCTAATTGTGACACCATTTTCTTGAACTCTATGTCAAAAGAAATACACTACTAGTAGGGTACTAAACTAAAGAAGAGCATATCATTTCATCAAGAGATTGGAATATATCTAAATGTTGCACCTATGATCAACCTAGTCAATAGTCCAAGTGGTTGTCATGGGCAGAGTTGTGGTATAATACCACATTCCACTGTCCCTTGATATATCCCCATTTAGATCTTTTAAATGAATGGGACTCCCCTCCACTTATATGTTTTGGGTGTAATTCAACTAACCCATTTGACTTTGAACTACAACTGTAGGAGTGAGATGCAGCTTTGGATGTAATAAAGGAGCACCTCACTAATGTACAAAATCATATGAAAACACAAGCAAATAAACACAAATGAGATGTGAAGTTCACCACCAACAATTGGGTCTATGTGAAGATCAGGCCATATTGGATGCATTCGTTAGAACAGAAACATAACAAGAAGTTAAGTTGGTGTTTTTTTGGGCCATACAAAGTGGTTGAAGGCTTCAGCAAGATAACTTATTGACTAGCTCTCTCTCTAACATCATGGGTGCATCTTATTTCATGTTTTGCATCTGAAGAAGACACTTGAGCACAACCACCAGGTTCAACTCCTACCAACAATTGTGGATCGCTAGCTAGAATGTATCATAGAATTAGAAGAGATCCTAGACATACAACAATTTGACATAGGACCAGAGGCCCTACTATATTGGAAACAGCTACCATCTTCAAAAAACTCATGGGAATCAATGTTAACCCTTTAATACCAATTTCCAGAGCTACACCTTGAGGATGATGTCTGAGATGGTGGGGAGTAGTGTTAAACCCATAGGTCTAAGATACTCATGTAAATGGAAGAGGGCCTAGAAGTGAGATGTCACAATGGGCCAACCCATTTAGGAAACTAGGGTTACACAAGGTTGTAAAGATAAAACGTGGCTGGGGAGAAGGAAGGGGGCCATTGAGAGATTAGGGTAACCACATTGGGAGCGTGAGGCTCCATAACCCCACAAATATTAGGGTTTCAACCCTCTGATTTTGTCTTTTCCCTTACATTTACTGCTCTCTTTGGGTTCAACTCTTCTAGAGTCTTTACAACATGACAATTAAAAAAATGTGAATCATTCATCTCTCTACAACTTTATGGCATGCAGCATTGTATTCCAATTAGCGACGAATGTTAGTTGCCTAGAGTCATTAAAACTAAGGGTCTATTATTGAAACGTGTTATCTAATTATTATCTAAAATTGTTATTAAGCGTATGTTACTCTTGTTGACACCATTGGGAATGGTTTTTGATATTATAATTATATGAGAAAATATATAATTCATATTTGATATTATTTATAATATTATCATAAATTCTTCATAGATTTCATGGAAATAAATCTCTTATTTATCTTGTGACATTATGTCTAACCTTGAGATTAAGTAAAATGATGCATAGGTGAAGTGACACATATGAATAAATATTTGTTAGAAAATAAGTATTTAATAGATAAATGATGGTTATGATTTTAATTTATTTATCTATGATTTTTTAACCATTTAAGTGTAGCTATCATTAATTACTCATGTGCATCATTAAAAGAAAAATAAAATAGTTTGAAATATCAAATGAGCTTTTGTGAGTATCGAATTGAAAATCTGGGCGATGACATGTCAGTTGCTTACGTGGAGAAAATGACTAGCTTAACATTTGAATCTGAAGACAAAGTCAATAGAAAAGTTTTTTGTCTATGAGAGATGAATCATTGGTTCGAATTTCAAATCAAACAAACTAAAAATAGTAAGATATAAAAATTCACAATAGTTAGAGGCCATTGTTGTGTATTTTGGAAAATGAAAAGTATTTGAATTAACTTTTCAATTTTATCTCTCTAGAAAAATGTGAAAATCTATTAGAAGATGATGCCCTACAAGTAAGAGAAGCTAAGAAAATCAATAACAATGATTCTATTTTGATCAATAGTGTGAAATCTCTCTCACGATCAAGAAATATCACCATTGAGCTTCAACCACTCGTAGATTGTATCATCCTTCTTCATCAATGATTGGTGATCAAGATAAAACTTGAATATTTTAAGGAGGCTCTTTATTAAGCCTTAAAGTAATTGACTAGTCAGTGGAGAGTGGTTTTGGGCAAGGGCATAAGGTGCTCTAGGCCTTGTTTGGCCCGGAAGGGATTAGATCTTTGTGGAGGTTGAACCTGAGGTATTGGGCTGTAAATCTCATTAATTTTAGTGTGTATTTATGAGAAAAATAGTAGAAAATTAATAGGAAGGATCTTCTAAGACTAAAAGTAGCCAAGTGAAAGGCAAACTAGTATAAAAAGTTTTTGACTCATAGTGACAACCCGCTGGAGGAGAAAGAAAGTAATCATATGCTTAGATAATTAAGTAGAGCTATGTTAACATATGTGTTGACACATCTACTATTTAGGAAGAAAATTCGAGATTTGTAAAATATCAATTCACCCACCTCTTGGTATTTTGCCTAGTCGTTAGATCTTTCAACTCTTTCTTTTACTTTCCCTCGTAGGCTTTTGAGAGAGCTCTACTTGGAAGAATCTTTTCAAAAGTTTAATCTCAACTATCATAGAATAAAACATTTTTGTATGCATCATGTCATAAGTAGATTTCCAAATTCTATTTTTCAAAGAGTTATCAAAAGCAACCTCCTTAGTGGATCTTTGTTTGGTCCCTATGCATTTATTGATATTTTAAATGAGAAGGAGATGAAGGGTCATCTTGGACGTACTAAAAGAATACAGCTGAAGTATCTATTTCTCTAGATTAGTGAGGAGACCATTTAATGGAATGTTCTGCCACAGGTTGGATAGCTTCATGATATTTTGAAATGAGAAATAGTTAATCATCATGTGATTGTGATTCTTCCATTTCATTCAGCATCAGTTTTCTATTTTGGCAATGTATCATAATCATTATTTTCTACTTTTAACATGATGATTTTAATGCCACTAATTAGCGTTGTTTACTTTTATGGGGCAAGGTGATTGGTTGCATCAGTCCAACAACTATTGTCTTAGGGTGATTTTTTTCTCATAATCTCCTATCTCTAGTTTTTTTTTATGAATACTGATGGCTAATGACTTCAATCTATAAAACTGCAGGGTCCAGGGCTCAAGGGGAGAAGCTTAGTGGTTATATTATGTCACCCTGTGGAACTTTGGTTATTTCAATCAATCAATCAATGAGGAACTTGGTAAAAAGCACACGTCATTCCCCAGGCATGTTCTCAAAGTTGGGTCGCTTCATGGCTTTTAGGATGTGGAAGGAGATGTAATGATATTATCTACTATAAGGTTTCATATCGATGGTAACTCTGAACTTTCTTTCCAATTGGCAACGAATGAGTGCTGCTTTGACTAGAGTATCCTTCTCTTGCTAAATTTTACCCAAAACTATAATCGTCCACAATCCTATGAGCTCATAGCCAATATTTTTTCTTGGATAATATATTTCACCTTCAGATCTTAGGCTGTGAGGAAACATTTTCCGATGGTAATTCATTCTTGGTAGAGTTAGCTCGTGATGCTAAGTAAAGAAGATATTTATTTTGTGCAGATGAGGTATTGTCTTGTAACAAAGCTTCAAATCTCTTGTTCCCCTTCTGCTTTCCCTCAGGGAATAGCACCATCACCATGCGATCATATCCAAGATTGGCCTTTGTGGTAGTGAATTGTAGTCTCTTTTCCTTTTGTCAATGATTTTGACTGTTTGGCTGTGCAGTAGCATACTATTACTATTCAGATGGTTCTTGTTAGCTTCCTCCTTGAGCCTGCCTCCCTATCTCAAATTTTTCCTCCATTTTTAGCATCAATTAACAACATAAAAAAAAGACCAAGTAGTCCATTTTTTTTTCTTTTATCCTTATTTTTCTTGAGGCCCTAGATCCTACTTTCACCAGAATATAATAGAAAATTGTTTAAAAGAGTTCAAAAGTTTTAGAGATCCTCAGCCCACCAGATTACTCAGCAGATGGTATCTTCATATTACCATGGAGTAGAAAAAAATTAGCACCAGAACAAACCAGATGGAGATCGATAAATAAATAAAAGATGTGATAGCCTTGTAGACTCTGACCTGACTTTTGACTTCATTTTTTGATACCCTCGTGAATTTATTTTCGTCTGAATCATCTTTTCCATTCTCAATGCCATTAATGGAGCCTTCCCATCCACGGTTCCTAGAATCCCTGACCTCCTCATGAGTATGCTAGAAACTCAACATCTTGCTTCTTCATCTAGCTCATAGCTATGATAGAAAATGGGGACTCATAGAAGCCTTGTCTTCTATAGAATTGGGTTCTATGTATAGTAAAGATCACCATATTATCCCTATCCCTGTTGCGGGTAATCTTTTCCAAGAATGTCGGCCCCATGCCGGGCTTATATTTCCATTGAGTTGGGCCCATGGGACTAAATCTGTCTGGTCTAATATGAGTTTTTTCTCTTATTGGGAGCGTGATCTCTACCCTAATTGGGCCACAGGCAAGGCCGATATTTCTAGAGGTTCTGAAGCTGGCTGCATTCATGATCCAGGAAAAATATGATTGACACTAATGAAATATGTTAGGAATGTGATAGATAAATAATAAGCCACAAAATTCACACATAATTGGATTCAAATATTTAAAGTGGGGTGTGATGAATGTGAGAAGACTATTTTGTTCTTTGATCGAGGGTGAGAGGACTATCTCAAATTGTTGTGATAAAACAAAGCTTCATATTTCAAAATCTCAGTCAGCCTTCAAACAAGAAAATCACCGCCAACTTGGCTGGTCACAAGCCCACATAGCTAAGTCCAATGGCAGTAAAAACACAAACAAGGAAAGACAGGATGAACCAATGCACACAATCTCTAGAAAGGGTTAAGAGAGGACCTTGGGCATTTGTACGTAGAGATGTTGACGTCGAGGATGATAAGAGAAGGGTGCACATTGTACGCATAGTGGGCGTCGAAGGCTGGAAACAGTGACGGAAGTAGGTGGCCCCAGCACATCCACTATGTGTGGGATGCTCCAGGTCGAGAAAAAAATAAGATGAGTCACTCAGATGTCCATGGAAGAGAGTTCGCAGCCCGTGGCCAATGACCTGAGACAGGAGACCATCAACATGACGTCAGGTGCTAGAAGCTGGCATGGAGGGAGGGTGCCCAGGCATGTCCATTATGTGTAGAACATTTTGGATTGCTGCAAGAAGGGATGAATCCTGTGGGCATTCACAAAAGGGAATTCACCGCACATGACTGGCAATCTAACAGGAGACCGTCAACGCGACGACAAGCACACGAGGGCTGGCAGAGGGAACGCTGGCCACCAATAACCAATGATGGATAGGTGGGTTGACCAAGAAGTAGGGTGGGACTTGTGTGACAGCAGCATCTGCAGACAGCGGTGGTCACACAGATCCCCTAGGCACGATCTTAGGGATGATAACTTCCTTAATCTAAAATTAGTCATAGTTCATAGAAATCTTAGGCCTATTTATAGGCCTTAGGAAGAAAAAGAGGATTACAATGAAATCTAAATAAAATGAACTAAAATAAAACCTAGTGATAAGGAAAATTCGGATCCTTCAATTGGGTCCGAGAGTGACAATGTGGGATGATTTCACCAATTGGCATGATCATTGGATGAGATGGCATGACATCTTCTGACATCATGGTCTTTAATGGTGGGGCTTAAGTACATGATCCACCAATTTGGCTTCTATAAGAATATCTCAAGTCTTGTGAATCAATTTTAATTTGGCGACAAAAATTAGGAGATATGGCTCTACGGATATATGGCTAACCCATGTGGAAGTCTTGATCGGTCATATTTTTATGGCGAGAGAGAGAGAGAGGGAAAGCGGATCGAGCGAGAGGCAGACAGAAAGAAAGAGCGGAGAGAGAGGGAGAGAGCGGATATATATATATATAGCGAGAGAGAGATCACGTCTTGCACTCGGCAGCACCTGGGAATATCCGGTGGTCTTAATGACATGCAGATGGCGGCCCGGGGGGGGGCTCAAATTCGTAAGATGCCTTCGCTACCAGCGGTGGTGGTGTCGGTATTTCTTCCTGCACCTTTAGACCCCATCTTCCCCGAGCTAAACTCATAAAGCAGCTGCTTCTCCCCAGTGGGAGAGAGAGAGCTCCGCCGCCTAGATGCTCAACGCCAGCGACAATCTCCTCCAGCTTCTCTGTCCCGTCCCCAGAAGCGGCGGCGGAGCCTCCTCTTTCCTCGCCCTCCGCCGCTGCTTCTCCGGTGACGGCCGCTTCCTCCTCCCCCTCCACCCGCGGCCGGTGCCGCTGCCTCTGCAGCTCCACGGCTGGCCAGAGGCCCCCACCGCGGCCATCTTCCTCGTCTTCATCCTCTGGAGCACGCTCTTCCTCGCTCGGCTCCTCATCCTGAGGTCCGTCACCACGCACCAATCTTCTTCCATTGACAGGTCTGTTTCAGATCCCTCTCTCTCTCTCTATCAGTCGCTATCTTCTCCCTTCTGATCTGGGCTTCGCTGTCTGTAGGCTCATCAGTCAGGAAGCCGAGGACCATCGTGGTGAAGGCCACTGGTTCGCCGAAAATTGGCCGGGAGAGGAGGAAGTGGTGCTCCAAGGGGAAGCTCTGCTTTCGCTGTCCAGAAAAGTGATCGACGAGGATACCCTCCTTGTCGGGCAAGGCGAATATGGCGAGGAGCTCACTCTTTCCGCCACGGAAGATCTTCCCCCCCCGGAGAGAGCTGAAGAAGAGGAGACCACCGAGTTTCCCTTCGGGGACGAGCCAAGCCAGGTTGACTCGCTGGCGGTGCCGCCCGCCTCTGCCGCCGCCGTCGTCACCGTCGAAGGTTAGCTGGGAGAAGCCCTAGCGTTCTTTCTTCCCCGGAGAAGTTACTTCTGCTTCACTTTCTCAGAGAAAGTGCTCTGAAACAGAAGAGACGCACCACGAGGAGGGAAAGAGGAGCTTCTCGGAAGACGAGTACGAGGACAAGGAGAGTATTGTTGCCGTTGAGCACGACGGCCAACTCGTGGGGAAGGACGAAGAGGGAGATCCGGCGGCGTACGAGTCATCGACGGTGGGCTCCACATCCAAGAGTTCCGGCGAGTGGAGTTCCGCAAACCTGAGGAACTCCGAGACCGACCACCACTTCTCTTCCTCCTCCCGCCGGCACTCGTCCAAATGGGAGTCCTACGCCCTCTTCCGCAAGTACGACGAGGAGATGACTTTCTTCGACCAACTCAGCGCCCAGAAGCTCAGCGACGCAGGTCTCTCTCTCTCTCTCCCTCTCTCTCCTCTCTCTCTCTCTCTCCCTCCCTTCCTCCCTCTCTCTCCTCTCTCTCTCTCTCTCCCTCCCTTCCTCCCTCTCTCTTCCTCTCGCTATCTCTTCCCCTTCCTCCTGTCGTCACTGGTATCTACCTACTACCCACAGATTCCCTGAGGATGGTGAGGACACAGCGGAAATCCATACCAGAGAGAATCGTCCACAAGTTAACAGCGAGGGAGAAGCAGACGGGGAGTTTCAGGGTCGCCCACCGGGAGCTGGAGGCTGCCTACGTGGGCCAGATATGCCTGACATGGGAAGCTCTCAGCTGGAACTACAAGCTCTTGCGGCAAGCAATCGCCGGCGAGCAAGGAGGTGGCGGCTTCTCCGCCCGCACCGCCCAACAATTCCAACAGTTCCAGGTCTTCCTCCAGCGCTTCGTCGAGAACGAGCCGTATGAGGACGGCCGGAGACCGGAAGTCTACGCCCGGAGGCGGATCACCGCCCCCAAGCTCCTCCAAGTCCCCGAGCTCCACGGTAATGGCGATCCTGCAGTTAGAAGAATCCTAGATCTCTGTCTCTGTCTCTGTCTCTCTCTCCCACTCTCTGTGGGGTATTCACTGTTTTACGGGCCTTCTCCATGACCAGATTGGTACGACAGAAACGGGGAGGGGGATGAGGACTCGATGATTTCGACGGTGGAGTTCCTCGCCATTCTGGAGGACTGCATCGGCGTGTTCATGGAGTTCCTCAACGGGGACAAGGAGAGCCGATGGAGCGCTGTCAGAGCTCTGCTGAGAAGCCGGCCCAGCTCCGGCGGAGCATCCCTGCTCCTCCATGTTCTTAGGAAGGTTAACGACAAGGTGAGTACGCCGCTGCTCAGCGGTCAAACGACGTCTGATCCCCCTTCTATAACTGAGTGGTTGGTGGTGATTGAGCAGAAGAGGCGGCGGCTCGAGGATCTCCTCCGGCGAGGGAGCTGCCTGGTGATGAGTAGGCGGCGTCGGCGGCGGCGGAGAGAGGAGGAGATGGAGGTGCTGATGGGGCTGGTGGACATGAAGATCGTCTCCAGGGTTTTGAGGATGCGCAACGTAAGTGAGGAGCAGCTCCGCTGGTGCCAAGAGAAGATGAGCAAGGTGAAGGTCTGCGAGGGCAAAATACAGAGAGATTCCTCCCCACTGTTCTTCCCTCTAAGCTGAATCTACAGTATGCGTACGAAGGCGAATATCCGCCCCACCCAGCCACAAAGAGAACACAGATGGATAGAGATAGAGAGAGACAGGAAGACAGACAGACTGACATACGGATGGAGCGAGCGAGCGAGAGAGAGAGAGAGAGAGTGAGAGAGAGGAGGGATTCCGGTCCTTTCTCCGCTGACATTGATTATCCCTGCTTTGGGGGACTAGATGAAGGGAGCCGAGCTGAATCTCCACCCACCACCCACATGGACATTGCGAGAGAGAGAGAGAGAGAGAGAGAGAGAGAATCCCCCATTCTTCCCTGACACTGATTATCGTCGCTTTCGGGGAGACCAGATGAAAGGAGCCAAGCTGAACATCCACCCACCGCCCACCTGGACCGTTGAAGAGAGAGAGAGAGAGAGAGAGAGAGAGAGCATCCACATGAGGATATGCATGATCGCATGTGAGGGTCACTGGGGATCCCCAGAGGTAGATAAGAAAGGAAACGGGATGTGGGGAGTCTCCACGGACGTCAGATGAAAGCAAGGTGGCCGAGGAAAAGAGGAAAGGGAAAGCGAGGCAAGACGATAGAGACAAGGGTGGCTTTAGCTTTTCTCTGCTTTTCCTCAGCTGGGGTTTTCTCCACGCTTGGGTAGTAGAGAGAGGTAGAGAGAGAGATAGAGAAGACCATAGAAGATATAAACGAGGTGAACAGTGCAATTTTCTCTGCGGAAAAAGGCTTCTGGTCTTTTCTCTCTACAAATAAAAGTCCAACTCGTGGGCTGGACTTTTTCTATCCGAAAATTAAGTCTGAGCCAAGAAGGTTACGGGCCAATCCTTCCTCTCACTAACAGCAGCCATCTGGGCCCCTCTATTTCCCTCCCCATCTGGGTTGTTACAGGCTTCGTACTCGAGGGAGAGACGAAGAGAGGAGAGAGAGAGAGAGAGAGAGGTATCAAGCGAAGATCAGAACATTATGTACGTCCATATCGGCCAGAGGAACTGGTATCCATGCGAAGTCAGCTTCCGATTCTCCACTTTCCCTGATAAACTTCATTCAGAGCCGTTATCTCTATGCGGTTCACGTGTTCAACCTTCTCGTAACTTTCTACGTGGAAATTTTTCCTGAATAGATGTATAGATAGATATATCGAGCGAGTGAGAGAGAGAGAGGGAGCGAAAGAGGAGAAAATAAGATAAGTGGAGAGATATGCGTCCCTGAAGGCATCTTGGTGTGGTTCACGCTGTCTGGTGCCATGGTGCACGGCAAAATTATAAATGTTAATATACATACCTAAGTATTTCAGTTTTACCTCTCCGGGAAGTAAAATGAATTATTGATACAACTCTCTACCTTTATAGGAAGTGTTTTATATTCCCAAAAATTCTCAAATCATCCATTTTGACAATTAAACTTAGTATAGAAAAATAACTAGACTAAGGATGAAAGAGTGCATCCTCATGACTTAAGCCACGTAAATAGGTTTACCAAATATGGCTATATGAGCCAATTTTCATAGACCAGCTGCATGATTATTACACCAAAGAAGTTGATGTTCCAAGGTTAGGGATGAAGAACAAATCCTCATTGGTAAAAAGTGTTGGTCTTATGTTCCCGACAGTACAAGCTTGGAATTGGGTAGTTATTATCCATCCACTGGCTTCACTAGAATGAGAATGGCCTCATGGTGAATGAAGTCTTTCGCCTAAATTAGAAAGAACATCCCATGGTGAGTCGACAGCAAAATTTCTCCTTCACAAACAAGGAAGGCTTGCCCAGGTAGGGACTCAAATAAAATTATCATTGCTAATTACAGGTTTTTTTTGGTTTAACTGATAATTGGTCAGAGATGAGAAAGTATATCTTTTTTATGAGGATTATACGCAAAAATTTTAACCTTAAGAACCCACCCGAGGAACGTATTGCATTTATGCAGCTTGAACGCACAGACTTGCAATGGAGTTCCAAAAGAACTAGCTCTGACCATGAGGTTAGTGTCGTCGATCTAATAAATCAGGTAAAAAAGCCGGATAATTTAAAAAATAAAAATGAGATAACCGAAAAAATGAATTCCAAAGGGCACGGGGGGTAGAAAATAATTTTTATTTAATGTTATTCAGGAAAAAAACTCATAGACTTTGCCCGTTAATCACCATATAAGGAATGTCTGGAGAAGAAAAGAAAATGAAAAATCCTTCTGGTCCTGAGAATGACTGTAACTTCTAACTTTCCTTATGGATTCGAAGTTAAGGTCCCAAAAGTAGAATCCCGGTACATCCTGATGTTTGGAAACATACCTTCGAGTAAAGAGAGTAAATCGAAAATTTAAATTAAAGAATAATAGAATTGCTTTTATCTTAGGTATCAAAAGCATTTGAAATGCAGAAAATTTTCTAAATTTATTCTAACCCAACTGGTGTAAAAAATATCGCTACGTTATGAATGGCTCTGACATGCCTACTCTGAAGGTTTATCCCATAAGATGGTTAACGTTGAGACAGTTGACCTTCACTGCATGTATGAAGTCATTTTATGCTGTGCTAGCACCACAAAAGTGTGAGAAAAGGTTTGAATGGAAGAGAAACGCCTACTGATACTGTCTATTTAAATTAAATCATACGGAGAAAATTACCAATCAATTACATTGTAGATAGATATGCAGATGTCTCTGAAATATAGAAAATATCATTGGACAGAATTATGTCCACCTGCCAGCAAGGTAATCTATCCGCAAGCAGAGAACAAGGTGAAAAGACTACAAGGGGGCCATTTCTATTTATCCTAAGAAAAAAAAAACTCAAATAAAATGTTGTTACGATCATCTCCGAAAAAGACAAAAGAAGAAAACTCTACTTTCTATTTCAGTGCTTGAAAAGTGTTTCTAAAATGCCAGTATGTACATCTGCCATCAATTATTGAAGTTTCACATGGAAATAAATAACAATGGCATATCTGGCGTTATAGTTTCCGCAAAAAAAGGCATCTTGGCTGTGTCATTCAACTAAAACATGAAAGCGACTTCTGTGGATAGGAACATGAACTCGGCAAACATTATAATGTTACGGGTTCTATACAGTCAAATAAGATCAATGAGCCCCTTAGCCAGATCAAAATAAATGGTTGGCTTCTCAGTGAATCGAGAAATACAGTTTCTTCCTGGTTGGCACCGTACCCACTGCCGTGTCTATATATGGATATTCACAGTGTTACAGACAGACGAGATGAAGATAAAGATCACGGCGTAGAGAAAAATGGAAAAGTGCTTTATAAGTATTTTACATGATCAATTATTGCGACGAAATAAGTGGAAACAGAAAACTGTCTGGAAGTGAACGAGGTTCCACGTTTCTAGGACACAGGTTACGCAAGCATTTTCATATGTCATTAAGTTAGGGGAATCATCAGAAACTTTATGGTCCAATCAGCCTAAGAGTGAAAGCACAGCATTAATCGGAATTTTAAGATAACACAGGGCGTCTAAATTGCTTCAGAATAACGTTCCAAACTATGAAAATAATGCAAATTTAAATTATTTTAATTCATAAAATAAAACGTGACAAAAGTTTTAAATTTTAATCTATCAATAATTAAATTGGTCAGAATTTTTATCAAAAATAAGATTAATTTTCTCAGTCATCTAGAATAGAACGAATTTACTCTCCATCAGAACTCTCTCTACATAGGGAAAAAACTAGATGCCTTAATGGGGTTACATGAGATTATGACTACAACATTCTCCTTCTAAGAATTGAAACACATGAGATTTCTCAACCCTCTATGATGTCTAGTAAATGGAATATTTCAGGAAAAAATAAATCATAATAATTTTTATCTTCAATCACAAGCATAGGCTATTTTGTGAAATGGACTCGATTTAACAAAATCGAGAAAAACAACTCAATTTAACAGAAAAATATTAATAATATTTTTTAAAATTTATGCTAATATTTTTTTATTGATATTTTAATTCGACGTACTAGCAATATACAATCTGCAACCCTAGTAAGGGATCAAGAATCCAATAGACTATTCAAAAAGTAAATCATTGATCTAGGTTTGTCCTCAGAAATATACATAAGGCAAAACTGAAAAAATTGTGTGAATGAAAGTAGTAAAATAAGGGGAGCAGACTCAGTTGTTAAATGAATTGATTTATGTCTATCCTTCAATAACTCCCAAGGCCATGAATCATGAGCTCTCTTTACTTGTTTCGAAAGTCATGATAAGGACCAACCTCTCATGAATTCTCAAATTTATGAGTAAAAGGATAATGTTGACCATAAGTCATCATTAAGAGCTTCAATCAATTTTAAAATTTATAAAACTAAGTTCACGGAAAATAAAACTTTGATATGTAAAAGTGGTGAATTAGGTCATCTCCTTCAAGAAGGAATCAAAACAAATATTTTAATCCTCTATCAAAAACAAACTTTACCCTAATACTATATTATTGTGGAAAATATTAGTTGGAATGATGATTAAAACTAGTTAAAAAGAAAATAAGTTAATAATTATGAATTTATTAATATCAAATATAAATAATTTATTGAATAAAATAAATAACACAATAAATAAATAAACTTTAAATGAAAAAATGAAGTATTCAATTTTTGAAAGAAGTGAACGAAAATATATTTAAATAATGAAAACTTCAACCCTTACTATCTTTGAGGTCTCCTTAACCTTAGGGTAGATCCCTCAGCCTATGTCTAATACAATAGAATAGATATGTGCTGATTGGTGTTAAGAAAAAGAGAAAATTCTATCATATATTAGGTTCATGCTAAAAATAAAAGACAAATGAGAAGAAACTATCACTTCCTCTAGAAAATAACTCCCTCTCTCTCTCTCTTCCATCACTTTTATTCCCCATATATATAAATCATGCCTTATATTATTAGACCTACTCTTTTTTAGTTCATTTTTCTTATTTTTTCTTGTTTTTCTAGGTTTTTGTCCTCACATATGGCAATAATTGATATCAGCTGTCATACCAAATGATAATTGATAATTGTAGATATGTCTAGTCATGTTTGCACCCCAATAATTGATATGTCTATTTTATCATATGGTAATAAATATTTGTGCATATATCCTTATTATGGCTCATTGAATGCTAAGAAATCTGCATGTCGCAATCAGAGAAAAAGTATGGATGACATGGCACAAGATATGTTGTTGGATCATACTACCACAATTCATTCTTTCCACTCACACTTTATCAGGATTCATTCTTCTGCTACTGCGCACAAAGACAGCTGGGGATGTGGCAATTTTTGCGTCATCAGATCATCTGCTTTTATACTGTGAGATTCAAGCTTTGGCAGCTGCGTCCATGGTCTTGGTAATGTGGCACTATCTTGATGGTATGATATGTGGATTACATGTCATCATATCACTTTATTTAAATCGGTGATGTAGTGCTTCCTACCACATCAGATCTGCATGTTACATGTCGTCACATCTGAAGCAGATGAGAAAACATTTTAGTCCCACGTCGACAGTTTCAGTGGATTTCTCGCAAATATATCTCATCATGCCTCTAGACAAATGAAAGTAATGTGTTGACTGGACTTGACTCTTCAACTCCTAGGGTTTGACCAGACTTGATGCACCAGCACCCCAAAGTTGATGCATTGTCTCACAACTAGTGTACTTGTACTTTGTTCCTCACTATCTTAGGCTGAACTGTTGTGAGCCCAATATGGCCTGGTAACAAATGTGGTGAGCCTAAAGTATATGTTTTATTTTATTTTTATTTATTTCAGAAAGTATTAGACAATAAAATTCATTTGAAATAGTTAGTTAAAAGGTATTCAAATTCATGAAAAAGTTGTAAAGTGTGAAATATATTTTTCATCAAATGGTAAGAGTTATGCATCAACACATTGTTTCTAAATAAATAAATGAGGCCTTGGAACCCTTTGATTTGCTCTTGGTGCCCAACTGTACAGAAAATCCTCCTTGAAACAACCTTAGAAAGCACTTTAATGTTGACTTGTACCTTTTTTCAACTAGGATATCAATATGGGGGAGGGGGCAAGGGAAAGAATCTGTTCTGGGGTGGCACGTGATTACCTTTCACAAACCACTAAGGAATGGGTTCCCTTATCCTCATTCCACAATCAAATAAATTCATTAATGTACCTAATAAGAATGTAGTTCTTGTAATTGGAATATATCTTGTTAAACCACCCATAAGAACCATATTCTGACATATAATTAATTGCAAAACTTGTTGTCTACAGTATACTATTTATGCAATTATAAAAATATCACTTTACATCAAAATTTAGAGAAATTCATTCAAATCTAATTATCATGATAACTAGTGAAATGACTTATTAAATATGGATTAATCTGAAAAATATGATCATTATGTACTATGGAATTTTCACTAGTTATCAAATGATAGCCAAACGAAAGAGTTCAAACACTACCCTAAAGATATATTAGATTGATTGATTCAGATAAATTTATATGATTTGAAAAAAAAATTAGAAATGAGATTTTATAACCGCTGAAATATTTTAAGGATGACAAAGAATAGTCTGTTTAAAGCTTCTTTTTGCATAAAATAAATCATTTTAAACACCACAACTGCCTCATGGATGGATCCCATGGCACACCTTGAATAGAGAACATAAATGGAAGGATCTAGTGCCAAGTTGGATAAGATGATAATAAACATAAGAGTGAACTGAAAGCAAACTGGAATACATGTTGACCTAAACTGGATATTTTGGCCTTTTAGATCAGCACTGGAATTGTTGGAGTTATATGACTTTCATCTTGGAGTTATAAGATACTTTAGGAGTAACTTTGACAATGTGTGTGATCCTAATACTTGACCCCTTATTATAGGCAAGAGGTGGTTTGTCTCTTGGTGTCATTGTATAATTTAGGATAGAAAAGAGTAGGGAAGAGAAAAATAGAGAGAAATAAATATTAAAGGGGAGGAGAACAAGAAAACTAAAATAAGAAGGAAGAACAAGGGTCATAGGTGACACTATTGAACATGGAACCAAAAATTATTATTGTTTTAGGAAATGACCATGGGAGATTACTAATTCCCTTCACCAAAAATTTACTTCATTTTTGTTTTCTTCTTCCTCTATACCTCTCATTTATGTTTTCTATTTTTTCTTATTTATTTTTTATTTCCATATTCCTATCCTTCATATTCTTCTTCTTCCACCATTTCTTTCATTTTTCATTTTTCTACTTTTTAGGATCTAGTTTCCATATCAACAAATCACTAGCATCACTAAAGTCACAAAAGACATGAAGAAAGAAGTATTTTTATTATTTGATAGCATTTCTTTAAAATATGTTGGAAGCTGAAAATTAAATCCTATTCTTACTGATGGAACGGATGTAAATAATCTCCAGACCTACTAGCCTGATTATAATAGAAAGTTGAAGAAAAATGATGTGATGGGGGGAGAGATGGGAGAGGAAAGAAATCCATCGGAAACCTATTGAAAGTGATTCCATGCTCAATATCAGTATATAAGAATGAACCCACAAGAAGGCATGATTAAGGAAATAGAGGAAGTAAATTGATAATCACAAAGATGAGATGCACATAAAAGCTAACTAATCATCAGTTACAATAAGTTTTGATGATTATGAAGTTCTATTATTAGTGGTATCACCTCAGAAAATTACAAAGATAAAATATCATCAATGTCAAGAATGTAAATTTGTTGATGCAAAAATTTGTTGTATTTATTGCATAAAAAATTGTAATTTCTAAAATTGAACCTTTAAATATTTTCCAAGTATTAAGATGAGTTCAGGTAAATCCTCAAGGATGATATAAGTTACTTTTCAGGAATTATAATTTTCTAAGAAATATTTATATTTAAAATAAAAAATAAAATGAGATGACATGAATGATGAAATCTCATTTTTATGTTTATCAATATTATTTACAAATTTATTTCGTGATTTTTGTTTTATTAATCCTTTTAGACTAAATAAATGAAGGTTTTGAGATGAAAATGTTTACATCACGAATTGGCTAAAAGTAGGTGAGAAAATAAGATGGAAAAGGTGAGAATGACTATTTTTAATTATTTTTCATATTCTGGGAATATATGAAACAAAATGATTAAGAAAAATATAAATAAATGAGATGAGAAACTACTATGGTTATCAATCAGGATTATCCTAAAAGAAATAAATGAATTTGGAATAAAAAATTAAAATCATGAAATTCCAACTTGGTTGTTTTTCAAGTACAAAAACCCTTAGAGATTCATAATTTAAAATATTAAATTTCGATTAAATAAAGAAAATTTAAATCAAAGTATTTTCCTTGTGTGCCACCCAAGGTCGAGAAATGATAATTTAAAATTTTTAAAATTAATTTATGACTAATTTCCTATTTAAGAACATATGAAGATGAAGAAAAATGCTTTAAATTAAAAAAAATTCAGAAATAAGTGATCTTTTGCTCAAAGTTTGTCATCCAATGAACAAAAAAGATTCTAAAATGAAAGAAAGGATGATTAAAAACTTAAATGAAACATTACCAACAAGAAAAAAAATCTTCCTATTTTTCATAATCTTTCTTCATCTTCTCATTTTCATCATCTAAATCAAAAAATGAGGCCTTCAATTACCTCCCTATCTCTTTGTTAGTTCACTAATTTTTCTTTCCTCCTATATTTTCTAAGAAATCATTAATCACACAAACAGGAGCAAATATTGTCAATTTTCCCATTTTTACATCTAGTAATAATGGTTAATATCTGTTTTAGCAAAAGATAATTGATTAGTGTATGTCTAGCATTCACTATTGGTTATTAATAATATTTATTTTAATACATAATAATTGCTTATTGTGTGTATTTCCCTCTCACGCAGCATGTGGGGCCATCTAATTTGTCCACCATTAAATGCAATGTGGGTTGGGCGATGTAGAGTTTCACGCATCATCATATCAAGCCACCATGATTTTTCCCTTTGTTCTGAAATAAATATGGTGCATGCTTCTCTGGATTCAAGCTTTCACCACTATAGGATGGGGGACATGACATTTCCTCCATTGTTAGATGCAAGATTTGAATTATTGAGCTTTGTATGAAAGCATCATGTATTCAATGATGTGATGCTCTGATCTCTGTTGGATGTGTGTTGTGAGTCATTAGATCTCTTCATCTAAACTAGGTGATGTGTCACTTTAGGTATCGTTGGATTGACTTGTTATCACCATTGGATCTAAAAATGGAGGATAATGAAAAAGTTATTAGGGTCAATTAAGAATAGTCATAGTCAACGAATTATGTTTCAACAATATACATGTGTGGCTAAATGTTAAATGCATCATAAATATACATAGAATATGAACTATGATGCAATATATTATATCTATATGAAGTATGAATGTTAAGCGTGTAATTCATAAGTTAATGAATACATGAACATCTCATGATATGAATCCAAATATCTAAATCATAGGATCATGAGAAATCTATTATATTGGATGTTACTATATAAAAATATTATTATTTATATAAATCATGCTAGTCAAAGGAGTAATATTTTACCAATAAAATCAATGAGTTTAAGTAAAGTAAAATATTATTAAGAAAGCTCATTCAAGTAACTACAGAACCATGATTTTACTTTATAATTATTTGATGATTTAACATTGATTCGGTTGAATAATCAATTGACTTTCGAATTCACCAAAAAATATTTTTTAAATATAGATTGAATATATGTTGAAAATCATACAAATCAATCTTAATAGAGAATTTATGATTTAAAATATTGAGATTGAAATTCACAAGGTATACATGCATCATATATTTTTTTGATTGAATTCGAATTTAATTAATATAATAAATCATTACTTTCACAAGAGATGTCTTATCGGATTCACAGTAGAGTTTATCAAGATTTCTATCAAATCTAGGTGAACTAATCATTATCAAATATGAATGTTAAGTCCTAAAAGATTTACATGTTGATTTCCTTAGAGGATATCTAAAATAGCAAAAGGACATTATATTGAATTCACCTAAGCTTTGAATTTAATTATATTTCATGTGAATCTAGTCATTGAAGATCTTAAGAGATTTGTGAATAGTTTTCACCTAATTTATCTATAAATACCATCGATCTCCAATGAGAAGAATTAATCCTCAATGACTACATTTATTCTTCCAAACATTCTTCTTCTATTCTTATGATCTTTATGTAGTGCATTAAAGAGGAGAAGAGAGAGGATTTTCCAGATAGTTGTGTATCAATTGAAGAAGCCTTATTCTATTCTTGAGAAGATCATTTAAGATAATTTTTTATCCTCAAGTGGCACTTAACAACAATCTTTCAAGTCTATGTACCACCTAACAACAATAGTAAGAAGACAAAGAATCTATTTGCAAAGCATTTGTCTTCCACTACTACAACAATCTAGAAGATTATTTTCTAGACATACCCATGGTGATCAAGTATTATATTTGTTGGTTATCTTTGGTAATTATTTATCTAATCACTTTGGGGACCTATCATGTAAAAACAACAATGTAGGCCTCATGGAGCCATGAATTTAAAAGAAGATTTTTAGGTGAAATCTTAGGGGAGCTAAGACTATGGAATCAGTGGTTGTGATCTATACGATTTGATAGTAGAACCCAATGACAGGAAGTGTCTTTGGAGAGTGGATGTAGGCCATTCCGAACAACTATAAATTCATGTATTCATGATCATAGCCTAATAAGAATCAATGCAATAAGAGGAGGAGATCACGAAGATAAGTGCTTCATTCAAAAGAAAACTTAGATCAATTCAACCCCCCTTATTAATCCTTGATGGCCTAAAACATAGCAAGTTGCACATTAGTTAATTCGTTGGAGAAGTTGCGTAGATAAATTGTGTCGCTTTCCCTCGTCATATGTTGTCTCGTAAATCGGTTGCCCAACTTTCATTACCAACTCCTAAGGGATGCCTTGAAGGTAATGACCAGGCTCACAATGGGCCTTGAAGATGCTCCTACATCAGCCTAGTTATAGGCAAGAGCCCTATACCACATACACATACCTAGTAACTTAGTGGACCTCACTCCACACTGCCATGGGCTGCAAAGTGGTGACCCCAAAATGTCCATCATGACTTAATGGACTTGGTTCACACAATTTGATGCAGTGGATGGTCCACCATAAATGAAAATTTTTTATTTTTTTATTTTTTATTTATTTCAAAAAATAAGTCAATGGATTTTACTTAATAATTTATTAAAAATCATTAAAATTGATCAAAAATATTTAAATATTAATAAATATATTTTTCATTTACTTTACCTTATTTCAAAAAATTCATATAACATTATACAATTTTTATCTCACTTTGCATGTAAAAATCAAACATTATCAAAATGTTAAGAGAACCCCTTGCTTTGGAAACATTAGCCCTATATTGAAGAATCCTTTCCTTCTATGAAACTTGTCACTTTCCATGGAAAATGAGGTTTGAATGGTCAAGTATCATTTATCAGCTCCAATCCCCATGCGTATGAAGACATTGGATGCGAGACACCTAAAGATCAAAATCATCACATATCTTCAATGTAAGATTTAGAGTTATACCAATTTGTTAACATAGGAATACCACTAACTTTTCATCATAGCTAAAGAATTACCATGCTGCAATTATAGAAAACACATCTTTATTGATGGGACAAAGGAAGATGAAATGATGTAGTTCATGAATTATAAGTTAAGACATGGGTATGAGATCGTTCAACTTGCAAGGGTTGCATCATTTAGCCTCCAAATCTTCCATCATTGGCAGATGATTTTTTTATGGCATGAAGTCATTGGCATAATCAAACTTGAGTTGAGCCACACAATTATTTCTAAATGGAGAAATAAACTAAAAAAATGAAGATGTAAATCATTGTGAAATATTAGGTTCTAAACCTTCACTATCAAATTTCAAACCTTGCTTTACTCCCAAGATTGTTTCCAACTAGAAAAAGTGAATGGAGTTCAGGAATGCCTTGAAAAACTCATGCTAATCAATATATCTAGCTCCTCATTATACCCTTCAGCACATGGTCATCCTTCCATCTCACTTAACACAGTCATCATCAGCCCTTAGAATGACAACTTAAATAAGCCCTCAATTACCTACATCTGCACTTGCATTATCATACACTACATGCTCTCATTGTGGAGATTCATCACATTATGAATCTGACTGTCCACACATAGAATAATCCTCCTTGTATGTTAGGGAGCAAGTAAATACAGCTTATGGGCACCCCAGACCTACACATGATCCTACCTCAAACTCATACAAGCCTAGATGGAGGAGTCATCCAAACTTCTCTTGGCAGAATAATCAAAATCAGACCTCGAGAGCAAGTGCATTCCAAGGCCAGAAGCCCTTACATCAACCTCAACTTCACAATCAGTAAGTACAACCACTTGATTGGCAAACACCATTAGTGCCTACACAACTACAACTAGACCAAACTCAAGAGTTATTGCACCAAATGATGTTGCAGCAACAGTAGGGTTTAGAGAGATTAGAGTGAGAGATTGGCAGATTAGTAGAAGCTAATGCCAAAAGAGAAATGGGTCAGCTCCCTAGCCAAACAATTACCAACCCAAAGAATAACTACTCACCAGGTTATCACCCTAGCAGCCTAATCCTAGTGTACAAAACAATACAGCATCCTCATCCAAAGCATCACATTTTGAGCAAGTTGAAGCCATAACAATGCTTAGGAATGGGAGAGTATTAGAGAAACCCTAGAAAGGCAATAGAAAATCAGCCCAAAACAATAAAAATCAATATGAGTGTATTCATAAGGAATCCACTAAAATTAGCCATGAACTAGAAACCTAAGTTGAGGAACCTCAAAAATTAGAACTGAATCCTAGGGATCATACACTTCCAATACTCTCTTGTTGATGCCTTTGGACATGGATTTTGATATTATAATTACATGAGAAAATATATAATTCATGTTTAATATTATTTAAAAATTATCATAAATATCTCACACATTTCATCTAATAAACTTTATTATTTATCTTGTGAACTTATGCCTAACCTAGAGATTAAGTGAATTGAAGAATAAGTGAAGCACCACATATTAATAAATAATTTTTTATTAAAAAATAAATATTTTATAAGTAAATGATGGTTATTGATGTGACTTAATTGTTTTATAATAAATCACGTAAATTTAAAATTTATAAAACTATAAAATATCTATTTTTAGAATTTTAAAATATATGAAAATAAATTAATTAATTAAAAATCAATATAAGGTTCAAAAAATAGTGAGAAATTTTCAAGTCGATCATAGTGATGTAATATAATGTGGGTAATATTTCAGAATTTTTCTAAAATAATATAATTTTTATGATTTTTTGAACTAAGTGATGAATATAATATATCTAAGAATTTGTAAAAGGAAATAAGGCAATGAGATCAAGGTGATGTCCATGCTCGATGAACAAAAATCAGGCAGAAATAGAGTTCCACCCTATGATTCTTATGTAAATGATTACTATCGAATTAATAAGTCAAATTAAGTTTTGTAAAAGCCTATGGAATCGTAACTTAATGACAAAGGATATAGAAATTTAAAATCACCCCAAATATCATTAATTTGAATGAAAAAAAAATTTAAAGAAGGAAAAGTAGAGCTCTAGCTTCACGAAAATGATCGCAAAATTTAGCATGTTCAAGAGTAATTTTGTGCAATGTCCTTGACCTCAAAGGCTCTCCTTGGACAAAAATGATGTAAGTAATTTATAGATCTTCTTGTGAAGTCTAGAAATCAGTGGAATGCATCACCAAATTCAACTATCACTTGGTGGAGCTGAAAAATGACAACTTGTGGCTCTCTAACGGTTGTCACTTGATAGATATTTGACTGAATAGAGGTGGGGCACATATCAGGGGCTTCGTCCTCAAGTTAGCATAACAAAAGGAGACCCTTTATCACATCTAGTATGCTCTCAGAAGTGATGACTCCTCTACTAGTGGATCATCCTCTTCTTAGTGATAACTTGTTCATCAATCAATCGGAGATGAGTTCCTCATTGAGTTTATAATGTTTTGTCTAGAATCATTCACCAATTTCGGCAATGATGCTCTATGAGTTGTGTTAACTAAGTTTTTGCTAAGATTTTAGTGATTCTCAACAAGGATATTTTCATCATGACAATAAAGGGGTAATTTGGGTATTATAATCTTGTGAGGAAAGTTATGAGTGACAATTTAAACCCACATTAGTCTTCTATCTACTTTTGAGGCAAATACTAGATGGTACGACCTTTGTAATCAATAGGTACTTCTCTTGCATGTGTATAATCACTCCTTGCCTTATGCTTGGCTGGCCACTAGGGAAGGGAAAGAGGAGTGGCACATCTATCAGTCACTTGAGCCTTGAGCTTGCAATCCTCAACCGCCCCACAACACCATCTAATTAAGCCTCCAACCCACTTTCAGGCCTGGTTGGCTGGTGATTCTTTTACTTTTGATTTTACTATTTTTCCATTTATCTTAAAAAATAGAATTATCAAATTGTATAAATTGGCATAATATCATATAATTAATCAAAAATTCATATTAACCAACTAAAAATCACTTTTCACAACTTAGCACAAATATAAGTCTATTTATCATGAGTTAAGGCTAAAACTATTATATTGTTAAATTATTAATTCATGCTAATGAAGACTTATCACACCCCCAACTTAAGTCATTATAGTCTTTTAGCAATGAAATTACGCAGATAATTACCATTCAAAAATTTTAAATATTATACTTCAATACACAAAAATACAATTAGAAATGATGTACCTCTAGATACTTTAGATTATCTTATCAAGTATTTAAGAATGATGTCAAACACTTAAATGCCTTAGCACTCTTTAGAATAATAATATAGACTTCACTTCTTCAATCTACATCTTTATCACTTCTTTACTTGTAGATATAATTCACAAAATATTCTAATTATCAACAATGAGAATGATGTCTCACACCCTCCTTGTGTACTCTTCATTTTCAAGACTTTCACATTATTCACTCTTTGTTTACAGATCATGAAGTGAAAATCTATAAAATCAAATCCACATTATTTATCATGTATTGAAAGAGTATTCTAATATTTCAAGCTATTAAATCATTCTCTTAACTCAATAATAATCATCCTAATATTTTTTGGTATCAAGCAATCCAATTGTTTTTCTTTGTGTATACAAGATGATGTAAAAAAAATTAGATAGTTCTAAAAATTATGTTTTTCTGTTTCAATTTAGCTTTCAGTAATAACGAATTTGTCAAAATAAATCAAAACTATCATTTTCATAACAGTAATTTCGAATTTCAACAATATATGTTTAGGGCTCGAAATATGAGAAAAGGGTCTCTAAAATTTTGAATTTCAGCCTTTTTTTTTTCTATTGGGTTTTGACAGTCTACACACTATTTTCTGTTGTTCTTGAAGAATCAGAAAACTAGTGCTATAATTTTTCCAAAAGTTGCTCTTATAGGTGATGAAAAATCCCAACACATGTTCTTGATTATCCTACAATATTATCTAAGACTTAATACTTCATCACCCCTCAACTTAAATCTAACATTGTCCCTAATGACACAGAAAAATACATATAATATAATTTTCAAGTGAACCATACATATATGTAAAGTTAAGCACCAAAAATATTGTAATAAAGGATCAAGTTCACAAAAATATCACCTCAAGCTCACTTTTAATTTCCCACTTCATCTTACACTCCTACTCTTTTTTCTTTTTGAAAGAAAAAAAAAATACACAAAAACAGATGCTACAAAATTCTATAGAACTAAAAAAAAAATTAATTAAAAAGAACCATGGGTGCCTCTCATGCAGAAGTGAATTTAATGTCTCCAATTGGACACATTAATCTTACTCTTGAATTTATTTTAATAATAAAATCTCTCTTTCTGTAAGACATTCATATTTTATGTAATGTTTAAGCCTTTGTCTATTTACCTTAATGTTATGTATCATTTTTAGGATTTCTAATCATTATAGCCCCATGATCATATATTTCTTCTACCATATAAGGTCCTATCTATTTTGATTTCAATTTTCTTGGAAATAGTTTCAATTTAGAATCATATAAATACATTTTTTGTGCAACATCAAAAAAATTTTACTAATATACTTGTCATGAAATATTTTAGTTTTTTCTCTATATATTATATGATTTTCATAAGCTACATTCCTCAACTCTTCTAATTCATGTAGCTGAAAATTTTTATGTTCACCAGCTGATTTTTCATCAATACATAAATTTTTAATAGCCCATAATGCTTTATGCTCTATTTTCACAAAAAGATGACATGATTTCCCAAAAATGAGATAAAATGGAGACATACCTATAGGATTTTTATAAACTATTCGATATGCCTGTAATGTATCTTTGGGCTAATTCTTCTTATTTCGTCTAATTATTTTTCTCAAAATTCTCTGAATTTTCCTATTTACTACTTCAGCTTGCCCATTTATTTGGGGATGATATAGAGTGACCACTCTATTGTGTACTCTATTCTTTTTCAAAGTTTCCTAAAATGTTTATTTATAAAATGTGTTCCTCCATCACTAATAATCATTCTAAGACATCCAAATCTTGAAAAAATATTTTCTTGTGCAAATTTCATAACTATTTTATGATCATTAGTTCTACTAGGAATAGCTTCCATCTATTTAGACACATAATCAACAACAAACATATATTCATATTTTTCAGCTAATGAGAATGGACCTATGAAATTTATGCCCCAAACATCTAAAATTTCAAACATGTTACTCATGGGCATTTCATTTTTTTATTTAAGTTACCTATAGATTTATATGAAATGCAGGTTATACTAAATTCTATAGAATCTCTAATTATTGTAGGCCAATAAAAATCATATTGAAAAACTTTTGCAGTGGTTTTTCATCTCGAAAATTGTCCTCCATAGTTAGATGAATGGCACATATCTTCTTAAGATTTATCATTACCCATGTAATATAAATCATATCATGCCAAAAATAATTTATAATCTTAGCAAAGAAATGATTTTTTTTGTTCTTATCCCACTATTTTAGAGTTTTTTTAGAAACTAAAAATTAACAATATATGCATACCATGGTGATAGTCGATGTTGAGCTCCCATCAATTGTTCATCTGAAAATGTATCTTATAAAGGTGTTACATTTGTTCCGATATCACTCAATCTAGAAAGATGGTCAGCAACAACATTCTCAAAACCCTTTTTATTTTTTATTTCTAAATCAAATTTCTAAAATTATATCCATCTTAGTAAATGTGGCTTTGTATCTTTCTTATTTAGCAAATATTTTAATACTACATGATCAGTATAAACAATGATTTTAAGTCCTAAAATATATGATCTAAATCTTTTTAATAAAAATATTACAACTAACAACTCTTTTTCAATTGTGGTATAATTTAATTGAGCATCATAAATAGTTTTGCTAATATATGAGATTACTATAGGTTTTGGTTCTTTTCTTTGTCCTAATATAGATCCCACTACATAGTTTGATGCATCACATATTATTTCAAAGTGAAGAGTCCAATCAAGAACTTGTAAAATAGGTGACTTAGTAAGTAATCTTTTTATTTCAAAAAAAGACTCAAAAAATTAAAAGGCACATCTTTAGGTAATAATATGGTGAGAGATTTAGAAATTTTCAAAAAATCTTAAATTAATTTTATGTAATAACTTGCATGTCCCAAAAAAGATCTAGTATGTTTTGCTAAATTTAGAGGTTACATTTTATATATAATATCAATCTTTGTTATATCCACCTTTAAACCCCTTTCACTCATAATATGTCTCAACACAACTTCCTCTCTAACCATAAAATGTGATTTCTCCCAACTCAAAATTAATTTTTTTTATATAAATTTCTCTATTATGTGCTGTAAATGATTCAAACATTCCTGAAATGATTCACTAGAAATAAAAAAATCATCCACAAAAATTTTCATGTATTTTCTAGTCATATCATAAAAAATAGACAACATACAACTTTAAAATGTGGTTGGAGCATTATACAATTCAAAAGGCCTACATTTAAAAGCAAAGTACCAAATGGATAAGTAAAAGTCATTTTTTCTTGATCTAAAGGATTTATATAAATTTGATTATAATCAGAATATCCATTTAGAAAATAAAAGAATCTTTTTTCAACTAATTTTTCAAGAATTTGATTAGTAAATGATAGGGGAAAATGATCTTTTCTAGTAATTGAATTTAACTTTTTGTAATCAATACAAACCCTCCAACTAGTGATTAGTCTTGTTTGTATTTCCTCTCCTTTTTCATTTTTTATAATTGTGATCTCTGATTTCTTTGGCACCACCTATGTAGGACTAATACATTTATTATCTAAAGTAGGATAAATAATATTAGTAGCTAGCCACTTTAAAATTTTCTTTTTTATCACAGCCATTGTGTTAGGATTTAATCTTCATTGTGATTTTCTGTAAGCTCTAGCTCCTTCTTCTAGATATATATTATAAATTCAAACATTCATCTCAATGCCCCTAAAATCATCCATTTTTCATACAACAATTTTCTTAGTTTTTTGAAATACTTCTTATAATTCTTTCTACTACCCATTACTCAGATCAACTACAATAATAATAAGAAATTAGTTATTATTCTCCAAAAATACATATTTTAAATTAGAGGGAAGATGTTTCAACTCTAAATTCATATGATCTTCTTCCTTCTTTTCTCTCATATTAATATTCTCAATTTCCTTTAATTCTTCTAGCACATAATCATCAATAATATCTAGATCATCAAATTCCTCTAAAAGATTTATGGTATGATAAACATACACTTGAGATTTCTTAAAATTATTTGATACCTCAAAGATTTTAATTTTTATTAATTAATCTCCACATGAAATTTTTTCAATTCCTGTGAAGAAATTAATATTCATCTTTGTTGTATGTAAGAATGATCTCCCTAAGATGATTGGGGCATTATAAAACTATCCATTAAAATCTATTTCTAGCACTACAAAATGAGCTAGAAATTTACACCCTTTCACTATTATTGTCACATTTTATAAAATATCTTTAGTATTTTTAATAGGTATATCAACAAATTGTAAGATGATAGTAGAGGGTTTAAGATCAAAAATGTTGAATTTATCACAAACACTTGTAGCTAATAAAGTAATACTCGCACTAGTGTCAAATAATACATTTTGAAAAATAAATCCACCAATATCACACAAAATGAAGGGAGGATCAGTATCTTTTAATTTATATGACATTTCATTTAGTAATAAATCACTAGCATGCATAGATAATTTTCTACACTTTTGGTGTACACATTTCTTTTAAAACTCTAACATATTCAGGAATATGTTCAGTAGTAGTGAGTAAAGGAAGGATGATTTACACATCTTGTAAAATTTTCTTTATTTCTTCGTTGTAGTCCTTTTTCTTTCTTTGTCTAAGTTCTAGAACTTTAAGAAATAAAATGGTTGTCCTTTCTTTCAGAATTTCTTTGGTAGAATCTAAAAAATCTTTCTTTGCTCCTTTTTGATTTTGTTTTGGGCAGTCTAGATTTTCTTTTTCTTCTACTATTTGAGGATAAGGATTAAGTAAAATCTTCCCACTCCTTAATGTATTCACTATCCTAACATTATCATTTCATAGGTTTTTTCCTAGATTCTTGTCACTAGACTACCCTTGCTGAAATCCTAAAGTTGGACGTTTCCTTTGATTTTCTATGGGCTGACTAGGTAATTGTCCCTCTTCTCTCTTATTCCCAAGAGCCTCTATAATTTATTATAACATTATTTGATTCATAATTTCCAATATCATTTAACTCATTTATTATATCATTTTTATAGCATTAGGTTAGGTATGAGAGGGCTGAATTTTCGGAAATCTATTTTCCTATTTTGGATGAAATTTAAAATTGAAATGGGACCTAAGTGCTTCTAAATTTTGAATATTATTTGGGTCTCTCCATGAAAAATTATTTCTCCCATTCTGGTTATAAAAATTAGGAAAAGGCTCTCAATTTCTAATAAAAATTGTAGGTTACTTGCACTTGTTCTTGCATAGGCTCTAATTGATCTAAATTATAACATTGAAATTCAGAATGCTCATTTTCACTATACATGAGACATGAGTTATTTAAATTAAATTGAGGATTAGGAAGCTTCTTAATATTTTCAATAAATAAATCAAGCTTTTAATAATCTTTGATTGATTTGATTAACTTCATTTCTTAAATTCGAATCATCTTGATGATACAATTCATACATTCATTCCTCTACTCTTATCTCTGTCATATAACTCAAAAAAGGTTTGGTCTCTCAAATTTTTATTTAAATTCTCATAAAAGTTATAAATCTCATTAAGCGTCTTCTCCTTAAATGCTCTTCCACATATAAAATCAATCATATTTTTACGTTGTTCTAATAATCTATCATAAAAAGTTTTATTAAGATGTCACTTAAGTATAACATGATGTGGATACTTTCCAAGTAAATCTTTGAATTTTTTTCATCTCTCATATAAGGTTTGAAAGATTTAGAGGCTAGACAAAATACCAAGAGGGGGGGGTGAATTGTTATTTTAGAAATTTTGGGTTTTCTTCCTAATTGCTAGATGTGTCAACACATGTGTTAACACAGCTCTATGTGATTATCTTCGCATGGGAATGACTTTCCTCTCTTCCGGCGAGATCTCTCTACAAGGCAAGATCTTTTTATACTGGTTCACCCCTCACCTAGCTACTTCCAGTCCTAAAGGATCTTCCCTACTGATATTCTACTATTTTTTCAGAAATACACACTAATTTTAATAGGATCAACTGCCCAACACCTCAAATTCAACCTTTGTACAGATCTAGCCCCTTCAAAGCCAAATAGGGCTTAGAGCACCTTGTGCCTTTACCCAAACTCACTCTCCACTCACCACCCAACTAACTTAGGGCCTGATGGAGAGCCTCCTTGAAGGATTCAAGCTTTATCTTGATCACCAATCGTTGTTGAAGATGAATGATGCAGTGTGCTCGCAATTGAAGCTCGATAGTGATAAATCTTGATTGTGAGAGTGATTTCTGATTGTTGATTGAAGTAGAATCATTGTTGTTGATCTCGTTTGCTTCCTTTATTTGTAGGGCATCGTCCTCCAATAGATTTCTCTGATTTTCTTGAAAGACAAAGTCGAAAGGTCAATTTGAATACTTACCATTTTCTAAAACACGTGACAACGACCTCTGACCATTCTAAATTCAATATCTTTCTATTCTCTTGTTTGTTCAATTTAAAATTTGAATTAAAGATTCGTCACTCATAGACGAATGAACAACTTTGTTGTTGACTTCATCTTTAAATTTGAATGTTAAATTGATCATTTTCTCCACGTAAGCAATTGACGTGTCATCATTTAGATTTTCGATTCGAGACTCATGAGAACTCATTTAACATTTCAAACCTTTTTCTTTTTCTTTTAATGATGCACATGTCTAATAAATAATAACTGTATTTAAATGGTTAAATAATCATGTAGAAATGAATTAAAAGCATAATCATCATTTTTTTAACAAATATTTATCCATTTGTGGTGCTTCACTTATACATGATTTCACTCAATCTCAAGGTTAGTCATAATGTCACAAGATAAAAAATATATTAATTTGCATAAAACTTATGAGTCATTAATCATAATCTTATGAATAATATCAATCATGAATTATATATTTTCTCATATATTTGTAATATCAAAAACTATGCCCAAGGGCATCAATAGTAATTAATCAAAAATTCATATTAAACAACTAGAAACCACTTTTCACAACTTATGAGTTATGAAAGTTTTAGTCTTAACTCATGATAATGAAGACTTATGGGTTATTATTTTAGTTCATTTACCTATGATTATTTAACTATTTAAGTGTAGATATTATTTATTAGTCACATACATCATTAAAGAAAAAAAAATGAGTTAAAAGATCAAATGAACTTTTGTGAGTCTCAAAGTAGAAATGTAAATGATGACATGTTAGCTGCTTACATGGAGAAGACAACTAGTTTAAAGTTCTAATCTAAAGACAAAGTCAATAGGAAAGTTTTTCATCTATGAGAGATGAATCTTCAATTCACATATCAAATTGAACGGGCTAGGAAATAGTAAGTTGTAAAATTTCTAATGGTCAGAAGTCATTGTCATACATTTTGGAAGTATTTGAATTAACTTTTCCATTTTATCTCTTGAGAAAAATATAAAATATAATTAAAGATGATGCCTTACAAGAAAAGAAAGTTGAGGAGATTAGTAACAATGATTCCACTTTAATCTATAACAAGTAATCTCTCTCATGATTAAGAAACGTCATTGATGAGTTTCAACCACATGCAAACTATATCATCTTACTTCATCAATAATTGATATCAAGAAAAAAGCTTGAATCTTTCAATGAGGCTCGCCATCAGGCCTAAGATAATTAAGTAGTGAGGAGAGTGATTCTCGACAAAGGCACAAAGTGTTCTAAGCCCTATTTGGTCTAGAAGGGGCTAGATCTCTGTAGAGGTGGAACCTAAGGCATTAGGCTACTAATCCCATTATTTTCAATGTGTATTCTTAAGAAAAATAGTAGAAAATTAGTAGGAAAGATCTTATAGGACTAGAAGTAACCAAGTGAAGGACAAACTAGTATATAAAATATGTGTTTCATAGTGAGGGAGAGGAAACTTGTGAGAGAACACACTAGAGGAGAGAGAAAACAATCCTATACGTAGATAATCACGCAAAGTCATGTTAGCACATGTGTTGACACATCTATTATCGATAAAAAAAATCTGAGACTTTTGAAATACCAATTCACCCCCTCTTGGTATTTTGCGTAGCCTTTAGTCCTTTCATTTCCCACAAACACTTGTACCTAGATTAAAGAAGAAATCTACCCTTGAGGAATTGATGAAAATTTTCAATTGAGTGTGACTATTCCATTAGTAGATGCTATTAGGTATATTCCATCCTATGCAAAGTTTCTCAAAGAATTGTGTACACAATCTAAAAGAATAAAAAAGTTACATTATCAAAAAATGTTAGTGCAATAGTCCAAAGTCAACTATCACAAAACCTTAAGGATCCTAGAGCCCCCCTAACCTCATGCAATTTAGGAGCAACCACCTTTGATTACACCCTACTAGATTTAGGTGCTAGCATCAACCTTATCCCTATGTCTATTTATGAACAATTCAAAATGGGAGAGTTAAAACCTACACATGTAGTTTTGCAGTTAGTAGACTGATCAATTAAAACACCTAAGGGTTTACTAAAGGATATGATAGTTGGGGTAATAGAATGTTATTTTCTTATTGACCTTTTAGTATTAGATATGCCCACACCAAATGAGATTAGTAGAGCCCCCATCAAGGTTTCAATTAATATTTTTAAATCTGCAAACTACTCAAGTTGTGGAGATGAAATATATCAAGTTGTGGATGTTATAGATGAGTTGGTAATTGAAAATCTAGAGGTGAGTGTGGTGGAAGAGATCTGCACATTCTTTGATGTCCCCAAGAATAGTTATGTCAACCCTTCAAGTGAACACATAGACAACCAGCCTCTTGAAAATTCACAAAAATCAGAATTAAGATCATTACCTGATTCATTAAAGTATTCATTCTTGGGACCATGTCAAACACTTCCAGACATTATAGCATCACATCTTACACTTGAGTAAGAATTCAAATTTACTGAAGTCTTGAAATAGCATAGGGCCATCAGATGGAGTATGGTAGACCTTAAGGGTATTAATCCTTGTATTTGCATGCACCATCTATACATTGAGGAGGATACTAAACCTAGTTAGAAAATGCAGTGATGGCTAAACTCTAACACGATGGAGGTTGTGAAAAATGAGTGATAAAGTGGTTAGATACAGAAATAATCTACTCTATATTAAACAGTACATGGGTTAGCCCTATATAGATAGTACCTAAAAAATTAGGAGTCACTGTGTTTTGTAATGAAAAAGGTGAGGAATTGCAAGTGCGACTCTCTACAAGATGGAGGATGTGCATTGACTATAGGAGGCTCAATGATGTCACTAGAAAAAATCACTTCCCCTTACCCTTTATAGATCAAATCTTAGAGAGGCTGGCTAGCCAATAGAACTTTTGTTTTTTAGGTGGCTACTCTAGTTATAACCAAGTAGAAATATACCTAGCAGACCAAGAAAAAATGACTTTTACACATCCATTTGGGATATTTGTATTTAGGTGTATGCGATTTGGCTGATTTAATGCACCTACAACATTTTAAAGGTGTATTTTGGCTATTTATCTAACATGTTAGGAGATTATCTAGAAGTATTTATGGACGACTTTTCAGTTTTTAGAAATTCGTTCAACCAATTTCTAGAGAATTTACAAAAATTATTAAAATGGCACGTAGAAATGAATCATATATTGAGCTGGGAGAAAAGTCACCTTATGTTGACTAAAGGGGTCATCTTGGGGCATGTTGTTAGCCAGAAAGGTATTAAGGTTGACCAAGCTAAGGTAGATATTATCTCATCTTTGCCTCCACTAACCACAATAAAACAAATTAGGTTTTTTTTAGGCCATGCAAGTTTTTACCAATGATTTATTCAGGATTTTTTGCATGTTGCATGACATCTAATGGCCTTGCTAGCAAAGGATATCCCTTTCCAGCTAGACCCCTTATGTTTAGAAGCTTTTAATACCCTTAAAAATGCTTTGATCAAAGCCCTTATATTACAAGCACCCAATTGATCCTTATCTTTCAAAATCATGTGTGATACCTTGAACTCTGCTGTAGGAGTAGTATTAGGCCAGAGGATAGATAAAATACCAGTAGCAATATATTATGCTAGTAGGATAATCTCACATGCACAAAAAAATTACAATACTACAGAAAAAGAGCTATTGGTTGTAGTATTTGCACTAAAATAATTTCAATCTTACCTTTTAGGGGCTAAAGTCATAGTATATTCAGACCATTCTACATTAAAATATCTACTGAGCAAGAAAGAAGCCAAACTGGATTGATTTGTTGGATCTTGTTACCATAGGAATTCAACTTAGAAATTAAAGACAAAAAAGGCATGAAAAATGTTGTAGCTGATCACCTCTTCTGTCTAAATTCTTACACGAGTCAAACCATATTAGATTTGTTTCCTGATGAGGATTTGCTATCTATAGCACACACTAATTTACCTTGGTATGCAAATATTATTAACTACTTAGCAACTGGTCAGCACCCAATTGGTGGACAAGAAATGAAATGAATCATTTATTTTCAAAGATTAAATATTATTTCTGGGATGAACCAGAATTGTTTGACTTAGGAGCAAAATAAAAATAAAATGAGTACTAACAAAAATATTGGGTTGCATCCCAACCAGCACTGCATTTATTGTTTGTAGCTAGACCAATCATATTGTTCAATATAAATCTTGAAGGGGAATAGATTCTTGTACTTGGTGCATGTCATTTTCTAGATATGGTTTCAATCGTTGCCCATTAACTTTAAAAGTATGCCCACTCTGAGGGTCTAGTATTGTGATGGCTCCATGATCATGAACCATAAGAACAACAAATGGGCCATCCCATCTAGATTCGAATTTTCCAGAAAACATTTGTAATTTTGAATTATATAGCCATAATTTTTGGTCTAGGGAGAAAGTCTTCCTATGAATTTTAGCATCAGGAAAATCCCTAGTGTGTGCTTTGTATATTTTTGAATTTTTGTATGCCTCATTTCGGAGCTCCTCAAGTTCCTACAGCTGAAGACTAATCTTCTAGCTTGCCATAGCTAAATCCATGTTTAATTTTTTGATAGCCTAGTAGGCTTTATTTTCTAGTTCTACAAGCAAGTGGCATGGCTTTCCAAACAAAACTCTATACAGCAACATACCTATGGGTGTTTTATACTTTGTTCTATAGGCCCATAGTACATCATCAAGCTTAACAACCCAATCATGCCTATCTCACTGCACTATTTTTCGTAGAATTCATTTAATCTCCCTATTTGACACTTCCACCTACCCATTATTTTGTGGGTGATAAGGAGTAGCAACCTTATGCATCACGCCATCATTTTTGCATAAATTCATGAAATGCACATTTAAAATGAGTCTCTCAATCACTAATGATGGCTCTAGGGCAACCAAATTTAGTAAAAATATGCTTCTGCACAAATTTATATACTACCTTATGATCATTGGTTTTAGTAGGTATGACCTCTACCCATTTGGAGAGATATTCAACTGCAACTAATTTGTATTCATGTCTAGAAGAAGTTGGGAGTGGCCCCATAAAGTCAATCCCCCACACATCAAACATATTTACAATTAAGATGGGCTGCAAAGGCATTGAGTCTTTCCTGGAGATATTACTCATTGTTTGACATCTTGTGCAGCTTAGCAAAAATGGTATGCATCTTTAAACAAACTGAGCCAATAGAACACACTGCAGGATTTTGACAGCAGTCTTCCTTCTAGAAAAATGCCCACCACATCCTGATGAATGCAAAAAATGTAGAATTTGTTGTTGTTCTTCACCTGGAATGCATCGTCTAATAATTTTATTTTTTATTTTAGTTACAACAAATACTAGAGTTTCATGTCCTTTGGATTTGACGTGGAATTGATAAGGAATATAGAACAACAGATTCCGTTCAATAAGTTCTTACCCCATTACATCTTATTATATCGCATCTTTGAATACATTTACATTTCATATCACCCTTTAATAAGTGAGGAAATTCATACTTTAAGTTGGGGGATAGAATGTTCTGTTATAAAATTGATTTTATTGGAGTAGAAAATTGATGTTAACACTCAATTTTATTTGTTGAGACACTGTGAGGATTTTTTAAGGGGGTGGAAATATTACAAGATGATTATAAGAATGTTAAGGTGAATAAAGGTTTGGAATGCTGAGATACCACCTAAGCATATGGTGGCTTCCATGGACTAAAACCTTTAGGCGACAATTCAAAATTGTGGGTCAAGAGAATGTGAGAACAAATTCATCCAGCTCAATGAAACAGCTAGTGCAAGGAGGCAGAGTGAAAGCCCCATAGACTTCATGAAATAAAGGAAAAAAAAAAGAAAAAGAAAACAAAGAGGATAGTGTGAAAGGCATAGAAAACAAAGAAGCACACAATTAAGGTGTGGAACATCACTTTATATTGTCAAAAAAATGTTTATGGGAAAAGTTTCCTATCCATTGCAAAAAAATAAAATCATGAAAAGGGAAAAGCTACTTGCATATAAAAAATAAAAAAAGGAGCTTTTTCAGGCACATAGAGCTGTGCTGAATAAGATATTGGATGTAATTCTCTCCTAGCAAGAACCTACATCCTAAGTATTAGCCTATGGGAGATGTTAAGTGGGAGCAAAATAGAGCTCGTGATGGGAGTTATTTAATTATACAATTGATATTTAACTCTGGAATCTATCATAGAAGTCCAAAAGGCATGGAAACTACTATTATGATTGGTACACTAACTAAAAAAAAGGGGAGGTTAAATCAGTCTCCTAGATCAAGGTAAAAGAAAATCATCTAATTTGCTGCAACAACTGCACATAGATGACACCAACTAATAGTGAAACATGATAATTGATGACATAGAGCATAAACACTCATTACCATGATTATGACATGCCATTGATGGTTGAAGAGGTCATATTCCTTACTGAATGACTATTAATAATATCTCGCACATCAATAATCATGTATTCTGTTACTCCTAACAGGTATAGTGAGGGCTATTTGAGAACCAATGAATATGTGGGCTTAGGAGAATAGAGCCCAGAAAAAAGGCCCAATGACTTAAAATTTAAAAGCAGGCCCAGTAAAATAAGAGGTTTAAAAAGCTGAAGAAGGGATGGCTAGGGCAGGGTTGCTGGCTGGCTTCTCCATGTGATAGGCGGAGGTGCAAGAATGGACGTTCAACACTACAACGTGGAGAAAAATGAGGCAGCTGAGTGATAGTTAGCAAAGGCTTCTTGTCTATGAGCACAGTAACAAGACGCCCTTGTGAATGTATCCCTTTGATTCTGCACACTAGTTTCTAGCATGCCCCTCTCATTCATTTCTCTTTTTTGTGACAGCTGAAAACTAAGAGAGTGGAATAGGGATGTGTTCTTGCATGATTTTGTTAGAGAGTCTAGAGTAATTCCTTGGCATTAAAGGTTTTTTATTTGTTTACGCATGTTGTCTTGGACATGACTGTGTGAGCCACTTGTTACAAATAACTATTCCTAAACCTTTGACGGATTTGAGTCGAGTCCATCTTGTTTTGAATCATACACTCTTGCAGACAAATGAGAGTAGACAACTAGAGACCCTTGAGATTTAGTCTAGCGTAGATTTGAGATTCCTCCATGGATTCGACATGCACTAACTAGATTCTTAGTTTTCTTAAAAGAAAAATAATTAATCTCCATATACTGTAAATTTGACACTTCCATAAGCAATGACTGAGGAGCAATCAGTTGGTAGTCTTAAAGCTTCAAATAACTGAGCCTTTCAGGGGATGCAATCAAACCCAGTGATCAGCAGATCTGAGCTACTGAAAATCATTTTAGCAATATACACTGAGAGGAGATTAGCTTAATTAAGACCTAATGAAACACTTCAACTGTACTTGATCAACTGAATGTCCCCCCAATTTATGCTCAGGGTCTCATGAAGATGTTCAGGATGGAACATGTACTAATGAGCTGAGACAAGAAGTCTAAATCTATCATTGTCAACAATCACCTCAAGAATGCTCATTCTAACATTAGTAAAATCATGCGAGAGGAATTTACACTCCCAAGAAAAAAATGTATTTTTATAGTAGAGAAGACACTAAATCATGTTATCTATGCTAAGTCAAACTCAAATCTTGTGCATAGGCTGAGCCATATAGAGTAATAGAGTAAATATCTAAGATATTTATTTTCTTAGCCATTAGAGGTTCAGACCCTCCCACCTCAATGAATTAGAAAATATTTTTGATTAATACATGTTAAATAAATGAGTAGATTACTTGATGAAGAAGATCTAACATTTCAAGGACAAGGTAGTTCCACAAGGTGTCACTGCTAACTTGAAAACTCTCTGAGAAGTGACGTAATTTTATTAACCCTAGCTCAATGATGCATGTTTCAGTGGCAAATTTATCGAAAGTCAAACTATTGAAGAGTATGTAGCCACAGTTTCCATCCATTGAAGAAATGAATGCCGTTGAGGATTTTAGCATCCTTTTTGTTATCGGGGATTGAATGATTTTCCTCTGATGGAAGTTGACACATCACATTGGGCCATCTCAACCTGAATTTCCTAATATTTAAGACAGTTCCTAGAGGTAGTACAGAATTATGAATTATGAATCATTAGCCATCCAATCTCACGAGAATTAGGCGTGAAAGCTGGAATGAATAATATAATGGTTAAATACCATATCAAAAGTTACTAGTTTATCAGAGTTATCCCGAGTTTATACTGGCCAATTGAACCTAATATTACTTGAGGCAGTCTATATTCATTTTTGGATAAGGAGAAAATCCCCTTTCTAAGTCCATAAAAATATTTTTTCTCTCACATATTTTTCTTATCTCAGAAAACTTTGAGTGCGGAGGAATCAAGCATAATGACAACCCTTTTTCCTCAGTTGACATGCCAGTGATAAAAAATTACATGCTACCTATATGTAAATTATGTGACTTGGAATAAAAATTACATACAATCATGATTTTAGCTTGCCTCTGATAGATAATCTCATTAATTAACTCTAGGCGGCTAAAGTAACCAACGATTTATAAAACCTTCCAGAAACTCTCTTTGAAGACCTCATGAATTCCATATTCAAACACATGCTGTTAATGATCCTATTTTTCCAAAATATTCAAACATATACTCTAGAGTAAGAGTTTCAGTTGAGCCTCTCTAAAAAACCCTGGGCTGCATGAAGCCATTATAGATACAGTTTTATTGGGGGTATCATAAGATCTTTTTTTCTTATTATAGATACAGTTTTATTGGGGTATTATAAGATATTGTTTTCAAAGGTCGACAGGAATAAAAGTGAGCTTGTCATCAGAGAACCAACTAATAAATGTGGGTATGACCAAGTCCATTAGAATATTATGCAAGTAATTAAAGGAAACAAAAAGGGCCCAAGACGTCCAATATAGATATTCTAAAAGTCTTTGTAAGGGATTTTCATTTGAGGGGAGCCCATATAACACATTACGAGTTAAAGAAGAACATGGTAAATCATCAGAAGAACATGTACAATAAAGCCAAGAACTATAGGTTGAATTATGTGCATCAATTATCTTCTTAATTTTCATCGAGATGAATCATAATGACATCCATCTTATTCTCAATTACTCTAAATATGTGAGTTATTTATGGCTTTCCACTAACCAGTTTGGGTGCAATTTTGGTGATCATCAGACTTATGACAACTGATCCTTTAGAAAAGTAGTTGGTTGAACCTATCTCATCCACAGCCATGGGATATTTCAATGACTTTGCTGAATCATTTGTATTGAATAGCTTAGGAGAATTACATGAACTTCATATAAGAAAAATTCTACAAATGAGGTACATAGTTCTTTTTAGTTGGATGACAATGGTCAAGTTGTCACCTAATGATGTAGTGAAGTAGGTTTCATCTTTGTAAGGATTTATGTGGGCTTCTTTTCCTCACTGCAAATGCATCCTTTGTCATATCTCCCTTCACTAAACTGACTTTCCTTGCTCTTCCTCAAGTAGTTAGTGTTGAAGAGTATATAGAGGTGAGACCCTTAGAGTAAATAGAGATAGACTGAACAGGACCATTAGAGTGGAGAGACAAGAAGAAATGAGGAATAGTGATAACTTGTGAAAATTAAGTGATAATCTATTATCAAATTTCATAGATAATACATATTTGAACATTATTTCACAAGTTATCATATTAATATAATGTATGTTTCATTTAAATGAATTTATCTAAATTTTGATTTAAAAGAAAACTTAATGAGAGTCATTTTATTATGAAATAATGTGATTTTTACACAAATTTTATTTATTTCATGTTGATTCAAGTTTTATTATGTCATGTTTAATTTTTATAATTCTTAATGAATTATTTCTATTGAAATATATTTTTTTAGAATCTTTTAAAAAAGTTAAATTAAATAAGAATAAAGAAATAGTAAATGGGCTCACTAGTAGTGGGCCTCGTGGGGCCAAGACCTCATCCATCTAATAGATGATTCTAGTGTCACAAATCTAACGAATAGAAGGGTGACACATCACTGAGTCCATGAATGCCAACCATCACTCAAATCTCGATCACATAAAAGTGGAGCAATCTGATGCATGAGGAGGCATAGATCTCAATGAAGGTTGGAGAAAAGGTGATGGCTATCTGATGATAGCTATGCAGCCACATCACTTCTCCTTTTGGTGGATTGGCAGTGTGTAGATCTAACACTTAAAGTTGAGCCATGGCACTAGTGTCATCTCACATGCGAAAAGATTGTGACAGCCTCATCTGATGACATATAAGCAGCCACGTCACCTATGGATCATCATAGATTGGTGGCGTGCAAATTAGATAACTCTCAGCCTGCCACATGATGACAACATGTGCAAATATCGTTATTGCACAATAAATCAAGCATGTTGCAATATGTGTGTAGTTGGGAACATTAACAAATAGGGATTATTATATCATAAAACAAGAAATATCCATTATTCTCCCAAATCTTTTTCATGTTTTAGAGTTAGAGATAGTTGTTTTCCCATTTTCTTTCATTTTGAACAACTTGACGTACAAGAGAATTTCTTTCTTTTCCTCAACATTAATCAGCTCAAATCTATTTTGTTGAACTCAAGGAAGGCTGAGGGATCAACCTTGAGGTCAAGAAGAACTCAAAGATACTAAAGGTTGTAAGCTTTTGTTGCTTTCAATTTAATTTCATTTATTTCTCTCAAAATCTGAATATTTCTATCTTTTTTAAAAAATTATTTTTTACTATATTATTTATTGTGTGAACATATATTTATCTTTGATCTTATTCATTTGAAAGTTATTTTCCTTTGTTTTCCTTTTATTTAATTTTAATCATCATTGTAACTAATATTTTCTCACAATATAATAGATATTAGGGTAAAACTTGTTTTTAATAGAGAATTAAATCATTTATTTTAATCCCTTTCTTGAGGAGATGACCTAATTCAACACTAATACCAATTTTAATTTTATTTTAGGTGAACTTGATTCAATAAATATTTAAAATTGATTGATGATCTTAATGGTGACTTAGGACCACATCAAAGAGGCAATGATATACAACTAGATGACATGCAAGGGTAACATTAACATCTAAACCATCCTTATCAACTAGTGGAGATGGATCTAATAGGAAGAGAGGGAGAACAAGAAATAAAAGAGGTTGGGAATATAATGTTCAATAAAAATTATTCCTTTTAAAATTCAATTTTTTTGTTACTTATAATTAACTAAATCAAGAAACTAAACCAATCATAATAATTTTCAGGAGGAAAAGAAATCCAATGATGTAGATGATTTGTTGGGAGGTAACATAAACTAACTCATCTATAAATACAAAATGTGTTTTTTTAATAATTTTAATGTTAATAATTTATTCACATAAAGATAAACGAAAAATGCTTTGAAATAATATTAAGCCCTAGCTTCTTCGAACACAAATCACCTATTATAGTCATAAAGCTATTATATGAGCATCATAATATCAATGTAAGTTCCTTGAACTTCATTTTCAGCATGAATTCACCCAAGCTACTGTCTTGGTGTCTAACATGGGGTGATACATTTATGAAATATATAATGTAAGAAATTTACTGATTTGATGAAGTTAAAATATCTTTCCCTTAAAGGAGACTAATGAAAAGTAAGGTTACAGACTCTTGGAAAGTTGGCATCAACAAAAGAAACAGAAAACCACTATACATCATTACTTGTGTACTAGAGTCTAGTTTATTGATCTAGTTAAGTTAGTGTGTGCTCTAGTGTGTCGACACAAATCAATCTATGTTGACCAAACACTTTCCATGACAAACATAATAGACTATGTCAACCCATTACATAGTAAATTTTGTAGAAATGAAGGTCACTCAAAACTAGTAAAACCTAATAGGAAACCAATTCACTTCCTATCTTGGTATACAATCCAGTCTAGTTAAGTTAGTGTGTACTCTAGGTTACAGACTCTTGCACAAAACGTTCAACATTTAGATCATAATAAAATAGGGCCCACTCAATGTCAAATTGCTTATGTCTAATTGGAGATAAGGTCACCATGTGTCTACCAAGAGGGTTGAGGGGGGGAGGGAGAGGAGGGAGAGGAGAGAGAGGAAGGGAGGGAGAGGAGAGAGAGGAAGGGAAGGAGGAAGGGTGGAGGGAGGGAGGGAGGGAGGGTGTGAAAGAGAGAGAGAAGGGGGGAGAGAGAGTATGATTGTGAGTTAATTTTTTCCTTTTACATGAGATTATATGTTAGTCATTGTTAATAGTAGTATAAAAAAAACCTACCAATCTCATTTTCTAGGAAGATCCCATAAAGCCAACTCAAAAAAATGATAAATTGGTTTTTTAGCACTAAAATTAATGTAATGGTCAAGCAGTTAACATGGACCACTAGGTCTTTCAAAACTATCACACTCACTTCTTTTGTGCTTCCTAACACAGCCAAGTATATGTAACACCTATTTATCAAAAAATTACAAAATTACCCTGTCTTTAGACATTTCTGCAAAAATGATTTACTGGAAATATACAATTGACTGGATTGAGACAAAAAACTTTCTATGATGGTTTAACATAAAAGGATTTAAAATTAAAAAGCCCGAAAACCAAGTAAATCTATCAATGATTCAAATGACTTGAAGCTAAAACCTGGTTAATACTAAAACATTATCCTTTTTTTAATTTTGTCATAATGAAAGCCATATCTTTTCTTCATTCCTCTAACAACCTTCTTTTCACTTTGTAAAGGTTTCTCCCCCCCCCTCTCTCTCTCTCTCTCTCTCTCTCTCTCTCTCTCTCTCTCTCTCTCTCTCTCTCTCTCTCTCTCTCTCTCTCTCTCTCTCTCTCTCTCTCTCTCCTCTCTCTCTCTCTCTACCTCTCTCTCTCTCTCTCTTTCTCTCCTCTCTCTTTCTCTCTCTCTCTCCCTCTCTCTCTCTCTCTCTCTCCTCTCTCTTTCTCTCTCTCAAGTAGACTTTTTGTTGAGTTAATTTGATAAAAAAATTAGAGAAATTGATCATATATTTTTTTGTTAAGATGTGCTTGACATTAGTTTTATTTGGTGAAGGTCGGTGAAAGAAAAAAGCAACTCTTAGGAAAAGGAAGTCAAAATATCTATATGATGCCAATCAAGAATATACCATGGTCATGATTTTTTCCTTTATAATTAAAAAAGTAAATTCACATAAGAAATACAAGTTTTTATAATTTTCTCCTTAAAAAATTAATGCTGAAGTATTAGGGTGGTAAATTAAAAGTGAGAGGTCATGAGTGTCGTAACAAAAAGTTATGACTTGCGTGATGCTTTCATGTTTCTTATATATGACTCATGAATGTCAATGGACCAACGAACCAAAAAGCGAGAGATCCATCTATTTAGGCCCAAGGTATCAGACCCAAAGATAGACATAAAATTAGGCTCGTCTGAAGAAAGAAATCCATCCAGTATAGAGCTTAAAGAATGTTTTTCACTACAGTATCTATCACCTTCCTCTACATCTATGCGACCATCATCTTGTCTTCTATTCCCTCCCACCATCCACCCCCGCCCTCTGTGTGTGTGCGTGTGCCTAACTTGTTGTTTGCTCCCAACATCCTCTTTTTCTACCCCTACTTTCCCTTCCCTCTAGGCCCTTATCTTGAGTAATCTCGTGAAGGTTATTGAGCTTAGATCAAGCCTCAAGTGGGCTGGCCCAAATGCATGCAGTGTTATACATCCAAGATGGAATTGTGTATGAAACTAAATAATGATGGTAGAACAGCCAGATCTAGGCTGGGTTGGATCCACTTTTAAGTGTAGCATTAAACCAGGGTTGACCGAGCCAATTGGGGCTAATTGTCAGCTGTTGGGTACGACTAGGGTTATTTTAATGACTAAGATGGACGATTTTGGGTGGGCCGGTTCTAGCTCACTTGACAATATTTTAGAATTTTAATAATAAATTAACTTACCACGAAGGGAAAATATATAAACTTGGAGGCTGCAGCGTTCCGGCAGATTCTTTGTCCGGGATTTTGAAATGGATAGTCGAAGCCTCCATTACGTTTGCGGCCCGTCGCGTCACTAATATAAAAGAGTTTAGATGCGGCATAGCGAGAACGGATCGAAGAGTTGACCCCATCGTGAGATGAGATATTTTTTTAAGCCATAAGCATCAGATCTGGTGCTCCTCAACTACGCCTCTTATTCCGAGGTGCAGCGAACACACCCTGGAGAGGTCATGGTTGCGAGGAGCGTGGGCTTGTAAAGTTAGTCTACCAGCGCATCGACCGACGACCGCCATGTTTCACGCAAGTATTACACATTTGATACTGATGAAAATAAACAAATATTTGAGAAGGAGTCTCTATGGCGCATATTCGAATCTTCTCGAAGGCCGCTCCTCTCTCTCTCTCTCTCTCTCTCTCTCTCTCTCTCTCTCCCTCTCCCCCTGCGCGTCTCCGACCAGCACATACATGCTAAATGGGCCATTCATAAATTGGGGTCTCACCTTTCGGAACCTATCCCCATCACCAGGCCGGACGGAAAGCTCTTGCGTTGACAATATCTTACAAATAATTCATATCAGTTATTATTTTCTCTCTTAAGACGTTCTCTTAGCATTGTCCACTGTCAACGCCACAACCTGAATATCATATTTTCATTTCGCCCTTCTCTCTCTCTCTCTCTCTCTCTCTCTCTCTCTCTCTCTCTCTCTCTCTCTCTCTCTCTCTCTCTCCAAGAAGACACCATCTTTCATCTGCCTCGTTCTCGATGCAGCATCTTCCCGTTCAGCAGTTCACAATATTTGGTTCCAATATTTTCACGTTCATAGGATGTCCCATCTTCATCCTCCAACCATCCTCTCTAGAAAACAAGGAAAACGTTTTACAAAAATTATTCATTGCGTCAGCAGTAGGACTGCATTGGATCTTCTAAGGAAGCCCTGAGCTTAGAGCGTCCACCCACCCACGCAAGGATCTTGGTTATCCCAAGAGGATGAATATTTTCGGTACATACCAGGTCATCAATCAACGTCACCATGCCGCTTAATCAATGATGCATGTACCTCTTTAATATAATGATTAGCAAACGGGAAAGGAGATGACCCAATGGGCACGTCTCTCTTGTCCTATACTACCTTGTCACTTGATTGGTTTCCATTATCCAGTATACATCTATGCTCCAACATGTCACGCAAACACCTTGGTCAATACCTCTTTGAGAGAGATTCTACCACTAGACTGCTCCTTCACAATGTTTAAAAGCATTAGTTGTAGTATTATATTACATTGCGATAAATTATCGACATATCATTGTCAAAAGATATCTTCTAATAATTATTTCAGTGCATGGCTTCTTGATCACCATTTTGGGTTGTACTTCCACAATCATGGATCACTTCTTATCCAATATTAGGATGAATCATAGAGATGAAACTCTCAACTTCATATATCTCATCCACAACCTGTAGCCATGCAAGCCTAAAAAAGTTTATAGAAGATATTTAATTGACCTTGCGACCATATTTTTGGAAAATTATTTAATGACAAAATACATCAAAATTTGAGCAGTGCTAGAAAATATCCTATTTCAGTTGATACTATTCTTTATAGACAAGCTTTTGGTTGGTGTAGTAAATAGTTGAGATAGAACACATCTCAAGTCGTTGAATGTTGAAGCAAAAATGAACACTAAAACTTTTTGATTTTAAAGTCAAATGAAATGTTCAATCCGCTACTTTATTGGAAAGTTATACTCATTTTGGTGGAATTTACAGTTATGTACAACATTCATATGTATGATGTTGGTAAGGCTTGAAAAGTAGTATTTTTGTCTACTTACCAAGTAACAAGATGAAATATTAAAAAACGTTTTCTTCTGGAAATTGATCCAATGGCATTTCTTGATGGGATAAATTAGGTGAATCCATACCAATAAAAGTTCAAAAATATGTGAATAAAATTGATTATTTCACTTCATACCACATAAAAACCCTCAATAACGTACATTAACATCATTTCTTTATTTTGTTGAAGTAGGAAATTTTTGTTCTATTATCCTTAGCAAATGATACTCTTGATAATAAAAAATATGAAAAGCAAGATAACTCTTGGTGTATGAAACAATAAAAATCGCTAATCGATGGGCTAGTTTTAGGAATAAAATGAGTGAGATGAAAGAAGCCTTTTGTTGACTATGTTTAATTTTTAAAAAAATGAAACGAATCATTTGTGACCAAAGAGTGACAATATCATTAAGGTTAATTTCACAAACGTCTAACCATTATATAATTTCTTTATAAATGGGTACTTTCTCTTTGAAGAGACACACCATACGATTATAGTATAATATGTAAAAATACTTCATGAAATGAAGAATAAACTTGGGAATATGTGAATTGAGAAAATCATCAATTTTTATGCTTTTCATAAAATGATATTAAAATCTTATGATGCAGCTAAAAATTCTACAACGAATAATAAAAAACAGTTCTTTTCCTCTAGAAGAATTTACACAATTGAGCATCAGGTAGTGGGAAAATTTAAAAACTGAAAATAATTAATATATTATTCAAGGACGTGAGATTAATAAGAAAATTATGAACAATGATGCCGATTTTATCTTATGTAATTATAATTTATGTTGGATGAGCTTTCTCTTAACTCTATTAATACTAATAGCTTTGCTGATGTCATAGACAAATAAATAAATGAACACAAGGATATCAAGAATTTTCAAGGATCTCCAGATGAGATCTAGAAGGCTATTGACATTTTTTCTGACTCTTCATGGTATGAGATATCAAGGAATAAATATAATGAAATTACATAGAAAAGGTATTATTTAACTGCCTAGTATGTGCTACCCATTACAAAAATAAAGTCTTATCCTAGACATGAGAGATAAAAGACATAATGTAGTCATATGAAATAGTTTTGTCCTCACACTATCTAATATTTACATAACCTTGGAATATTTAGCTCTACACTTTATTATGATTTGATCACATATTATGTCAAGATGTATGTGAAAAAATTGCCACGATGAATTCATCTTTTTGTTTTGACTGATAACCAATTCCTTGTATACACGAGATATGTGCACTATTTTGGTTCTTACTAATTATTGACACTGTTTTTCACAATACATTACTTGAAAAGTTTTTTACTCAACAGAAAAATGACAATGTTTAACAGTAACTTCTTTATTTTGAAGAAAACTATTTATATATACAACTAACGTTATTATCATATTTTGCTAGAGGGAAAGTTGATTGTAATGAATATTGAAATATAATTGGATTCATTTTTATGTGTCAGATATCTTCTTTTCTAGTTCTATAATATATAATGTAACATTCAAAAATAAAATGTGATTTATTTTTTAAAAGAATAGTTGACAACTTATTTGATGATAGTATGTCATTCTTTATGATATCAATGTAATTCTTAAGGAAATTAAGCACCAAATCTTCCAAAAAGAAGTCATTTTAATCTCATGTAACTCTCTACTTCTCCTATACTAGTTTGACATTATTTTTTTTGCCTCCTTTAGCTACCTCCTCTCTCTCTCTCTATCTAGATACATATATATCCTTATGAAAATTTCTGTTGCAATCTTCAGACTGTCTCTCCTCTGATAGCCCATTATTTTTTCCTTCGATCTCTAGTTTCTTACAAATTCCACCAAATCCCTATATTGTCTAGAGAACTCATACTCCACCATATCCCAATTTCTTCCCATCTTAATAATTCATATATTCTTATCACAATATTAAGGTCATTCATTAGTTTATGTTTGGCTAGACATACTTTAGAATCAAATAAATTAGTATATTTTTATTTTAGTAGAATCTAGAATTTTAGTAATTATTCATACAATTATGAATTATCAGATTAAAAAAAATGTGACAAAAAGATTTAGAACCATAAGGATTAAACCTAACTCAGAAGCATCCTTTCTTCCTAGGATAATTAAGGCTTTTGAGGCAAACAAGATCCCTACTAGCCATCCGGAAATCGAGATCCACACCAAAGACATGCCACGAAGGAAGGTTAAATAGTGTTTTAACTCTATAACTTTGCATCCTTGAGTAGCTGAAGACAGAATGGGTGCAGTTTAATCCCTCTGTAATGTGTTGGAAAAGGGTCAGAAGAGAACGGAAATAAAAGAAGAGTCGAGTATGGTGCAGCTCCCATCATCTGATTACGATACATTTCTCTCCCTCTTTCTCTCTCTCCTTCCCTCAACTTACACCAACTGTTTGAGCCTCTAACTCAGCCACCTCTTTCTTCTCATACCTAGGCATTCTCTTATCCTCTCTCGTTTTTATCTCTGTACTTCCATCTGTATCCTCTCTCTCTCTCTCTCTCTCTCTCTCTCTCTCTTTCTTCCCTCCCTCTCTCCACCCACGCAAATTCGTAATTTTTTCGTACAATTTCAACCCTTATCGAAGGCAATTAGTTGAGATACAGTTGGGATAGACATTGATAGTCTTGGGGCAGATAAGGATCTACTGATATGGTCTACCAGGTTGATCAACATAAGGGCAATTCACTCTCTTCAGGAGTAGGCTCCAGACGACTAGCACAGCTTACACGCCGTGGTAGCAAACCCAAACTGTTCTCAAATTCCTTGTTGGTATACTTTGTTCTAGGGATTCTCTCCTTCCCTCGCCGGCTGTTTCTCTCGGTTGGCACGCTCTGTGGGACGCTTCTCGTAGCGGTTTCTTCTGAAGGGATTCTCGAACCACCCTACAAGAGTGGCAAGAGGCATGTGTCAGTGGATGCGATACATCAAGGTTAATGGAGATCGTACTTAAAATGGGCTGCCGAGCTTCTAGTGGAGGACAGCTTCGTGGAGATAAACCTCTTTCTTTTCGATGGAAGTCATTTTTGGTTCCTTTCTGATTTTTTATTCCCAATTTGACTCCAACATCATCTCAAGCATCTAGATATTTCTTCGTTATTTTTAAACTTCCACCATGGTGCTCTTGTGTTTGGAAATAAGAGGTTATTATTGGAAGAAATGCCAACTTGCTTATGAGATTTCATGTGAAAAACCAATTCTAAGCAACATGTTGTCATAGAACAACATGCAAACAATATTCCCATAACCCTCCAAGTTACTGATGATAATCCTTGCTGGCATACATCAGAGTTTAGTGCCTGAAGTGGAATCTTTCACACCGCTCTAGAAGTGTAATTTTTGAAAATCGTGGCACTTTCATATGGGATCTCCGTAAAAACAACACACCCTACATTTTATGTTGGTTGCGAGGAACAATACAAATTATAAATATAAACTCTATAATCTCATCTTATAAGTTTTTTTATGGCGACCATTATATTCCAATTTTTAAAAAAAATTTAATTTCTCAGGATTGAAAAAATCTCAGGATTGAAAAAAAATACATGAATCAACTCACTTTTTAATGGAAAACTTGGAATCCTTCACTATAAAGAAACTTCGAACACACGAAGTGAACCGTTGTCAAACTTGACTGCTAACATCATTTTTTATTTCCTCCCAAGATAATATCAAGCCCAGCTGCATTTTTTTATGGGATTTTTGACAAAAACAAGTCTATCTCAAAAAGTCGACTTCAATGGCTGAGTTGACCACGTTTCTGCGTGCGATGAGACGATGGCATGAACGGTCCGGATCTCCCAGGTGACGAGATCCCGAATCCTTTGATTCGCCGCTACGCTGGCGGCCCGGCGCGTCACATAGGAAGTCGTACACGTCGGAGGGGATAAAAAACGCCTCAGTTGATGTCGTTTAATCGGCAGCCGACTATTTGTCGTAGTCTGTCCCATGATAAATGCGAATATATCAGCACGATCTAAAATAGTCCAGCAGAACAACAGACCTGGGGCTGGCAGGATCAGGTTCAAGACTGAGTCTTGAGATAATCTCAAGCATATGGGTATCTCCCCTTGTGGCCTACGCACAGCGCGGTACAGACTGGAAGGAATCTCCTCCAGCCGCCCCTACCCGTTACCCTCCAGCGTCTCTCTCTTCTAGAAGCCCACCCTCTCTCTTCCCCACCTCGTCTTCCTCTCTCCCTCTCACTCACTGGACGACAGGACGAAAGAAAGCTGCGTTGTAAGCATGGCGATCTTATCTCTCAGAGAACTAAAGCCTCCACCGGAACGGACAGAAAAGCCTAGTTGAACAGATAAAACCTTGGGAATGGTTAATAGGAGACGCCTCTCTCTCTCTCTCTCTCTCTCTCCCCCTCTGGACGATTAGATCAATCAGAAGCTTTCAGCTCCCTTTTTGTGGACAGACCCTCCACACACTCCAGCCTTCTCTGTCTTCTTCGCATTTCCTCCCTTTCCAGATCCGCGGTTCTCTTCTTCTATTCCTCCCCTTTATGGTAACGAGTTTTTGTCTGCGCCACATGGTTCAGCCTCCAGAGAAACGTGCGGTTGTATCTAACCAAATCTTCCAGAAACCCTGTTTGTGGATTGCGGCATTCTAAACGTCTTTATCTTTAGCCTTCAGAATATTAATTCTTGAGCATTAAGTCTGGTATACAACTGTCAACTATCGAAGGCCTTAAGAGCCTAAGAAATAACGACTTCAGAGTAAACAAGGGTAGAACAGCTATTAGGCAGAGTAACGCGATGACTCCTGGTGTGCTGGGGGGGTTTGCTAAAGCAACTGCATGGACACAGATCACAGTGGATTCCATGTCGAACACAATTGGGAATGTGGGTTCTTCATAGAACAAGAAAAAAATTGCTACTCACAGTGTCAGAATTAATGTAACAATATGGATATCTGGTAATTCGTCAGCTATGCTTAGGTAAACAAGATTTTATGCTTTTTGCATGGAAAAGTGTACGACAACTTTCTGTTCAATGTAATGTTTATCAAGTTTGTAAATGATAACACTGTGAGTAATTGAGCAAGATGTCAGATAGGACTAATTGAGCAGTTTACCTTTGAGAAACAAGCTGACCTTTACAATACTTGGGCAAGTGCATTATAAAGTGACAAATCAGTGAATAATAGGAAAACTCGTGATAACCCCACACCAACATTCAATTTGATGTAATATTACGATGATGACCATAAAATCAAATAAAATTATTGGTTTGATTACAAATTAGCTGGGTTTTTTTATTATGTACCTCTTATTCCTTCCATTGACCAGCACTTGAATTTGTGTGTTTTCACATGCCTAGGATAGGACACTTGCCACAATGCTATTGTGACTTGGAAAACAGGTGAACTGAGCCAAGTAGGTTCTCATGATGGTTAGGGAAATAGAAAACTCATTTTTCAGGGCCACCTTCGAAAAGTAAGGTGCCCACTCAAGCTCTCTCTCTCTCTCTCTCTCTCTCTCTCCCCCTTCTCCTCTCTCCCTGTCCTCTCTCTCTCCTCTCTCTCTCTCTCTCTCTCTCTCTCTCTCTCTCACCCTCAAAATGAACCAGCAGACTCAATAGCTAAGTCTGAAGGCCAGCATTAGATTACTATCTTGGACCATTCCTTAAAGCTACTTGGATCTCAATAATAAATAGAGGTAAAAGCAAGTGGGACTTTGATGAGTCCAATGGCACGTAGTGATATTCCTTTAAATCCTTACAATGTCGTCTAATTTAGACCCAGCTTTGATATCTGAGACTCAAATTTTCTCCCAACTATTTGATGGGCATTCCATCACCATTGTTTTCTAACCGTCCACACAAGTTTCATTGGATTTCTAGAATACAAAAGTGACTCATGATTGTTTTGATTTCCAAACATTCAAGCTCCTAATAAGGCATGGTAAAAATACAATGCACAAAATTTATGCTCTTCTTATCTTCTATGCCTTTTGGCATTCTGGTATGGACCACATCCTCATCAAGAATATGGAAAAATGGCATTTGATGATATAGAGGAAATTCTTAGAATACTTTCCTTGAATTCTTCCTTATAGATCATTGGAGCATCCTAAATATTCATATGATTTTCATCAAAAAAATAATTTCCAATGAAATATAGTTACAGTCTTTAGCTAACATGGATTTTACTCCTGATCTAACGATTCAATACAATGGGTGCTTTTACCATCATAATTGATACATGTTTACGTACATCACAGGGCAAAGATGGTACGTGACACTTGCAAACATTTTCGAGAGGATCAAGAATCAACGCACTCCTGTAAGATACTACCCTCTCAAGTTGTTCTGCTTTGACGTCCTTTTGGCATGCACTAAGTGAGTTAAAAATATCCAAGATAAAGAATTACATTAAAAATATGCAAGCCGTCGTCGATCCGGTTGAAATCAGATAGGCAAGGAGTCATCTGGTGATTGAAAGTGTAGAGATGAGGGGCAATCCCTCTCCTTGGGGTTTTGATTTTGAGCTAAGCTCATTGCCCAACTTGTCAGCTCATGAGAAGGGCTTGATTTAGTATAATTACCGGGATCAGGGTATGTAATGTCCTCGCCCAATTGCCAAGTTTAGAATTATTTTTTAAATAAATAAGGCTATCACAAGGAGCCGAGGACTCTAGGGCAGAAAAGGCTGCGTCGAGGGTCGCAATCGGCGGCAGAAACCGGACGGTGGATTCTCTCTCCGACCCGCCGCCATTGGAGAGCCCACTTGGCACCGTTACGTCATAGCAGCGCTGGCGGCCCGGCGCGTCACATGACCCACCGTACGATTCAACGTACTGCCCACTATTTTATACAAATCCGACGTGGCGAGCCGGTCCACTTTGATTGGGCAGACGAAAGCTAAGGTCGGCGGAAGTGTCGACACGTGCTCCGTGGTCGTGTTTCCTACGTGGACTCGAGAAGCCTCTCTGGTAGACCCTCGAGAGCACGGTACTGCCTCCACCAGTCGCCCGAGCGGAAGAATTATCTGAGGGATTTTATTATCGGGAATACTACTTTTAAGGTAGTCCGGGGGAACACCAGACTGCGGCTCGCCCTTTCCCAGTGCTTGGACGGAGACTTCCCACCCGACGCACCAAAAGTGGTATCTTTTTTCTAGATGCTTTCATGGAAGATATTTTTATTGTAATTTTGGTAGAAACCCGCTACGAATATTGTGTTCCCTATAAAGGTCCTAATTTGACAATATTGCGTTCCTACTTTATTGAAGTACAAGTGCAATCATCTTCACGGAAGAGGGAAGGGTATCTATCGAGGCGGTACGCGTGACGTGGGCGAGGGTTGCAGGTCAAATCCGGCGTATGGAGGGTTCTTATGGCAAGGAAAATGAGCGTGGTGGGAAAATATGCATTCAATGAGGGGTTTTCTGAATAAGGGACGTGTAATGGGGGTAATTTATAAAATTCGAGATGATGGCATCCAACGACGGAATCTCCGGACGTAGGGGTGGGTCACGGCAATTGCACTCGTGAACGCAAATCCCTCTCTCTCTCTCTCTCTCTCTCTCTATCTATATCTATATATATAAATATATATAGATATATCTTGCTCTCTCTCTCTCTCTCTCTCTCTCTCTCTCTCTCCCTTGCTTTCTCTCTCTCCCTCTCTCTTTCTCACTCTAACATCTCTTCCGAGGAGGGTACGTGTGGGGACCGCCGGACAGGCGAGCGGTCGGGGAGACGATCTTATCCCCGGCACCTGACGTCACCGCCAGATCGGACGCGGAGAGGCGAGTTGTCCAGAAGGGGGGCAGTAGATGTGGGCTTCTCTCTCTTCATTCACTTTCTCTCTCATCATCGCAACCTTGTCGTCCCTCACGCGACGCCGCGACTCGGAAGGCTTGTTCTATCTGTCTCCGATCCTCCGCATCGTCCCCACAGACGACCAGCTTCCTCTCTGTTTTCTTACAACCTCCCCTTTCCCAGCTCGCCTCAACCCCGACCCTTCCTGCTCCTACAGAAGGCACCCCATCGCTCTCCTTTCCTCCTCAATTCTTCCTTGTCCCCTCTCTCTCCTTCTCTCTCTCTCTCCATCTCCGGCTTCTTTGTTTCCTTTCTGGGTTTACACTTCTCGGCGGAACTTGTTCTTCCGATTGAAGATTCTTTCCCTCTTCGTAACCCACCTGCGTGCACCATCTTTGATGTCTCCTTCATCGCCTTTCTGGGCTGTTCTCTCCTTGGAATAAACGGCCCTTCATCCCGCTTAGAAGGCCAGATTCATTACGTGTAGGCTTGAAGAAGCCTGGAAGGAGGCGATTGGAGAGGATCCGGGCTCTGAAAATGGATCTCGCTTCGATTTTCTCCAAGGCGGAGGGCAAAGGGAGGAGCTATGAGGACTATCTAGAGGCCCTCGAGGAGGAACGAAAGAAGATCCAGGTCTTCCACAGGGAACTGCCCCTTTCCCTTCACCTCGTGACCTACGGTGAGTACGAAGAACTCGTGGAACTCGTCGATCTTCGCGGCCTCTCTCCGATTTTGCGTTCTCATGTTGGAAATCCTCGGAAAAGCTAAATCTTTCTGTTAATTGTGTGTTCTTCCGGAAGCAATTGAGAGCTGCCGGCGGCAGGTTGCGGCGGAGCTCTTCCCGCCGAGGGTTGACTTCCGATCGGAGCATGAAGACGAGGAGTTGATCAGCGACGGCGCCCCCGCCTTGGAGGAATTCATTCCCATGAAGCTCAATTCTAGCACGCCGGAGGCCGACGACGAGGAGTCCGGCGACACCGCCGTGAGGAAACGTGACTGGCTGAAATCAGTCCAATTGTGGACGCCCCATCCGAGTGAAGAGGACAACGTAAGGATGCCCCATTTCCACTTACGGCAGTTTTTATTTCCGTCAAAGGGAATTTCAAAGCTGATGGATCCCTCCTCCCTTTTGATCGATCTTTTCAGAGAGGCCCTTGGATACCAGTTTCTGAGAAGGAGAGCAAGTCCACCGCCACATTACTCACTTTCCTCTCGCAGAAGCGGCCCCTACAAGAGCCGGCAGTGCTCTCGGTGGAGACGCAGCGGATTCCAGATGCCACTCCGCCGCCGCAGACGGCAAGCTCCACTTCTGAGACCAGAGGAGCAAGAGGGAGCAGCTCCAGCGGAGGAGATGAGAAGCGCCCACAGACTCACCGCAAGACCCGGCGGTGCTGGTCCCAGGAGCTCCACCGCCGCTTCCTGGACGCCCTTAACCAGCTCGGCGGCACCGAGGGTAACTCTCTCTCTCTCTCTCTCTCTCATATTTTTGTACAGTGATTTATGAATAACGAAGCTGAAAATCAATTATGCTTTATTCAGTGGCGACGCCGAAGCGGATCAGGGAGATCATGCAGGAGGACGGGCTGACCAACGACGAGGTGAAGAGCCATCTTCAGGTGCGTACTCTCCACAACATTTTGATAACGTGTTCATTTACCAGGTCGTCAATTATACATAGAATTTTCTTGCCTTCCAAGATTGTTGTCATTTTCATGACATTGACCTATAAACCCTCGTCATTAACTTCACCAATATAACCCATTTACGGAGGTTTTTTTCAGTATTTTAGCCAAACGTGGCATAACCTAAGATAATCTCACATTAATAGCGACCAATTAAATCCTGCGATTAAAAAATTATGATATGAGGATTCCGATTCGAATTATATTGGACGTAGTTTTGTGAGATTTGGACTCATTTCCTGGGGGTTTCTGATGGTGGTGAACATGATTTCAGAAATATCGCCTGCATTCGCGGCGCCCATGCCACACGTCCCAGGGCAACTCCGGCAACGCGCAACAACAACAGGTCGTCTTCGTCGGCGGCATATGGGTGCCACCGTCGGAGTACACCACCACCATCGCCGCCACCGCCACTGTGAGGCGCCCCATGGCGGAGCAGGCCGCAGCGGCTCCTTAGGAGCTCTTTTGTGTGTAACAGTATGGACGCAGGCGGTGGAGAGCCCTCTGAAGAATCCGTCCCAGAGGAAAGAGGCGGTGGAGATTCGGGTATGGCTTCGGCCACTGCCCTCTCCCAGAGGCCATCTTCTTTTTTCGCCCGTTGGGGGCATGTACAGTGCTCTACCGTCAGGTTCGCCGTCTGTTTCTCGCTCTTCCCGGGGTCTTCCTCGGCGGACCACTTGAGGACGACCCCCGGCCTTGTCCGGAAGAGAGTCCGCATTAATGACCTTGCGTTTTTCATCTTCTTCTTCCCGTGAGAATCTATGACGCAGAAATGTAATCCAACAATCGCGTCCGTTGAAATGTATCCCAAGCGAATCGATTTTTCCCTTAACTTGAACGATTCTCTCTCTAAATTCTCCACGGTGAATGAAAATGACGCTTCACAGTACTTGTCAGAACAGACGCTGCATGAAATCCAAACGCTAAGGGCTACCCATCATCTGTCATCCTCCCTCCTAGTAAATACGTTTTAGTTCATTTTTCTGGCCACTTGTGCGGATCCTACCTCTCTCTTCCATTGCAGTGTCGCTTACTGATGGAGGAGATTCCCACCGTCTTCTCACAGCTGTTCTCGTGTCATAATGCGCTCGTAAACTACCGATTAGTCGTCTCTAGTTTGATCAGAGATCCATCAAAGAAGGATATTCAACGAAGTTAAGAAAAGTCTACTATGTGGACGACACACCGAGGCTTTAATGATCTAACCCGTGGATTCGTCAACACCTACGCGCACCAACTGGGGCCAGACGGGTCCGACACTTGGTGAGGTCGATTCGTGTGAGGTCAACGCTCCTGCCTTCAAGATGCGAATATTCATTGAATTTGGACAGGTTGAGGAGTTGCATACTCTCTGGACGCTCTCAGGCTGGTCGTTACTCCCATGGAACCTTATCTCCTGTCAGCCCGGAATTAATTAACGATGGGTTAGTTGTACACATACCCTTATCTTACTTTCCACTTTTAACAATACCCACTTCAAACAAATATAATCTTGTTTACGCCACTAGGCTCAAGTCTACTCCTCAGGGCATCCATCACCAGCCCTCCAGCTGAGGGGGAAGAAGGGCCTCACATTCAGACGCGTTCCTCGTCCATTCAAAATGGTTATTTTTGGTACTTTCACAAATAAAGACAAACTAGAGGGCTTCTGCACATAAAATCATCTCTAGAACTTACAGCGCGCGGCATAGAGCTTTCGTCCGGTGTGTCCCATCCCCTTGGACTTATAGACGGCGGACAGAAATAATAGCTTCATGTGATAAATAATTTCCTATCTTGTGGGGGGGAATGTGAGTGAGTGGAAGCTAACTTTAACTTATATGGTAATCCGCTTTCAGCGGATGGGTCTGGGATAATAAACCACGTCCGTCGGAACTGGATGGCATGTGTGGAGATGGGCAATTAACAAATAAGTTTGAGTCAGATGATCTGATTATTTTTTACTGACGCTACGAGCCACCGTTCTTCCACACCTTCTCTTGAGAACCAGCCAATAGGGGTCAACGGGGAGGTTATCGGATTCCGTTTGGGTGGAGGTCGCGTCTTCCTCCTTGCCAAGCTCTAACTGGGGGAGGAAGGCGGGGGCTGACTGGTGGGTATCTGGACTCTAGGCGCCTTGAGATTCCCTTCAGAGGATTCCTCTTAACGTGGCACGTTACTGCAAATGTGTGTATTCTAGCCAGGTAGGGAAGGATATTCTCTTCGGGGAAAGCAACAAATGGCGGTTAAAATGGCTCAAGATGACAGATGGAGATGACCTCCCCAGGGACCTACTTTAGTCTGGACCCTCCTGGACGGAAGTATAGAGAGAGAGAGAGAGAGGGGAGGAGGAGGGAGGGAGAGGGAGGGAGAGAGAGAGAGAGGGAGAGAGAGAGAGGGAGGGAGGGGGGGAGAAAGAGAGAGAGAGAGGAAGGGAGGAGGGGGGGAGAGGGAGGGGGAGAGAGAGAGAGAGAGAGAGAGGAGAGAGAGGGAGGGAGGGGGAGAGAGAGAGAGGGGAGAGAGAGAGAGAGAGAGAGAGAGAGAGAGAGAGAGAGAGAGTACGCACGAAACCCAAAATAACTAAAATTCTGAAACCGATTTGTAGATGACCAAAAGTACGGCCCAATCAGTCGGGCATTCGATGCCAAATGTAATTATAAAGGACGATATGAATCAACAAAGGACATTCACTGCTGATCATCCTTTTAATGGCTTCGAGGCAGCCGATGGAGACGCGCTTCGTCGATCGATGGGTATGGATGGCCATCGAGAAGCATGTTTTCTCGGCCCAAGACGGACCCAACTGGTAAGTTTAAAAATTGCGATAATAAGGACAAGAAATCTCTCAAACAGATCCGTTTCCAGCTTATTAGGACCCATAACCGGTTGTGAAAACGTTGAGGGTCAAATTCTCGTGTAATTCCATATTTATTCTCAGCTGCTCGCATCACAGTGAGAGCTTCATCTGAGAACTTCGGACCTCGTGTTCTTCAACAGCAGATCGTGCCACTTATCTGTGTATCCAGATATCTTTTCTGTTGTTTGTGTGTCAAAACATGGAGCAGAATTCTGGCATTTTTTTATCAATGAGTTGACCTTAAGGTTGGATTTTTCGATTTTTTTCTAATATTTTTGTAGATCACGCCTTCAACATATAGCAAGTTTAAATATCAAATCCAAAGCTACCAAACTTTATTCCAAGATTCTTCCAAAATTTGTTCACCATATGCTAAATTCTAAAATAGGCATCAATCCGTGATTGTCCCCCAAGGTCGATACATGAGTAACAAAGCACATTGCAAGAACTCTTCGACAGGTAGTTTTACCAGGAAGTAAAGTACTTTGGATAAATTTTAGGGACCCAACCCCAAATTTAGGAGCTCGATATCCGATTTATAATATGATATTTAGAGAGTGAACTCCACATGTCCTACACTCGAAAGAGCAACAAAGAATGGGTTGTTCTCACTTCCCTCGAGCTTATTAGAACCGGGATTTCGGAGATCCAGGGGAACCGCACCCCTGAATAATAGAGAAAACTATATCAAATACCAAACTTTAGTCTAGATGCTAATAGAGATAAGCTCCTTTTTAACAGTCAAAGAGAAGAAAGAACTCCGAGAAATGCCATGACAGCAAAACAAGTTTCTTTTTGGAGAAAACCCCATTGGTTGACCGATAAAGCCAGATGTGGGTGCAACTTGGCTGCAGATAAAGACCTTCTAGCAATGGCCAACTATTCGGCAACACGACCACCAATATCTTAACCTCGTCTTCGTGATTGGAATTTTATTAGTCACCGTTTACGTTTTGGAAAAGCTGCTACTTTGCAAAAAGAAAGAGGTTTGAGGCCGATGCACCACGCAAAATGCTTTGGTCCTCTTTGTCTTTTAGGATACGAACTATCTCATTCAGCCAAGAAAATCAAGAGCCATGTTGATCATGGGAGAGTTCCGCATTTCTTTAAACTTCCTTCTATAGATTTAGCACAAGATGAGTAGGCACACCACCAGCGATCAGAGTACGCAGGTTTATTTCCTCACCAATGCCCAAATAATTAAATAGCTTCACATGAATAAATAACATGTCAAATATACACCATATGATGGATGCTCCGTCCATCAGAAATCGGGTCATTACCTCTCCAGAGAAGGATGATGGAACTTTCTTTTTTTTTCAAATATCGTGGAGGTCTATAAGCATGCATGCATGACTCTATACAGCAATAACAAGGCTCGTGTAAGTAGCATCAAAAGCAATGTGCGTTAGTTCAGTTATTGACGCCGGCTGTCAGCACTTGGTCAGAATTTCTGCTCCTGTCCTTGTAATCAACAGTGTGTGCTCAAATTGTGCAGCAGGGCTGCCATCGGCTGTGAGGGTTGTCCAGCCGTCATCCCATGTCACACAATCAATGCTGCCCATTGTGAGGATGGGCTCTGCAAAGATGGGTCACAGAGAACATTCAGACATCAGAGAGAAGCTTCATCCTCGGCATTGATGTAATAAGAGTTGCAAAAATTACCAGAAGAGCATGAATGAATGCAGAGAGGTGAGAGATGAAAATAGGTGTCGAAGAAATATGCGAAGAAAGATCAAACACAGAATAGGTAAAGAGTCCAACCAAATAAGCTACATACATCATATGGGGATAGCCAATCCATGACGTCGCTGACAGAGACGGAATATGGCATGGAGAGGATTGGAACCCAGAAAGTAGACGGCAGATTATCATGAAAACCACAGATGATGATGACCCAGCGTTCTCAAAAAAGTTGAACTAGCAAGCATTTCTCCAACAACATATTTAGTGAAGGCAAACATTATATATCCACACAAACGTTTTTGGATTTATAGCCTACACAATAAAAGGGGCACCAGAGCAACGACACCAGAGAAAAAGATAATGAGCCAAGGTAGTAGGAACTCAACCAGGCCCCTCAAACCACTGAGTATAGGCCTCAGTATAAATCCAACAAATTCCACATCTTTATGTATCTTGATGACTAGCATGATGACACATGCACAGATGCAGATAAATAACTATACCTATTATAGATTTATACATAGATATATATGCCAGGTCAGAGAGACCACATCAATATCTGTACTACATTGGACAAGGAACAAGCATCTTTGCAATACTGATCATATCTTGCTGCAGAGATAAAGATGCATGAGATTATTTACCCCAATAACTACTGATGCACTTTGTTTATCCTTTCCCACATTATCATGTCCATACATACACTTGTGTCATTAGAAGCAACTTTTTGGACAACCTGATTTTTGCCGAACCCATGTGAAAGCGTTATGAGATACTTATGAATCAGCAGGCGAGGAGATAATTTATGGTCAATAGAGGGTTCTTATGCACTACAAATGCGTTACCTCAAGATATATGATATGCATGTCTCATGAAATGGTCTATAACTTTCCGGCCTCCCTCCAAACTCATTCCCATTTGACGTATAAATGGGATGGACTGATATATCAATTTTTCAACTGCAAATGTTCACCTAATATTTTTCTATTAGAAGGAAACAGAAGTTGTATCTTGTAGGGTTTTACCAAATAACAAAGGGATCCACAAAACAAAATGAAGACGGCACGCTGTAACGGGTCTGCTATTTCATCATTCATCCGCTACATGTTCATTTCTTCTAAGATCGTTTCAAGGATTTCTATCTTAAACAGTATAATGTCGTTTCATTTGAGATTATTCGTCAAATGAATAAAAAATTGTAGACATGTTCCATAGGAGCTTCACATGACACTGATCCCAATCCTCAATGATCTTACTTTAGATAAAAAAAAAAAAAAAAGAAGAAAGCAACTCCTAATCTTGATATTTGTCCATGTCATATGGAACCCCACAAATGCATGTAGAGTTCATTGAAGATGGCGAGTTGCCATCATCTGAGCTAGGCAGCGATTGAAGTAAGAGACAGCTGAATAGATTATCCATGTGAAGGTTGAGATAAATATTTGTGCCCATGGTTTAAATAATAATAAATTATCATTTGGACGAGAGAAATACAGTTAAACTCCCATATTATACGAAAATCAAGCATAATATATAAAAAATAAATAAATAACTGATTTTAAGGATGTAAGTGTTGACATCAGATGTTCAGGGATCAATATGAGAAGAAAAACTGTGAAAACACAATAATCAAGTGTTCATGTTCATACATAAACGAAGGTCGAAGTCAACAAGTGCCAACACCCGTTAAGAGTTCACACCTACAATAGAATCTAAGTCCCAATATGTGTGTGAAAAGCATAGAGCAGTTTATGTAATGGTTGCAACTTGAACCGTTAATTGTTGACACCTATAAACAAAATCAACAGCAAAACTTTTCAAGGGTTGACGTCAAAAGTTTGAAGTATCAACACTGGAAATAAAAAAATCGACATTCATAGCAACATGGTGCAGGAAAATAAAGAAATACAAGTGCCAATACTCGCACAAGTCAAGTATCAACACTTGCAGACGCAGCAACTAGAAATGTTGAAACCTGCAGCCAAAAAGGTAGAAAAACTCTGGCGGCTGGAACAATATTTCTGGTGCTGAGTAAAAACAATCACTGAAATCTAACTTTCCAAAAATCTTCTAGTGCTTACCAATAGTAAATGTTTGGCCTTCAACCATATGACCAGGTTTTTCATTGCCTGCAAATCAGAGAATTACTTATTACAACGACGGCAGAACTATAAAGCCTAAGAGATGAAATTACGACATCCGAAATCCTTAAGGATGGGTTAAATAGTCCCAGAGAGAGCTTCAGTAATCGAAATTTTCCTTAAATAAAAACAATGTTTAAAAAAAATCACATTAGCGAAAGAATCGTAGGTGTAGAACAAACAATAATTGAGGAAAAATACTGGGAAAGCAATAAGAGAGAAATGGTAGCCAAGAACACGACTGCATTGCAGAAAGAATACACACACCTATAGCACTGTAAAAGCTTGAAAACAACTCAAAATTGTGAAAAAAAATTTGCACATTAAATTTACTTCCAACAGACTCCAAAAGACTCTGCAAAAGGAATTATAATGATCCTTGGAATGTAATATTTTTCCAGCACAATACACTCAATGGACCACGACTTATCAGCCATGATCATTCCACAATAGATCTCCTAAGTTTGAAAATTAGCCAATCAATAAGAATGTAGAAGAATAAGTAAATTAAAAGGGTTACATACGGTGATGAATGATGATTGGTTCAGAGTGAAATATGGTCCCGACACCATGGCCCACAAAACGCTCAACCACACCATAGCCAAATCTCTCCGCATGTTCACTGGAATTACATTCTTTAACGATGTTAAAAAATATTAAATTTTCCCAATGATAACTAATCATCGGAATGTAAAAAATAAGCTGTAGAACATAAATCCCCAATATAACTTAATGCACTGCAAGAAAATAAATGAACATTTAACAAATGATGCGTGCCACTGCAGAAAAACCCAGCCATGACTTATGAGGAACCATTGCTTCTAATTAATCTTTTATTTAATCCAAAACCTCCTGAAAATTTTAAAGTCATACTCAAGTAAGACAGCAATCACCAGGGGTTGTGGTCAAAACTTGAAAAAAACGAATTTTATCAACGATATTTTTACCATATCCACAAATATGGTTAATGAAGTGACTTAAAATGCCTGCTGCAAAATCAAAAACATAACAGGTCAAACTTTTTTTGAACAGATGAGAAAATTCCTTACCATGAAATGGTCATTCCTTACCATCACATTAATTCAAAAGTCTTATTCTTATTGCACCCCAAATATTAAGCTAAATTCAATTGTTGATTGATCCATGAGATAAAGTTCTAAGAGAAAAAATTATTGGTTTGGCTTTAGGAATAATCCTCCCTAATCATAAATTGTTTTTTTTCTCTACATAACATGTCCTACTAGGAGTATCATACTTTATGTCTATTTTGATTACATATGAATCACCTTAAATCATTACAACGCTACTGTCGCAACCCAATACTACATTTTTCTCAATGAGCGTATTACCACTGTAGTGTGCCCCGTGTGATAGTTCTTTTCATTTAGAAATGCAAAATGCATACCTTATTCTCCTACCAATCTTTCTGAAGTTGGCACCATCTTTGCATGCAGATATTGCTTTCTCTAAGCACTCTTCAGTTACCTAATGAAAAGAAATTAGGTTCTTAGAACCAAGCCATTATTTATGAAGGAAATATGAACAAGGATTCAAGAAGTAGAAAAGTGCCTAAAAATAACAAAAATTCTAATTAAAAACCACATTGATCTAAATAGCTTACAACTTTCTTTTCAAATTTAACACGTTCTAAAAAAATAATATGCTTTAATGAGATGGATGACTAATTTCAAAAAGAGTTCAAACGATTAAAAACTAGTCAAGGAAGCCGATGGGAAGATTAAATCAGCAATGATTACAGTACAGTGGTGTACATTGGTGTACAAACTTTGTCTGTTCTATCTGATGGTTTATTAGGCTATTGGTCAATTTAGTACGAAAAAAATTGAGAAAGCCTGGGTACACTAAAGGGCTGTATCTGCTTTATGAATAGACAAAGTGCTACGATGTGCAGCAGGACTAACAAGATATAATGATCACTCACTGTGCAGAAAAGATCCTTAATATAACCTATGGTGATCCAAATTCATTTTCTTGAACTGCCGTTTTGTCAATGAATAAGGCTATCTATGAAATATTGACTGGTGTATACCTACATCTAGGTTTCAGCAATTGCAATTACACAATACACTGCATCTTCAGGCAACTTCTGTTTGCAAAACAATCCAATCTTCAGTCCAGGAAATTTTCAGAGAAAAAGGACGAGGACAAAAATAATTATCTTTCTCGTGTTCAACATTCATCACCTCGTACATCTGACAATGAATTTTTCTTCCAAGTTTTAAAATTAAATATATCTTACTTTCACCAGAATAGGTTGTGTCGGTAAAAAAAGGCTGAAGAAGGTCCTTAATCTATAGATCCAAATCATAAGTTATTTTTCACATCTTTTGCACATAATTATGAAGCACATCTAGAAGTGACAATGTCAGTTGGGCTTCGTATAGTTGTCAGAATAAAATGATCAAAGGAATCAAATCCATATTTAAATAAGAGCTTAGAGAGAGCTGGACGAAACCCACTAATAATGGAGCCTAAAATCCAACCATTACCCAAGCCAAATATATAAGCATACCCTTACGAGGCGTTTCGTTGGTTCATCAACATTTCCACAGAAGTAAGTTTTCGAGGTGTCCCCATGGTAGCCCTAGAAGAGAAAAAAAAATCACTAACAGAAAGAGAAAGCATATAAGAATTTTAAGAGAAACAAGATAAACTTTGTGCGATTAACAATGTCAATAACCATAAAAGGAAAGAAAATACAAAACATCAGAAGAAACTAGGATTCACTTAATAAAGCAGCACATTCCTGAAAATGAAGAGTTGCCATGTGTTAAATCAAAAATCAAGTATTGAGCAAGGCAGAGACATTGTTCTATTTCTGTCTATTAGGTTTTCGCAGACTCTTTTGCGACCTGCCTGTTAATAACTGATCAATTTCTCGGATGTCTTTTGCCAACTTGTCTCTCTATATCAAACTGACAGTTCAGACACATTATGAAGACGATATCTACTCTAACTGATGTCAGGGGTCAGAAGGGGTTGCAATTTAGGGCCAAAGTAGTCCAGTACAAATCTTTGTACGGAAATAAAACGACCCTCAATAATGTCCGGTTCACAAAGTTTTAATCACTTATGAACCCTCAAAATCCCTTCTTATCTGTCATACGACTAGCTAATTTATACAATCAAATGAGTAGGCTTTTTCATAATATGTCCAGCCTTCCGTTCCGATATGTTTATTTCATATAAGTGTGGCGCATACCAACCAAAGCCATATAATGAAGCAATACTCCTTGATGCCTGAGATGCATGTCTTGAGGATACGCATAGGTTAACACTATGTCCTAGGATTAACTTCTTCATTTCGTTTCTGATATGAACATATTTCAGAAATGTGATAGGCCCAAAAAGTGCGACTGAGAAGGCTTGGAAAGGTAAAATGTGGAAAACACAAATAAAGTTCATCCAAGTAGCCCAGAAACCCAAACTGCATTTTCTTCTCACACCCCAAGTATTTTCCTTTTCCTGGGAAATCTCATTTGTTAGTGTACTTTCTTTTCAAATACAATTCTTTGAGAGATATAGGAATCCTCCATGCCTATTAAAATAGGCACACATTATTGAAGACATTTCTCACTATTGTTAAGATTTTATTTCCATCTCTCTTGAGGATTCAAGACTTTCTTTCATTCTTCATGAGCTTCAGTAAAGTCAGTTTTCTTCCTCAAATGACGCTATACTCAAAAGTTTGAAAATCAAATTCCTTGCAAATACGAAAAGAACAGAACAAGATTGAGGTCCTTTGGAAACTTTGTTGGCAGCCAACTCCGAAGCTGAAAAACCTGTTGATAACCTAGTTCAAGCTTTGATAACTTCAAATGATTTATCTCCAGGTTGAACACTTATTGGAGGCCTCGCCCAAGGCAAAAAACCTACAATAGCCCAGTCCAATACTAGAACTAGCCACTTGTATTGAAAGATTTAAGACCAGAACGGTGATGGTAAAAATAAACAGTATCTGCGAGCTGCAGCATAAGATTGAAAATAAAGTGCTGTATATCTTGTACTGTATACTTGACAGTGAAGGGAGATACTACTAGCATTCATCAAACACTATTTGAAACTAAGAAACCCAAGGAGAAATAATAAAGCACCAGAACCAAAACCAGAGACCAGGTAATTCTGTATGCATAAAAGAAATGAATAGTAAAACATGACTTTTTTACATTGACTGGGGTAGAATGTAAACGACATTTTAAATTAATGATACAACCAAAAGTAAAGAAAAAATTTAAAATAGCGTACATTGAGGTAGACAGTCACATCAATGTTTATTATGTCACCATCCTGCAAAATAAAGTATCAAAACTGGAGGTTAAGGAAAATCAACCCAACGTTTCATTCTGAGCAATGATCAACAGCATGAGACAAAGAATTTGAGATTTCCAGACCTGCAGTTGTCGAGAATCGGGGATTCCATGGCACATGCACTCATTTACTGATGTGCATACACTCTTTGGAAATCCTCCATATCCAAGGGGTGAAGGATAAGCTCCAGCATCAATGATCATCTCGTGCACTGCCTTGTCAATTTCATTTGTTGTTACAGATGGCTGATAAAAAGACGCAATCTTAGACATACCAAAAATAATATTAATTAACCAGACACCTTAAAGATAATGAGCACAAAATCACAACCCATTGGCTACAGCCATCTAATTTGTCATAATCGAAGCATGCATAAAAAAAGGATCATGTAGAGGATCAGAATAATGAAATTACTATTTCCTACCCGCTGAAACATATCATAATCAATGAATCAGAGGGGGATGAGAAAAACAACAGATTGATATTGCTTATTAGGTTCAACAATGCAAATCAAAAACTATCATGTTATTCTCATGCCAGTCGATGAAAAATGGAGAATGGATGGCCAACAGGAAAACACATTCAGCAATGGATTGTGATACAAGTACCTTCTCTTCACAGAGTGCATACAGGAAATACCCGATTTCTTTGTACAACGAAGATAGATAATTTTTGTCTGTGTGTGTAGTCATAAACTTATGTGCCCATGAAGGTGAACCAAAGCACCAAAAAGGAAGAGAGACTAATTTATGCCTTCCCAACGACAATGAGAATCAAACTCTCTTTACAAAGAAAGGAACCCAAAGAAAACAAACATTTAAATTACTGGGCTCCAAAGAAATCAACAGAACCATGTTTTATGAGTCTCAGAACCTACCTCCTCTTTTCACTACTGAGCTCCAATTGCCAACACTAACTAGAAAGAGGAAAACGAATACTCTCTCCTTCTAAATTGTTTGAGAGCATATGGAGACAACTGTACACGAAAAGCCGCATCATTAACTTTCCCATGGTCACAGGAAAGTGAAATGATATCTAATTGGAGATGATTGTTTTAGTTCTATAGACGAATCAAATATGAAGAGATCAAAAATTGTTGCCACGGGATTTTGACCATACATTCGTTTTTGAAATCTACAGATTACAGGTCCTCAAATCTCTGGCCAGAATGATTTAAACTAGACCAGGTTACACCGCTATGAGTCTTCACACCGAAGATTAAAATCAGAGTGATATCAAGAACACAACAGCATTCAAAAATAGAAATGCGTCACACAAGCCTTCAAGGTACACTCAACCGAGATGAGTGAAAAGGTATTCAGCCTTGATATTTTGAGTCTGAAAGGGTGTACAGAAAACAGTATATATCTGTTTTCATTCATAAAAAGACGAATTGGGCACTAAAGACCTTTTCAAAAGCAGAATTTTCATCCCCAGTAAATGGCGACATTACAGCTTTCTTTAATAGATGAGACTGAACCAGACAGATCCATCTTACCTCTTCTGTATCTGTTACTCACCGATAAAAACGAAGTTAATGTGGGCAATCGCATACATCAGCAATGAGAAATCAGGATTGGCAAAGACAACTCAAGGCGTGTCATTTGATATCGATGTGAGAATCAATCTATAATTAGATGTAAACATATGATACTCTGATAATATTTTTCCCTTGCATGAATAAAGCTTCATTGTAAATAGCTTCCCAACGTCTTTTAGAAACAGATCAAAAATTAAGCATAAGCAGAATCCCAGCAATGTTTGGCAAAATAATCCTTTTTGTTTTCTCTAGAATGTATATTCTGCAGTGAACTTTCAAAGTACCAATAATCCCTCAAGGTCAAAAGCAGTGCTCATACGGGGTCAACTGAGAAGATGCACGTGAATGAAAGCTCTACATTTCATACAGGATGCAGATCATTGTTTTCCAAGTTTTTCTTTCTTGTCTTGTCCTAGGAACCACCAATTTTGTTCCAGCATATCACGATTGGTGCAATAAATAGTTTTGAGAGAATAGTTACCATGAATTTTCTAGAATCCCCTCAGATATAGGATCAGACTACTAGTGAAATGGTCTTAAAAGTCTGTTGTGGCATGAGATCTTAAAAATATAAACAAAAGAGTCTCATACATATATTCCAATACAAGTGTCTAGCTTAATTAAGCGAATGCCAGTTTTTTTTCAAGATGATAACGATGAATCTTAAATTTTCACAAATTTGGAGAGAAGAAATTTCTAACAAAGTACACTTTATTTCCGGAATGTGGTATTACCACTTCATGAGAATACATTTGAAACCGGAGTATCAAAACTAACCAATAATCTAACAGTGATCCAACAATTTAACCATTGAATCAATCGTTATCAATCGTTAGTTGAGACTGCTGAGATGGAATCATAAGAAATAACGCAATTTGAATTTCTCTCATAAAAATCACGCTCACCCGAACCAAAGTTCCTGCATAATCAAGGACACGCGCAGCAAGCTCACATGCAGCCCTCATGCGAGCAATGCCCTCTTCATCATGAATCTGAGGCTCGCTAGAAAGCTCTGGCAACACACTTGAATTCACATATGGAGGTTTGAGAATGTGATCTGGCACGGGAAGGCGTCCAGAAACCTTTCCACGCCTCAACGGCTGTCTTTTCTTAACCTTTGTCATACTCTGAAGCTCCCTTAGCCTTAAAAAAGGTAATTCAATATATTCGAAGAAAGGTGATGAGTCATTTCAAATAAGTTACGTAAACATCCAGATTTAAATAATCAGAAGCTCAGTATTCGAAAAATTGATTAGTGGCTCATACTCCAAGCCTGTTTTTCACAAATGATCAAAACTCATGCCATGAAATATGTCCTGCATTCGTTCCACAACAAAATGTCGTGTATCTTGTTATAAACTAGGTATGATGAGGTGGCTATAGATGTACCACACAAGAAATCAGTGAATTCACAAATGAAACATGCGGGAATTCAATCATGCATCCATATCTTACAAGGGTCCTCCATTCCTAAGTGACATCCACTAGATCCTTTATATAAGATCCTAGTATTTGCCAAATGACAGATGAATATGAAATTCAAAAAACTTCTAAGTTAGTCAAAATAAGAAGCCAGGTAAAAATTAAACACGAAAAAGAAATAATATCAAATAAAAAAATAAAATCTGAAGCTACGAAATTCTACTACTTTTTCTACATAGCATACCTCCGTATCCTCATGGCCTCCTCTAGCCCAGAGAGTTTCCTTGCAAGGATGATATTCCACTTCTCGAAATGTTTCTTTCCTTATGTGTCCCCCAAAAATAGCCAAAAAATTAGCAGGGGATCATAATATTCCACACAAATAAAACTATGACACTGTTTCGTTGTCAAGAAATAACATGATTAAATTATGCGTAATATAGCTTACAATGAGCAACAAAATGCTTGTTATCGGAGGTGTTCACATTCCAAGGCATTAACAAGCTGACCAACTTAAGCAAGATGACGAATGCATTCTTCTTCTATATGTATCGGGATGGTCCAAGACAAAGGAGCTCAAATAACTGGATCATCTATTCATTATTTCCTTTTCAAAACCCAAGTGATGTGGATGATCTAGACCGAAGATGGATAATTCTAGAGTATCCAATTACCTAACACAGTTGGGAAGATGTAAACACAGAAAAAATCATTTAAGGGCATATATGTGCATGAAAATACGAAGTCCATTTGTGCAATGCCAACCAAAATAGTGGGCGTGCTTAGCAGACAAACTTTAAAAAGACTAAATCTTTAGAAATGATTGAACATGTCACTTCAGATGTCGTTTCTCTTAATTGTTTCCAGGCTAAAGCCGTCAGTTCATTTCAGATGGAGTGGAAAATTGATCGTTCTCTGTTCTATGCTTGTGTTGGTTCAAAACTCAACCAAGTTCCAGTGTGGCACAGCATGCCGTGGATGGCAGCAGTGATGATCAGGGAAATTGAGATCCACCTCAGACATTTTCCATAAAGGAGGACATTATGGAAAACCCTCTTTCATATTCTCTCAACTAAGAAACTGGACTAAATCAATGAAGCATGGCAGGGTTAGCATTGCTTATACTGATACAATTCAATGGATTGATTTCAGTAGAGATTGAGTTATGTGTGGCTGATATCAAGTATCATTGGTGTGACATAAACAACAGCCTCAATCTCTTCTGTTGTCTCCCTTCATAGATACAATTTGATCAGAATCCTTAATATAATACCTCTCTTTCAAAAGTGAATAAGTCCGTAGAGGATGTAATATTCAAGGGTGTATGTAAATCTTTTCTAAGCACCTAACAAAAGAGAGTTTATTTGCCTAGTTGATTTGTAAGAATATATCTTCAGGAGTTTCCTGACTGGACCACATGTGGTAGGCAATCGATTCATATTTGTGTGGACATAAGTTGGCACCTTTAACCAAAAGGCATACATAACAATCAGAAAGAATCTGGAAGACCCAGATGAGCAGGCCTTCTAATCCAATAGGCATCTCGTGATCAATTTGAGGCAAGCTCTAAGGATGATCATCAATTTGAGAACTGGACCATGTAAGTGACAAATCTCTGACGAGGACGTTAGAAAAACTCGCAGATTCAATGGTGACGGCCTTGGGACTGTTGTAATATGGCTGTCTATTTACATACAGAAGAACATCAACTTCTGGTAGCCAACCCATCTGAGAGTCACCTGATTTGGCATTTTGACCTTTAGAAAAATGCTGCATATTCTCATTAATGATGAGACTCTTAGAGAAGACTAGAACCCCAGTTCAGTACCAGGTGAGAAAACGAGCATCCACATCCCCTAGGCTTTAGAATCATCACTGGCCCGCATCATCATCGTGTTCAATAAACAGATTATTAAAATAGCATGCTACGCATTCAGTTTTGCCTGAATGAGAGAAGAACGTCTCTCCGACCCTAAACTAGGCGCCCCCCTTATCGAGCAAGCATGCTACTAACGATACTAGACAATGAGACTGAAATTAGTAGAGAACTTTTGTGATGGCATCTGAAGACTGAACAAGGTGTAGAGAAGGATTTCGCCAAAGGAGGAAACATCAATAACCTTCGCAGTTGCTGTTTACATCCTCCTCACTCTAATTTCAACACTGTTTCATACAGTTCCTCAGTGGAAGACAACTTTAAGCTGCTAGTATTCGCAGGGGAAACATCAGCACATGCCTTCCGCGTACTGTGCACGAGAAGATGAGATCGCCATCTTCACAAGACGGCAGGATGTGCATAATCTCCACACTGTGGTCCAGAAGCGAAGGAGAAAGCAACCAACCTGGAACAACGGCCAGCGAGTGCCGGAGAGGGGCGCCGGCCAGCAGAGCTGACGAGGAGAGCGGCTCTCCCGGTAGATGGAGTGAGCAAGACAGGAGGGGACGGAATTGGGCTGCGAGAGCCATCATGGAACACAGAGAGGCCTCCTCCTTGGTTCGGCCTCCCAGAGAAGGAAAAAAAATCTCTCCTTGCTCTGTTTTTCCAAGGTGATAGCAGCGGAGAGAGGAGCGGATACGATAAGGAGGCAAAGTAGAGCAGTGGGCCTGCTCTCCAGGAGGACACCGATCAAAGGGTGGCGACCCTCCGATCAGATCTGGCGTTCTGATTCCGACCTATACTCCGACAAAGCGAGTGGCGTACTGTCGCCATGCATTTCTCCGACTTTTTTACGAGCAAGATTAAATGAGAAAGATGTTCAGAAATCCTCACACAGTGAGAGGGAGGGGAGGAGAGAGAGAGGAGAAAGAGGGAGAGAGAGAAACAGAGAAAGAGAGAGAGCGAGAGAGCGAGAGAGAGAGACCTCGGACGGATTTATTAGTCGGGAGAAACCTGAGCCACCCACTAGGGAAAAATCTTTTGTGGAGAAAACCCCACAAAGATTGAAGAAGTTAGAGAGAGGGAGTTAGGAAAGCCCTCTCACGGAAGACCCTTTCAACTGTACTCTTCTTCTCTGTCTTCAACCGGATAAACCCAGAAACGAAGAAAGACCGTTCTCAATAGCAATGAAACCAAGCAAGAGAGAGAGAGAGAGAGAGAGAGAGAGAGAGAGCAGAGATTCTTGAGAGAAGAGTATAAAATTATTGATGCAGAACGACTACCCTGTTTTCTAAGATTGAGTTTGGAATCAATTGTAGTGATTATTAACATGCAAAGCCAGTATGAGTCTGACTTAAACTTAAGAGCATCTTTGGTAGATGACCAATTGAGGAGAGTCCAGCTGGAGGAATCACATCAGCCATGGTAGTACATCGGTACTAGTTAGCATGCAAAGAAAGAAAACATTTACGTCACTTGAGATATTCATTGAACATCGTCTATTTCTGATGTCTTCTATCTTATATTTCCCAAGCAACTACTAAACGTTAGAACCGTAGCTTCTCCATGCTCTTGGATTCGGCCAAAAGTTAGCATAAACCTAACACTTTAATCGACAAAACTAGTCCATTGAAATTTATTTCAGGACTATCACTCAATCACAAATTTATTTCATGGGCATCAAAGAAATAGGTCATTGTACCATTATCAATGGCTGAAGCCGAATATAAAGCTGTTGGGCTCCATTGCACAGAAGTATAATGGATAATATCACAACTTAAGGATTATATATTTGAATTAGACAAAATATCCATTATGTATGACAGTACAAGTGCATTTAATTTAGCAAAAAAATCTTGTGATCCACTCTAAAACTAGGTATAAAAGATGTGAGACATTACTTTATCTGTGATCATGGAGATAAAAATGATATTTTTATGAACTTTATCGAAACTGAATTTCAATTAGTGGATATCTTCACTAAACTCTTGAGTGCAAAAAGATTTGAAAAACTTCGAAGAGAAATTAGAATATGTTGCAAACTTGAGGTATCTAACTCTAACTGATATATCTCAAAAAGATTCATTGATCAAAATATTATGAGTAACTTGATGATGTATTAATTCTTTGTGTTGCATTATTAATCTTATTGAAAATATAATCTGATGGTTCACTCTACTTCATGTTAAAATTGAAACATATTGGGTAAAAGAATGAGCTTTTAATGGTTATAATAGATAAATCACATTTATGAATAATTTTATTTAGTCCTTGATTGCGAATACCACAGATAATGAATGAAAGATATGCCAAGAGATAATGTGAAGAGGGTGGACAATCATTCAAAACTGTGGTGATACATTTGAAACATATTATCTTGATCATAGGAAATCTAACCCATTATTACTTTGGGATATATCTCATCTTTCATTGAAAAATCTCAGCCCATAATTTTAAAATCCGATCTTCAAAAGGGTTGTGATATCGGGTGTGAATCTTGAACAACTACATTCAATGGCCCATTCAAGTCTCCTAACTGAATTCTTATGTCAATAACTTTAAAGTCCATATCATGTACACAAACACACTTTACCTTTCTTGAATGAGAAGTGATCTCGAAGTTGCCTGCACCAAGGTACACATCAAAATCATCATCTAAACCATCCTTCTGATTTCTTCATGCTCATTTTGTGATCTTGATTTCAGAAACTCATATTTGGTTCATTCTATCTCATGAAAAATCCTTTCTTTCACATTTGTTTTAATGAAATGGCCAGTTCACCAAACTCTTCACATCTAACACTCTGATCCTCTAGAGATACAAATAATCCATTTCAATTTATAGGATGTAAACATCAATCTACTCCTATTCAAATCAACATTTCAGATTATGAGGATGACACTCTATCAGAAGAGTACCACTCCACTAACAAGATATTTCTTGTACCCAGTCTTGATTCATTTACCATAGATTTCTCTATGATGGGGTCTCCAATTCTAACAAATATTGATATTCTGACCATGTATTATATTCATAAATCAAGCTTCAAAACTCGTTAGTTTTCTTAGAAACAAACAAAAATCATTCTTAAACATTATGACTGGTGGCCTCTCATTACTACACACTACAGAATTTACACTAAATTGGTGACTGAATTTAATCGAAATCTTCATACCTCAAATAGCACTATTACTACACATGTAGGCAAACACTCCATGCCTATTACTTTTGAAATTATTACAAAAGCCTTAGAAATTCCCCATGCTCTATCCTCATGCATTTTAGAGTTGAGTAATGAACTTTTCAATATTATTCATGTCCATCAACAAGCTTGAACCTATCATCAATACAATATAGTCAGCCAAGATTTATTACAAATCTCCTCATACATCCTACTGCCACAACTTCATCTTGAGGAGAGATTGTCAAAAGCTGATCATCTTTTGATTCAAGCTGGTCATCACTTACAACCAATCAATCTTGCAGATTTTGTTTTTCTAAAGAAAAAAGAATATTTGTTTCATCTTAAACCATCCCTTGTTGCCCAAAGCATGGTGGTCACATGTTTACTACAATTCTATAGTGTTGATCTTTGTGCCACCAAATTCACACAGACCAATGTTCTCAAATTTCATTTTTGATCTATGTTGTGGCACCTCCTCTTAAGATCATGGGTTAGGCATAATATCACAAGATAACTAATAGATTTAATACATAATATGTATCAAACATTTATAATAATCTTGTGGATAAAATCAAATCTTAATAATATATTTTTTCATTAATTGTAATATCAAAACTCATGCTCAAGGGAATCAACACAATTGAAATAGATAAATGAATAAAAATAATAAGAATAATTTACCTCTTTTCATTTACCTATTTCAAGTTTTTTCAACAATATGTATTTTCATAAATATTTTTCTTCACCTATTCATCAAGTTTCTTCATATTAAGATCTAATCTCTTGGATTTAATGATTAGTCATAATCTCACAAGATAAATAAATAATTGATTGGTTAAGATATATTCAATAATTTTAATAAGCTTGTGAAAAATGTCTAAAATCAATAAATAATTTCTCATAAATATAATACTAAAACGTATGCCCAAGGGAATCAATAGGTATAATATAAATAATTCAGAACAAATAGCATTTGGAAAGCAAAGTTTAGAAAGATAGAACCTAATTATTTTTGCTGTTTTGCATTCAACTTTATTGAAAAAAAATTCATGTACTTAAACACATAAAATAAGAACGAAATAAATTTTAAATTTAACCTTAAGGAAAATTAGAGTTTTCCTTACCCTCAGATTAAAATCAAAATTTTCCTCAAAGACATAAAAATATCTCAAAACAATTCAGCAAATGAAATAGGTATTTTGAACGAGTATAATTTGAGAACAATTAAGGGAAGAAATCTTACTAAAATGGTAAAATTTTTTCAAATTTATTTTTCATTTATTTAAATAAGGAATATCAAACATCTAGACTATAACCAAAGAACAAAATTAGACTTCAGAAATTAAAATTTTGGTTTGCTTCTCGATAAGTGCTAAGTTTAACCTATTTAGCCAGACCCATTGGTTATCAAAAATAGGATAAATAACCTCAACATCTAACCATTTAATTATTTCTTTTTTTACTGCTTCATTCATGTTAGGATTCATCCTACATTGCATTTCTTTAATTAGTTTAGTATTTTCTTTAATACATCTGTAATGTGTGTAAATTGATGGGCAATTTTCCTTGAGATCAGCCACAATCTATCTTATTACATTTTTTTTGATCTTGTAAAAATTGTACTTGAATCTATTTTCTATGAATTAAAAAAAATTAAATGTTGAAAATAAAACCCGAAAACTCACATAAACACTTAAAAATTAGGAAAATATCACAGAAATTCAGCCACACTCATGAAAAAATGGTAAATATTTTGAGTTTAATTTCTGGATAGAAATTGATGAAAATGATCTGAAAATACTCCGATGACAATCTACAACATGAGAAGGAAAAGAAAGTATTTTTTGGCAAAATCTTGAGTTCTATAGATTATTTCCAAAAAACTTCAAGAAATTATATATGCAGAAAAAAAGATAAACTATCAAAAAAAAGAAAAAAATGTTGACGTTAGATGGGTCCACCTTTGGAGTAGCTAGAGTATGAACAGTCTGGTTTTGTCTTCCTATTCAAACTCAAATCTCTTGCATGAAGTAGAGAATGTCATAGATTTGAGACAATTTTATGTACTTACTCTTGTGGATTTTTTTCTATGATTTTTATCATTTGTATTGTAGTTCAAAATGTCATTTACCAATCTCTAGTGTTTCCTATTGATAAAACTTCATGCTCATTATTAGTTTTTTTCTACTAGTGGAGTCACAACTGAATTCACAGATCACCAAATTCTCTCTACGGATCGACCCCAATTCCTTATTCATTCAAATTAAGTTATCAATTGTCCAACTAATTTGGATTTATAAATCACAGAATTAGTTACTCCTTAAGACAATGATAAGGAGTAGATCAGTATATATGTATTGAGAAGAGTCACAACATAACTTAAGTAGTTGGTCACATGATACTTCATCTATCATTCGATTGATTCATTATATACCATCAATTTTGTCACATGCCTAGGGTACATGGTGCTCTATGAACCATAACATCTGTGAGATTTAAGCCTTTGTAGCTTTTACGAAAGATGAGACATGGCATATTATACGTCATTAGATCAAGCGACATAGTAATCCAATGACTTTGATCAATTGTGAAAAATAAGAGAGAAACCTTTAGTCTGACATCAACTAATTTGGCAAATATATCACATAAATAATTTGGGAGGCCCTCTCCTCATTGAGTTCTTCTCCTAAATGGATTGATCGGATTTCATCACTAGCTCCTGAGGGTTGATTTGCAGTCATGCCTAGATGCCCAATGGGCATAGGAGAGGCCCCACATTGGTCCAATTATCAGCGAGAAAATTGAGCCTTCACATGCACCCGATGTACATGGGCTCCTATCCTTGTTGTTCTATGCCACATAGTAGTGAGCCCAATATAGCCAGCTACTACATGCAGTGAGCCCAAATATCTCGAAAGTGATGAGCCCAATATCAACTTTTTTATTTTTATTTTATTTATTTATTGATAAAAAATATAAAAAATTCACCAAAAATAATGATACATTGAAAAACATATTTTTCATCAATTTTAACTTATTTTCATGAAAGTGATGCAACATTGTACTACTTTTACCTCACATTGAACATAAAAATTGGATATTATCAAGAAGTATTAACCAAGGCATATGACTCAATAGGTTACACATTGAGCTCAAAATTCAAGCCAACAAATGCAAATTCAACAGTGATATGACAAGTTTAAATGAGGTACTAACTAATTAGTAAAAACTATTGATTCTTTGAATTTTTGAAAGGAAAATAGCCAAGTTCGAAAAGGTTTTCAGCTATTTTCTCAATCAATCACCAAGGTCACATTCATGGTTTCTAAATAGGCACTTTATTTGGAAAATTTTCCTAATATTATTCCCCTTAAGCCTCAAGATTACATGTCTCTATTATTAGGCACGATTGAAAGTGAAATTGGAGAAAATTCTTTGAAACTTTATTTGAAATTTAAAAACTAGTTAGAAACTTGTTTTTGAAAAGAAATTGTAAATATCTCTCTAGATTTCATAATTTTTTAATCTTTTACTTTGTTCTTTGTCTCTATTGAGTAAAAGGAAATATTCTCCTAAGAATAGTATATACTATGATATGCAAAATTTGGATAACATTTTTTTCTGCACAATCTCATAGGATAGGGAATCTAATTGAATTGTCAATGAGTATTAGGAGAGTGAAGTGTAGGGTTAATTTAAACACTATAAATTTCATGAAATTAAAATGATTGATTCTAAATTTCATTCTATATTATCCTAATTCCCTTCGTTCAAACCAATTCCATTTTAGTAATCAACTTACTCCTACAAAAGATTTATCATTCAAGAAATAATTTCAAAATTTTCATCATGACACAGCATAAGGAATATTATTACCTTGTCTCATTTTAATCATCTTAAACATTGTATCCTTGGATATTAGTCTGAAAATAATTATTTTTAATCTAATTAGTTGATTCCATTATCATTTTCTTCAATATTTTTCTTATTTATTCAATTTATAATCATAACTACTAGGTCCTATATTAAACCTTGTAAATTCCTTTGTTAAGTTTTTAATAAAATAAATTTACATATCAATTTTCTTTTCAACATTACTGCACAAATTTTTCATGAATATTCTTAAGAAACAAATAAAAGTGTGAACTTAATTGTTGCTAACTTTGAGCCATTATAAGTTTTTTTATTCAAATTTCAAGATTGAAATCAGTTTGCCATTCATTTTGGAAGTACTCTTGAGGTAATGGAAATTACCCAATTATTGAATTTTCCAATGGATTACAATTGAGTTCACAATTATTGACTTTTCCATTGATAATCAAGTCAATTGGAGTATTGAACTTAATGATGATGTCAAGCTATGCATGATCAATATTAGAATTGATTATCTGGCAATGAAGAAAAGACTATTTTATAACATCATATTATAATACTAACAATGGCAAGGACAATTAGAGATCAAACCTATGGCTTGGCTAGTAAAATGTTGGTTTCTAAATTTTAATTATCAAAGAGTCAAAAAATCTAGGAAGAACAATTTATAAGAGATCTCTCATAGAAGAAACTAAAAAATAATTATTGTTTTCAATGAGACCCCTCAAACCTAGAAGAGAGTTCATTACATGAGAAAAATTAAAATAATTCACATTCAACTCAAGTTTACATAATCATGACTATTTGTTTAGAATGCATATATTTTCAAATCAGTTATCTAACTTGACTCCATTACATAATTAAAGTTCAAGTTAGTTTTAATAGAGAGACTTTAAAGACATGATTGCCAAAGAAACCTATATGATCATTGGTTACAAGAAATCAAAAGAACAGCCAAAAACATGAAAACAGTTTTTACATTATACATCAAAACTCATGTTCTACTTAGGAAACCAACCTAGTTATAGATAATTATTATTAATATATCACTGCTTAAAAATTTCCAGATACTTTAAAGAATGAATGGGGGTTCTCCATAGTGGAGAACAAGATGATAGATGGAAAGAGCTGTTATTGGATATCAAGAACTAGAATTTAACAAACCAATAGAGGCTTCAGAATTATCAACTGTTGTACATTCTCTATCAGCCAACTCATGAGTTTTATTTTGGGCTAGAGGGAGATATTTGCCCCCTAATATAAATAATAAAAACTTTCATTTCTAAAACTCATGAGTTGCTAGTTTCACTTTTTGATTAAAAATATTGAAAAATATTGCATCATGTTGCTTCTATTACAACCAAAGTAATGATGAAATTGAGTCACTCACTGTGATATCAATTTATCTAAATGGATATTTAGCCATCTAAATTTCGAAAAGACCATGATTTTTTCCATAATATTAACCAAATTGGAAAAGTTATAGTTATAATGCATTAGTTGTATATGTCATCTTCAGGTCATAAAACTTCACTTTTAGTAAACTAAACCTACATATCAAAAAAATATTCAAATGAATAATGAAAGCCTTGGATCTTGGCAATGATCTAAATACAAAACAGGAGCTTTAAAATGATGCCAACATGACTAACAAATTACCAATACTTTTCATCAATAGTGGAAGCATACAAATAACATATGAACATTCTAATTCTGCTAATTAATATGGTTATTTCAACGATTTTATATCCTTATATGATTATAATTAGAATTTAATTTTAATCATGAATTATGAATTTTTAGGAGAACAATGAATTTAAGGCATAAGAAACCAAAATTGGGCGTTTATAATGTAATGGGGTATTTTTATTGAATATTTGTTCTTCCAATTCATGAATTTCTGTAACATCAATGCCTTAAATATTCAAGATATAAATTACAAATCATAATTCATAGGATTAATATTATTTCACTACATTCTAACAACCCTAATTTAATCATGCATGCATGAAACCAATCATGGCAAATTAACTTTCCTAATTTAGTTTATGTTTTATTTGTTTGTGATTTATTTATTTTATTTTTATTTTTTTAGGTGTATTTAAGCCATGGGTCAATGGAAGGACCTGGGCTTAAGTGAAGGGCCCATGAACTTAAAACCCATGACCACTTAATGGGTAGGTATCCTCTCAGTAGCCACATCACCCAACAGTTGGTTCAAGAACCTAAGATTAAGGATCAACCTTAATTACAAAGAAATGGATGTCTGAAGTCAGTTCAAAAAGGGGGCGTCCATCAACAATCCAAGGAGGCACCCCCACCCCTCCAGCTTCTCAAGAGATAGAGAGATTAGATCCAAGGGTTGTTCACATCCAGTCGTCAAATCAATGGCCAAGATTCATCCTCATCTGTGGAAGTTAAATAGATGAACCTAGAAAGAGAAACTCATTATTTGCATTAGAGAGGGGTGCCCAAGAGGGAGAAGAGATCTCTAAGAACCTCAGACTTAATCCAATCCAAGAACTCTAAAGAGGGATTCGTTTGAACACTCCAAATGTTATGTAGAAGTCACCTTTGATATATTTTTTAAATTTTTTATGTAATTCAATTGCCTTTGATGAATGGATTTTTTTTATGTAAACTTCTTATCTTGTGGAATCTTGGAGTGACACGGTGTGAATAAACCAAGGAATAGTTATGGTTTCTCAGCCTATTAACTTTGTGAGTGACACAAAATTGACCTAGGAAGAGAATCCATCATTTTATTAGTGTTTAAATCTGTCTTGGATCCCTCTAATCTCATTTTGACACTTTGACTCTTCAAAGTTGACCAAGGGATTAAGGTAGATAAGAGATTAACAATATTAGATAGAGAAGAGTGAATTATTAACTTCTAGATAATTAATACCTTTGATCTGATGATATTTATATGTCTTCTATTGAATTATCCATACAATGATAATTAAACTATCTTCTACTCATCTCATTTAATTCTTCATTAAACTCAACTGATAGAACCCTTCATTAGGATCATCATAGCTTAGACCACTCTCTACGAACTGACCTGAATTTGTCACTATGCATCTTAATATCTTGTTGGAACTTCAGTCTATAAATTATCAATATTTTATCGGTATGTATATTTCAATAATAAAATTTAGTTCATTGGATGTTACATTTAAAATTTGGTATGATGGTCTTCAATATGACTACAAACTGACATCCCCCCTCAAGGGAGACAGCATGCATGTGACAAAAAATACATCAAAAGATGCCCTTCACATCTTTAATTCATTTCACTAGAAGAGTGCCATATATCTTGTCCAAACTATCAGTAAGCATGTCATTGGTCGTCTTGCTATAATTAAGAAATGTGGAAGTAATAAAGAGGTCATAAATTTTCTAGGACCTTTAGGAAGTCTGTAGCATCTTTGTTCTAAATGAATAAATTAGCCAATTATTAAAAAATTAGAAGAATTAATGAATCTTCAATATGATAAATATTTAAAATAAACCAAATTTAACAAGTCAAATGTACATAATAGTGAAAAAAAGTTTTAGGACTTAACTATTATGTATATGTATCAGGCATAAAATAAATCATATCCACGACTTGAAAAATAAAATGAGATGACTAGAATTATTTGTTAAATTAATGGTGCAAATAATTAAATATGAATTTATTAGTATACTACATAAATACATTTTGTCAAAAAAATTATTTTTTCTACTAACCAATGCAGCATTTTTTTCTGACTACTCGCATATATAAAATAAACTGCAGACTTTATTCATCCGAAAAAAATACACGTTCACATTAAGAACTATTAGCTTCAGTAAAAATACTGGTTAGGAGTTAGTAGATTAATGCAACTCTTCTCAATGTCATATATGAACCGCCTTTTATCTTTCAGGATCCTTCTTTTGAGCCACATTTTTTTGAATTATGTAAAATGCCAATGTTTCAATCAATCTCGAGCACATCTCTCTCTCCCTCTCGATATGTCTCTCCCTCGCTCGTCCTACCCACCAGAAAATCCCATGTAAGTGTATAGTGGGCCAAGAGTCAGATTTATCTTTTGCATGAACAAGATATGGTGTTGCTGTCATGATAACGAGGTCTGGGCGTAGTGTTAAAAGAATGGCTAGTGGCAAAATCAATCCAGCCAGGCATGGGGAAGGGGGAAAGCTTTCAGTCCTTTTCAGGGCCCATATGACTGGAAACGCAGAGCGAAACCCCGGTTTGTTGTATGCCTGCCAAGTAAACCAGGTGCTGGTGCATGAACCTCAGCTGTGGGCGCTGGGGTGTAGTGTAGGAGAGAGTGAGAGAAAGATCTTGTTGCCGCATGGGAACAAGACTTACATTTGTACGCGAGAGAGATAGAGAGAGAGAGAGAGAGAGAGAGAGAGCCTTGTTCCCGAATAGGAATAAGACTAGATGTTACGAGGGCAGCTGGATAGTATATATCAATATATATATATATGTATTTGGCGTACGGATGAGAGAGTAAAATGGCATGAGGATAAGCGTATTGCTAAGGAACAAGGGGATATGGCCGCAACAGTCAAGACAGAGATATACTGACAAACGGATCGCTGTTGCTTCAGCGAATAGGAAATCCCTCACGCGTAGTTATCTCGACACAACGGACACCTGCTTTGTCGATCCATCCCCCCTCTCTCTCTCTCTCTCTCTCTCTCTCTACCTCCCCACTGGTGCGACTATCTACCTCTTCGGCGGGGCTCTCTCCGTCTCTTTCTATATAACTTTCTCTCCGTCGCCACTCTAACTCTCTCTCTCTCTCTCTCTCTCTCTCTCTCTCTCTCTCTCTCTCTCTCTCTCTCTCTCTCCACATCGGAATCGATTCTCCGAGTTTGCTATTTCCCTTCTTGGCCTCCTTAGGATTTCACAGCGTTGATAATGCTGGTGCTGTCTCTTTGTAGAGGCAATGCGAAGTGTCTGACTATGATGGCGACGGTACATTGTCCAAAAGAATGCATACGATAGCCACCATCACGCTCATCTTTTTGTTCTCCCGCTTTGTCAACTTCGTATAAACTCGTATGACAGGCTTATACAACTAACACGGGGGAGAAGGGGGATGATTTTTTCCTTTAAAATTAGAACCTACCACTCTCATAATCATCAACATCCACTCTCACATCATATGTGTTTTTCAACTCTGCAAGTTCTCATATCAAGATTATCTTAAATTGTTTATTCTTCCAAAGGATACCCTTTGAAAAAGTATATATCACATGTCTTTAATCAACAAAAACCGAGTGAAATTGCATGCGCGGTTTGATTTTATCGTAAATACATCAAAACGTATTTACATCCGAAAAACTAATATGAGGAAATGACAAAATCAGATGAAAGACGGTAAATCATAAGACTGCGAAGTGAATTTACACGATTCCAAACTCAAGACTAATGAGCTCACAAACAAACTAATCTGGAAGTTATCAATTGAAAGTGTCACTTTCATTGAGAACAAAATATCAAAATTACGATCAATCAATCAATTTAAAAGGTATCAAGTGCTCATATGTTTCAAACCTTGAAGAATCTTGAATGTCAATTGGCATGAACTTATGTTCCTTAAAAACCTTATCTCGTATGAATATGATATTTTGTTCAAACTTTCTTTTTTAGATGTCAGGATAGTTTATTGGCAGGATTTTAGTTTTACTTCACAGTCTAGCTGTCAATCGATCCGTTTGCTTTAAAATTTTTCTTTTGGTAATTATCAATGGCGATTAATGCGCTAACGAGTAGAAATCCTACATACTCTAACCCAAGATCTGAAACAACAATACGCTTATATTCGTCTTGCTGGAGTAAAGTTTACTATTTCGTTTGCTAGAAAATGCAAGCCCTTGCCTTCTAACAGCAAAGATGGAGGTTGTGGAACACTATCATCATTTCTCCTCACTCAGAGGTTAATCATTACTTAGAAGAAAATTTTAGAAAATACGATTAGAGACAACGCTCATACAACCTTTACAGGGTTTGATAGAATTACTTGATGCGCCCTACAAGTGATATGGCTCGAAAGATTTATTCTATCTAACACAAAAAATTAGATGACAGAATTAAAGCCTTGAATCAAGTGGGCCGCTATATTAGTACGTTTTGTGTTGCGGACGACACAAATCTTGTAAAGTCGTATGCCATATTTTGCTAAGAGGGTCCGACTGGAAGAATCTCTCTCCGAGGGGGAGATGGCAGCCTGTCTGACCCCCCCACCTCATCACCATTCACTGGAACCTTTCTCTTCCTCCCATGATTGAAACTGTTCAGATTCGTTGTCTCCGGAAGCCTTTCGCGGTGCCATGAATGCGGTGCAGCTTCCGCATCCATTGCATCTTTCACATCAACAACTCTCTCTCCCTCTCTCCCTCCCTCTCTCGCTCTCTCTCTCTCTCCACTCTCCGCTCTCCCTCTCCCTCTCTCTCTCCACTCCCCCTCTCCCTCTCTCTCCACTCCCCCCCTCTCTCTCTCTCTCCCCCTCTCACCCCACCACTCTTCCTTCCCGTCCCGTTTGTGCGTGACAGTGGGATTCTGTCTTGGTTCCGAAAAGTTTTCATGAGAAAGTGTTATCCTTAGAGCGAAACACTAGATAGGTCAGTTTTCCAGAATGAGAAATAAAATGGGTCTATCCTAGGTGTTCCTAGGAGGGGAATGATGGCGATGTCAGCAATTGAACATATACATAGATAGCTTGTTGTCCATGGCGTCCCTCACTTGATTAAAAGGGTTCACTTCCAGAGATCTCGACTGATAACTGGATATAGATGGACGATAGAGAGCGTGCGTAGAAAAACGGTGTAGTGAGAGAGAGAGAATGCGAGAGAGGAGCATAAATGTGTATGGAATTGTGAGAGAGAATTAGCCGTCATCATTCTCGGTAACTGAACCACTGGCGAAAACGCGCAGAAGAGCATTCATCGTTAGCCCAGAGTCTACGAATTTTAATCTTACGGGGAAAATTGAAAAGTTTTCTCTTTCTCAATCTAAAACGACCCTTCTCTATTAGCTCAAATGCTGCCATATTTCACCTCCCCAAGCTGGCGACGGGCGACCTACAAAGATGAACTTGACATCCCAAAAGATTTAGATCAAGCAAAATCAGAAGAAAATGTCTATCCACACATATACATGCCAATCTATTTGATCATCAATCAGTTTACATGCCCACAGCCCCCATGCATAAGGATACTTGAACAGCAGTACGACAGTAAGTATTTAGGAAATCGAACTGCGCTGGAGCGATGGTTGACGAAATACTTCTGTTGGGACAGTGACGGGTAGAGCGCCTAATCTAGCAAGACAGACGCGCTGTGGGGACTTACTCCTTTCTCCAGACTCAAGCACAGAAACCAAAACCGTGGGCAAAGCTCAAATAGGAATAGTGTGTGTGTGTGTGTGTGTGTGTGTGTGTGTGTGTGTGTGTGTGTGTGTGTGTGTGTGTGTGTGTGTGTGTGTGTGTGTGTGCGTGTGTGTGTGTGTGTGTGTGTGTGTGTGTGTGCGTGCGTGTGTGTGTGTGTGCGCGTGTGTGTGTGTGTGTGTGTGTGTGTGTGTGCGCGTGCGTGTGTGTGTGTGTGTGTGCGCGCGCGCGTTCGTGTGTGTGTGTGTGTGTATGTGTGCGTGCGTTTGTGTGTGTGTGTGTGTGTGTGTGTGCGCGCGCGCGTGCGTCGTGTGTGTGTGTGTATGTGTGCGTGCGCGCGTGCGTCGTGTGTGTGTGTGTGTGTGTGTGTGTGTGTGTGTGTGTGTGTGTGTGTGTGTGTGTGTGTGAGAGAGAGAGAGAGAGAGAGAGAGAGAGAAGACGAAGAGAGAAGTGAAAGTCGGCAACTACCGGTTTTTGTTTATGGCCCACCAAGTTTAAGATGTCAGACCCAGCCCCACCAACATAAAAATACTTCGCATAATCCCCTCAGACGGCAACGTTACTGTGTCTACGCTGGGCAAGGACGACAACCTTGACCTGCCAGCCGAACTCATCCTTTCGTGGTTGTCTGGACAATTAAATTTACTGAAACCTAACCGACCATAAGTTCCATTCAGATGAATAACATTCTTTAGGATTATGTTTAATGGGACCCAAGCCGAAGAAGTATCTTCGGGAAGACGACAAATTTGCAACTCTGTCAACTTTAATTCTTATATTGTCTCTAGTGGAAGAAAACAGTGGCGAAAAGAAATATTTTGTCTTGCTTCCCGATCTATCTATGGTCTTGTTCATTTTCATTTATTCAACATTATATTCATCCAAAATGTAGTTTTTGTTGATCTTCCTTTCGTTTCTTTCCTTCCTCTTATTAGCCTAGTTACTTTTTTTTTACTTAGAGATGGGGCATCACTTCCCATTTCACTCCCGATGTTTTATATGACTAATAATTCAGGGCGACTAGGCCTAGTAATTTTTCAATGTTTCTTTTTCGTCGGGGTTTCTCTTTAGATAAGATCATTTAAGATTTTGTCCTAAAACTTCGTTCAGGAGACCTGATCTTCCGGCACATGGATTTATTTTAGAAAAATGTTAATGATATGATCAATCAGGTGGTTGTTGATAAGTATGGCTTCAAGACTGCAACTGCAACACAATTACGAGTAATGAACTGAGGAGATCTGATATCCGTTGAGGTGAAGGAGTAACGAATTGGGTTTAAGAGAGCAATTAGTTGGACTGGGTTAAGGTTTGTAGACTTTGAGAAAAAGGTCTAAGAATAGCAAAACTTAAACAAAGGTTTAGACTGAAACTTCTCAATTTTTGGCGATAGGGTAGGTGAAGACCCACACATCATTAGACCATTTTCTTTCATTTTTGGCGTCTAGAGATTTCTCAATTCAATATGAGAGAAAATATTTATATACCCCGAATTTAATAAGAACATGAAACACGTTTTCAGTCTTCATATCTTGCGCATCATCTTGCCTGCCAGTTTCCACCGCCGGGACTAATGGTGTGGTTGAATCATGGAATGATCTGGACTTCGTCAGAATGAAAGAAAAATGGGCCATAGGATTGAAAGGAACAGACCAACAGTCATGGAGAAAAGAAATAGAAAGTTTAAGGGAGCATACCATTTTCCTTCAAGTTGATTTAGGTAATGACTGGAAAAGAGATAAATCATCCCAAATGACAACAGCTCTAAATCCTCCAGAATAACCGTTACTTTTCTAGTTTTAAGTTTTTTGGAAACAAGGGCTCAGTCTCTACTGTCCAAATTCTTTCAGTTATTTCTTCTCCCCCATCCCTTCCAATATAACGCCTATTGTGAAGCCCAACGTTGGTATCGATACTAAACAGAGGGACAAACTCTTTCTCCTTTTCCACCGTCATGCTTGGATCTTCTCCTTACCTTTCTCTCATTGCAAATATTTTATTTATTTTTCTTGTCATCCAATGTCGACGGCAAACTAATTATCCCGCATTGAATTTTTTTTCTTTAGTAGGGAATTTTTTTCTTTAGCGGATATGTTTGCAACAAATGATCCTACTAATTATTGTAATCTATTGTGTTATGTAAGTGATGATATTCCCTGGGAAGCGCATAATTCAAAAGTATTAGCTGTCGGTCTCCTATTTGGGAAGTTACTTACCCTCCTCTAGCTGAGCGGCCTTAGTGGCATTTCTCGTCCACATCCATCCCTCTCCTTCCATCATGTAGATAATCAACTATATCCACTCAAAAAATCATTTACAATGTTAATTTTAGTATAACTTTAACGTACGACCTTCTCTGGCCTCAAAGTTGAACCCTTGCGATCTCAATTTTCGAGTCAGCATAGAAATGTAACAGTTGGCAAATAGTTTTTCACTATGATTTATTTTACCATAACCTTAACCTGTCCTTGTCGTCCCTACGTTCTTCATTATTTGCGTAGCATTCTCGCCTTCCCTTCTACCCAATCACATACACGTTACCCCGTCCCCCGTAGTCAAATTCTCATTACAAAATAAAGAATAGTATATTCCACAAAAATCAAAGAATGATAGAAAGATAGAGATGAAAAACTGAAAGATGGAATAGTCTATGGCACATCTCATATACTCCCGAACAGTTTATACCATATTTGTCCTTTTAATATACTCAAACAGTTTTACCTCCTTTATTATATAGTGTACTCAACTTGTGTTCCAACCCCATTGCCTTCTTGACAAAGGAAAAAAAATAACATAAAAAGTACTTTCCTTTATCGTTAAGAAAAGGAGGCCCCTACTAGGACAATCCGTCTCGACCATATTTCTTATTTGGAATGTATCCCTTCAACATGTGATGGCTTCTTGTTCAACTGTCACGGTCAGCCAAGATGGCCAGCAGGAAATGAGAACGATACGACTGCGATCCCCATCGGAAGAGTTTGGGTCACCAGCTGAAATAGACACGGGCCCCCGTTTCTAAATGCCTTGTTCCTATAGAATCCATTGGATTTCTTCCTCCTGCCACTGTCTCGACTGGCCCTCCCTTCACCGTCCTTTATCAACGCTGTCCAACGTGCATCGAGAGAGGGCTCCATCGGCGAGGTGGAGTCTGTACGCATCTCAAAGATGAACAGTGACGCGCCAATCTTGGGTATTGCTTTGCCCACGGGAACGCTTGACCTCCATCATACGGCAGAAGTTTCAGAACAGCATCATGTTGACGTCTTCTTTCGTTTCGCCTTCTTTCACCGTGACTTCATGCCCTTACGACGCATGGAGAACGGACTGTTAGGTCAGTGTTTCGAAGAAAGAGGGCTTCGTCCAGCTTGAACAGCCTGTTTTTGACGTCAGTGGCCCACGCCAAACGTCTGAAAGGGGGTGTGGCGGGGCTGCAGTCACCGTCACATTTAATTTCTCCATGGCCCGTCTTGCAGCAGGTGCATTGGTTTCAGGAGGAGGGGCCCAGGCGGGTTGACCTTAGTTGTAAGAGAGCCTTCAACTTTAGAACGAGGGAAAAGCGAAACCGGCTCTCTGTTTACTAAACCGCTACATTCGGGGGTTGGGTCTCCTGTGAGTTCGTCAATCCAAGCAGCGCATCTTAATGGCGGAATGGGTAACAAAATCAAGTGGCCCTCCCTCTCTCTCTGTAAATGAAGTGCACTATCTCTCCTGTTTTCATTGACCCGTGGCAGAAGTCTGGCGCTTTCCTTCATTAGATTCGTCTTACTCATAGCAGAAATCTGGCATGGCTCTGTGTCCGTTTGTCACCGCGAGGAGGGGGAGGTGAGACTCTATAACACAGTAAACACACGCCAGTTCATGATGTAATGTGTTGACAAGGAACTGCGGCGGCATGCCAGGCACGACTCATGAAAAAAGGACCTGTCAGCCCATGGGGACCAGAAAAGCAGCGAGAAAATAGTCATCAACTGTGCCCTCTTTTGTAGGCTTCTTTCGTCAACTAATCGGATCATATCCAAGCTAATTTCTTTTGTGCATCATCATCCACAACCTAATGTTGTAGAGAGAGAGAGAGAGAGAGAAAGAGAGTACGCGCTTTATTTGTGAGCTTATTTGACAAGAATCCCATCCGAATAGGGCAACAGACTGAGAGGCGAAAGAGGTTGTAAAGAGAACAGAGGGACAGCTTGTTTGATAAAAAATTGGATCTTCTACGACTGGTTACATCACGTCTAACTTTCCCTCATTTCCTTATCTTCTTCGCCTTCTTTCAGTGGATCTCTCGGTGTAATATACAGATTGGAATTTACAGTGGTTCAGCCAGGAGAAGAAAGGACTCGTTATCCTCTCCCCCTCTTCCTGTTTGCTTGCGACGTTCGAAGAAGAAAGGGCTGCCGTATGGTATATCCGGCTACTTTCTCTTCTATCATGCTTGCAGTCGGTTAGCGCCGCAAAGATTGGCATCACACGCACAAAGTTCCCACGCATTGTCTCTTACAAAGCTGGGCGGGCGGCAGAAACTTGATCTCCAGTAATCTCTTCCCCGCAGAGCTCTCATCCACCTCACGGTGTCCACCGCCGGGAACGTTGACGATGTTGACTCCGAATAGCCTCATCACCTGAAGAGGCCTGCTGTCTGCCTTCACGGGCAGGACACCCGGTACGGCAGCGGCGACGCGGGGCTTCATGTCGATGAAGAGCTGCCTTTCGGGCCCGGTGGAGCGGTGGAAGCCGACGAGATCGCCGGCTTTGAGGGCCTTTTCCTTCACGAAGCGGCTCCAGCCTTTCGTGAGAACGTAGCTCTGGCTGCTGTTCCAGTAGGAGTAGCGGAAGCGCCACACCTTCCCGCAGGGATCCTCGAAATTCACCAGAACCCCCTTGCAGGCGGGGCCGTTGACCTGCAGCGGGAAGTGCTTCTCCGCATGCTGCTTCGGAATCACCAGCCGATTCAGCTTCCCCACGTCGCTGGGAGTCAGCGCCTTGTCGAAGAGCTTCTCCCGGGCCGCGGCAGTGGGGCGATCGGATCGGAACAGGCAGCCCGTCGAACCCAGCTCCGCAGAGGACGTGAGGGCTATGGCGCGCTTGCTCTGGAGGAGCTCGTCGTGGTAGGTGTGCTTGCGGAGCATGTCAACGATCTCGGATTTGGAGTGGGAACGGAGGAAGAGGAGCTCAGCAGCGCCTTCCGGGTCCGTTTCCGAGAGGGGCTTGAAGTTTGTGACGGCGTCGCGGCCGCGGAAGCGCTGAGCGGCGGCGTCGTAGGCCTTGGCGGCTTCGGCCTCCTCGTTGAAGGTACCGAGCCAGACCCGCTGGTGCTTCTCGTAGATCTGGGCACCCCACCGCCCGTTGGGCTGTGGCACCACGCCCTTGTACTGCGAAGACGGCAGCTTCCGCGACTCCGCCTCCCCGCACAGCTCCGGGTCCAGCACCACGCTGCCGCCGCTGCCCAGCCGCTGCAGCTTCTGAGGTATAGCAAACGAGAGGGACGCCACAGGAGCCGGCGCCGCAACCCTCTCCGACTCGCTCGACGCCTCTTCTATGCAGCTGCTATCCATCTCTCTCTCTCTCTATCTTCTTCCGTGTACGAATAATATCTCTCTCTGTATGTTTGCGTCCGGCTGTTTGAATTGGACACAAGGAAAAGCGGAGAAGGGAAAGACGATACAAATGGGATCACTCGGGATGGGATCTGGCACAGCGGGAGCAGGGGAGACAGCTTGGGTTGGGTGGCAAGAAATGGGGGAGGGGATGCAGTATATAAACATCCAGCAGGGCAAGTGGGAGGGAAGGAGTTCAATAGAGTTTTCCCCTAGAGTTAATTTGTTTTCTATTGTTTCTTTCATCGGTGTTGGAGCGGGTCAACTCAGGTGATGGTGGCAAGAAGATTCATGGGTGGGTTTAAGGCTCTCTCTCTCTCTCCTCTCTCTCTCTCTCTCTCTTTCTATATTTCTATCTATCTATCTCTCATTGTTCCTGGCACGTGTGCGATGAGTTTGACGCGTGTGAGGTGGGTGGGTGGTGGCGTACTGGGGACCCGGCGATCAGCAAGTTGAAGGAGAGGGTGGTTTGCAAGAGTGTGGACCAGGGATTCCAAGTTCATCCCCCCTGAGTTCTCGTGCCCCTGACATGCCTTCCTCCATTCCTTCTTATCGACTTCCTGTCATCAACCTTTTTCATCGCCCCTTCACCATCAATTCGTCCAGTTTTGAACGGCCTAGCTAGCTCAATAGAATCATAGTCCGCGAAGGTTCTTTCGAGAGAGCCGGGGTCACTATCCTCCACCCCCATCCCTGGTGGGAATATCGGCTCACCAGAAGATGATGGCCCACCACCATCCCTCTCTCACCCCCACAAACCCGCCTCTCTCTTTCTCGTTTTCTTTTACAGATGGGCGTTCAGTGAGATAAAGATTATCATACAGACGAAATCACAAGCATCCAGCACTACTAGATACTCGTGTACATCATACCACAGACCAAAGAAATCGCAACTCTCTCTCTCTCTCTCTCTCTCTCTCTCTCTCTCTCTCTCTCTCTCTCTCTCTCTCTCTCTCTCTCTCTCTCTCTCGTTCGCTCGCTAGACTTCTGTGTTTCTCACTTTCTCTTTCCTCTTTTAACTTAGCATAAAGGAGTACGAATTAGAGACTCGTGGACTCAAAGAACCTTAGGGGAGGATAAGCGTCGGAGAGGGGGAACAGCGACGAGCATAAGGCCACGATGTCGGCGGATTGCACGAAGAGATATTCCACTACCTGACAGATGTGGGCGTAAGGCTGGCGCCGCTCCAACATTTTCAGACTCGGCGAGGCAGGTGCAACATCAGCAAATTTCCAAAATTAGGTTGACCCCCCCCTCTCCTATCTCTCTCTCTCTCTCCCCTCCACGGGGGATCTTCGCGCCGTGGACTGAAAAGCCCGCATGATGAGCTCATCCCAGCGCTCGTGCTTTACGTTTGGCTCTGCAGCCATACGCGTCTACAGTCGGCAGCTGGGGACGAGTAGTGAAGACTTTTGGGAGAGGGATGAGCCGTCCTAGTCATTGACCAGATGGGTAAGAGAGATAAGACCAAGAGAGGTGAGGAAGAGATGGCCAATAGTCTGTGTCATGTTTTCTTCATCTGCCAGATATCAACGGTCAAAGAAGCATCAGGAGCCTTCCTGAGAGCCTCTCGGAGGCTTCTCTACGTAATCCTTCGACTGGGAATGTACATAAAAATCCCTCTTTTAAGGTGCCCACGAGAGCAACAGAGAAGGAGGTTGCGTACGGACAGACGGACCATTCTCCAACCCTGTGCGGAACGGGTCGCCGGAAAGGGACGTCCTCGTGCCCCAGCGGCGGGCGGGGCGGCGGGATCCGGACAAGAGGGTGTGGATGCAAGTGGACGCCTCTCCAGGCCTCGGTTTTGGATGGCGGTTTCTATGTGGTGTCTCTGTCGATAGCTTCCGTGGCTGACGGTGTGGGGGGGGGGACCGTCACCACCGGATGTGCCCCCCCGTACTCTGGTTTTCTTCCCCCGGATTTCTTCCTTCACAGATTATGTGCCGCGACCCGGGAGGGAGGGAGAGAGAGAGAGAGAGAGAGAGGGTAAGGAGAAACGGGGCAAGCTGTTCTCTCAGGAGAAGGGGGTTGGCAGATGGGAGACGGTAGGAATAAAGTAATAGGGAGTGGAGCCCAGTTGGGGATATGAGTCTGTACCTGGTCATGTAGGGTCCCCATCCTTAATCTCGGAAGGAACATCATGGCTCTATGACCTCCGAAAGACTCGGTAGTTCCACTCAACTTCTTCTCCCTCCTCTCATTAAATCCATCTAAGGCCTATGCTGCACGGCCCCGATGGCCCAGAAAATGATAGAAGATCAAGTTAAAGACGTGTATAGATTACATCTATCCGGCGCCTTTCTCCTATATTCGCCACCGAGAACTCCGACACATAATTTATTGCCGGTTTAATTTCCAACAAGCGGGTGAGCTGTCACTGCCCCCCTCGCCCCTACGAGGTCTTCTTCCTTCTCATCACTCAGACAACAGGTCAGTGGATGAGGAGGGCGAGTGGGTGGGGGGCGGGAGGCCTCTTCTTTTGGATCGTAGAACACGTGGCAAGCTGAATCTTTTATTCCCCAACGGGAGATAGCCGCCACTCCCTGCGGCTCCCCCCATCTACTTCCTACGTCATCACTTGGTCCTACACGGTTCTCCCGCTTCAATGATCAGAATAGAGAAGAATTGCCGCAGACTCTTCCCTTTCTCCCCCCTTTCCACCCCCCATAATATGCCATTATTCTAGCACAAGCAAGCTCTCTGAGCGCACATGTGAGGAACCACCGACCAGAATAGAATACAGAAAACAGAAGAGTAACCTGGGGGGGCCGGTGTCGGAATCATCTGTAAGCCCGCATAAAAAAAACTCCTCTGGATGGGATCATCATCTTTCGACCACGTAATATCTTCGAATGAATCTGATTCCACATGGTCTCAGTGTTCTAATTAGCGTGATCGCCTGCCCCCCCCCTCTTAAAGGCTCGTTTGACTCGCCAACAAAGCATCCCTGATTTTCAGGTACGGCCTTAAAAATTCAGTTTAAAATAGTGCTCAAGTACGAACGATTTGTTTATATGTTTGTAAACTAATGGGGCAAGTTGGGACAACTTTAGGGGACGGGCAGTATCGATTCAACGAGGGCCATGCCATCCAAGCCGCCCGGAGGTTCAGTCCTTCGATCTGGCGTCGTCAAGTCTTGTGGTTCTGAGAGTATCGATCGTGTAGGTAAAGTTTTGTCCCTTCTAAGTTATGATCAGCAGCGCTTATAATCAAGCTTAGAAATTCCAGTTATTTATTTCATATTTTTATCAGTTTGAAGAAAAATATGTCGAAAATCATATTATTCTACGTTATAGTCGAATAATGACGCATTTTAGAACGATCCCTTGGTCAAACGTCTACCGCGTGCAGTGCTTTTGTAATTTATGAGCGCGGAGAAGACCGCGAGCTAGAAGGCGCCGCGTTGAAAGTAGAGGGTTTGGTGGGAGATGGGATGATGGTCCTTTGCGGGCGGCGGGCGGTGGCGGGGCCGTGTGCGGCGGAGCTACGGCTCCGATGGTAGTGCAGCGACGTCACCGAGGCACTGCTGCGTGTGCTGAACGAGGCCAGTCCACATGGAAAAAGTCCCCGTCTGTATCATTTTGCGTTCCATAAAGAATTGTATCCGAACGCCGTCTTAGACCGGCATTCTTTCTCAGGTGTCTTGCATGCCATTACTTCGACGAAACCATCTGTATTTTCTTTTTTTCTGAGGCTAACTAAACGCTCGATAAAACTATTCATACAGAGGTCAGCTCGCAGAAAATTTTTACATGTATAACAACATAAATTTATGTGTATGCTTACTCGCATGTATCCTAGGTCACCCTCTCATACTATCAGAAGCGTATGTTAGTTTATAAAAATGTGCCGTAAAGGAGGACCCTTTCCATGGAGTAGGAAAGAAGACGAGATTTCCTTAGCGAAGACGCAGTTGACAAGGGGTGGTCCTGCTTTGGCAGGTCGAAACAGCGACAAGGCAATTCGTCGTCAAGCACATGCGGGGCGACTGTAAGCAACGGGAAGCAATCAAGTCCGTATCACTTCCAAACGGGCAAATACTGCGGCTAACGACCCCCACTCACCTTTAAAAAATTCATCCCTCCTAGAAATTTCACGTTTGTCATGGATTCTGGGCAACGCCGAAAACTGTGCGAGGGAGACGTCTCCGAAGGTGGGAGGAAGCCGCCAGCTCCGAAAACTGACTTTGACTTATTGGCCACAGGCGGGTGGACCGCATAACAGCGTGTGCCTGATGGAAAAGGGTGGGAGACCTGCCAGGGGGTACACGTCAGCTTTCTCTCCGCTGTGGGCGTTTCTGATCCAGACGAGAGTGGCTGGAGGTAGGCGGTTGAAGTAGGAAGGGGTCAAGTGATTTAGACGAGCAAAAGAGATTAAGACCCGCCTTAAAATGGTTGGTGAGGTTGCTCTCTCTCTCTCTCTCTCTCTCTCTCTCTCTCTCTCTCTCTCTCTCTCTGAGATATTTCCTAGAAACCAGGCTTGTGAGTTTTTTTATGTTCGATGTGGGTTTCAGATCAAAGATGATGACAGAGTCAACCCGAAATGAATTTGTAGGGGGGAAAAACGATATTTTTCGAATATTCTGATTCGTTGACTGGATATGTCGGCTTTTATCACTGGGAACTTCAATATGATTCCTAAATTGGGCTAGCATGCCGATTTACCATGCTAGCCCTCCGCCTTGTGAAGCCCAACCTTTCCGCAGGACATCCTTCACAGGGCCCGGAAAATTGGTCAGACCCCGTCACAACATCCGCTTGGCCAGACCCTTGGAAACCTGTCTCGGAGGTGAAGAGAGAGAGGGCGAGAGATTGACATCGGTAGTGATGGACAAAGCCAAGGAGTTCGTTGGACAACTTTGTACTGGACGAAAACTAGCAGTTCCAGGTTCGCAGTATACAGTCCAGATGAAGAGAACCCGTCTATTTTCGGAGGCTTCTATAAATCATTAATATCTCATCAAAGTAGTACTATAATTTTGTATCCATTTTATTTTCTTTTTGTCTTACAGACGACTTGGTTCTCTCGTCAACCCCATCCGTTGAGTACTGCCGCACGATATGAGATTGTCAGCACTGTAAGTAAACGTCGCAGTTATTGCAGGTGTTATCTTTATATTATATATACCTGATTACACACGTTTGACCCGCAATAAAGGCATAATGTCAAAGCTTTATATCGTCTTCAACACGGACGCAATCTTCTTCCTCCTGGCATGGTACCCAACACGCCGAAATTAATGTTATTGATTTTTTAAAACTCACTTTTGACTTTATTTTGTAGTACTAATCCTCAGCCAGTTGACTTGATGTAACGAACACATTTATTACCTCTAACTTTCATAAGTTGCATTGATTTTCAACGTAAATGGGTCTTGTTAGGGCAGATTTGTTATTTATCTTGGAACTGATGCATCACTGGCATTATTATCTTTGCTGAAAGATGTTGAACACTTTTTGTAAAAGTTTTTAGGCTCACGTTTGACTTTATTTTCTAATACGAATCCTTAGCCTGGTTGACTTAACGTAATAAATACATTTATTACTCAAATTTTCATAAGTTGCATTGATTTTCAAGGTGATTAGGTTGGCGTTGTATTGTGCTTTAACATCGTATGAGGGCAAATCAATGGCATGATTATCTGTCTTAAAAGATGATAATTAATTTTGAAACGATCAACAAACTTTTTAAAGTTCCTTAGACCCATAATTAAATAATTTTATTTTCATTGACATTCAACTTCCTTCTCTAGCCTTTTTTTTGTGCTTAATATCCTATTTGGGTAGTCGTTCATCTGTGCGCAATGCTTGTGCACGCCTTTAATTTGGTAAGATCTGAGAAATGACACTGATGCCTTATTCTAACTTTGACGGTGGTTTTGCATCTCTTTCTTAAAGGATCCACTAGTTATAGACAATGTCGCACATATCATGGATGTTAGTGAATGGCCTAAGAGTTTTTTTTTTTTTTGCGAAAAAATACTAGAGTTTTTATTTCTTTAATTGTCCCAAAACTTTTATATGGGATTAAAGCCTGTGTACTTACTCGTTGACTATCTCATGCTACAAGAATTTCCTGATTATGTAGGTCACTCTGGGTAAGATAGGCCAATTTTATGTTGCACCATTCAGAAGGGTGTGCTAGGTTACATAGTATATTTATTATTTGAGCAAAAAGAGATACGGGTCTCAAATTATATACGGTTTAGCTTGCATATCTTTGTTTTCTTCCAAAACAGTGCAATTTCTCTCTAACTCTCGCTCTACATGTGAGAGTATACAAGGAAACAACGAGAGCCATGCTGTTCTTCTCCCCGATGCCATTTTTTTGTGTGTTTAACGTACGTTAGTCCTCGTTTTGTTCATTCTGAAAGCTCACTCCTGTCCAACTATACGTCTGCCCCCTCTTCCATCTCTGGCAGTTGAATTCATGGGCCAACCAGATAGGATCAAAGCTAATGTTTGCTACGATTGCCAAGTTTATATGATGATCAGATGGAACACAAGATTGGTCTCTCAGTCAACGATAGAAAAGGTGATCAGTGTCTTGTGACTATGCTTTGTGGAGCCATTCTCGGAAAGGAAACGGGTACACAAGATGAACAATGAATCTGATGAGAAGACATCCATCTAAAGACCCATTTAATAATTTTATTGATGTGTGGAGTTCGATTGAGGTGTTGAATTCAGTTGCCTTCTGTGTGTGATAATTTCTCGCCGGTAAGTTTTAAAATAAGCGATACAGTGTGCTCTTGAGAATTGTGAATGAACAAATGCAGTAATTCAACTTTAGGGTTCCACAACTTTTTAACATACTCTACTCTCTCTTTTTTAATAACCATATATGGTAATTCCCATACGATGAGATGCTTGAAGATGAACGAGTTCAAAAGAAATATTTAACTTTATAATTTTCAATAAAGAGATATGGTGTACGGACCTTGTGAAGCTAACAATGCTCTCTCTCTCTCTCTCTCTCTCTCCCCGACCTGGGCAAGGTCTGAACAGAGAGCTCGCACAATGCCTAAAAGGCAGACACAGATGAGCGGAGAGCCTCCATAAAGCGCCCAAGATTACCGATCAGAATTGTCATATGAGTATAAAATCTCTGGACGAACATGAAAAGTGAGATGAGCAAGGGGGGGCTCGAGGATTAATCCTAAATTCGGTGAAAAAATTATGAGATTTTGGATATGGGTCTAACCACGCAACACACGAACAATCATGAGCTCCAGCAGTATCACATTCCTTTCTGGGTTTCTTAGGTGGTTCTTCTGGACTTGCTCCGCAGAGCAGAAGTCTCACACTCATTAAGCAGCCCATGGCCTCCGTCCCCGCCAGCCTCTCCGCCCCCTCTGCAGGACCTCTCGCTCCTGTGAAGTTCCAAACAAAAATAGAAATGAATAGGAGCGACCCAGAGTCAAAGAGTTTCCCCATGGAGGTTCTGCCAGCGTCCTCCCCGGCATTGTGAAAGTTTAAAAAATAGATCTAAATTGCGAGATCAGGCACAAATATGTGTTCAAGATGGAAACACGACGCACCTATCAAGCTCTGGGCCGTGGGTTGCGCCATGCTTGGACAACCAGCGAATGCAACCGGTGTGTGCCGGGATTAGTGACCCAGATATGTGGAGAATTTCTTCATCAAAACTGGCAACAAAAATTAAAAAATAAACAGCCAATGACTATCGGAAGCAATATTGTCATGTGCAAAAGAGGGATAATAAATAAATAGAACCAAGGAATAAACACTCCTCATAAGCTAACGCATCTACTAATTATTATCAATGTATGTAAAGGGTGGACTGCCAGATGTATTTTCTTCTCTGCCATAGAGGGTCTCAGCAGCACTCATTATATGCATATATTAGGAATGAAGTTCAACAAGTGTCTCACAAGTAGACCAGCCCCAGTCCAGAAACAGAAGCTAGGGTGTCGGAAGGAGGCATTCTCAAATAAATTGTGGCTATGAGAGATTATTTTTCACCATAAAATATGCCATGTCACCAACCAACCTGGGGGTATCAATGATAGGGCGTGTCAATGATCTCAGAAATTATCCAACATGGAGGTCAAATTACGACTAGAAAGTGTTCTTCTGGTAGGGACTGGAGCCCAAGCAACAGGTTTTTCAGGCAGGAAACCACATTCAAGATTTTTTGTAGGTCAGGGAATAAAATAATTAGTTCCAACGGCTTTTTTTTCCCCCCATTTATCATCTTTTCCAGAAAAGCAAACATACCTCCCAAGTTCCTCATTAAACTAGCAGGGAACAGGGATGCGTGAATTAGTAAGTGAATTGACGTGCTTCTCCTTAAAGGAGTAGTGCAGGTCTTCAGAAACATTCTACAACTGGCTGAAAACATTTTTAGGGGTGGCGCAGTTCCTGGGAAAAAATTCAATGAATGAGTCTCTAACAAAAGATTTATATCCCCTGACACTAAAGCCCCCAACTAGTCAACGGCTAAAGTGATCAAGGGCTATAGATCCTCCCAAGTCAATCGTTTCACTGCACCACACCGTGCCACTGAGCGAATCTGACTCAGAGTTTGAAAATATCAGAAAAATAGATGCTGCGGTATGGGGAATCTCGAGGTCCAAACTCCATCAAAAATAATAAAGATGGTCGTCCCTGAAAGTGGTGCAGGTTCCCTCAAGTTGAGCCAAATAAAAAAAGATTATGAGCTGACAATAGTCATGCAATTTTCAGATGCATCCGGAAAACAGACGGTTTAATTTTACCAAAAGATAACGGGTCCCACATACCTTGATCAACGTTTGTTAGAACAATCCCACTTAAAGGAAAGTAAAACTGGGTTTTAAACATATTTGTCTACTCCGTTTATTGACACTTAGTTCCGGCTGAGACAGCTCCAACTAATTTTTACAGGGTATCAGACCCGCTGATTTAAGCTCTGGGGCCACAAACCTAGTTTATCCAGTCTACTGGTACACCGAAGTCCACATACACCTGAAATGAAAAAAATTAATCTTCCTCTCCTTATGCAGATCATATGTCCACATCGAAATCTCCTATAAAATCTTTCGCAGAGATTAAAGAGACCATGTGTCTCCTGGATACAGAAACATTTCACCGTAACAGTTGCAACAATCTCCGCAACACCGAAACTTATAAAAAGAACCCACTTCTGGAAGAAGACCTGACTCATGAACCTAACACATTGTTACACTATGTACGATGAGGCGATGTACAGTCCATGAATGACTATTTTACATAGGTATGGTATAACAACATCTCCAAAGCCATGATTTGACAGAAAAAAGGAAATATTTTGTATTACGAGGATGTAATAGATTCCTCTTTTTGACCGGATGTATTACCTATAGTCAATTCAAGAGTCTCCAATTAGTTACCATATTAAGGAAACTCTTTGTAAAGTAGATCTAGGAGAATAGCTCTTGGACAGCTCCATAAACATGTTACGTGCCCCCTCGGGTACCTCTGCACGAGTCTGAGCGCAACGAATCTGGCCAAACCCTTCCTTCTCCTTCTTTAATCAAAACTATTTCTTTATATGTTACATAGTTCACCTCCACACAAGTAGAAGCTCAAACCGCTCAGGCTATCAATCTAATCCTCCTTTTATAATCAAGAATCATTGGAGAGAAATGCCCATTAAGGTGGCACACAGGCCATAAAACTACATGAATGAACTTAAAAGAGCTTTTCTCTGAGGGTGATTTTTTTAAGGTGATGATAGGCGGAGTGTAACCCATGGAAATTGATAATACAATCTCGATAAACCATATGACTCCGAAAGCCAAACAACATATAGGCAATACATCCACAACATAGAAAAATCTATAGAGAGAAGTCATGTAAGAAGATACTGAACCTAGTTGCATGGTAAGTCGTATACTAACCAAAATTAGTATTGGCAAAAAGTTTTTATGAGTGTTGCTCAAACGATTTACAAAAAGATTGCCCATGAGACCTTCTTTAGACTAGTAATCGTAAGCCAAATGCCAATTAGTGCATCTGATAAGCATTAAATGAATTGCGTTGGAAAACGTCCATGGATGTAATTAATGCAACAACATGCCAAAGGATTGAACAAAAAGTGAAAAACTATAGCACCATCTCATAACATGGCAAAGGGTATTCTACATCCAAAAGTATCCATTTAAAGAATTTAGGAGAACAAGAACATCAGTGACTAACGGTGTATTTGACAAGCTGAGTTCTGAGAAACAGATACTTTAGCCGAGCAGTTAGGAGGGAATGTCATTAACAACCAAAAGGCATTTCACAAATGATGAATCATACCTTTTGACAAGAAATCGTAGCATAGCTCCTGGTTTAATAACATGACGTTTGTGAGAAGTGCTGGAAAACACCCCATGTCCACCCTTCTGTAAAAATCAAGATGATCTACTGAATGAGTGCAGTTCATGATATCAAGTGATGGGGTATACAGCACAGCTCCTTACATAGCATATTTAACCGGAATTTTTTCAAGTTACAGATGTCAACTCACAATTTTATATCTAAACTCTCCACGAATATTTTCTGATGTGATAGCTGCGGCACAAAACCCAAGTACAACCACATAAATAGTCTCCTTGTTCAGCTTAACCACCTTCCCTTCTGAAAGTAACAAATTGGATAATACTCAGAATCCATATCCTAGAATATCAAAGGAGAGTTTAAGACATTAAATTTTCCTTTTCTTCCTGTCTCGAGTTTTGGAATTGATATGGAAACATGTACAGCGTTGAGAGGTTCGATAAACTGAAGATTCAGATTTTAAAAAATTTAACAAATAAACAGAGTATCAATTTCATGAAAGAAAAAGGTTTTCCAAAAGATCAACGCAGTAGATTATATGACCTTAAGCCTAGGAAACAAGATGATGAATCTAAGCAACATTTTTTTGTAAATATGTTAGCATAAATAGTTGACAACAAAAATATTAAATCATAAAAAATACGCAATTATTCAGAAATAATATTAAATAGGATATTAAACAAAAACTACTCACAATGCAATTTTGTAAGAGCACAAAAAATTAAGTATTTACAACATAAAATAAGAATAATAATAATAATCGGATTCTTGGACTCCTGGATCCAAGCATAGTTAGAACTCGAAACCTGTAGAAATTTTTTTGAACAATTAACTGGCAAGTGAAGAACAGAACAAATTAGGCATGGATTATCAAACCATAGAAGTTTGTTCGTAAGGACCCTAAATGGGATAGCCTTTTTAGCAGTTCTACTAGGATGGACATCGTGTTAGCATGAAATGCTTTGCTGGCTTTTGGTACAGGAGACTGGGGCCCACCTTTGCCGCCACCATGTGGGAAGCTTTTTGTTGGGCCAACATTAGCTTCGAAGACTGGGCTAGCCACGACTGGCCTAAGTGATCCCAAGAATCAGGAATCTCGGGAGTGTGATCTCCGAGGATTGGCACTAAAATTTCAACATTACAGGTTGAACCTTCTGAGAGCACAGGCTGAACCAAAATAAGGTTAGGCCTAACTCGTTCTATTTACGCATTGGCCAAACTGTTCACCAGATTTTTTACCTAAGTTATGAAAATGCAACCTGGTTTGTTAAACTTCCACATGGTTCAGTTCAGTCCTTATGATAAGCTATGCTAGGCTACAGTAGCTTCGAATGAGCTAAGCTATCCAAAGAATTAAGGGTTTCATGTTGGGGTTTAAAACTGTTAAACATATGGTACTCTAATATTCTGGGCTTCCAGGACTGCACAACTAGATTGGAAATACGATACAAGTGGAAATAACAAATTTAATGTTACAGTATTCAGTTATACAAATCAATCTATTCAAAATTAGGTAACAATTTGAAAGAAACAGACTTACCTAGTAGCATATCCTGTCTTGGAGAAAATAACAATAGTTTTGCTTTCACGTTCACACAAAGATATGGTATGAGCCCTGGAAGAATCTTTGCAGTTTTATTTGGAAGACCCAAGGAATAAGCTAATAATACACCATCGAAAGTTTCATCAAACCTGAAGACAATAAGGAAAGCTATTTTAGTACCCCAGTAAACTTACAAAATAAAAATTCTTCAGCATTCCCAAATTTGGGAACGGAGCTTAACTGTCCAGTTAAAGTCAAAACCCAAAAGCATACTAGATTTTAGAAGTGCATTCGCAGAAAATAACATGAGCATGGTGCATCAATAACTAAATGAATGAACAGACTACAACTAGGGCTTGGGCCCTATAACCGGCTCAATAGACTTAAAAACTGAGTTGGGTTGACTTGTACCAATCCAACTCGGACTCAATCCTCTTGTAGCTCAAAGTCGTACGAGTCAGTATCAAGTCAGCCTAAGTTGGATGTGGGTAGCTACAACTGTTCTAGCCATCTCAAATGGCTGATTGCCACCAGCAACATCCGGTGCCATGACCCGTCTCCCTGATTCCAAACACATTGTATATCCCCTTATCTGCAGCGAGGAAGATATTTTGGGACAACTCATTCACGGTTGTCCTTGGAGAGGATAACTGGAGTTGGAGAAATGACTTTTCCATCCAGAGGTCGGTACTTTCAAAGATGTTAACCAGCACTTGATTTGGGCTTCACTCTTCTTGCAACTATGTTCATTTCAGGGCTATGAAATACCATGACATCATCAAACTGAGGGAGAATAACTCATAATACCTCACTGAAGCATTATTAATACATGGTGACCAAAATACAAGGATTTCAACAAGCCAAAAATTGCATTGGACTGAGAACAGTGGCCATGGAATCCAGATATGAAATTTAAAGGAGCATGGATGTTTGATATTTTAGGGTTAGAACAGAAAGCTTTACCTTCGAACATCAGGACTCAAAAGCCTATCCGAGATTTGTCTCCTCTAACTTAGCGACCTCTACCTAGTTAGAGAGATAAACCTCAAAGCTCTCTCCTACCACAATATCACACGGCAGCACGGAAAAGAATAAGGGGTTCAGTGCTCTCTATCAGTGTTGAATCGTAAGGTACAAAAACCACTATTCGATAGGAAATATGCTTTATAAGATGATCTCTTCTTTAGACAAGCAGCATTAATTTGGTGGGCAACATCATTTATGAACTTTTTTCATCAGCAGATAGCATATTTTTGAAGTAGCCTTTTATAAGCAAGTCTTAACTCCAAAATTAATAGGATGCTCTCGTCGAATTCATTTATTACTAATATCATATCTCAGACATGTCATCTTGTCTCTACTACTTCTGAAACTCTATGTAAGAGGGTGAGACAACTTTCTTCGACCCCGACTTGTACTGAAAGTGACTATGAGATGTATCTACCAAATCGGAAATCATGATCAGTAAGACACAGTAATATGAATACCATTAAGTATCCATTGTCAACACATCCCTACCATGAGAGAAAAGATAACAGCTCAAACATAACACAGAAATATGACCAACATTCTAATGTAATGACATGAAAACTTCTCACTCATGTAACATCTATCTCGACTGTAGCCCCAACCATGCTAAAACGAATTACAGGAAAGAAAAGCCCAATTTATATGTAAGAACTAGAATGGGTTTGCTTCATGGGTTTGCAAGAACTAGGTTAAAGTGAATTTCGCATTATATGACAAAGTTAACTTCATATATAGCTAGAATGAGAAAAATGTTTCCTAGAAATTGGGTTAAAAAAATAGTATAAGTGATGTTGTTGGGATTATCACGTATCAACCGAAGAGTAATGATCTCCAAACTGGTCCAAGTAAGCAAACTTGGCGCATTCAATGAAGTCATATAAAGTTGTAACTCATATGATGATGCATGAAATCAACCAGATAAAAAATTCATGATATGATACCGTATTTTTTCTTTATTACACAAGAAAATGGTTCAATAATTGAAATTAATTCCAAATCAAATGTCCATTCAAAATTTCCGGAGACGGTGCAATATGAACAATATTATTGGGCTTTACAATATCCTGGAGACAAGTAGTTGACAGATACGTCCAAAAACGATCAAACTCAAAAAGATCCTACTTTGAGCATCTCAAGACGGAACCAATGTTTGGCAAGCACTTTAATCTAGCTACTTTCATTCAAAAAATAGAACCAAAAAAGAATTGATAAATCGATCAAAGAACAGACATCAATTGTAAAATCCGTTGGAAACTTAAGTCATAAAAAACGTGAGCCCTAGCCTCAGGTTATTGTATTGATGACTATGCATCAATTCAAAAAAAATAGATTAAGGAGAACAACAACTGAATGCAAGAATAGGTTACCAAGATTGTGAGATAAGTTTCACAAAGCCAATCTGCAACTAATTCAACAAAGATTAAATTTTATCTCATTTGAACGAATTAACACCAAAATCAGTGGGACGCAGGCATGATCTTCCATTTTCATGACCACCTATCTGATATCCTAGGCAATAAACAGACACCATAATTATCATCATCCACATTTTCAAATTATTCGTAACAATATCATAGAACTCTGATATTGGTCTGCCTTAAAACTTTTAATATGCCAAGCTAATTCATTTTTTGGACTTCCAGTAAGGTCAATTATTCTTGCTCTAAAGAAACATCCATTTTCATATATGCTAAAAGGAATCATCGAACTTCCAAAGTTAGATGCAGTGGTTTCAATTGATAAAACATGTAAAGGTTTATCTCCACAGATTAGAGCTTTCAGAATATGATGAGTTCTATTTCATACGCAGTTGCTCGACAGTGCGTTGATTTCGTCCTCAATGAAGTGGCAAGCACAATGTGGTCATCGCCACTGAGAAATATCAAAGAAACAAGCCTATGGTGCTGAATTGCATTGGAGATGGCATCATAATCATATGACCAGCTTGAATTTTCAAGGAATAATAAACTTTTGTATAAAGCGTGGAGACAGTGCCCACGAAGGTAACAAAAGAAATAATCAGCTCGAGCTCGTCAAGCTCTTCCTCCATTGCTTCCCCCGGATTCGTGAACTTTCGTTCAGTTCGAAAAACATAGCAACACAGAAAGGTACATTTCCTCACAACGAGAACCCCAACATGAATGGAACAGCACCGGGGCTCCGCGTAATCTATCCTAACCCAGGGAGCCATCATCGGCAACCTCGTTCTTTCCCATAAAACGGCAAGATTATGATCATCCTTGAGTCTCCCGCAGACCCGGCGATGCAAGTAGCAGCACGACGAGGAGGAGGAAACTGGAGGGGACTCACGTGAAGAGGGCGACGCTGAGCTGCCGGCAGAGTGCCTTCTGGATCGTGTTGGCGTTGGAAGGGTGGACGTACACCAGAAGATCGGCGTCCGAGACCCTCAGCGCCTCCGCCATGGGCGACTCCATCCGGAGGATCGCCCTCGGAAGAAACCCCAGCGGAACAAAAACCCCCCGAGGGAGGCCAAGAGTCAAGACGAGAGAAGAGAAAAGGTAGCAGAAGACGGCTATCGGTTCGGTTCATGCCCGATAAGTATCCGAAATGGTGGATCCGCCCACTTGAGAACCTCCGACTAATTACTATTTGTGGAAATATTAAAACAAAACTGTATTCGACGGTCTAGATTTATTTCCTCCAGATTTGGTCCTCTTATTGGGCCCTATTATTGGGCCATATTATTGGGCCATTCACTTTTACCTTGTAGAAGAAATCAATCTAGCGTTCAATCAGATGGCCGGGAATCACCGTTGACTGGTCAAAGGCACGTGGACCCATCGGAGGTCTGCGCTCATCTCGACCCAAGAATGCTGAAAGCATTTTAGGAGACCGGTCAATCCATTAGATCTCGCCGTCATGATCGATGATCGTCGGATCGGACGATCACGATTCAATCTGAGCGGGAAAACCTCTAGTCAGATCACGCATACGGTCGTAGTTTGACATCGTTGACCTGATTTGTGGGACCCAGAGCCCCAAATAATAGCAAAATGGAAATATTTGTGACAAAAAATGACGCTTATTCTCTCCATAAATAGAAATGATGAAGGTGATGGGTTTTTCAGGGCGATAGAAAGGTGAGATTTTTATTTTAATTGGGGGGGATGAACGGGAGAGAGAAGATGGATCATGACAAGGTACGAGGGAAGGAGGGAGGCTGCGCTTCCCTAGGTCTTTCCAAAAATGTCGCTTACGCGACTGTGAACTATGACCGTCTACGCACTTTTATATGCATGCAAACTTAGAGCGAGAAAGTGGAGAGAGAGAGAGTAGAGAGAGAGGGGGGGGCCACGAGTTGTTCGTCTCCATGCGCGGACTGGTCAGAAGCTTGAGGAGCCCCTTCCGGAGTTCGGTGAAAGTGCCGATGATCTACCTCTCTCTCTCTCTCTCTCTCTCTCTCTCTCTCTCTCTCTCTCTCTCTCTCTCTCTCGCTATCTATCTCTCTCTCTGCTTGTGTGGAAGCCGCTGACTGAACCAGGAGTAGTTAATCCACTAAGAAGCGCCGTCAAGCCTTGCCGTTCCAGCAATCCCCTTAGGTTATTGCACCCATTTTCCTCCATGCCTTATCGCGTCAACGTCAAGGAAGAGAGAGAAAGAAGAGAGAGAGAGAGAGAGAGGGGGGAGACCCATGGGCAACCACGTGGACTTGACTTACGCACGGGCAATGCGGAAGGGCTGCCCCCTGCACCGCGTAAAAGGGCCTCAAAACGCTCCCTTTCCCACCAATAGAAATCAGAGACCACCTCCACAGCGGAGGAGAGATGAAGTCCCCAGCAAGCAACCCCCCTCCTCCTCATATCTTATTTCCATCCCGAGCCCCAAGCTGTCAACAAGCCTCCAGATCCCTCCTAATAAGAGAGAGAAAGAAGAAAGAGAGAAAGAAAGAAGAGAGCGAGAGAGAGAGAGAGAGAGATAGAAAGAACAGACAGGGAGAGGGGTGAGACTCCTCGTCCATGGCCATGAGGAGGAACCTTGTGGGGGCTCTCCTCCTGTGGGTCGCCCTCCTCCTCCTGCTCCTGCTGCACGGGTGGAGCCACCTGCGCTGCTCCAGCGGCGAACTGAGTTCCCCCATCGCCGCCCACCGGAAGATGCTGACGATACAAACCGACCAGCTCCGTCGAGCCCTCCGCCACCGCCACCGCCACCACCACCGTCCTCTCCGGCACCGGCAGAGCAACTCAGGCGACGGCGACGAGATCGACCCCCGCTACGGCGTGGAGAAGAGGCTGGTGCCCACTGGCCCGAACCCGCTGCACCATTGACGGAGAAACTGCGAGCTCCGAGTACCTTCGGTTTCGATCGTCTGAACAGGAAGAGGAAGGAAAGAGAGGATTGCTGGGTCTGCAACTGCACCTCGCCGCGGGAAAGGAGACGGGCTCGGATCGGTCGGTGAGTCTCGAGAACCTGTACATTAGATTCCGTGAGATCATCGTTCGTGTATGTGAACGGTCTCGACTTCAGCTCACTGTGATATACTTCCTAGGGTTTGAAGATCACGCGTAGGAGGAAGAAGATGATGAGAGGGAAGTGGAGAGATGAAGCGCGGGATCTACCCCCCCTTCCTCCACCTCTCTCTCTCTCTCTCTCTCTCTCTCTCTCTCTCTCTCTCTCTCTCTCTCATTTTTGTGTGTATTTTTGTGGGTACTGGCTCGATAGTGCATTCTTTGACAATTTCCGTAGGATATTCTTTCCATCTCTTGCCGCATTCTCTGCTTCCGAGGAGGTCAGCCATAAGTAGCTGCAACGGCACGTCATGTATGTGTAGGGTGCAATGCCCGAGAAGAGAGGCAGAGAGAGAGAGAGAGAGACAGGGAGAGAGTAGAGATCTGAAAATTTCCAATTCCGTAGTGGAAATAAGAATTCAGAGAGTCAGGAGTTGACTTTGTCGTAGAAAGGTCCACCTTTCCCACAAGGAGGGGAGAGAGAAAGAGAGAGGAGCATATTCCTCCCCGGGCGTCCCAGTGGCCACTCGTTGCTAACTTGACTCGAACATCGAGTTACCGCGACACAGTTTCCAAAGACTGACGTGTCTCGTCCGTCCCGCAACTTGTTTTTAATTATATACAGGTCTATAGCTGCTTTTGTACATTTTTGGTAAATATTTAATAAGATATTACGTTTGAAAAACTTACCTTCCTCATTAATGGCCCTATTCATGCTCTTTAAGACCTTTCTTATTTTACATCTTTTTTTCTCATACTAGTATTCGTATCCTACCTTTTATACATCAAATAATGATAAAATATATTATCAAACTAGAGACGATACTAATATGACTGTTTAATTTATGACATGAAAAGTTTTTAATTAATTATATTTATTTTGCATGCTTTCGTTCTCTACATATTGCTGAGTCTGTGTTTTCTTTATAATAGATATACTATTTGTGAAAGAATTGTATGCAATAATTCAAAACAAGTTAAATGGCAGATGTTATTCTCAATTTTCATAGAAATTTGTAGGTAAGAAATATATCCTAGAACACAGAAGATATGAGGACCAAAAGGCAACCAAATGCCTTTAAGCAATTTATTAGTAATAAGTTTTTGCATTATAGTAATCCATTTTTACAATTGAAACTATGACTAAATTGATAAAAAGAATCTGGTACTAGGTTGAGGTTGTTGACAATAGTAGCTCTAGCATATCAAGAATATAGATGTATCAACAATTTATAATCTATCAATAGTACAACTGATATACATTATAAATGATAAAATGTGTTGTGACCTTTTTTCTTGTTTATATTCATTTCATGCTCTTGAAACTTCGCCATGATTTTATCTTATAGAGATATTCATCTATATAGTTGACATATGAATTTACAATTATTATTTAACTTTGCCCATATTATTCAAAGTGGCAAAAGATCATATTGAAATCTATTTTAAAAAATCCAGAAAATTAATAAGTTATTAGGATGCAATAATGACTTAGAAAGACGAGCAACTACATTCATTCTTACTAACCCATTCCAAGTTAAATGACTAAGGATCTAATTCTCAACAATTTTATGGATGTTAATCATTTGGAACATTTCATTATTCTATGCAGTCGCAACACATTTTGATATGGGCATGGACACCCAATGTCCAAAGTTTACTAGGATTTATCCAGAAAGTTTAATAATGTATTATCCCTATCGTCCATAAAATTGCTCCCCCTAGAATGTAATACATCTTCCATTTTTGGGGCACCACTGCATGCCTAAGACAGCCCCCTCTGCTCCCTGGTAGTACCTCTGTTCCATGCAAATTCCACTTTTATTTTGGCAGATGCCCATAGCCACAAGTGGAAATTGTTTGAGCAAACATTGCTTGAATCTTCAAACGACCTATTTCAGAGCCCATAGGAGGCTACATGGAACCAAGAGAGACTGAATCATCTAATTACTTCCAATCTTGGAAGTCATCATAAAAAATATAACTCAATTGACAATCGAGCGATGTTCTCCATCACCCATTTCTTAAGGTCCCTACATCAACACCACCTATGGTCTCTGAATAATAAGAATTAGAGGGAGACATACCTGAGAGGATTTTTTTCATAAAATAATAGTAATGATTTAGAACATCCATCAAGAAAATGAGAAAGGCCCAGAATTAGCCATCTAAGTGAATTGAAAATGTACAAATGTTGATTACAAATGTCAAAAGGTGCAAAACAACAAGATCTGAATTCAAGTAGGCCTGAAATAAATTATTTTTGTATTCATGTGTCACATAAGTATGAGTTATATTAATATTAATTTTCATTAATATTATTTTATTAACTAATCTAGTTCTTAGGAGAGTAACAATAGGCTTTGACATATTATTTTAAAGACTAACATGCCATAACTTTAGGGAAAATACTAATTATATATGCTTTTGAGATTCTCATTTGTTTGTAAATTTCACAAACTCTTGTGCATTCAAGGGGCATCATTGTGATTCGTACAAGCTTAAGGTTGTTGAAATCCTTCTCTATAGATTCATGTACTTTGTGCTGAGTAAGTTTAATTTACATTACATATTTGATTTGTCTAACCAAGACCTTCCTTTATAAGCTTATACTCCAATGGGGATGATTTATCACAAAAAATGGTAAGATCACTCAACTCATCCATGTTATTAACAATCCAATGTTCTATTCAATCGATGTAAATACAAGTAAAACATCATACAAGAAATACGTTACAAATAAATCCAACAAGGGAGAGCTCATAGAAGGTTAGACCACGAAGGGCATAATCTGATGACTATCTTATTGATCTAGCAATCATATGGCATAGATATACATTGTGGGACAAAATGTGCACCAGCATTTTTGTAGCAAACGTCTCAATAGGCTTCTCCATTGAGGCCCTTGAGAGCTCCAGACCATCCATGTAGTTGGGTTAGATGGACTGCAGCTGGGTTCTAGTGAGACCCATTCGTTCTACTTGGTTAAATGAAGGCCCAGCCATGGGGTTCCCTACTAAAGGAGTTGTGCTCGGGCCGGGCCGGGCAGGGCCGGGCCTTGTTATGTATCATCTTTTTTAAAAACCGGGCCCATCGGTGGCCTTCAGCCCGCCCTCGACACCCTAACCGTCGGTACAGTGCGGTGGAGGGGCACATACGCCATTAATTAGATTTATGTAGGGGTATTAAGGTCATTATGATTGAATCCAAGAAAGCCTGCAGCTTCGAGAGTTCCCTCATCGTTGTGTTGTCTCGCGGGACATCATTGCCTTCGGGAAGACTCCGTCGAGCCGACGTGATTAGCCATTCTGAGCCGGACAGGTGGATGGAGTCGGTTAGTTGAAATGTTCCTTCGCGCAGGGGAGCTGTGGAGGCGAAGATTTCCTCCATTTCTCTCTCTAACAGGAAATATACGAAGCGAGGGCATTTTCTCACTCATCTCACTTCGCCCTCTCTCCTCCGTTCTGCTCTCGCGAGGGCGGAGAATCGACAACAGCAGCTGAGGGAAGGGAGGGAGGGAGGGAGGGAAGCTCTGTGGACGGGCCCATGGATGTGGGGGCGGGTTCTGCGGAAGAGGCGGCGGCAACGGCGGCGGAGGCCACGCGGGAGGAGTCGCAGGAGGGGAGGATAGAGGGAGGCGATGCGGACGAGGCCCTGCTGGGCAGGGCGCAGAGGCTTGTGTCGAAGATTATGGACGCGCGGGCGAACCCTAATCCCAGACATATCCATGCGCTGGCTGCCATGCTGGAATCCCAGGAAACCAGGTTACTCCTCCCTCGCCCATTCGTCGACGGAGCGTTTTCAGTTTGCTGCCATGAAGATAATCGGAGTCGGATGTTTCCTGCCATTGGTGTTTTGAGCGTTCTGTATCGATTTTTTTTTCAATTTTTTTTCGTTTTGTTTGTTGTTGTTGTTGTTGTATTGGTGTAGTAGATAGTGTTGTTCTTCTGTGACATGTAGGGTTGTGTCTACGCTCGTGTTTTATTCATCTAATCACCGAGACCGATAATGCTTGCAATGCGAGAAACTGTTCTACGGCTCAGGGTTTTGTGAAATAATCACAGTTAGTGTCAAGATGTATCTACCTGTTGTTTATTTTGCGTGGCGCAAAGGAGAAAAAAAAATCCAATTGAAAAAATATTGGCTTAACTAGTATAGGTTAGAGCATGAATATATGATGGAAAATAAATCGTAAATGAGATTTATAAGTATTATTTTCGGTGAAATGTGTCATGTTCTTGCTGTTCTGTCATGTTGGACTGTGGTTCACTTCCGGGTAATTAAGGTAAATGTGTGCATCAGTTCCTGGAATTTTGCTATGAATGTTACGTGTAGAACTGCGAACATTCCTAATAGCACCTGCTACATATGTTTACATGTAAATTAAAGGATCCAACAGCTATATCCCTCTTTGATTTTAAATTAAAATATCCAGATGGTCATGGCATCACTTGGGTTTTATTGGAAGTTATCTTGTCCCAATTTCTAGGAAAAAGCTTTACATGGGTTATCTCCAATTTCATCCTAGACATCCGTTGGATTATGAAATTGGGTACTCTCTGTGAAGGTGGCCTTTATTACCGTGGAAAACGGTTGGACACGTTATCTGGAAGTATATTGAACTTATTAATCTGGAAAGAACTGGAGATATATCTTTCTGAAGAGACTGGTGAAATTATCTTTATTTGATACTGTATTTCATTTCGTGTTGGTTGAAATAGTTTTTCTTTCCTTTTCAAGTTTCTTGTGAATGAAAGTGATGTTGATGGTTAGATGAAAGGTATTTTACTGGAGTACGTTTGGGGAGCAATTAAAAAAATAATATTAAAAGGGTTTTCGTGTTTCTTATTTGAAATTGATGTGTTTCCACTTTTTTTTTTAATTCAGATATATGCAAGAATCTGGAAGTTCGTCTTTCAACAATGGGCGTGGATCTCATGTCATTGGAAGACTGGGAAATTTGATTCAGGTGCTGTGGTATTTGCTTTGTTTTTTTTCTCATGCTGTTAAGCGTTATATCATGCTGATATGCATTATCCATGGCAACTTATTTAGTTTGGTGTCTGGGAAATCAATCACCTCACTTGTTCCTCATTTTCTGCATTCAGGATAATGATGACTTCTACGATTTAGTCTCATCTAAATTCCTATCAGAAAATAGATACTCTGTCAGTGTTCGTGCAGCCACTGCGAGATTAATTCTTAGCTGCTCCTCGACATGGATGGTTGGTGCTCACATTATTCTCTCTTTCAATATACTATTTTATTGCATTCGTATTACATGTTGGCTGACCTTCAAGTTTTTTACGTGCCTGCATTTTGATCGTTGTCCTAGTATCCCCCTGTTTTTGATGATGATGTTCTGGAGAATATTAAGAGTTGGGTAATGGAGGACATTGCTTGTGCTCCTGGTGATCAATGCAATTGGAAGAGCGAACTGGGGCAGAACAAGCCCACAGATTCTGAGATGCTGAAGACATATTCCACCGGACTTCTTGCCATGTCTCTTACTGGGTACAGTCGCTAGATGATTTACACTCGATTTTTTGTTTTTATTTTTTCTTATTATTTACAGCTTTGGCAATGCTCTTTCCAGTGGTGGTCAATTGGTAGAAGATGTATTGACATCTGGCCTGTCAGCGAAACTCATGCGTTATCTTCGAATGCGTGTCATCGGAGAGGCCAGTGCTAGTCAGAAGGATGTCACTTTCCCATCAGAGAATAAGCATGCTTCTGGTGCCTCTCTGAGATGTAGAGAAGAAAATAGAAGAAGGTTGCGCCCAGTGACTGATGCCACTCGCTCAGAACCATTGCGAATAGGTGATGAGATATCATTAGGTGACCAAAGTGCTGAGAGAGAGCGGGATCGAAGCAATGCAATTAGGATGACAGAAGGAGAAGAGTGCTGGGCGGATAGTGCAGAGAATTTGAGACCTGATCTAAGCGATTCACCATCTGACATCGCTGGCATGTATCAAATGGCCGAGGGAGATGTTGAACAGATAGAGGAAAAATGGTGCAGTCGAGATCTGTTTGACGTAAGATCAAGGGGAAATGAAAGACATGGTCCCAGCAGATCCTCTCGTGATGAAGATGGTGATGAGAATGATTTGTCTAGGCGAAGGATGAACCGAGGACTGATGAGAGCTAGAGGAAAAGGAAGGATAAACGAAGGAAGCTTAGATAGCGAACAACTGACTTCCCCCAGTAGTGAATCTAGAGTGGGACGGGGTCGGGGTGTTAGGGACAGGAACTTCCTGAAAAGTGAGGATGCAAAGACATCACCGGATATCAAAAACTCGATGCTTCCATTGGACAGTGATTGTTTTGGAAATGGAGATGACGATCGTTTCAGAGAGTGTACTATTGGATCAAGGGATATCTCAGACTTAGTGAAGAAAGCAACACAGGCTGCTGAAGCAGAGGCTAGAATTGCCAATGCACCACCAGAGGCCGTCAAAGCTGCAGGAGATGCTGCTGCCGAGCTGGTCAAGACTTCTGCTTTGGAGGTAAAGTTTTAAGCTGTTTAACTTTCATCGGGGTTGTGGTTGCACTTTGTTCTTACATTTCTCTCTGCCTCTAGGCTTGGAAGAGTACAAAGGATGAAGAAGCTGCTGTTCTAGCTGCTTCAAAGGCAGCGTCAACTGTTGTAGATGCTGCAATAGCTACGGATATGTCAAGACAAGTTCAAGAGTAATTCTTTTTCAAGTGTACATATTTGTATACCTTCTCTCTTTCCAGCTTTTGTGTTTTAGTGTCATTTTATTTTCTTTTTGATGCAGTTCCAGCAATCCCAATGAGGAACCCCCGACTTGTGAGGCTGTGGAACTTGAAAAGGATGAGTCAGAGGAATTCTGTATTTTGGATGAGGAACCACTCGCAGAGTTGAGGGAAAAATACTGTATTCAATGTCTTGAGATTTTAGGGGAGTATGTGGAAGCTTTGGGCCCCGTCCTGCATGAGAAAGGCGTTGATGTTTGTCTTGCTTTATTGCAGCGGTGTTTCAAGAATAAAAACTCTCCTCAGGTCTTGATACTACTTCCTGAAGTATTAAAACTAATTTGTACCTTAGCTGCTCATAGAAAGTTTGCAGCTGTATTCATTGATCGGGGTGGTATTCAGAAACTACTTTCTATTCAGAGGGTTCCTCAGACCTTTTTTGGTCTTTCGTCATGCTTGTTTACCATTGGAACTCTTCAGGTAATGGTATAGATATTTAGCGAAAATGTTTTGCTTAAGTTTGTCCCTTAAGTTTAGTTTTGCTTAAAATTTTTCGTGACATGTTTCATGGTTTTCTAACAAAAAACAAGATTTTGATTTTAGGGAATAATGGAGCGAGTATGTGCTCTTCCATCCGACATTGTTAATCAAGTGGTCGAGCTAGCACTTCAGCTTCTTAGCTGCTCCCAGGATCAAGCTAGAAAAAATGCTGCAATTTTTTTTGCAGCTGCATTTGTTTTCCGTGCAGTGCTGGATTCATTTGATGCTCAGGAAGGTTTGCAAAAGATGCTGAATCTTCTCCATGGCACAGCATCGGTGAGATCAGGTGGCAGCTCTGGAACGCCAAACCTGCCAAACCTGCCAACAACACTTCGGAATGATCGATCACCTGCAGATGTTCTCACTTCTCTGGAAAAGCAGATAGCATATCAGACATGCGTTGCCCTACGCCAGTATTATAGGGCTCATCTACTTTTGCTTGTAGATTCCCTTCGTCCTAATAAAAGTAGTCGGAGTTTACCTCGACATAGTTCAAGCGCAAGGGCTGCATATAAGCCTCTTGACATCAGCAATGAGGCTATGGATGCAGTATTTCTCCAGATTCAGCGGGATAGGAAGCTTGGCGCTGCGTTCGTGCGAACTCGGTGGCCACCTGTGGACTACTTTTTATTCTATAATGGCCATATCATTATGCTGGAGCTATGTCATGTATGGGCATCATTTTTACCTTGATTCTCCTTTCAGCATTAGCTGTCCCTTCTCTTGATATTTTATTTGATGTTTCCTTCTTGATTCTGCGTCTCAGGCACCACCTGCCGAACGATATTTGCATGACTTGGCACAATATGCGTTGGGTGTTCTTCATATTGTCACATTGTTCCCATACAGCCGGAAGATGATTGTAAATGCCACTTTGAGTAATGATCGGGTAGGCATGGCGGTCATTTTGGATGCAGTAAATAGTGCAGGAGGCGTTGATCCCGAGGTATCTTATATCTTTTGAGTTTGAGTGACACAGCTCTAAATAATTCATGCTGAATTGTTAAGAATTAACACAATTTCTCCAAATTGCAGGTTATTCAGCAAGCATTGAATGTACTGGTTAATCTCGTTTGCCCTCCTCCTGCAATCAGTAACAAGCCTCCCACGCACGGCCAGCAGTCTGCCCTTGCTTACATGCTAAATGGCGCTGGTGGCGAAGGTAGGGAAAGGTACTACGAAAGATCCGTCTCCGACCGAGCAACTCCCTTGCCCGTCCAGAGCGAGTCAAGAGAGCGCAATGGGGAAGCTGCTCTTGCGGAGCGTGGCGGTACGGCACCCCTTATTTCGTCATTTCCAAGCTCTGGTTCAAACATTGTGTTGTCAAGCGTCACCTCTGGTGTAGTTGGAGATCGGAGGATATCCTTAGGTTCTGGAGCTGGCTGTGCCGGCCTTGCTGCCCAGCTGGAACAGGGTTATCGCCAGGCAAGGGAGTCTGTTCGTGCCAACAATGGCATCAAAGTTCTTCTGCATCTTCTCCATCCTCGAATGATCACCCCTCCTGCAACTCTGGACTGCCTTCGTGCGCTTTCTTGCCGGGTCTTGCTCGGCTTAGCCAGAGATGAAACAATTGCTCACATACTGACGCAGCTGCAGGCAAGTCCCCGCCTTTTTCTGTTCTTAAGACTGTCTCAGATTTACTGTTTTTTTCTAGAAGTTTTACGTACTATGGGATTTTTTTTTTTTTTTCTTTGCCACGAATCAGTGGTGGGTGTGGTGTTTGATCGTTGTTCTTGTATGTGCAATGCATGTTGGATTGTTTGGCTTCAGGTTGGGAAAAAGTTGTCGGAACTTATTCGTGACCATGGAGGTGGCCAGTCCTACGGAGCCGAACAGGGCAGGTGGCACACCGAGCTGGCCCAAGTGGCCATCGAGCTTATTTCGGTAGGTAGCACCATGGCATTTTATGGAAATACATTTGCATCAGATTGTGTTTCTCGTGCTGGAAGAGATGATGCATGCTCTCATGATCTTCACTTGAATCCCACTCATCTCTCTCTCTCTCTCTCTCTCTCTCTCTCTCTCTCTCTCTCTCTCTCTCTCTCTCTCTCTCGCTCATGGAAGGAAGTGGCGCTATGAAAATTCTGAATGGACACCCATTTATCAATCACTCTTTTTTCTTTTTTATGGATTAAAGAGGCAGGCCCCCAACAGATTCAGATTTTTTTATTTAAACACCGTTTGTCTCCCCAGATAGTAACAAACTCTGGGCGGGCATGCACATTGGCGGCCACTGACGCTGCCGCTCCTACCTTAAGGCGCATTGAGAGAGCGGCCATAGCTGCCGCCACTCCGATCACCTACCATTCCAGGTTGATCTCGCTCACATTTTTCTTCACTGAAGACATTTTTTTATATATATCTGTCAATTTTATGGAAGAAAAATGTCTTCTTTGGATCCCAGGGAGCTGCTGCTTCTCATACACGAACATCTCCAGGCTTCGGGCCTGGCGGCCACTGCTGCTTCGCTGCAGAAGGAAGCTCAGCTGGCCCCTCTGCCTTATCTGGCTGCGCCACAGCTCCTCCATCAGGCCCCCGCCCCGGACGCGCCTGCAACGGAGCTCCAGTGGCCTGCTGGGCGCGCCCCGCTGGGGTTCCTCGCCGAGGCCTCGCAGGCAGGGTCGCGAGAAGAGGAGGCCAGCGGCAAGCTCGAGCCCTCCTCGGCCTCGGCCTCCTGCAAGAAGAAGCAACTGCAGTTCTCGTCCAGCATCTCTCAGGGGAAGGCCCAGGGCCCGCCCAACCCGCCGCCACCGGCCGCCAGGGTGCCCAGTGCCTTGAGGACCCCTTCTGGGCCTGTCAGCTTGCCGGACGCCGACGCGGAGCCCCAGTACAGGACTCCCATTGTCCTGCCCATGAAGCGGAAGTTCATGGACTCCAAGGATGCTGCCGGCGCCGGCACGCCGGCGAAGAGGATCTCCACGCCGGACTCCGCGCCTCCGTCGGCGGCCTTTCGAACGCCCACCTCCGCCCGCAGAAGCTATCTCGCGCCGGATTCGCTGGGGCCGGCTGCTGCAGCTCCGCCTGGCGGCACGCCGGGAGAGCAGCCCGACCGGGGCGAGCCCCTGGCCGACTGCCCCGAGAGATCATGCCCGGGGGCGCCCGCGACCCCGCACGGCGCTCTGGCCCAGGATCCGCAGGTCGGAGGAGGCTCCGAGAGGGTGACCCTCGATTCGCTGGTGGTGCAGTACCTGAAGCACCAGCACCGGCAGTGCCCGGCGCCGATAACCACGCTGCCGCCGCTCTCCCTCCTGCAGCCGCATCTGTGCCCGGAGCCGAGCCGCAGCCTGGACGCACCCGCGAACGTGACGGCGAGGATGAGCACCCGGGAGTTCAGGAAGCAGTACGGCGGGAGCCACGGCCACCGGAGGGACCGCCAGTTCGTCTACAGCCGGTTCCGGCCGCTGCGCAGCTGCAGGGACGACGCCGCCCTGCTGACCTGCGTCAGCTTCCTCGGCGACGCTTCCCGGATCGTCGCGGGGAGCCACTCCGGCGAGCTCAAGGTCTTCAATTCCGACAACGGCAACGTGCTGGAGAACCAGTCGTGCCACCAGTCCCCGGTCACGCTGGTCCAGTCGGCCGCCGTGGGGGAGAGCCTCCTCGTCCTCTCCTCGGGGACCTTCGACGCGCGGCTGTGGGACGCGGCGTCGCTGGCGGTGCCGCTGCATTCGTTCGAGGGGTGCAAGGCGGCGCGGTTCAGCCACTCCGGCGCGATGCTCGCGGCGCTCTCCGCGGAGGCCGCGCGGCGGGAGGTGCTCCTCTACGACGTCCAGACCTGCGACCTCATCGTCAAGCTCTCGGACGGCGCGGGCGGCCCCGCGGCCCAGGCGCGCGGGCACGCGCAGTCGCCCGTGCACTTCAGCCCCCTGGACACGATGCTGCTGTGGAACGGGGTCCTGTGGGACCGCCGGGTCTCCAGCCCCCTCCACCGCTTCGACCAGTTCACCGACTACGGCGGCGGCGGCTTCCACCCTTCTGGGAACGAGGTCAGCGCCCCCTCCCCCCTTCCCTCTCGCCCGTCTCCTGCTCTTCCGCCGGCACGTCTGATCTCACGCCGGCGCTTCTCCAGGTGATCATAAACTCGGAGGTCTGGGATCTGAGGAAGTTCAGGCTGCTCAGGAGCGTGATGTCGCTCGACCAGACGGTGATCTCGTTCAACGCGAGCGGAGACATCATCTACGCCATCCTCCGGCGGAATCTGGAGGACCTCGCGTCGGCGGTGCAGACGCGCCGGGTCCGGCACCCGCTCTTCCCGGCGTTCCGGACGGTCGACGCGGTCAATTACGCCGACATCGCGACGGTCCCGGTGGACCGGTGCGTCCTCGACCTGGCCACGGAGCCGACGGACTCCGTCATCGCCGTGGTCGCCATGGACGACCACGAGGAGATGTTCTCCTCCGCGCGGCTCTACGAGATCGGGAGGCGGCGGCCGACGGACGACGACTCGGACCCCGACGACGCGGTCGACTCCGACGAGGAGGACGACGACGAGGACGAGGACTCCGAGGCCGACGTGGACTCGATCCTCGGGGCGGACCTCGACGGGGACGGCATCAGCGACGCCGAGGACGCCAGCAACGACGACGACGACGACGACGTCGACAGCGGGGACGAGCTCGACGATGACAACGACTTCCACATCGACGGCGTGGGCTTCGGCGGCGCGCAGGGCATCCTCGAGATCGTGACGGAGGGCGAGGACGAGGACAGCGAGGTCTTGGAGTCCCTCAGCAGCGGCGAGGAGGCGGATTTTGCAGGCCATGCCTTCGGCTTCTGACCCTCAAACTCTCCTCCGAACAGCAAGATCCCCGCGTCTCCTCCCATCAGAAAATCCATAATTTTCCGCCGGGCTTTGCCATAGATGGTCTCCGGAGGAGAGAGAGAGAGAGACAGCCAGAGACAGAGACACAGAGAGAGAGAGAAGGGGGTGAAGGGAATTGTAATTACAGGGCGGCTGCGCTGCGAGCGAGGAAGAACGAAGTAATAAAAAAAAATGCTCCACAGTTATTCACCATTTTTAAGATGGTTTAGGGTTTTTTTTTTCTTGGTTTACCAGCACCTTCCTGATGACATATTGGAAGCAACCCACCTACTCATCCACCACGCCCGGCCTCGTTCTTGATGATCTGTATTCCTGACGAAGTCCATACGCTAATTGTGATTGCCAACTCTGGGTTTCATTCTTCTTTTCCCTATTTGGTAAACTTTTAAGGCCCAATGGAGCTAGCTAGCTACATGTGACGACTCACCCAGCCAACGATGAATAAAGTGAATATTATAAGTGAATCCTATATGGATATATGATGCGGTCCCGAGTCAACCCCTAGAGAGAGAAAAGAGAGCCGGAGTTGGGAAATATAATCGGGGGGCTATTCGGTGCATAAATTAAATTCACAACGAAGAAGAGGGTCACTGGAGTCCACCTGCTTCACCGATTGACTTAAAGATGAACTGAAACAGTTGACTTTATCTCGTTCCTTCTCAGCGTAAGTCAGCCCAGTCTTTTTTTTTTTTTTTGAGCTATTAATGAGTTCGACTCCCATGGCCCCTCTAAATGGGCAAAAATGGCTAGGAATTATGCATCTCAGCAACCGTTGACTTTACCTCGTTCCTCCTCAACATAAATCAACCGAGTCCTTTTTTTTTTTTTTTTTGAGCTTGAAACCCATAGCCCCTCTATATCGACACTTCAAACAGAGACTCACCCGCAGGGCTTTCATCAGCGGTTCTTGCATAGGGTTATAAAAGTCAAAGCAGGTTCAGGCTGCCACAGGGGTGAATAAAACTGCCCGGAGGTCAACCCCAGCTGTAGGGTTCTCTTATCAACCCCTTCCTCCTACTCAGCTTCCTCAGAAGATCTGCAAGGGCTTTGGTTGTGTCATCAGCAAGACCCCCCACTTTCATCTCTCCAATATCATCACATCCAAATTTCTGATGGTATAGATCCAAGAACCCCCCCCCCCCCTCACAATATCTTTTAATCATCATCATCATCATCATCATCAGCATCATCATCAGCATCATCAAAGAGCGTGTGATTAATGGCAAGAACTGATTGACACGGCAATTGAATGAACTCATACAAAACAAACGACCACCGGTCCATAAAACTAACCCACACGGCACAACCGAGAGAAGGTTTTCATAAGTCACAGTCCAAGCCCTTGAAGGGGATCCCTCCAAAATCGACACGACAAATTATAACCACCGAGGAATGTAGAGAGAGGAAAAGAGAGAGAGAGAGAGAGAGAGAGAGAGAGAGAGAGAGAGCACTACCTGATGAGATGGGAGGGCTACTCTGCCTTCTTTTCTGTCCCAGGATTCTCCTCTTCTTTCTTGTCTGATGCCACCTCAGATTGGGCCTCCTTGACAGTCAGCTTCTCCAGAAGCCCAGCGGCACTTGTGGCCTCCCCCCCGCTGTCCTTCTCTTCCTTTCCTTCTTGGGACTCGGCAATCTCCTCCACCTTCTCCATGAACTTCTTGCAATCTGGGTACACCATTGGAATCGTGATTTGGTTAGCCCTTTGCGTTCTTTATAAGCAAAAGAAATATGAATGGAAGCTCATTGTGTAGCCCTTTGAAGTACATCACAACCAGTTTACAAAAGTCCCCTTCAGAGTGTTCAAAAGTATCCGATCCGATTCTAGAGAGGGTAGTGATGCCCTACAGAGGGAATCTCACAGATCACCATCACGGATCATGAATAGTCAGACGACACATGATCAAAGGGCTTGAAAAATTGCACAAAGGCTTTTCATAATTCCTCCTCTGACGTTGAGACAGTTAGAGAGAAATTTCCCAGCAAGAAGTCCACATTGTTCCATTGAGATATGAAAGTTGAATGAATCACCCAACATAAATAGGTGATACTGCATGCAATGATCATGGGTAGAAATTATAGTGTTTTTAATATTCGATATGCTCTTTATGGGTTACATGTGCAGAACTGAGGTGTACTTATGACGAGTAAAATATAATCCAAAAGTGCACATAGTTGGCAAGTAACCCCCCTCATAAATCTAGCAATCCCTAACTTACCTACATAAAAATCAAGATTTGTCAAAAATATGTATAGTTAAATAATGGCATCATATTTTTTCTGGGTCCAGATCTGTAATTTCATGCTACACATGCTTTGTAATCGGATAACACACCTCTAATCCCTGTCATGCAAACATGTGTCATGCAAGATCAATACCGGATCACAATGCGAACGAGAGATATCAACATGAAAAACGCAAGTGGCCTATTTCCTGGATGGCTAGTGATTGTGGATCTGCTTCCACTGAGCACAAATAGTGATAAGAAACCGTAGCATTGGCATTCATGAGCAAGAACATAAAACATGGATCCAGATTTGGGATTGAAAACTATAGCAGGAGATAAAATTTATGCCATAGACAAGACTGGTGAACAATAATCCATGGCAGCCATCAATGTAATAAATAGTTCCAACCTCACCAATGCGAAAGAAGGAAAATTTGCTACTTATAATAAAAGAGATTTCAAATTACACATTAATAATTACATTATGAAGTCTAGAAGGCATCAAAAAATAATCATAATGAAAATATGTGAGATAAGGTGCACCAACTTGGATTAACCGAGAAATCATGAGGTAAATTCAACATCTTCCAAACAGCATTTCAACAAAAAATAACAGCACATATTAATCCAAAGGTAAAACTTGAGCGTGCCTAAATTAAAATCGAAGCAGGCTAAAAATGATTGGAAGACGACGACTAAGAAAAGAGATCGGAGCAAGAAACTAACAAGGAAGAATAAGATCGCCATTTATAATGAGTGAAACTCAAATAGAATGCATCAGCAGAATCCATTGGGCACTTACTTTCAACAGATCCGAAACGAATGCAAAACATTTCCTCCTTCAGTTCCCCATCGGAGAAGTCTGTGGCATGCCACACGCATGATTTATCACTCCCCGCGTGCTCCTGCACTCTAATTGATGGGAGAACTGAAGCGGAGACAAGAAAAAAAAGTGAGCAAAATTAGAGAAGGACAAGGTATCCTCCAAAATAATATAATTTAAAGTGAAAAGAAGCAATAAACAGGCGAGAAAATATGCTCTTCAAATCAGCTGGATGGGAAACCCTAACCAAGATGGTTTGCGCAGATCTTAAGTGTCTTGGCTTGCCGCATGACCAACCGGACCTTGAGCGTCTCCTTGTGCCTGAGAAGCTTCACTGTGCCCGTTCCCCTCTCCTTCCACTGGTTCCCCTCCTTATCGAACCGGTAAAGCTTCGATTTTCTGCAGAAACAATTCGATCGGATCGACGCCATCAAATAAGAGCCTGGAATACGCCAACAGAAAGCGGTGCCGATGAAGACGAGAAACTGCAGAAAAAGAAAAAAAAACCTAGGAACGGACTAGATAGAACAGATTGTAAGAAAGAGGAGAGCAACTAACAGCTCAAGGAGGACGTCCTCCTCTTCCTCTCCGGTCGTGACTGCCACCTCCTCGAGGCGGACGATAGGGGCGACCTGAGCCCCAGTGTCCTCGTCTTCGGCGGCGGCGGGAGCCTCCTCCTCCTCCTCTCTGTGCTCGGGATCATTGCCGGCCATGTCGCAGAATCTGACGGAACGGATGGAGAGGCAGAGAATGAGCCGGTGGCGACGGCGGCGCAGGCGGCGGCGGCGATGAGAACTTCAGAGAGGAGGAGGGATAAGCAAGAAAGAGGGCGCTCTTTTTATAGGGGGCGAGCTGCGAGCTCTCTCTCTCTACCTTGCCTCTGGGTTTTGGTCGAGCCGGACATTCTAGAGGAAAGTGGCATTTCGAACTTTCCCAATTACCCCAAGAATCATCACAGACTTGCTAATTAGCACAAAATTTAAATATATTCATCCCAGAGTACAAAACGGCACTCAGGTTAAGAAACCGCTTCAGGTTTTCAAACAATTTATGAGATCCATGGGGTGGATCAGTCATTGTGGGATATACACAAGGATATGTACCAAAGTGACTCCCCGTAAGAGAGGGTTGAAATTAACGGTATTTATTAAATACTTTTGAGAAGTATATGATTTTTTTACGATTGAAAATATTTAAAAAAAATAGATTTATGCCATGAACTATTCTAATAATACGCTAGATTTCACATAAACCCAAGAAAACAACTAGTGTCGACTATATAGTCATAAACATTTTTTGATTTTTCTAACAAGGAAATAAATTGTGTAAAACACATATTTCCATGAAGAAATAACGTTTCTTATTGGTGTTTTAATATTCTCACGTTTTACCAAATACCATTTAAAAAATTCACAATTTTTTAAAATACTTTTGAACAAATTTTTTCATAATTAGTTTTTTAAAAACTGTGGTTTAAAGAGGGTTTATGATATGAACTATTCTTCTAATATACTCGATTTCACAAAAACCCAAGAGAGCAACAAGTTTTGACTGCAGTCCTAAGCATTTTCATGAAGAAATAATGTCTCTTATTTATATTTAAAATTTTCACATTATTTCTATTTGTGTTGAAAAATATAAAATTTTCATGATTAAAAAATAGTTCTTTAAAGAGGACTCATGCCATGGACCATTCTCTCTCCCTCTTTCCTCCCATAGGAGAGGACTTTATGGGATCCTATTTTAAAAATTGACAAATTTTCCAATTTTATATTTTTAAAATAAAAAAAATAATTTTCACCTGAGTCATGGTATAAAAAAATATTAAGCCGATGATAATAAGAGAAATCTACTTATTCAGTTATTTATTTTTTTGAGGAGCTACAGGGCTTTTAACGGCCGGCGGCGGCGACTCCGTTTCTCTCTCTACCTGAAACCCAGAGAAGCGAGGAGTGGCCACTGAAGCTCGAGGTGGCCATGGCCATGGAGGGCAACGAGATGAGCGTGGCCTTCGAGAACAGGCTGTTCAACAGGAGGGTGGGCCTGGGTGGAGTGGCACGGATGGGCTGCACCCTGGTCACCGGCTTCCTGGGCAGCGGAAAGACCACCCTCCTCCGCCACCTCCTCCGCCACCGGGGGGACCTCCGCCTTGCGGTGCTCGTCAACGAATTCGCCGACTTCGACGTCGATTCCATTCTGCTCGATTCTGATCGCCTCAATAAGGCTTTCAATCTCCCCTCTGTCGCTTTCACCCTCGGTGAGGCTACTCTCGTCCAATTCTCGTGGAACTGGAGAGTGTGTTTCTTTTTTTGTCCTCATCTGTGGAGTTGGAGTTGTGAAGGGTGCGGGAGCCGCGACGTGACGGCGTCGTTCAGGGAAGTTCTGCGGGGGATCGTTGACAGCAAACAAAATTTCGATTGCCTTCTCATCGAGGTCTTCTCTTGTCTTCATTTTCGTCTCATTTTGCTACTAAGACCGGTACTCCTACGGAGTTAATGCAGATCGTTACAATCTTATCGTTCCGAAATCTCGTGTGTTACTATAGGTTGAATGTGATACCTATGCGATCAACTTCAGTTGTTACTGTAATGGTTATTCCGTTCATCTTCTCATATTTTTTCTACTTCCGTTGTGTATTCGATTAACAGCTCTCTGTTTTCAATCTATCATGCCCATAAATGGCGGGTTTAATGTGGAATAGTGGAAGGGGGTCTCGATGAATCCTATTAATACACTGTGTTTGCTGCTGCTAGCATACGCTGTCTTAGTGCAAACTATGTAGGACTTTTAGTTGCAAATATTTTATATTTAAAATTTTGAGTTTGTGTCTGAAATGCAGAAGATGTCTAAAACTTTGAATTCCCCGGAAGAGTGAAGTTCAGAGTTATAAGCTGCGTAGATAAATTAATGGCCTAATTATATTTTTTTTGGGGTTTCCTCTGCGTCGTTCTCCAATTCTCCATGCATCAGTATCATTAATCTTTTTGTTCTAAGCAGAAAATTGTTTTTATAGACCTCTGGGCTGGCAAGGCCAGATAGTTTTGTGACAACGCTGGAGGAGGTCGGGATACATCTAGACATGACTATTGCAGTTGTGGATGCTGAATCGCTAGACACGGTCATAAAGATGGATATTGCAAAGAAACAATTGCAACACACGGATCTTATAATACTGAACAAGTGCGTTACTTATCCAGGCATTCCCTGTCTTGTGTAAAATTCATGACATGTTTCTATGATTTACTTTTCTCAACCGCCTAAAATCAGAATTTCGGATAGATCTCCCGTGGAAGATAGTATAATGCTTTATTCTTGCTTCTTTTGTGAAGGATTTAGATTTATTGATTTCCATTGGTCGTTTCATCTAGATTCTTATCATGTTGATAAATTTCAATGGTCGTTGTGTTACTCCATGACACACTGAAGCACCCATCTTGCTGGCCACAGGGAGCTGCAGCATAAATGGGGAGGATAGTCATCATACCTCAATTCAGCACTAGGTAAATAGAGTGGGGGATAATCCTCAAGAGTCAAAGGAGGTCAGAGCAATGTTTATCTGTTTCAGACCTGATGATGGGATATTAGAGTGGAAAGAAATTGAGTTGAAAATCTTAAGTAGAGCGGGAAAAGTTCCTCTAAATGAATACTCTGTTTTAACAGTAAATGAAAAACAAACTTGTGGCATCAAGAATGTGGAAAAATCAGAGGCGATGATCCATTTTGTCTACGTCTGGCAAAAAAAATAATGAGTTTCTGAATCAAGTCAATCTTGTCAGTCTTTATTTTTAAATAAAGAAACTCGTTAGTAAAGAGCTCATAGTAAAGAGCTCAGGAAATTGGATTCTAACTAATCGAATTGGCTAACTTAAAGGCTCAACTGAGAGAACATGCCATACAGAAAGAATTGACTTGCAAGCTGGGAAAAATTGAAGACTTACAAGTCAGGCACGATGGGCTGAACCTAACTTTCATTCTATTGTTTCTATAATAGTAAAATTCTACCATAAAAATTTGGAGATAACTATTTGATAAAATCTGTTGAAGCTATCCTGGTAAGACTATAAAAGTATAGGTTTTCATAGAGCTTGATGACTTGGTGATCTTTACCGCTGCCTAGGTTGCCCCCTCAACATGACATCAAGAACCTTCTGAGAATACTTAGATCTCTTTATCTCATGCAATATTCTCTTCCACATCCTGGAACTGCTCCTTGAATTTCACAGGTTTTGCTTGCCCACTTTTGGGCTTAGTATGTATCAACTCATGGTTCTTTTTCTTTTCCATACCATGAACTTTCTTATTTAGAATGTGTTGTGTCCTCAAGTGACAAAGCTGGGGAAAACACAGAAGCCAGAGGTGCTTACAGTTGGGACCTACGTTATTGAATTCCATCTCAGGTACCTTGAACCATCATTTGAGGAGACCTTTCAGCCATAAATAAGGCCAGGAGAATAATGAAAGGAAAGGGAGACGGAGAGGAAACGGTTGATACATGAAGTGTTTCTAGAGGAAAGAAACTGCTAAAGGTTCTCAAGCTTAAGATCAGAAAGAGAGTATTAGTATATGCTTTGTATACTACCATTGCCAAGTACTTTTTAGCTACTTTTGCATTTTTTTGGTCGATACTTAGATGTATGTATTAGGTCTAAATTTGGGCAGGACTGTCTCACTTAAATCTACAATGCACAGTGTAACCTTGTAGGACTCTAACCATGGGATTCTCCTATGTTTTCCCTATATTTTGCAACAATATAAGAGTCAATTTTAATATAAATAAGGAATAAGTGATTTTCCTTGTATATTCAAATGATGGAGAGAGATAGAGAGAGAACCTCTGTCCTCATGGACAGAGGGAAGAATGGCGGACAGCCAAACTCACTATCCTTGGAGTACACTGTTCCTTATATATGAACAAACCCTAACTTATAAATGACTAAAATACCCTTATATGTTCTAACACATATTAGAGGAATATATTATTCATATTCTTAATTCTGTGATGCCATCATTAACAGACATCTGACGAAGGATATTCTTTTATCATAAATGTTAAACTAATGTTGATTTCAGTTGGCATGAAGTTCATGGCTTAAATGCGAGAAAAAAATGTTTCAACTAGGTCGAATCAAATAAAAAAGTAAAATTGATCCTGTTGTTACCAAATGGCGTTCTAGACGAAGGCTTTTTCGCATGCTTTGTATTGTATTAAAATTCAATAAGCATTTATGGCTATTAATTTCTTCTAGATGGTGTACCTTAGTCGAAACAAATGCTTCTGACATAAATTGAAGGCGGAAGGTTGTTTAACAAGGAAAAGTTAAATAGAAAAACTCAACTCTTAATATTTTATTGTCTTGCTTCCCTGTCCTTTTTTTCATAGATTTGGTTTTATGCATTTATCATTCTCAATCTTTCTAGTTTAGGGCTGGAGTTTCTTCAGACTTAAGAGCTCCTTCAGACTTCTGTGACTGTCTTGCTATTCACATTACCAGTTTACGTTTGCACTTGTATCAATTCAGAGATTGTCTGTGGATTTATTTTTAGATACATACGGCATGACATATTTAAACCATATAAGCCTACATGTTGTTATTTCTAAAAGGCGCTTTTGTATCACGTACATTTTCCCACATTTATAGGTAGATTATATTATCTTTTTCCAGAATTCGACTTCGTGAAAAAATGCGAGTTGTTTTATGTTAATCCTATGTTCGTTTATGCTCTTTAGATGTGACTTGGCTACCCTTAGTCAAATCTCTGTCGCAGAAGACACTCTGGAAGCTCTAACTGGAGGTGCAAAGATAGTACGCTCTCAGTTTTGTAGAGTTCCTTTAGAGCTTGTAATTGATTGCCGTAAAACAGAATCACTGAGCATAAGCAAGGAATACACTCTGGATATACCTTTTCTTTCTCATGAATCGTTGTCTAAGACGACTTTCCTGGAAGATGCACATGATAGTAGCTCTGTAGGTATTTCGTCTTTGGTCAACACGGACAAGCATCCAGAATCATGGCAAGGAACTTCAGAAGAACTGCAAACTGGTAAAATCATATTATTATTTTACTTTATCTGTAAATTATCGTTTATGCCAAGTCAGTGAACTGATTTATTTGCATTTTTTCTGTTTTCTGGTGAACAACTGATTCCAGTAGTTTTTTTTTCAATAATGGTTTAATGTGAGCGCACTTTATTAAAATAAGATGGCTATATGGGGTGTACTACATGTGAGATCACTTGATTCACATTTTCCAGCGAGAAGATGTTTCTGGTTGAACTTATGAGGAAGCAGATAAATGCAGGACTGAACAAGAAGGGCATGGAAAAAGAAATCCTGAGGAAGGTACTGCCGAATGAGTGAGTCGGAAGATAGATATTTACATGAGCTAGGTGAGTCATTCGAGTCAGGGAGAAGTTGTCTTGGGGGGCACTTGATGGAAGAACCTATGATCATTGTATGTGTGGTAAAGGACAACCGTCATTATTCTTGATAGTGTTGAGTCGTGGTGAAGTCGTTCAGAATCTGGAATCAATGACCCGATTGGGACTGGATTTATTGATTTGATTCATGCAATTCGGCCCATTTTGTTTTATTTGCATCCAGTTTGATCATTTTTGCTTCCAATGAGGGGATGGAAGCCTAAGTTGGTGGCTGAGGTGGTTTTGGCAGAAGATGAGCCTCTGGTGGCCGAAGAGAAGGATAAAAGTTTAAATTTCAGAAGTGTGGTCCTGTGGCTAGATCTGAGAAGCTTTATTCCGCTGTGTATTAAAGTGTGATCCCTACCCTATACGTAGGAGTTTGAGAGAGGAGACTCTGGATTTGATCTAAAGAGACACTAGATGGCCGGTGAGAAATGCATAACTTTGTTTGATGAACTTTTTTGTACTAATTTTCGTTTCATCAAATTTTTCATACCGTCTAAGACGAGGGTTTGGGGTTATTTACATTAGGAAAAGGGCAAATGTTGGGAGGAGAGGTTAAAGAGGTGAATAAAATAGAGGTTCCATGGTTGTTCAACTTGGAAACAAAAATGGAAGCAAAGAACCCAGAGCCTGTTGTCATGGGCTTTTGTATGACCCTAGACGAGAATATGATGAAAGCAATTGGAAAAGGAAATGGATCTTTTTATTAATCAATAAGAGTGGATTCATGGACGCCAAATTTTCCAATAGAAAATGCACCTCGACCAATTTCAGGAAACTCATGTCAAAGCAAAATTTTGACGAATCCTCAGTTCCTGTTTCATGGCATCAATGGTGTATTTTGGGAGGAGTTAAAGGATTCCAAGATAAATCTCAGCTCACATTCTAATGATAAAATAATGTTCACGTCTGAACTATCTTCGCTGAATTTTGAAAGATTCATGGATTTATAGTTCATAAGATTTTGCCTAAGGCTCATACATGCTAATTGCATCAGTATTGATGTCCATGGCTTAGTAACTGGAGAAAACTGGAGAAGGCATGAGAACCTACAAAACCAAGGGAAGTTGAGTTGAATATGGAGCAAAAGAATCCTTAACACTGAAAAAGTTGTAACTGCAGATCTTGAGAATGGGATATGGAGAATGGATCATGGCGGATGAGGGGAAGAAAAGGTGAAGATCCTAAGAAAAGTATCTGAAGGAAAGGGCTAAGGATGGTACCTTCCTTGACTTGTGGCAAGTGCTTACACTGGCTAAATGAAAAGTGCGAGCAAAATTCGAGTCTTTCTGTCAGCTTTTTTAAAGATATTCAGGAATTTTTGTGATGTAGAATCAACGAGAATACCTGTACATATCATTATTTCATTCGTTGATGAAGAAATTAAAGATGGATTTTTAAGGATATATCCCAGCAATTCTCCTAGTTTAAATGGCTTTGCCCTGAGCTTCAATCAAGTCTATTGGAATATCATAAAATCATATTTGTTGAAGCAATCAAGGAACTCAAATAAAACACGTTGATTTAAATAATTTTTTTGGTACATGTTACGGTTGGTTTTTTTGGCACATGTCACGTGACTTGGCTTCTGCTCTTTACTGTTCCCGCATGCAAGGTCTTCTCTTTAATTTATTCCCTGACTACAACGTTTGAGAACACAATGGTAGCATGTAGACAATTGCAGAAGCATTGGAGAGCTATTCCATTACAATAATTCATATTAATATTTTAAAGGTTATTTGCTTTTTAGACTCTTTTCTGGACAACAATCTCTGGAGGAGTCTAGGTCACCTGGACAGAAAAACTTGAAACATGATCCAATGGATGGAATCAGAGACTACTGTTTGGATATCATGAGTTTTCTCTAAAATCCTGGCCCATGTTCTTTGTCCTCGTAGTGAGGAATATTTTCTTATTTCATATTTCTTCCGGGGGAAGGGCCTGTGCCTGGTCAGAAGACCTGAGTCCAAAGAAGGGTCATTTAGATGTCTCATCATTGCCGTTTATTCCGAACCATTAATACTAGATGACCATTGCCATTTAGTGAGAACCTTCAATGTTAGGTGCCTCATCATTAGCATTTCATTTTATTTGCTGCCTTTTTTAAATACTGATATTCTGTTGTCTATTGAGAGTATTCATCATGACTTTTAACTTTTGTTCTCAGGTTTGTCTCATGGGAATTCCTTCTCATCTGTTACCTTTAAAAGTGATATTCCTATGGGATTATCACTTTTTCAATCAACAGCTCTGTTGAGAATGAATAAGTCAAGTGGCCTTCTAAGGGCTAAAGGAGTTCTATGGTTTGCTGAGGATAGGTAGATTTCTTTTAGTGTTCTTATTATTCTGAATATGCATCACTGGTTTTATTTGTTTGCATGAGAAATGGTTCAGAAGTTCAGTTTTGTAAAAGGATGCTCTTGGATTGCTTTTATGAAACAACAATCTCGTTCCTTGTATTTCCTCACGTAGAGTGCTAACTCATATTGATCTTAAATCCAGTGTTTTACTGAAAATGTTGTATGCAAAATATTACTTTGTGTGTATATTGACAAATGGACAATGATGTATGTTTTTCCCACCTATAGAGAACGGCGATATATTTTCCAGTGGAGTGGTGTTAAAAGAGTAGAAGCTATTAGCAGTGGACAATGGGAAGCTGAACCAAAATCTTGCCTAGTGATGATTGGAGTTGACAAATCTGAACTAGATGCTATCCTTGAAACACTGGCTAAGTCAGTTGATCCTCCGAAGGATGTTTCCATGAACATGAGTTGTGAAGAATATGTGGAAATTTTGGCTACTAAAATTTCTGCTGACGGAAGATTTAAGGTATTTCTAAGTTCAACTATTTCCTTTATAAAGTACATGTCTTTATCTCCTTTAGATAATCTTCCTTTTCTTTATGAGTATCAATTTTAGAATTTCTCACCAGCCGTAGTTCCTTTAGTACAACGTAGGAGTTGAATCTCTTTGTTTCCGAATATCAAAGAATCCCTGAAATCCACTTCCTTAGATGAGGAAATGACCAGGACAGTCCTCGAGACTATATCAATTAGAAAATGACATAAACCATACAAGGATAAGAAGTTGGGAAAGTTTTCTTCCGTCTCAAATCATAGAGATTTATTTTTCACATGTTGAAGTGTTTCAAGTAGGTTTGGATCCGTTTGACAGTCTGTGTTTGAGGGCAATCTCCATTTTTTTGGTCGTTTTCACCCATTTCAATATACTGTTCAGGAGTTCCAGCTGAAACGGTATCAATGTGAAATTCTGGTGGAACCTAGTATTACTTGATGCTACATGAAATTCACAATCTGTGAATATGTACGTTGTATATCAGCTCAGTTTCGTTTCTAACTAATTTTTTCTATCAATATTTAAGAAGAATATGTTAAATTTAAAATATTAATATCTATATGGGATATATCATCACAATGTTTATCGCTATGCTTGACTTATTGGTTATTAGAACTGGTTAGAGACTATGTTGTAGCCCTTTTAGTAAGAGGAGCAGTTCATTGTGTCATTTTTTTGTCGAAGTTGATCAAATTAGTTTGCGGAGCTCACTCAGTGCCATTCAATATATTTCCATGACATGTTTTGTTTTTTGTGCAACTTTTATTGACATGAACGTACTTTTAGGAAAATAGAATTTGATAGTTGTATCAATGCTTAATTTAATTGAAGTTTTCCAATAGGATGGAGGAGTTTTAAAGGTTTCTATTTTTTGTGGGAAATGATGCATTTTTTTCTGATTTGTGTAGACGCCTTGTCTTGAAAAGATGCCACTTATTGTGTTTGGACTGAAAGGATCACCATTACGAGGGGTAAAAGAGGTAAATATTTGCATCATTTATTTTTTAATTATTTATATCTAGTTTGGAAAGCATTCAATAAGGAGTGGGTTGTGTAGTTGCAAGGTAAAAACTCAGTGAACTGTGAAGACAGTTTACTTTTTGTTTTTGGTATAATACCCATTCTTTTTTTATGCCAAGGTCCCAACAAATGCTGCTTTTAGGCTCTCCCATTTGAATTTGAATGTTATGTGACAGATGAAAAAGACAACTATAATGATGCTCTACTAGATTAAAAAATGAGCATTTCCTTCAGACGCTATCAATGCAGTCTCAACTATCATATGATCCAAAAATCTTCGACCTTGGGCTTTAAATCATTCAAGGAATCATTTGCCCACGTAAAAAATATACTTAAAGCTTGGTAAAGCTGAGAAAAAAGTCCTTTAATGACATATGCCGCTAATTGAAAGTATTGGCTGCTCACTCCGTCAGTACATATGAGAATTTTTTAAGAGTTAGTTCTTTTGAAGAAATGAGTGCTTCTTTTGACGCCCATAAGGTGTACGAATAGGAAATGGCGCCAGTCTACCATTGATGAGTAAAACGTTAAAGATTTCTCATGAGACAAATAGGTATATTCAATGATGCATAACTATATGTTGTCCGAGGTCATGCCTTTTGTAGTTTAAAAGAGGAAGGAGACTATTCTATCATGAAGGGACCGTTCCTTTTTGTTGGACAATCACAAGAAGGGGGAAACGTCCTCTGTCGTGGAGGATAGAGGGGAGAAACGGTGGTGAACATTCATGTAGAAAAATATAGCCAAATACACAGAAAATGGAGGGAGAGAGTGAGAGAGAACCTCTGTTTGAGAGGACAGAGGAGAAGAGCAGCAGGAAATTCCTCATTTTTCTCTCTCTAACCTCCTGTCCCTTAAATAAGGACGAATCTTAACATGACATTTATCAAACTACCCCTCTATTTTTCAGCGTTTTTAATTCACGGATCTTAGGTATCCCCTGGCTTCTGCACTCTTATAAGGTGATGCATATCCTTTACCCTCGCTGTGACCAATTTCCTTTGAACTTTTTTTTTCTCCTAATCAGAGAGTAGAGGCTCGGTGTCCTCTGGGAGAAATGCTTGTTTTCAGGTCCCCAGTTTTACAACTGTAAATGCTGGCAGGGATTTCAACGAATCACTGTTTTGAAAAGTATCAGTCTTTCTCTGAGCTAATGGACCTATAATCATGTAGACCATGCGCTAGATAATTTCTCATTGAAAAACAATGAGAACTCATGTAATCTGTTCGAATGAACTCTCACCTTGTGCGACAAAGCCCCTACACGTGTCATCCCTGAAATTCCTTGCCTCTAATAATTATAAAAAAGACCGGCATTTTTTATTATTTAATGACAATGTGCAGCTCCATTGTTTCTTTGTGCCCAACAATTAGTCAGAATTGACACATATTGATACTGCTCACTGTTTTCCACCTTAGAAACTACTTTTCTTGATTCCATCATCCGATGCTGTTGGTTTCAATGCAACAGTCCCAACTGAATGGAGCACTGATGCATTTCGTAAATGGGAGAGGAATCGTTTTCCTTACTGCTGATGCCTGCAATCAAGGTAATATTTGTACTCCTTTTGACCTTGATTTCTCAAAATGCAACTCATTGGATATAATCCCCTCCCGAAAATACCTCCTTTCCATCAGAGAGGACAATGATTCGTTGCTGGCCACAGTCAGTGGTCTGGAGTACACTGAATAGTGTTGGCAGATATTACAGCGAATCACTGATCTCGCAGGGTTGAGCTAGTAGCTAAACAGTTTTGCACATTTTATCATTTTTGGCCTCGAGGGTTGTAATTAGTTTACTTTCCTTATAAAGAATCTTATCTAATATTAAGTTGATTCTTTACGGCTATGTCACCAGAGTTGCCATTTATAATGCCCTTTTCTTTGTTGGCGGTTGCTTCTTTCTTTATCATTTTAATGACAGAAGGTTGCTTGCTGTTCTATGTAGACTACGTATTGCAGTATTTACCTTGTCTGGCTTTAAACCCTGATGAAGTCTGGAACGAGATTCGAATGGCTGCTGGTAGAGTTATCTCAAAGTTATGCAAAAACTTTTGCACATGCAGGTAGTATCATTAACGTTGTCAATTATATGATTATATATCTACTTGCTGAATGTGATAATCTCATGCTTCCACTGATTTAAGGTAATGTGCATTACATGTTGCTTTTACTTTCGATCATACTCAAAGAAAGTTCAATGAACGAGGAAAGCAATCAAAATGCATAAAAAATTAGATCATGTTAAATAAAAATTATAGATAATCACTGTACTTTAGTGATTTTACCAAACTTTCCTCATATTAATTTGGCAAATAGACTGCCAGGCTACCTACAAATGTGATCTCATGCATCTGGAGTTTGACTGAGGGAGGCTGTAACCTCTAGATCGGAGCTGGATCATGATGTTTCTCGTTGACCACCCTAATTTGCCAACTGGAACTCTTTTTTTGAGTGCAGTAAGAACTCGTGTTCTTTTTGAAGTCGAAGATAATAGGCTAATTATTATTTTGATCAATGAAAACTCCAACTCAGGCCAGAGGGGCTATGCGTGTGGTGATGATCCACTTCCTCGTTTTGGGAAACAGGCAATTCCACTGCCGTATATAGGTGTATCTTTGATTTCCCATGGCAATATTTTTCAATTCTATTCAGTTTCGATTATCCTATTGGGTAGTAAATTTTATATTAAACTCTGATATCTAAAATATTTCCTCAAAATATATTATTATTGCCTATCGTGAGTAATGTATTTTTTGGTGAAATCAATGCTCTGACAATTTCGGCCAGCCCTTGATGTATACAATTTGTATTTTCTTGGATGTGTAGGTGTGAGCTGGCCGCTCATGTCCATTAATAGATCTGTCTTGGCATTCCTCCTGCATAAATTATATGGGAAGACAGAACTGAGGAGGATGCGCCATAGATTCCCCTCCTGACTAATTTGGATATCGCTGACTTGCCATTGTAATAAAAATTGTTGATATCTTATATGACTTCAGCAATTGCTCTTGTTGGAACTTTTTATGAAGAATGGTTTATGCATTGATCTTTTTTTTTTTTTGCATTTTAATATCGAAATTTTGTGTATACTAGATCCCCTTGATCAATTCGTTCCAGTTTCTGATTAAATCAGGCTTGTACCACCCAATCCAATCTTTCACACTGTGCTTCTCAATTTTCTTTGTATTCCATATTATCACATCCTGTGGCAACTTTTTAATTACTTAAATTCCATTTGAGCATAGCCAAGCTGTTAAATGAGGCATGAGCTGACCATACAAGAGTTCTAGGGGCATCAGAAAAGGTGCTGGATAAATGGATGGAAATAGCAAACTTCTGGATTAATACGACGTAGGAACACGCATGAACCTCCATTATCCGCATGAATAATATTTGGATAAGAAGAACATAGAAAATGATAATAAACCAAAGAATATTAGAACCATAGACGTTAGTTATCTTGGGACATAGACGGTAGGTGGATAAGAAGATCACAAAGACAAACGGTTTGGATGAGTACAATGGGAGGGGAGGGCTGAAACTCATAACTTATTGCTCAATTAGTTTTACAGATGTATAAAATAGAAAAATATATAATTTGTATAAATTTGCTCAACATGATGCTGCAGCGGGGACCAAAAGTCTAAGTAGACATTGGCAAAAAATACAGTATTTTAAATATGGATGTAGAAAGTGCTTTGCTTAGGCATTCATAAAAAAATATCACACGCATTCAGCTCAATAAGAAAAAAGCTTGATAATTTATCTCGGGAATGCCTTTTTTGCTATTTTTAGAAACCAACTACCGACCAAAAAAAAAAAGTCAAAGAAACACCGGTTTTTTCCAGTCCTAGCTGGGTTGCTCTCAGCAGCGGAGAAGATGAGCATCCAAAAGTAGAAATATATTGCTCATCACAGAATCTTACTGTGAAGAACATAACATGGAGAACCTGCCATCTATGGTGAGAGCTGGAAGATCCATTCCCAGAAACTAAACGGAGAGGGGACTTGGGGCCCTCATCAGTGGTGGGCCACCTTAGCAGAATCTTCTGTGCGAGTAGCTGAGAGCCTCAGTGAATCTGAAAGGCTCTTAACCTCTGCGATCATGGCAATCACATCATTGAGCTTGTTCACCGCCGATCCAACTCCCTGCACATCCAATGTTTATCCACTCAAAGCCATGGAAAATGCAGAAAAGATAGTGCCCACCCGAAAAAAGAAAAAAAATCACTACCCATGTTATTTATATGACACTTCTTACCAGAATAGAAAAATATGCACGATGCAGTTCATGTATTCAATTTTTCATGCAGCTAGCCAGCTCTGTTAATTGAGTAATGTAAAAAAAAAATAGAGACAATGACCCATGACTTGATTTTTGCAAGGAACGAGGAGATGATAAGAAAAATTAAATGGTAAAAAAAAAAGAAGAAAAGAAGATGAAGCATACCACTCCAGCTGCTCCTGCAGTCAAGGCCATGGGCGCAGTAACAGCGCTGAGCCCAGATGAACACATGACAGGGATGCTGACGGCACGGGATATCGAATATGCCGCAGCAAGCGTCGGAGTCGCCTGTGTTCATGGAAGATGATCGATTATAATTTAAGCAAAAATAAAATTGAAATATTCCAGGCCAGCGGTCGCCGGCTTTTTCTAGTAAAAAAATGAAAAAATAAAATAAAAGTCTTAGAGACGAGGGCTCTAATTGGGGGAACACATTGAAGCAATACCTTCTCGATCAAACCAAGAACACCGGGTTTTGAGGGGTTTGATGATTTTCCTCCTTCGGTTTGGATAACGTCGACGCCTTCTTGTTCTAGCAGCTCTGCCAACCTTACCTGTTAACATGCACACGCCAGCCATGACACTGTTCTTGGTCAAAAGAAGGAAGGAAAGCTACGAGTTCATCTCGATCAGGGAAAACCGTTGAAATCCTAGAAATGGGCACAAAATACCTGGTCTGGAATGCTCAGAATGTGAGGCACAGTCACAGAAAGTGCAACGTTGGGAAGAATCCTCCTCGTTTGCTTTGTTAGTTCCAGTATCTGGAAACGATCACAAGATATTGTGAGCTAAAAAGGAAAATAAGAACGGTCTCTACAGCTTATGGGTACCCTGCAAACGAAGTCAACGCAGTATGAAGATCGGCACTTCAGTCCTCAGGGTGGGGGGTCAAACAGGCCGACAGTCAACACAGATTTTTCATTTTTTTTTCTGGGTCATTAAAAGTTTCAGAGGCTCTCAGCCATCAATCTAAAACTGTTCAGTAAGATGAAAGCAGCCAAACTTTCCATTTATTCAATCAAAGAATGGAAAATGCATGCCGCAATATATTTTCATAGCTACCTCCTCAGGAGAGAACTGCTTTCCCATCTCATAAAAGGAGTCATAGTTTCCGATCTCTATCTGCGCCATAATCACATCCGATCAAACCATCAGAATACATAATGGGTGAAGAGCAAGCATTGATTCGTTCATGAGGCGGCGGCTCTCACCATTTGAGCACCCGCTTCGACAGCAGGAATGAAGGCAGCCGGATCTACTGAGGAGACACAAACCTGGAGGGCAAAACAAAGAGAAAAATGAGCCCACCCGTACGCCATAAATAATAACTAAAATCGTGAGATTAAAAATATTTTTTCAAAACCCAATCGAAGTCTTGCCATAAAACATCAGCACTAACATATCTGAGGAACTTAAAACAATCAAAGGGAAACTAGGCAATTATTTGATACTTGTTATTGGTGATCTAGAGTGGGTAATTGCGACGATTTGTCAGAGAAAAAATCGCATTCATTGGAGCATCTCAGAAGGTGGTTTATATAGGATCACCGGATGTATCTTTCTGCTTAAATGAAGCAAAAAAAAATATATATGCCCCTGGCCGTCCAAGTAATAAGCATTATGTGACTCGTCAAAGGTGTATTCAGTAAACAAAGGCATTCTCTGGGCATATGACATGGAGCTCGTGCCCGTTTTGACTGGAACAATGCATATGAACCAGTTTTAGTATTCTCATGGGTCTCCTGGAAGCGCCAGCTGCATCAACTGGGGGGGTCCATACCTTTGTTTTAAGGCGTTTTCATTATTCACTTTATTCTGTTCTATTCAGTTCTCTGTAAATGGGGACCCCACCATGAACAAAAGTGACAAAAAGAATGCCCATCACAGCAGACCTGACTCATTGATTCTAACAAGAAACGGGCTGGGAAAGCCAAAAACTCGTCAGAACATGATAAATATCGCCAGCGTTAAGCAATGTGAGCTAATATTGTATGGCAACAAATTCATATGCAGAGATTAGTTGGAAAAAATGATGCAGTTATGGGCCATGATCCTGTCTCGTCCATTATTTTAGCTCAAATCTCTCAGCGAACATAACGAATCCCTTCATTCATGACTGGAAAATCATATTATAAAGCTATATGGTCAACCAATCAGAGAAAAACGAAATACAAAACTCATGTGTGCTTGCAGCTGCATTGGGAATTCCTCACAAGTAAACAGGCATACTCAATGCCCATATTAATTGGACTGCTTTTCAAAGTAAAGTTCTTCATGCAAATGCAGCTCATGATGCATTTGTCAAAATGATATGTTTTAAATATTTGCCGTACACAGTCAAGATAAAAAAAATGTATTGCTAAAAGAAGCAGCGAGAAAATGATGAAAGAACTCTTTAGTTCTGTTTCTTTCCATGCAAAAGTACAGAAGCGAAGGTGCATACCGGAAGAGAAGTCAGGCTGACAGCAAGCTTTACCAGCTCTGGCTCGCATGCTATGTCCACATGAGTGGCTCCACCCTGCATTGTCCATTAGTAATAGGCGTGATCTGGAAGGGCAGTCATATGAAGCAAAGCAATGAAAAAAAATCTACTTTCACTGAGAAAGATCAATTTAAAACCAATAAAAAAATCATGAATCAGAAAAATGAAGCCGATTTTAATACGGTCGATATGAAAATTCAACGGAATCAACATCATTAAGTAAAGTAAAATAAAACTGTTAAGTTTACAGTGCAGACTAAAGTAAAGATGGTATCCCAAACCAAACATTAGGATCGGTTTTACTCGTGGGAAAAATCGGCAACCTTGTCAGCAGCAGTAACAACAGAAGCAACGTTGTCTCTGTCAAAGTTCAGCAGTCCAGATATTATCTGCAAATAAAATGGGCCACCAATATCAATATAAGAACATGATATCGCCAGAAATCAACGAAAATTATGTTATAAAATATAATAAATACAAGACAAACAACTGATTATTCTATCAGAAAAAAATAACGCACTGATAGACAGGAATCTGGTACTCATACACAAGACGCCATCTGGTACCCATATACAAGATGCCACTGAATTTTCAGATCAGTCTAGGAAAGCAACATAGCCATGTTTACAAGACAAACAATCATGATACATTCATGGACGCCAAAACCTAAATTCCATATGCCAGAAAAATCTACAAGTCAACATCACGAGTTCTCCATGGAGAGAAGGAACCCTGAATTATTTTCGATGTGAAGGAAGAAAGATATGAATGTGATCTCCATTTAACAATAATAAAGATGTATCTGTGCTTCACTATTTGTATGAAGAGCAGAGAAGGATGGACCGTGAACTTCCCAAACTTCTACTAATGAAGTGGACATTGCAGTAAATAAACCAAAAAATAGGACGTCAATAGATGACAACTGGATTGACCCAAAGTGACAGAAAATATTAGTGAACTGACCCAATTAATGGAATATGAGTTTTTTTCAGGCTCTATACTGCGTGAGAACTCCTCACCCATTTACTCATTCAAATTCTGGGATAAGATTAATCTCAAAATAATTATTGCTCCTTATGAAATCCTCTTCAGCTTACAAGCTGTCACTATGTATGACGCATAAACAGGGATTTACTGGCTGGCACAGGTTGTCTTCTCGCAACATTCTTTCATCAACCCCCATGTATGGGCATTTAAAATAGTATTATGAACTTAGCGATATTGTTAACTTCAGACCGACCACCACCAAATGGTTAGCCACTTCTCTTCTTTAGCCAGATAATAATTCAGAAGATTACCTGACGAAGACCACGATGGCTATACATGGCATCGAAATGCACCCAAATGGGAGGCTAGCAGGCTTCAAACACAGTAGCTTGCATGGTTATTCCCAGACGCATGCTCGTAGAGAAACTGAGTATTTAGCAACATCTTACCCTTCTATTTCTCGAGAATGACCATTTTTTAATTTTTAGCACGCCATTAGCAACAGCAGAAACGGCACGTAGCACTGGCCGTGGACATGAAAATGGTGAACGAAACTCATGAACCACAAAGAAAAGAACAAACGAAATGTCGGAGAAACCCACTTTGAGAGCCCTCCTGTTGCTAAATTCTCTGAGAACTTCCTCCTTTCTTGCCGCGGCTCTGACGCTGAAAGCGGAAACTTTCCTCAAGCCTCTCGTCGACGTCTGAAGTCCTCGGAGTTTGCTGCGACCACACTCAAAGAGTGAGCTATGGCTGCTACCGTGGCCGCCACTGCGGGTAGGAGCAGCAGCGCAGGGTGGTCGGGACGCGAAGAGAGCTCTTTGGGCCATGTCTCCTCTTTACTCTCCCTCTCGTTCCTCTCCGGAGAGCAAGGGAGAATTCTCCGTGCAAAATATCTTCTCAAGGTGAGGGAAGAAGATAAGTCTTCAGTGGCAACGCCTGTAAAAGGTGACGCGTTGCTGGGTCTGTAAAATACAACTCCGGAGAAACTTATGGTAGTATGGTCCAGCGAGGTCTATCGTCCGTTTATTTTTATTTTTTATTTTATTGAATGCTCCGTCAGATTTATATACGAATATAGTATAAAAATTATGCTACTAGAAAAGATATTTTTTCCAAAAATCATAGCCTAAAAAAAACCAGTCTCCATATAATGTGGCTCGAGGTGTAACAGATGATTTGCCCTCAAATGAAAAAGGCTGCTCATTTTAATTTACCTTTTATTCAAAGAAAAAAGCAGACGCCTGAAAAAGATATCTATCCAGTAAATTATCTTAGTCTACTTCAACTATAAATAAAAATAAATCAATTCTTATCTGTTGACTGTCTCAAAGCAGTTTTGACTGTGCACAAGACCACAATTGCACAAATTATGTTGCATGCGTGTTTGTGGGTTGACTTAGTAAAAGTGATATGAAATATTCACAAGGATTATCTCTAAAACTACAGCATGCTACCTAGGAGAGAATAATCGTAGACTGATGTGGGGTGGGCTGAGCTGCTTGACTAATTTCGTAGAATAAGCTAAAGTGGCTTCAGTGGGTGGCGCTTATCTCTAACCAGGTGTCATATGACTTGCTCAGCCATTCAAGTTTATAAACTTGAACAACTCAATCTATTTTAGTTCTAATTGGTTATCAAATAGCCTCGTGATGACCGATCTATGCTTTGTCAGAAAGATGAGGGATCAAGGAACATGTAGCAGGGCCTTCGGCTAGCATGGACTACTGAACATTTATTTGATAACCAATGCCAAACAACCTACCTAGGTCAATCAAACTGCAAAAGAACCACAACATGAGTATGCACATAATAACCTCATCATCTCCCATGCAGGTCTCAAAAGAAAAATGTAATTCCCTCATCTTGGGAGCTAACTTCTTGATACTTCTACTCTTAAAATGTGCTTTGGTTGCCAACAGATACAGGAGAATATGTGGCCTTCCAATCATGTATATGGCCAGAGGATGAGAGCCTCACTACTTAATTCTGAAAACTTATATAAGCCAGACAAAAGGTTGATAAAAAAATAAAAAATGCATTAATAATTTTTTTGGGTATTTTTAACTCCATGAGAAGGGCTGAATATTTTAAATGTTATTCATGTTTCATGATGTAAGAAATGATGCAAAGATTAATAAGAAAAAAAAACTTTGATGGAGAATTGACAGCCACAATCTTGTGGAGGCCGGGAATCGAAATTTCCTACCTTTGATGGTCGCTTGCCTGTAGGTTATGTCACAAGGCTCTGATCCTAACTCTTGTAGAGTTGTATCTCATTGATGGGTTAAGCCCCCTTAGAGAAGTCTATAGGGGGTCATTTTTATGGGTATACTGGAGAAAATAAATTATTCATTGAGAAGAGGTTTCTTAAAGTTGTTTGACAGAGACCATGATAAGTTAATTCTGATTTTTAAACAAAGACCAATTTTGTATCTTCAAGCAATTACATTACCCAAACTATGAAGTGGCTATTTTGGAGGGTTTTTGCTCATTCTAAAAACATATTGACAATACATATCATGTGATATTTAGTTTTCTTTCAAGTTGCATATTACATATAAATACATATATATATATATAGATATATATGACTTTTATGGTGAGACCTCCTCATTATAGTCCTCCTAGAATCAATAGCATTTCGTCGGAATACATCCTGTCTTTTTTTTACAAAGGTCCTCAGCCCATCATAGGTTTGCTGTCAAAAGCAACGTTGGTGGTCTTCAATGGCTTTACCAAGGGAATTTGTATTGGTTGTTACCTGTTTGCCAAGGAGGTGCTTGCGGGATAAGGAGAAGATCCGGTCTGTTATTTACTGCCCTGTATTTAAAGCAGTGCTGCAGTTCTTTGCAAAAGGCCTTTGGACCAAAACCGTGGTCCTCTTCCTGTTTCCTTAAACAGATCAGGCTACCATCGTATCATCCTAAGTTTCCATCTAAGGATTCTGATGAGGGGTGATGAGAGGGCAATAGTACTGGTACAGTTGTATCTATCTTGGTTTTCACTGTATAAAGTGCTTTCGGGCAGCCTATGTCAGAAGTCAGAGGGAACCCTATATATAACTTATATATATATGGTTGAATACTCTAGTCATTGAATCCGTTTTGAGCCCCACTTTTCAACAACATTGAATAAAAAGGGAACTTCAAAGCGTTACGCTCGTGGCATTCCTACTTCTCCCAGGTTCCCCTACGGCTACCTTCTTTACGCCGTCACGCTTACAGCCTTATCCAAGCCAACTAGTCCTAACCGCGAAAGGAAGAGGCTAGCTGCCGATTCAAGCGCGCCAAGCCAAGCTAAGCATTGAGGAATAAGAGAAGGAGGGTGGCAGAGGAAGCGCAAATTGAGTCAGATGCTCAAATCGGGTAAAAAACTCCATTTTCTATGGGCAGATATATATCTCAATTTAAAATATTTTAAAATGCCGACATCACGTCTCGCTTGATTCCGACTCCCCGAATCAAGGGCCCTATGTTGCCTTCTGTAAAACTAGTTGTGGTGTTTTTTTATAAGACCTTCCATTCGCTTTCTTTTTTGTTAAGCAGCATTTAGGTCCTTGCCTTGGAACGACCTTCGCTTACGGGTCATTAACTAAAGACCCAGACCCAAAGCCTACGTATCTATTCCCGCCCACCGGCCCTGGATCCGATGTAACCGAATCAGAGGAAGCTGCCCTTTCGGGAGAAAGAAGATCTGTTAGCTAGTAAGAAAGCGGAGCTGTTGAAAGAGCCTACCTCAGCTAGCTACTATGAACAAGAAATCAATGAACAAGCCGAAGGAAAGAAGGCATCGCCAATAGCTTTTGCTTCTGCTGATGAGGGCCTGCACTTTTGAATTGGGTTCAAAGCCTTTCTCTGTCTGTAGCTGATGAAGCTTGAATTGAAAGCCTATTTTGTGGAGTGGTGTGATGTGTGGAACTCGTGTAGCTAGACTCCACGTGCCAGCTTCGCTCTTCCCCCTAGTGTAAACCAATATATGCCTTGATTTCTACGTGTGCCTTAGAAAGAATTTTGTTAAAGTACTTTTTGGTATACCATTTACTGTAAATTCCTTGATTTCTACAGAAAAAGGGATGCCTTGTGGCTGGGTAGCTTTACTAGTCTTTGTAGGATATAGTGAAGCATTCTTCGCGTTTTATGAGGACCTTCAAATTATGAGGCTTATTTGTCAGAGTTTAGACTGAAAACCTTGAGAATAATTATATATATTGTGGGATACATTTGGCATCAATCTAGATTTTTTTGTCACTATTTCCATAGAGTTATCAAGGTGAGTCATGCACAAAATTTTATGATATTGTTCTTTTAATTAAACTTTTGATTCATCTTCTGAGTTTCATTGGTGGCCATCCTAGTACTTCACAAAATTTTTATTAATGAGTTTCCATAGTTAAGGTATGAAGGTCATGGTCTAATAATATGGGATACTCTAAGAAATGTGTTGACGTACTTCTTGTTGGATTTATGGCCATATTAAGATCAAGAAGAGGGGGATTTTTGGAGGTGAACATTTTTAAATGAAGTCACCATGAACTAATTTTTATTAATTATTCATATTGCTAAATTTGGATGAAGATATATAACCAGAATAAGTTTGAGGATATGGATATAATAATTTTAATAACATACTATGTTGTCTTGGGCTTAGTAAGCTGAATACTCAGCTCAATGACTAATTGAACATGTCTTAATGAGCTGCACTTGGGCCTAAAAAACACAGAAAACTAAATCCATAATTATTATAAAACTTTTAATTATTTTTGTGCTCTGAATTTTGACGTGTGAATTTCATCTTTGGATTCTTCTATGAGTAAGCTTTCCATTTATTTGTCGTTGTTGCATTTAAGTCGTTGCCTATGAAGACATGAAAATTTTAAAAGATTCAAAGACTAAATTCCAAGAGGTTTAAATAGGTTTAATGAAGTTAGGTTGTCTCCACAAGGATGAGATGTAAACACAATCTATTAACTCAATCTCTCTATTTATTAAAGGAAAAATAACTAAGAAATAGATAAAAGGAGGAAAGAGATTCTCTCTAATATTTGAGTTGTCCTCAGTGTGCTTGCTCATTTATGTTAGCTCCTCATCTCAGGGTATCTAGATTGATCTTCAATAGAAGAGAGAGAAAATAAAGATAAGAGAAGAGAAAAGGAAAACATCTGTTGACTGATTTAAACATATTGACGAAGTGAGAGAAAATAGTGGCAGCTAAATCATAGCAAGGCTATTGGAAATCAAAATAGAGAATAAAACTCAATTGTAATTCTTTAGTAGTTATAAAATTGATGGAATAAATAAAAAAAATGAAAGGAAACCTAGTTCTTCTATATTGTGTCACCCAGTCATTGTAGAATAATGTGGAAAGAAACAAAAAAATGCAATGTAAATTAAAAACTGATGAGAAAATAGTTGTCTATTGATCCCTATGTCACTCAAGGATTAGTAGAGGAAAACACATGCTTAATAAAATTGATAAAACGATAAGGATGCAAAATAGTTCTCTTCAGATCTTTGTGTCACTTAAGGATTATGTAATCCAAAGCTATAATATAGAAAATTGTAAGAAAAGTAATGGGTATTTGTTGTTAGTATTAAATACTCACTATCTAATAAATTTATAACTGAAACTTAAATAATTTTTAGTAACTATGTGAGTCCCAAGTTGAACACACAAAGTTGTAATAATCTATTTTCACAATGATTAATTTTTATTTGAGTTTTAAAACAATTCTATATTTTTAAAGAATTTATAATTTTTTATTACTTCTTATTGATTTAAATAAATGAATTATCAAATATAAGTTATTAATATTTTTAGATTATTTATTTATATAAAGGGAGACGAATAAGAGACAAAGAAATTCAGAGCAGAATATTAGGAGGTAGAAAGGTGATTTTGAAGGAAAATAGGAAAAAGAAAAGTGGAGAGAGAAGAGAGAGAACGGCAAGAGGGAGATATATGTGGGCTAACGAAGGGACCTAGAGAGAGAAGAAGAGAAAGATTGATGTGGGATTTCAGAGGAAATTAGAGAGAAAAATGTGGGGTTTTGAAGGGAATAATATAGGGAAGAAGAGAGAGAATATATGAGAGAATAAGGGAAAATTATGGTCAACACACAATCACGAGAGAAAAGCACATTGACTATAATTTTTTGAATGAATATGTGAGAAAAAAGTCATGTAAAAGGTGTAAAGTCATGCCTAAAAATACTTGAATCAATTTTGCATCAATTATTAATGATTAAAAAATTAAAATGAAATTAAAAAAACTCATTCAATCACTTAAAAATTGAAAAAATATCATAGAAATTATTTTTGCATTTGGTGAAAAAAGGCAAGGATTTTGATCATCATTTCTCAATGAAATTAAATGAAAATGATTCAAATTTAATTTTAGGATGATCTACAACAAGTTACTCAAATTTTAAAATTAAATGGAAGATATTTTATCAGTAAATCATGATTTCTACATATTATTTCCTATTTATAAATAATTTTGTGTGGCTACAAACTAAAATTAACTTGAGAGAAATGAAAATGAATATTGTCCTTTTATGGGTCTACCTTTAGAGCAGCTAGAGAAACTAATTGTTATATGTATTGAAAAGAGTTATGTTGTAATTTAAGTGTCACATGGCACTTTGCTTATTGTTTGATAGATTCATTGTGCACTATTAGATCTGCCACTTATCCATGTGATACTATGTGCATTGTTGGATCACACATTTTTCGAGATTTGAGATATTTAAATTTTCATTTCTTTTACAAAAAGAGGAGGTGATGTGGCTCTTTATATGCCATCTGATTAAAATGCTATGGCAATCAAAGGCTTTTGAAAAACCTGATATATATGTACATTTCAGGTTTCAAACCTCCACCACTCTACCAATTAAATCTAGGTGATGTGGCACCTTTTAAGTCATCAAATCAAGTAATCTGACAATTCGATGATTCCAATCAACATGAAAAACACGAGAAATGTTTAGTCACACATCAATGATTTGTGCACAATTGTCATACTAACAAATCAAAACTGAATCTCTTAACAAGTTTCTCTCATGAACTAATAGACTAGATTTGATCATTAGCACCTAAATAAGTATTATTTATTTGTTACATAAAATAAGCAACATATTTTAACTTTGAAATAATTCATGAAAAATAACTAAAATTTACCAAAAATATATGAAGCATTTTATTCAAAAATTATAACTTATTTACACAAAATTTATGTTACATTTTATTATTTTACTTCAAATTGAGTTTAAAAAATGAGATATTATCAAAAAATGATAAAAATCTTCATCTATAGCATTCTCACCTGTTCACTTGGAGAGGTTTGAGATAAGGGGGAAAAGACCTCACGCCATGCCGCCACTAGATGTTACAATTGGACACTACCAATAGATGTTGTTACTAGGTTCCATTATCATTGCTACAAAATTAAAATATCATCCCAAAGCACCCAATGTTCTTGTGCCTTAGGGTTCTCTCTTTAACCCCTAGTAATGAAAATTTTTTCTTAGCCCCATTCTTGTCCCATTAACATCTCACCCAAAAAATTTATGTAAAGTCATCAATGCACCTAGAAAAATCTTGCTTTTTTTTAGTACTTTCTTGTTGGCTGTAGAAAATATAATATTTTTCAAGGTAATACCTTGAAAAATCATTTAGAGTACAAGATAGGGGTTGACTAAAAATTACTCAAGACTAATATGTAGATGTAAACAAACATTCATGACACACATACAAAACCCTTTAATGTTTTCGGTCAATGTAATTACATTTTAAATTAGTTAAACTAATATTTATCAACATTTGACCTTTATTACCATATAAAGATGATGCATTATCAGCCATAACAGGTATTTGAAATAGACTCCTTCATATAACAATCATTTTGGTTAGCTTAGTTAGAAATTTTGTACCATTTTTCCAATGTGAGATATTATCAATTAATTAATCTTATAACATCAAATATATATCAAATTCAAAGAATTCCAAGGATTTACTGGTGACATTATATTTGAATTTACTTCTCAAGACAATGATAGGCTAATTTCCAAATAGTAATTTTTCCATCACCACTTATCTCAAAATAATGATACCTTTTATTACGAATTTCATTTGACTTAAATATCATAATTTCCTTATTACATATATTTATCATTGAATTTATACCATTCTGCTATTTTATCATAAAATATATTAATTTATTTAGCATAAAAAAATATAAACTCAAAGCATTCATTGGAAGTCTATTGAAAAGCCATGGCAACAAGTAAATCTCAAAATATTTACCCTTACTAGCATCAAGACAAGTGGGACACAATGTTAGGTAAAAAAATTGAGAAACCTCCCATAGTTGTTTGTTTCAAGAGAGTTATTGGAAGTTCTAGAGGTATGTGAGGAGAATTTTGCAACTTTGTGGTGATAGGAGGTTTTCCACTACACATTATGTTATTGTAAATGTACGATCTACTCATATTTTAAATGATGTTGAAAAATGAAATATGAAAAATGTAACCTTCAGTGACTAAAATTTAATGAATGGTATATATTTCAATTTAGGTATATCACCATATTGACCTCTTCATAGAATAAGTACATAATCTACCATTCAGTGGAATAGGTGCACTAATTAGGACGACTACATGGCCAAAATAATTTTTTCAAACTTGTAATTATTAACCAAGGTTTGATGGGGGCATACTTCCTATTAAAATTCACATAAAGACATCAAAAAATGATCATTTATAATGTTAAAAACTTGATTACCATCAATGGCAAAAGATATTTCTTCCCATTGTAATGCAAAATTCGTTAAACCTACTAAAACATCCAAATCAGGACCTTGGATGAAAAATAAATAAAAATTAGTTATCTTACCAAGAAGATGACTCAATTGATGTGCTAGGGTTGTTTTATGATGAAAACGTAGAGGAGAGTGACTTTACTTTCCTTTGTGAATTTTTTAGTAATGAGGTTGAGTATCACAACAAATAGTTATAGTCACTTAGTTGGTCACCAAAACATACATAGCATTGGTGAAATTCTATGAGATCATATATAACAAATGTCTAAAACAGCATAGAAAAGTTTTGTTTATATCATCAATATAAACTAAATGGTCATGATAGCAAATAAGGCAAAACTTTAATTAACAGTGGTACAAAAAAAAACTACAAGATGACAATTGTGGAAGCTCATTGTCACTCTTTTTCATATTTTTTTATGTATTATATATTATCTTAATATAAGGTTCATTGGTTTTGAAGTTATATTATCGTGGTCCAAGTGAATCTTTTTTTTTAGCTATGAAGGTGGCATATTTTGTTGATGAAAAAATGCCTAGAAAGTCACTTGAGAATATAAGCAATTGAAAAAATTATACTTTAATAAGTTGAGTACATAAATGAATATAAATGTATACATCATGAACATACATTGAATATATCACATAATGTGACAAGTTATATCATATACATGAAGCATATAAGTCACGATTTTGAGCATAAGAATGAGGAGCTAGTTAATGTAGAAAACCCTCATAACATGAATCAAAATAATCTCATCAAAATATTATGAAAATTTATCATATTATATAATATTGTGTAGGTTATCATTATCTACAAAAATCATGACTATAAAAAAGCAGTGATTTGAATAAGAAAATTGATGAGTTTTGGTGAAGTAAAATATAGGAATGAAAGCTTTTTTAGTCACCTATCTTTCTATGATTTTTCTTCATTATGATCAAATGATTTTAAAATTGAATTAGTTAAATGACATGTCAAGTGTGGATTTTGTCAAATAAAACTTTCTAAAGAATATTAAATATATGTTGAAAATCATAAGATTATTCTTGAAGAGATGTTATGATTTGAAATATTGAGATTGTGACTTACAAAATGTACTTTCAACTTATATTTTTTTAATTTAATTCGGATAAGATTTGAATGAAAATCATTACTTCCAAGTTTACTACCAAAATTATTAGATTCTTAACAAATTTTTGTGGACCGATTTATATTATATAAAAATGTTAACTATTAAATGATTCACATATTAATTTCCTTAGAGAATATCTAGAACAATATTAGATTTATGCAAACTTTGAATTAAATTATATTTTAAGTTAATATAGTCATTTTAAGATCTTAAAAATATGTGAGAATCTCATATATGATTTTCTTATAAAAATCATTAATTTTCAAGGGAAATATAGTAGAGAACTAATGACCATCTTTATTCTTCCAAGTATCTTCTACCTCTATTCAAGTAGTCTTCCACAAAGTGCATTGAAGAGAAAGAAGAGGATTCATACTTATTGTCCTTTAGTGTGAACTTATTAACTTTATGAGTGCAATCAAATCATTATCTCTCATCAAGCTAAATTTTATTTTAAATCTTCTAGCTACAATGTTAGTAGACCAATAGCAATAAGACAAAGATTGAAGTGTCCACATGTATATCTTCTACTATTGAAGTCCAAATTATTCCATGTTCACTTTTTAGATAACCTATGGTGATATTCTTATATGTATAGGTGGGTTAAACTATGATTATATCTTTTGATTAATCACCTATAGAGCTATCTCATTAAACAATTATTTGACTTGACTAGGACTGTAAATATAAAGAGGATTTCTAGGTAAAATTATGTGTAAATTGAACCATTAGATTAAGGGGGTGTGATTAGTGTGACTAATCAGTGAAACTCAAGAATAATATATGTTTTTGAAGAGTGATTGTACATTGGTGTCAAACCACTAAAAGAATAGTGCATCCACAACTACAACCCATTATATTCACCCCAATAAGGGTGAGATAAAGAAGTCTTAGAGAGACATCAAAAAAAGAAAAGGGTTCCATCAATTTAACCTTCTCTTCTTGATATTAGCTCGACCTAAAACTCAACACCTCTGAATTTGTTTGTATTTTCAACTTCATTAGATGCTTTGATATTTTAAACTAAAGATAAGATAAAGTGTGTGCTCTTATGATTATGTAATGAATAAAAATATATAATTTTATATTATTATCAACTTAATTTTACATTTCATAATGATTATTTTTAAGTCTTAATTATTTTTTTTTCTATATTTACCACAAAACATAGACTTTGGCCATAAGACAAAGGTAATTTAGTTTTTATGCACCCCTTAGCCAACCCTAGGTCATCACATCCCCCTCTATAGACACCAACTTTTTATATAAATATTACCTACAACTCTTCTCCGCAAAATAATCTTCTTCACCCCTCTTCTTTCTCCTCTTCTCTTCTCCCTTCTCTTTCCCAAGTTCTCTCTCTTTCTCTTGGCATTCATCTATTCTCTCTCAATCTTTTCCTATGTGACAAGAAAGAAACTATTTCCCACCTCTTCCTCAATGTTTTAGATTTTTAGTTTATGACTTTTTAGTTTTCTCTGAATTTCTCGCTACCCCTTCTATTCTCTCTTCCTAGGTGACAAGTAGGAAGAGTTATTCATGTTTCTTACATTTTCAGCATGTTCTTCACTCCTCCCGCTTCCTCTTTGTTTTTTCTTAGTTTTCCAACATTCATCAATTTTTCATGAAGCTGTTTTGACATTTTCTAGTCCCCCGTTCTTTCCTCAACATTCTCTCTCCCTCTAACTTTCCCTCTCATCAATGATTTTTCTCCTTTCTTGCAAGCTTCTCTTTCTTTTTCCTTTTTTTTTTCCTTAATCATCCTTTGACATTTTTGTTCATGAGAAATAATCACTTTTCTACGTCATTGAGAAACCTCTCTCCAAGGTGAGTTCTTCTTTATTGGTGAATTTTATCGTTTTCTGAAGCCCTCTCTCTCTCTCTCTCTCCCTCCCTCCCTCTATCTTCGGTCTAACCTCTTCCTTAAGCATCTTTTTTTGTTTTTTTTATTTGCTGAAGATACTGATTTTCTAACAATTTATTTCCGGCGAAGAAGACTCGTCTCAAAAAATTTCTATCTTATTTGACCTTTTTGCTTTCTTTTCAATGGTTTTCTCTCTTCCACATCTTATTTTACCTCATCTTCTTTTTTAATTGGTTTTCGTACCTTTTGTTGATAGTTTCCTCCCATTTCATTGCCAATCTCTCTTGCCAACAAAATATCCATTTATGAATGAGAACTCTCCCTCATCGTGATATCTCTTTTTATTATTACTTACCCCATCCTTTCTCTCACTCCCTCCCTCTCTCTCTCTCTCTCTCTCTCTCTCTCTCTCTCTTCTCTCTCTCCTCTTTATTATCTCTTTACCTGGCACAAAGGACTCTCTTCATGCCTTTAGTGGACTGACTTGTGAGAGAGTGTAGACTCATCTTCTTAAACCCTAGCTTTTATTTTCATTTAATTTTATGTTTTAGTATATTTATTTCTTCAAACGAAAAAAACTATATTTGATACTTTTATTTGATAATTTCATGAATTATTTGTCTCTGTAGAATATGCGATTTTCAGTAAAAATAAATCATCTATGTGCATCTGACTTGGACTCACATAATATTTCATAATTATAGTTTATGAGTTTGATTATAAATTTAAAATTGAGTGCATCATTTAACCTGCAACGATCCTTGCGCATTGATCTGTAACAAATTAGTTCGCACATTACAAATATAAACTTGTAACAGGTTGGATGAAATATCATTTTCCTGTCGTAACTAGTTGATTTTAACCAGCTCGAGTATGAGTGCGAAGTCATTGACAATACGCACCTTATAAATCATCATGAGCTTAAAATCTCATTTATCATCTTCAAGTGGAGGCTTTCAGGAACGTTTATTGAATCGATGGAAATCAATCTTCATTCATGTGAAAGTAGAGTTTCTACAAAGAATCTTCATAATACCAAAATATTATCGCTATCGTGTCACGGTTTAGCGATGGGAAGGCAGCGTGCAGGAAGAATAGTGAGACAGGCAAATGGCATATTGCAAATGGCGTATCGTTAATAGCGACACAGGCAAATGGCATATTGTAAATTGGCGTATCGTTAATAGCGACACAGGGAAGTGGCATATTGTAAATGGAATATCGCTAATGGCGACACAGGCGAATGACATAAGCAGATGAAACCCCTTGAATGAACCTTTCAGTAAAAATTGGAATAATCTCTTATTTAATCCTACGGATGTCGCAAGAGCGGAGAGTAATCTCTTACTCAGATGTACCCGCCGTTGATTCGGATGGATTGCCCGTTCACGAATTCCCCGGCGAAGCTGGCCAAGAACCCTACGAGTCGGGCGACGTCCTCCGGGTACCCGAGCCGACTCAGGGGGCACTCCGCCACCCTTCTTCTGACCTCCTCTTCCGACTTGTTGTCGAAGAACATGGGCGTGGCGATGGGGCCGGGAGAGACGGCGTTGGCCGTGATCCCCGTCCCGGCGAGCTCCCGGGACAAGATCTTGGTCAACACCTCCACAGCCGCCTTCGATGCGGCGTAGGCCGCGTAGCCGGGCCGGAGGGAGTCAACGGTGGACGAAGACATGGTTATTATCCGGCCGCCGCCCCCACGGACGATGCGCCTCGCTGCCTCCCGGCAGCAGAGGAAGGTCCCCTTGGAGTTGACAAGGAAGATCCGATCCCAGTATTCCGGGGTCAACTCCGTCAGCGGACTCTTGTACGGATCGTTGACTCCTGCGCAGGTCACGACGACGTGTACTGTACCGAAGGCGAGCTCGGCCGCATCGAAGAGTGCCTTCACCTGAGCCTCGTCAGTGACATCAGCCTGTACCGCCATAGCCCGCGGGGGTTGCCCGCGCGAGAAGTCGTCGTTGACGGCGGCCACGAGGCGGTCGGCGTCGAAAGAGTCACCAAAGTAGTTGACGACCACCTTGGCCCCCAGCGAGGCGAGGTGACGGCTCACCGCGGCACCGATAGCTCCGGCGCCTCCGGTGACGATGGCGATTCTTCCGTTAAGTGAGCGCAGCGCTGTGCCGTCAGCTGATGTTCCCTCCATCTCTCTCTCTCTCTCTCTCTCTCTCTCTCTCTCTCTCTCTCTCTCTCTCTCTCTCCCCTCTCCCTCTTCTCTCTCTCTCTCTCTCTCTCTCTCTCCCCTTTCTCTCTCGCTCTCGCTCTGGCTCTCTCCCTCCCTCCCTCTTTCCCTCTCTCTCTCGCTCGCTCTGGCTCTCTCTCTCTGTGCCTCTCCCTCCCTCCGTCTCCTCTCTCTCTCTCTCTCTCTCTCTCTCTCGTTTCAGTATTGAGAAGGAAAACATTCCGCCAAGACGTCACCCGTTCAGGAGACGGCAGCTCTGGATTCGTACATTGAGATAGAGACGTCAAATAAAACCATTGATGGTTTAAACCTGGGTTTATCTGCCTACCCCATACCCATACTAGCTGTTGCAATTCCCGCCACCCCCTCACGTGTGGACGCTGTCCACGCAGGCCCATGTCGCGACTTGGAAGGTTTTGAATTGAAAAGAGGTGAATAGAAGAGATAGAGAGAGAAAGTCAGGGAGAGAAAGAGAAGGAGAGAGAGAGAACCATATAATAACTACCCATAATAATTACCCCATAACAACCTATTAACTATATTCATGTGGAAAACAACACACACCCTATATTTAAGGAGAACCTCTTGCAGGAGAAGGAAGAGAACGTGGGTTGATCTGCCTACCCCATGCTAGCTACTGCAATTCCGTCGATGTGGACCCTGTCCACGCAGTCCCATGTCGCGAGTTGCAAGGTTTTCAAGTTAAAAGAGGTGAAGAGAGGAGAGAGAGAGGAGAGAGAGAGAAAGCGAGGAGGGATAGAGACGGCACAACGTGGCCTGCCGTCCGCCTACTATATTTTATTTTTCAAACTATACCCTACTGTCAGACTGATCATGTGCGATGGACAGGAACAGACCTCCAGTACGCGCACGAGAATCTCGTGAACGATCATGTGATATAACAAGTCAATTTGGTTCCATCTCTCCGCCGACAGCGGGACGTCGACGTCACGGCGCCGGGGACCGCGACGCAGAGCGCGCTCTTAATTTCTCAGCAGATGGACAACCGGAGACAGTGATCATTGTTCACTGAACAAGCCCATGGCAAAAGTCTCCGATGACGATTCGGCTGTAGAAGCGTTAAAGGAAATCTCATAAGGAAAAAATAATAATGATTAAAGTTGCTCAAACATAATTCTAAAGGATGATTTCATGGTTGAAAATTTTGAACTTTATAATGATTAAAGTTTATAATTTATTGAAAAAATAAAATTCTTTCTTTCCAAAAGTGATTGGCTTCAACATCAGCCAAATCTTGAAAAAACACTTTTAAGTTGCTCAAACATAATTCTTGAATGGTAAAAAAACACAATTGGTGATAACAACTTTAAATAAGTGTTTTTAACTATCCAGTTAAGTCATATGATGAGTTGGAGTTCTCTTCCTAGTATAAATAATTAAAAAATGAACTAGTAATGATGGTGGTGGTACTAGTCGTCATCTTTTAGATCACTAAAAGGAATAGGATACACATTGCTTAATACTATTAGTCATTTCTAATACCCTTAGTCATTAAAAAAAAGAATGACACGTCATGAAATGCATGTAAAGGAGGCGCCTTGATATCCCAATCCCATCACTATTATTTATTTGGTGGTGTATGGCTTGATTCATCGAGTGGAAACTAATTCAATTTCAGATATTTTTGGTAACTTTGAGAATGCATGAAAATATATAATGCTAGGTTGAATGGCAGATTTTTCTTATACTGTTTTAACACATTCCAAAAATTGAGAGAGAGAGAGAGAGAGAGAGGCTACTGTTGAGAGCGATATAAAGAGACGACTGGCCCCATTAAGCCCTCGAGAATCTACTGTGGAAGATCGCAACTGGTCGACCGTTGTTAATAGGCAGTATTTTTGCTATCGAGTCCTCAATCGGTCCTAGGAAATCAGGTTCGCGTCGATTGGCCCATGTTAATGGCCACCGCCACAACGTTTACATTTCCTTGTACAGGAAGATGAAATCGCAGGAGCAAGGTAAACAAAGGACCCAACTGACTCGTGCAGTAGACATCTCGATCTACCCCATGCGAACGATGTCACCGTAGAAGATCTCCTCAAAGCGCGGCATGGTCTCCGGCTCCAGAGCCACTGCGATGGTGAGACCCCCATCGTCGACCGCGTTGGGCGAGATGTAGACGAGGCCGCTGAACTGCAGGCGAGCCCGCCCCATGAAGGACGGCCTCCCCCACCCGAAATCGGCGTCATATATCGGAAGGCCCTGCCAGCTGATGACCCACAGGTCCGTCGCCGGCATCACCCACGACCCTTTGGCCAGCCCCCTCACGTCCTCCTTCATCTCCAAGAAGTCGATCAGGGACCTCACGTACTCATCGTCCAGCCGGGCCGTCGCCGCGCGGACCTTGCTCGCGCCCGTCTCCAGCGCCCCCGAGATGATGTCCCCCGCCAAAGCGATGGCCGAGAAGCGGAAGATGGCGTTGCCGAGGTAGCCATGCGGCAGCGGAGGGCTCACGCGGGCGCGAGCGTCCGCAGTCATGTAGAGCCGGGTCTGCTGGCCGCCCGCCAGCCGTCGCGCCTTGCAGGCGCAGCGCCATATGTGCGCCACAGCTGCCCTGAAGGTGCTAACGCAGCTCGGGCCGCCGCCGTTGCGTTTGAGAATGGCGATCTGGTCTTTGGAGAGTTTGAATATGGTGGACGAGAAGGGCGGCCTCACGGAGTTGTATGTGGGTTTTTGCCCCCCGGCGGTCTGGTTGTACTCGATGTGGTCGGAGATGACGGAGGGGGGCTGACGGGCGCGGAGGAGAGTGCGGTCGAGGAAGGGGAGGACTGCCACCTGAGTCCCCCGGGTGAGATCAGCCCAGGAGTTGATGAAGTTGAGAGCAGCGAGGCCGTCGGCCAGAGTGTGATGTACAGCGGCGCCCACGCAGACTCCACCACACCTGAACGCCGTTACCTGTAGTAGTAAGTTGAGCGCATCACAAACTCCTAAACTGTTTATCTATTCATTCCCTAGAGACAGGAGGTGATGGAGAGATGACCTGAATGAGGAACAATGGCGGGTCGTTGGAGCTCGCAGTGGGAACGAGCAACCTCCGGTTCTCGTCTGATGGCCCGAAGTCTCCGAACTCGGCGAGGGTGAACTCCGAGATGGCCTCGACGAAGAGGGCGCCCTCTCCGGTGCAGTCGACCACGAGTCGACCATCGCCGCCAACCCTCAGCCTGCCGGCGAATGGGTAGAAGGTGACCAGGGCCTTGCCCAAGGAGGCCTTGACAACCTCGACGGCGAAGAAGTCCCGGCTGCCGTCGTGCGGGTAGACGTACACAGTGGGGGTGTGATCCCGGGCCACCAGCAGGTCCAGATTCGAAAGCCAGATCTCGTGCTTGGGCGTCTCCGTCTCCGGCGTGACTAAGCTGGACTTCACGACCTGCACCATTTTCATCTCCTTTTCTCCCTTCCTCCTGTTCTTCCATCTTTATCTCCCCCAACATATATAAATATATGACTTCATATTGTCCCTTTCTTTGGTATTCCGCGAGGCCAAAATAAATGCCAAGTTGCATACTTGACTCGGAAATTATTGCGCCTGGTCTCTCGTGTTTTTCTGTATAGCGCGAGAAATTAAGTGTAGCACCGATTTATACACCATTTACATTCGAGTCTGTGACCGGGGAAAGGAGAGAAAGAGGGGAGAGAGAGAGAGAGAGAGAGAGAGAGAGAGAGAGAGAGAGAGAGAGAGAGAGCAGGCTGGCGTGGGTAATACCACCACAGACCACATCGGTACAAAATGGAGCAGAAACCAAGGACGCAGTGGAAGGACACGGACCCATGAGACTGGAGACAGAACGAGGACGCTAGATAGCGTGCAGCAGCGTCCTCAATAGTAATATTTTATCTTTAATATTAATTTGACAAACGACATCCTTCTGAAAACTCAACGGTGACCTGTGGAGCCACTTCAGTTCTTTTTCCATATCTTCAGAGTTATGGTGGTCGATTGTGATATATAAAAGCCGACTTTCCCATGTCAGTAAAATATGAAATTTAAGTCGAAAAGTTGTGATTGGCATCTTTAGGTTATAATTATTATTGCACAAATAATATATGATTTTTTTAGAGCATAGCCATTTATATGGTGAACTATCAAGATGAAAGTTTTGATTCAAATATTGGAAAAGAGCTTTCTTAATTTGTTTACATTTTGAAGTATTTGAAATCAATATATTTACTTTATGGAATATACCATAGGGCCAATAAAATATAAAACCTATATATTTTAAATCTAAATTTTTATCAGAATTAACTGAAATCAAATTTTGTATCATTAACAAACAAAAGAAACCATGTTCAACATTTGCTTAAGAATTAATAAGAACTAAAACGAAAGTAGGCCATTGCTCTCCTAGAATCTTAATAATAACAATAATAATGCTTCCCTTTGGTTGGATAAGAACAAGGTCGGAAGTTTTGATTCAAATATGTGTAAATAGTATTGTGAAAAATGGCTGGTTACATTCTTTGTGATCTCAAATCAATAATTATATCTTCAACCTTCTTCTTAAAAAGTGCTACAATATCATAGCTTCATATTTTAAAATTTTAAACTTCAGAATAATTTCAATTTCACTTTATTCAATCATAGAAACTTAAACATTTTCCCTCTTGGTAGAAAATTTGCATTCTAACATCAATAAATACCCAAAAAATCAATTAGAAAGATAGTTATTATGTGCTAAAAATAAAAATTGGTGTTGTCAAACAAAAGAGTTTTCATCAATTGATTGGCTTTATTGACATGAAGCATCTAAATCACGATTATAAACTATCTAATGATGTTTATAGTCTGTAACAAACTTATCTCATTTTTAATCATAGTTTTACTACAGTTTTTTAAAACTTATAAATGTTCATTTTCATGTAGATGGTGAGAAGTTTTATTGGATGAATGAGAACTGATGCAGCAATATCAATGAATTTCATTTGAGAATGATGGGGATGTTATATTTTTTCTACGTAAAAATCAAAAATTACATAAAGATTTGGTGTCACAATTTAAATACACAAATAAATTGTTGAAAAAAGTTGACATAGATGGAATTTAAGGACAAGAACTACATACGAAAGTAACTATAAAAATTGACTGAAATGACGATAAATAATCATTCAAACAAATAGTTATGACCAATGATTGGATTGTAGTGGGATCCTACAATCGACCAAACAAGCATTCTATGTATTTTCCATAATGTCTATATTTTCAAAGCAACATAGTGGAATCTCAACTATTTCATATGAAGAGATGTATTGTGATGTACTCATAATGATTGTTTTCTTAAGTTTTATTTAAAGAATTGTGATCTCAAACTCATTGAATTTATGACCCAAATTTTACTAGAAATAGAACTGATAAGAAAAGCATGAGTGATTCTTTGTTGTATATCAGAGAATATAATATATAATACCTTTTGTGTATTGCAAGAGTGGAGCTCTTCCAATTGAGCTATATCATCCAAAGATGTGTAATAACTTATAAGAAGTAAGCAATAGCATTGTCTACAATTGATGTTTAAAATGTTTTAATTTTATTTTTCTAAAAAAATGTATGGGTGTATATCATATTATAAATTATTTTATTAAGATGGAAAATATTCCTAGCTATGAATAGTGAAATTCGCATTGTTAAGAATTCAATTATTCATTTTAGAATAAATTATATATGTTTAAAGCATTAATTTGTTAATAATCATGCCAATATAAATTATTTAAAATAATTTTAGTTTGTACAATGAACTAAGTTCTTAACATTTTTCATAAGTGTTTATTGTTAGATTATTGATGGCAATATGTCACCAAGAGAGGGATGAATTTGTAAAGGCTTCATTGGTTACTAAGATCTAAACTTCAAAAATTGTATGTCACACTATTTTATAGTACTTAAGTCACTAGACCTACCCTAATTTGTAAGCATTGCATATAATGCATCTTCCTTAAGTTATAATAAATTTTTAATGAAATATACACTGCATTTATCGATCCCAACCATCTCAAGATCATACCCAAAAATTTACTTCAAAATTCATGTATTTAAGGGGCCAAACTAGAGGAGAATCCACTCCTCTTATATATTTTGGTCTCTTCAAAAGCTAATAGAGCTACTCACTACTCTCTTATGGATTAATGGCTCTAGGGGGTCAGAAAAGATTAATTCTAGCTACTATCCTCTACATTGTGGCTCTCAACAGGAATTGAGTGCAAAATTATTATAAATAAAAAGTACAACATGCTACCATTCTTGAGGTTCAACTCTTTACTTTTCAGAGGTTTCAATCCTTTGATTTCGTTTTTGGAGAAGCATGCCATGGAATGTTGTAGGGCTTGAGTAATAGTTTTTTGACACTTTTATTCAATGTTTAAAGATATGCCAATGAAGTATGTACTCTTGGAAGGAAGGACATAGAAGTTGAAGGTTTTTCTAAATCTTTCTCAAATTTTTCTCTCAAGTTCTTCCTCTCACTATCTAACTCAAAGTGGACAAAAATCCCTCCTTTTATAAGGATTTTTTTAGGTCATTTCTAATAACCAGCATAATGGGTTTCCTAACAATTTTCCAACAAATCCAAAATATATCACATCATGTACCTGAGATTTAAGCTCAAGAAATACAAATAAATATTATAATATTAAAAATAAAAAAAACTTCATAATTTGATTTATGATTTGTTGTAAGTTTTATTCCTCTTTCAATAAAATTTCCAATGAGTACATGCCTATGTCCTTGACAATGATTGTCATATTAAAATATCCATTGAATTTCATGAAAAAAATATTTATCATTTTACCTTTGAGTGAGTTTCTCTATATAAAGTATGACTATTGACCATTCGACCCCTTTGGAAAAAAATTCTAGTTAGAATCAAGACCCCTCCTCACTAGATAGCAATCAAGGTCATTTGTATCTAATTCTATTAATGTACATTTACTTAATTACCCTTTCACACATGTTTCATCATCAAAACAACTTAAGCTCCCAAAACTATCATCTGCTAAGAAAAATTAATGTTTAGCCTCTTGGGAGTCCATTAATGTTAAATTTCATTATATAACATCTTTTTGTAGTCAATAAGTCAATTTTTTTACTTGAATAAACTTGTTGCATATTATTCTTTATAATGAAAATTCATCATGTTGTGTTAAATGATTTATGCATTATTTTATCATAATTATATAATTTTCATGATTAGTTATGGAAAAAGACCCCATTGGATGGGAGATACTCCAAGAAGTCATGAAGGGGCATCTTGTATTCCTCAATAGAGCATCAGCCATACACAAATTGGGCATTCTAGCATTTCAGCCCATTTTAGTGGAGGGTCGTGCTATATGTTTACATCTACTAGTTTTTATGGTTTTAATGTAGGCTTTGTTCACATACTCTAGCTTCTAATTTTGAAGTTAAAGTAGAGAGGGGAGTATGCCATGCAATATTTTCTTAGATGCATTATTGTGTCCCCAAAGTTAGTGAAATCTTGATGCCCAAAACCCAAACTCTAGTGTCACAAATTTACTACCTTAGTAGGAACGGGATTAACCATTTTAACCTTTATTGGTTAATTCCATACACAAAAGTAAAGTTTATGGTTCATCACATCTATTTCTATTAATGTTCTAGAACATTGCTTTAAATCATTCAAGAAAATTTTGGATTGCATGGTATTCAACAAATCATTAATCAAAGTTTCAAGACATTTATTCCATGATGAAGAGGGACTCATGAAGGTAAAAATAAGGGAAAAAATAAAATTAGATGTAATAAATTTATTACTAACTATATTGATTTTATTTTTAAAAATCAGTGGCATATAGTACATCACATTAGTATATAGTTCAAACTTGAATTTTTTATATTATATGTATCAAATTTCAATTTATTAAATTTCATGTTGTTTATATTTTTAATATTTAAATATCTTACATGTTTTAATGTATATTACTATTATTTATATATTTATAGTATACTTTTTTATTTTTTCTTATGAATTATTATATATTCAAATATGCCAAGTATTTAAATACAATATTATTTTCATTCAGTAATAAATATGATTTGTTAGAAATTAATATTTATATTAAGATCATTATCACAAGGGTGCCACATTCTAGGAGTCCAAACTATGTGATTCAATTAATCTTCCTCTGTCTATTGTGGGTCAAGAGCTCCTTCCCCTTCTTCAAACATTGAGCCATATTTTTCATATTGAAATCTTATGTCAACTATAGAACATGATCCATATTGGATCATATCTTATAAAATCCTTGATTTGCTTTTTCTTATTTTCCTAATATTCCATTTCTCGTTTTGGAACTTTACCCAATATATGGAGTTAATATTATACTTTTCCACCGATTGGAAACACCTGAGTATGGAAATCCTTCCTATCTAGTACAAGTAATGATGGCGCCAACATTGCCAATTTAATAATCTTGAATTAAGCCTGAATATTTAGTTCTTTTGGGACAAGCCAACCAAAACTTCTGCTAATTTAAGTATTAACCTCTAAAAAGCTGATTTAATCGGACGTCACACTCCAAGTTATTTCTAATCAATCAAACTTTCTAATCGCATGGTCTATCGGCATAGCATGCGCCAACTTATACAATTGACCCAGTTGTTACTTCGCCTCGCTTAGATCTACACAATCACTGCACCATTTATGAATAGACATAAATGGTGGTTTATGGTGAGGGAGAGAGAGAGAGAGAGAGAGAGAGAGAGAGAGAGAGAGAGAGAGAGAAGCCCACAAGGCTCCAGCCCGAGATGGCAGCGCTGTATGGACCGCCAAATGGTCCGTACTCAAGCTGTGTCTCAATCTTCCGGGTCGATAATCGTCTCTCATTCCTGGCCTGAGCGAAGGTCAACGGCTCGAGAACCAGAGGCTATGTATGAGAGATAGAGATATATATATAGAGAGAGAGAGAGAGGCGCCATCCCCCTACAAATAGGGGTGCTGCTGGCAGAGGCATTCGATGGCGTGCAGCAGCTTCCTCCTGGGCCCCACTGCGTCGGCGCCCATCTCCTTGAGCTTCGCCATGGTGAGACCCACGAGCTGGAACTTGTCCAGCTTCTCCTTCTCGATCAGTCTCACGAACCGGCTCAGCTTTAGCGATTCCAGATACCTCCTCAACCCGCCGAGTCTCTCCAGCCTCCTCTCCAGATTCGCCGCCTTCATTCTCTGGTTCACTACCTGGATCGGGCCGACGAGCGGCCGCCGCCGGGGCCCCCAGAAGCGGCCGCCGCCGCCGCCGATGGGGGCCGCCGCCGGAGACCGGCGGCGACGATGGGGTGGTGGCGGCTCTTCTGGGGAAGAATTCCCATTCGTCGTCTGGGGGGGACTGTTCGGCTGTTTATTTGATCTGGGGCTGCTGATCTTCTCCTGGCCCGGAGATGGCGGAGGAACCAGGATGACGATCCTCTGCTTCTTGACCACCACCCAGTCGTCGTCGTCGTCGTCCTCCTCCTCCTCCTCCATCGGCAGATCCGCCATTCGGTTTTAGCAGACGGGCTGCCGCAGTTCACCTGCAACTATGGTTCAATCCATCTGCACGAGGACGGTAGCGAGAGAGTAAGCAGCTTGCCGACCAAAAGTGCCCGCTATAATATCGCCAACCGAAGATTGATTCACAAGAGTTCATTTTTACTTTTTCAAGCAACAACTAAATGAAACCAGTAAAAAGCATGAGAAATGGGAGTCGAGAATTAAGAGAAAAAAAAAAAAAAAGAGGAAAGAATTGGGAATTCTATGTTTTCTCCATGGGACTGCGCAGAGCTCATGGCGACTGCAATAAGGATGCATACACAGACAAGGACTGAAGCAGCGATGCAAGCTATGGATGCATCCTTGTTGTCTGCGGTGAGCGCATTTTTTCACCTGATAATGACTCAGAAGGCATCAAGCAGACAAAGCAACACACAATGAAACAATCTGAAACCAGGAACAGGGTCCATAATTAGAGCGGTTCCCTTTTCCTAGGATAGCTGAGAGAGAAGTCCCAGTCAGACAGGGCATAAAATGGTTACATGTGAAAAAATTTGACAGAAAAGTGAAAATTATTTCTCTTTGTAACCCCAGATTTCTAAGACAGAAGGCTACGAGGAAGTGATCGAAAATTGCTTGATAAAAATTAATCAGGAAAAATACAGAGAAAATGAGGGGACGAAGTATGGATTGCCAGTTCGGTCTGACCACATAAAAAACAAATCCTCAACGATACACCATGACAATATTGAAGGTAACAGTAAATTAGATCAGACACAGGCATTATAGCGACATAAAAATATCCATGTCTGCGGCGGTTTTAGTTTTTTTTTTTTTTCCCATCTGTTTGAGGGTTTATCTTCTTACACCACCATGGGCGTCTGTCAAATTTACTTTTGTGCATCATTCTTGTCTCAAGAGACTTCTCGGCAACCCAGGTACCCAAGCACCCACAAAAATAGAATTTGCACCACATGATACCCTCGACTAAAATTAAAAGCCGCAACTCCTGCGAGTGGCTGCTGAAATAAAGAATTGCCATTTCAAGCATTCAGGGAGTAGCAGCTCATGATGATATACCTTGATATACCAGTAACTTAAAACACGGAGATTAAGTTATGAATTGAATTCATAACTTGACAAAAATCAGGGAAATGGCTGCATACAAGCATAGAAAAAATTATTGAATGCTCATAAATGAGAACACACTTCTACATATTCAATGAGCACAGAAATACTTCAGCCAGTATTCACTTAGGTTTCAATTGTGGCCTGAACATGGAGGAAGAAGAAGTAGAAGATGACGGTAAAGAAAAATTGAGGTATTTTGAGCAATAAAGGATGTGGTTGTAGAGATGCATCTCAGACAAGCAAACAAACAAAAAGGATATATAGACGCAGTTGTATGATAAATTTGACATTTTTCCTTTTCTGGGGGGTGGGGGTTACAAGACATGGCATCAGATCCTAAAACCCGTCAAATTTCGGTTGATATAGGCAATAACTCAAACATGCTAGAGGGAAGTTGTATCAACGCTGGCAGAGCATTGAGCATAAAGAGTGGAAATAAATTCAATATAGAGTAATCTGGATCAAGAGGAATAGCTTCAGGGCTATTGACTGGGATGCCCTATAAGCTAAGGTAAAATATCCGCTATGGTTCGGAACATAGTGTGGGCACTTGTTTCCAAATAATAGCAGAGACCACACACATAGAGGTCCCCAACATGTTGAGAATTCTATTGGAGCTGAAGTAACATGCATGTGAAGCCCTAATTGATGCATGTTTCGTGTGATCACATGTCAACGAAACTGAATCAATTGTGTTCACAGGTTTAAAAAGTAGGGAGAAAAATTATCAGATAGTAATTAGCATACCTTCCTTTCTCATATCACAGCTTAGCCTATACAAACCCTAGGAACATCAAAAATTGACAATCGGTGAGAAAAGAATTTAAACTATGTGGATGTAAGCCACATTAGACAGTCTGAAGAATGTGTCGACTTCTTGCATCCCAACTATTAACAAAGATCAAAAAAATATATTGATATCAAAGCCTTATTAGTAACGTTTGATTAATCGCAGACTTCTACATAAGAAGGAAAAAGGGAATGGATGCATTGCCATCCGAAGACATCGACATTAAAGAAACGAAACCTAAGCAAAAACGCATAAAAATTCTGGTCCTAAGGCCAACAATAAGATGCCAACGTTTGTTCCCCCTGTGACCATTAATTTAATTTTAGAATGATGATTTGATCATTCACAAGCGAATCTTTTAAATAACTTTTAAGGGCCACCAGGAATCGAGCATTCAATAAATCAGAGTTCGATAGTTTGAGTTGAACTATAATAGAAGTTCATCTTTTGCATGTCTGTCGTCAGAATCGACGAAACGTCGGGTGTCCGATCACAAAAAACTTCATTGACATTTTGTTCCACGAGGCAATGCTCCAGACCTGCCCGCTAATCGGATCCCTAACCACATAAAAGGATTTCGCAGACTACAGGGCTTCACTGCACCGAGGAATTACCGCACGTCGGACATCAGTTTAATCAGCGTAATCCGATGGAACAAATTCCAGTCGGAAAATCGCCCACAGAGGATGGGATCGAAAATCCCGATCATCCCAAACCAGCATTCTATTCATTCCCTGCAGAACACCCAGACGACAAGAACGATACAAATCAGAAGTCAAGGATGAATTCAACCTGAAACAGAAAGGCCAGGTACCAAAAGAAGATGGATCTATCGCCACAGAACCCCCCCCGCCCAACCCCGCCGCTCCTCTGAGCGACGCCAAAGGGAACGGAGAACCCGCACCCACCTCTTCGGAAACGATAAACCGCTCTGGGCAGACAGAGAGAGAGTAGATAGTTATAGACCAGGTAGCTCTCTCTCTCTCTCTCTCTCTCTCTCTCTCTCTCTCTCTCTCTCCCCCCCCCCTCCCTCCCTCCCTCTCTCGTATTCTACCATCTCATATTGGGCTGGGTCAGACGAGAAAATGGGCCCGATGGGGTCATAATGGGCTTTGCAGCGGTCAGCGGTCTCGCCCCTGCCCGTTGGCATTCCTGTGTATTTTTTCACCATAAATAAATAATAATAAAATTATTGTCGGCCATTGGAATAAAAAAATTTTTACCCCACAAAAAAAAATTCGTAAATAAAACTAAAAGGTAAAACTCAACGTCGTAAAGCGGGCGCGTCCCCGAATGTCTGGAAGGTACGACGTAACGTCAGCCTTGGCGAGTGATATTATAAAAAATTCCTTCTAGATAAATAAATAAATCAATAATATGGGGTTGCTTGCCGGTAGGATTTCTAAAAACCCCTCTGGTTTATGATAGATTTTTTATCGTCCTGCATCGAGGCGATATTTAGGAATTCCTGGGTAGGTAGACAATTTAGCTTCTTTATAGAGTATGCACCGGACCGGCCCCTTCAACTCGGATCGGCCGGATCGCCCCGAAACCCGGATTTTGGATCGCGTTTGTCTTGGTAAGACCTGGATTTTCCTTTTTATTTATTTATTTTATTCGCAAAAAACGGGTTTTTATTTTCATTATTTCATTTAATTCCAACGTGTGATACAGGATCGCGCCAGACGCGGAGCACGATAGCCGACTGGCGACAAGCCGAACGGATTTGTGGGGGCCCACTGGGCCCACGAATTCATTAATAGACTGGGCCCCACTCTCTGCTGTCGCCGACGTTGACGACGACGACGTGGCGCACGCGTCCGTTTGTAGCGGGAAAACCGGGTGTCCCCATCGGTCGTGACGCCACATGCTGTTCGTTTAACTGAACCCCCTCATTAAATGCCCCTTTCATCTTTTACCGAGGTAAAAATAAAAATTCTTAAAAAACACACCATGGCTCTTGTAACTGAGCATATGAGTAATTATAGAAGTCAGTGGAGAATGAGCGTTGTTGACACGATTATATATCTAATTATATATATCTTCCAACATAAAGCGTTATTATTTATCTACGGGAGTACTGGGCAGGGTGATAGCAATCCGTGGTGAACGAGCGCTCTCCAAATGGCCATATATCTCATTATAAAAGTTTTCACAGTAAAAGAGTTATTATTTACTTTTAGGGGAGGTATATATGTATCAACTTTCCTTTATCGTAGAGCGAGAGCAGTCGGTGAATGAAATGATTATATATCTAATTATTTAATACTTTCTGAGTACAAGTGTTAGTTTTCGCCTTTAGGGGAGGCTATGTGTGAACTTACCTTCGTCCTAGGGTGACGGTGCAGAAGGACCGTTCCCGAAATGATTAGACATCCGATTATAAAATAATTTCCGGGTAAAAATGTTATTGCTTATTTTTAGTGGAGGTTATGATCAACATCCCTTCATCGTAGTATACTTTATGGGGTGGAGGGATGGGCACGAAAGACGAGTAGAGATGGCGGAGGCAGCGGAGGGCGGCGGCGGCGACGCTGGCGGAGGGGGGAGTCGGCGGCTCCGGCGACTCCTCCGGCCGCCAAGGGAGAGCGGCCATGCCTGCCAGGACCGCCCCCTGCTGGCTCCTCCTCCGGCGAGGAAGGACGGTTTCGCAACGGCTGCTATCCTCCGCGGGCTGGGATGCTCGTCGGCGGCGGCGGCGCAGGCCTACGCTCCGTCCGCCGCCGCTGTGGTGCGGACGTCCGCCGATTGGCAGGCTAAGCCGGCGAGCTGCCGGAGGAAGAAGATCAAGGCACCGTGGAAGAAGGCGAGGGACCGGCAGCGGCATCCTTCCTCCGCGCACCCGAGGAGGAACTCGGCGGGGGGAACCGAACTGTGGTGCGCCCCGGGAATCGCATTCGCCGCCTCTGCCGACGATTCCGTCGATTGCGTCGTGTCTCAGCTGCCTCCGACGTTGCCTCCGGCGGGGAGCAGAGGCGGGAGAGCCACCGATGGAGATAGGATTGCGAGAGAGGTGCGTATTACGGATCCGAGGCTATGGTGTTTTCCTGTGGGGAAGGATTAGGATGGATCGTTTTTCCTTTCTGCTTCGCTTCATCGCATTTTGTTGCAGAGGACTTGCATCGAGAGGAGAGGAGGACGAAGGCTGGAACAGCTCTCCTCGTTCCTCGATTCTCTCCCCGATTCTACCGGCGAGTTGCCTCATTTTGGAGCTGATCAGATGCCGCCAGGACGTCGCCGCCATTTTCCAAACTGCCGCATCCCTCATGGGGGCCTCGAGGAGGTACGCGTCTCCCGTCTCTTCGATTGTCCTTTAGCTCCTCTGGATATCACCATTTCAGGAACTAGATGCTGAAATATCTTTTTCTTTTTCTTATGCGGAGTTTCATCTTTCCTCTTCCTGTCTGTCTTTCTTTTTTTCACCTATTGGTGCTTCAGGATCAGATCATCCTTATGATCGATCATATACGATCCCATTTTTCGGATCTGTGGCGGCCAGATTTTCCAAAATCGATGAGCGACGTTTCCTTCATCGAATCTGAATCCTTTCCATCAAATGCCACTACTGTGTGTCATCAGAGGAACAAGTAGTTCTGTTTATCCTCAGGATTTTCGCATGCTAAAAGAAAAAAAAATCGTCCATAATTTAAAATTATAGCTGAATTATGTTGCATAATCACCCACCTCGTCCATGATTATTTCTTCTTTCTTGCTTCCTTGGGGAATAGAGGGAGAAACTCATCACGCCCCGAGTGACCCCATTTGTGGAAGCCTTCCCATTTTTTATGAGCAATCCTTCAAATCAAACCGGCTGCTTCGCTTGATCCATTTGAGAGATCAATCGCCTTCATCTTCAGAGGAAGCAACCTTCTTTTGATGTCTTTTATAGCAGATGGTACGGGGGCATGTGAGATTATTTTAGGGTCAACATATGAAGGCTGACTGAAGATGGAACCTCGCAGGCGTGGGATTTGTCTGAGTGAGTGGTGGTGTGGGATCAATACGGGTGTGGAAGTCTGCAAGATGGTGGGTTTGCGTGGTCAACCCTCGCCCCAAGAAATAACCTGTGATAGGAAGGAAGGATAGCATTCTCTTTGTAGAGAGAGAGAGAGAGAAAGAGAGAGAGGCTGAGGTGGGGGGAAGGGTATTCCCTAGGTGGGGAGTAGCTGGTGAATCCTGAGGTAGAACTGATGAATGGTCGTGGTAAACACAAAGAAGTGAGCTTGGAGTCTGATTGTCTCCTCAAAATCCTTCAAATGGTTGACTTTTCTTTTGAAATAACTGTTACGGGGTCTCTCCTACATTGACAGTGGGAAGAGAACCTCTCTCTCTCTCTCTCTCTCTCTCTCTCTCTCTCTCTCTCTCTCTCTCTCTCTCTCTCTCTCTCTCTCTCACATTAGCTTGATCGTTGATGTTGAGCCTCTCTGAGTTGACTTCCTCTCCTACAGAATCATGATGATTCACATTAGGCTGACGCTCCAGAGTAGTTTTAATGACTACAACCCACATGTTTACTTTTGAAATATCCTTAAACAGCAAGTCAGCAATGGGTTGACTCTCTCTCTATCTCTGGCAACAGTTTGGGCATTTGTTTTGAAATCCGATTCCCTGGAGTTTACTTCTTCTACCCCTCTACAGATCATGATGCTCCAGAGTATGTTTAATGGCCATGCCCCCTTGGTTGCTCTTCAAATATCTTTAAAATAGCAACAAGGCGGCGATGGGCTCTCCCTCTCTACCAACAGTTTGACCTTTTTGCTGTGGCATCCGACTCCCCTGAGTTAACTTCCACTCCTACAGAGTCATGATGCTCTAGAGTAGAAATAATGACCACACTCAGTTGTTTATTCTTGAAATATCCTTGAAATAACAGCAAGACCGCAATGGGCTCTCTCTCTCTCTCTCTCTCTAGATATATATAGATATATATATATAGCAAACAGTTTGACTTTTTGCTGTGGCATCCGATTCCCCTGAGTTGACTTCTTCCTCCTCCTCAGATCATGATGCTCCAGAGCAGGCTGCTGCTGGGCGGCATGGACATGTACGATCAGTACCAGGACCTGCGGCTCGACGTGGATAACATGTCCTACGAGGTCATCTCTCTCTCTCTCTCTCTCTCTCTCCCTCTCTCCCCTTTCTCTCTCTTCTGACGAACCAACCTACCCACAGGAGCTGCTGGAGCTGGGAGACAAGATCGGCTACGTGAGCACCGGGCTGAGGGAGGAACAGATCTTTCAGTGCCTGAGGAGGACCAGGCAGTCGGTCTTCGGGGCAGCCCCCCCGGTGGGGCTCAACCACAAGTCAACGGAGAAGGCCTGCAGCATCTGCCAGGTGGGCCCCACCTCCCACCTCCCACCTCCCACCTCCCCTTCTTCGATTTCGATTATCCTCCGCCTGGTCTTCTAATAATAATAATAATAATAATAATAATAATAATAATAATAATAATCGGGTCTGTGTATCCTCCCCAGGAGGAGTACGAAGCTGGCGACGAGCTGGGGAAGCTGCCCTGCGGCCACTGCTACCACATTCCCTGCATAAGGCAGTGGCTCCGCCACAAGAACGCCTGCCCCGTTTGTAAGTCTGCGGCCTCCACAGCTTCAGGTTGAGCCGCCCCCCCCCTCTCTCTCTCTCTCTCTCTCTCTACATCTATCTATCTGCATGTGTGTGTTCCATCGTGTACAGCCTCTGCTTAGAAGCGAAGTGCTCCGGGCTTCTAAGGAGAAGAATAGATGCGATTCTTTCGGGTGTCTATTTTCCTCTTGGGTAGAGGTGGTGACCTTACCGCCGATGATCGTATCCCTTCCTTGGGGGGGGGGGAGATTGCCGGGCTTTCGATCTCGTCCGTCGATCGCCCCGTCAGGAGATGCAGACGCAGAGATGGGTACGAAGGGCCTTATTATTTGATGGGGGAGGGGGGAGGGGAGGACGGCCGGCGTCAGAAGAGGCCGAGGAGGGGGACGGCGGTGATGAAGACGACGGCCAGCGTGGCGACGACGGACCCTTGGTCGAAGGCCTTCTGGAAGGTTCCCGCCCTCGAGAAGTGCTGGAAGGCCAGATATCCCGCGATCACCAGCGATATCACCGCTCCGATCTGAGTCCCCCTGCCCACGTCCATATAAATAAATAAAAACTTCTTCAGGAAATATAGAGAGAGATTGTGATTGTGGTTTTATATGGGTTTTATTTTAAAAAATCATCGGGAGGACGAACATGAAGAAGCCCATCATCCGACAGTTATATCCTATAGATAGAGAGAGAGAGAGAGAGAGGGCACATCACCTCAGGCCCGCTGCTTGGTAAGGGGTGACGATAACGAGCAGCGCCGTGAGGAAGGGAAGATCCAGCTCGGCTGTTAGTCCGGACAAGACGCAGGCACATTTTTATATCCCCGAGAGGAGAATGAGAAGAAGAAGAAGAAGAAGAAGAAGAAGAAGAAGAAGAAGAAAATAAAAATTACTATTTGGGGAGGGGGACTCTGGCGCCTGGTAGACCCACCTGGAATATAGTAGAAGAGGCGAACGAGGAGGGCGACGAAGGCGGTGGAAATTCCGTAATCACCCCTGCGAGCACAACCCTGGACATGAGTGAAAGTCGGAGGCCCTTCCTCTAAATTTTACAAAACGGGCTTTAATAATTAATTAATTAATTAGTTAATAAGTACCATGGGAGGGGGAGGTTATTAATAATAAATTCCTATTATTGGGAACTTGATCCTGGACTGACAGCAAGCTCACCTGATCCATGAAAGGACGCTTGCGGGGGCCTGCAGGGTGAACAGGGGAGCAAGGAAGGATTTCTGGATGGCCGTGCCCTTGGCGAGCATCAGCACCCTGCAAGGCATCGCACCGGGGAGAAACCGTGAGGAGATGACTGAGTGATGATGGTCTCCCATCTCTTTAGAGAGAGAAATAAATGGTCTTTCTCGGCCTGGAAGTTCTTCCGCCAGTCAACCCAAAAAAATGGAAAAAAAAACTCGCGAGAGGGGGGCACCAGAAGTTCAGGGGAGATAATGTCTCAGTCTTAAGGGAGAATGGCGGAAGATCTGTAGATGATCATAATACTGTTACAGAAACAGAACGTGAGTGAAGGCAGTCCAAGAGAGGGCAAAGGGGATCCTCGTTGACTTGGATCCTTTCCATTCTGCCTATTTTTTGATGAAAGTCAACCTGATCAAAACTACTGGGATTGCTGACCCAAGAAATGTTTGTAACGTACCCGAGTGGGAAAACATGAAAGAAAACATGAAAGCGGTCGAAAATAAATAATTATGAGAAAAAAAAAGAGCATTGCGGGGTTTGGAGGGGAGACTAACAAACAGGAAATAGAGGAGACCCATTGCAGGGTTTCATAGTCAAGAACTGTGGCAGAGCAGATGGTACGGTGCCCCCTCCCACTCCCATTGCTGCGCTTCAGGCCCTGGGAAAGCCCCCTGTGAGAAAGAGAACGGCAGATGAAAATGGGATGAATCATACAAACTATTATTCACGCTAATGTGGATCAACTCAGAGCAGAGCCAGAATATGATCGGATCATGATGTCAGCAACGACAACAGCCGCAATTTACAAACTATTGTCGACAGAGAATTAAAAAAAATGCAAGCAAAGGAGATGAATTATACGACGTATCTCCACTAATTCAGATAATTCGCACGCTGACGTCAATCAAAATAAACCAAATCCGGGATGCGGACAGGTGATGACATTAAGAGAGAAAATAGTCACAGCTGCTGACAATAAAGAAAAAAATTTAAATTAGCTGTAATTGAAGAAAATTGAGATGGTGGCTAATAATAAGTTAAACTGCATTTTTCGGGATATTAGTGGATCATGATGTTAATAGTGAGAACACCAAAAATTGTCTACAATAGTCAACTGAAAAAGGTAGTAATAATCGTTGAAAACTGAGATGAAGCAGAAGATGTAAGTATAATTAGCATGCCGATCAAGGATATGATCAGATTATGATGTCAATGGAACCGACAGACAGTTGTCAAAACCAACAGTGATCTCACAAACAGGAGACGAGAATGTTTCTCAACTATTTCTATTGTTATCAGGTTAAGAAAAATCCTGGATCTGATCAAACTATGATATTAATATCGATAGAACTCGAATTCTGAGATAAAAAGTTAATGGAAAAATAAAAATGGATGGACCAGATCGCATTTCTTCACGAATTTAGACGATTAGCGCGATAATGGTTTTCAAGTTTAAATCAGTGTCAGGATATAGTCAGATCGTGACATTAACAACAAGAAGAAGAAAACAGCCACACTTACCGACGATAATCAATAAAAAAAACCGCGGTGACAGCAGAACAAACTCGACTACCAACGGGGGAGAGACTCCTCACCGGGGGGGCAGACAATTTACATCGGAAGCACCTCCGCCAGAAGCTGAGATCCAGCATTTGCCCCTCGTCCTCTCCACCTCCTCCACTTTCCGAGTACCACCGGCGCTTCCGGCGAGCCGCCGATCGCTCCGCAGGCCGCGCGATGGCCCCCGGCGGCCGGGAAGACGACCACAGTAGATTGAGCACCTGCCGCCAAGGGCGTTGGCGGAGAGACAAGGACCAAGCCCGAGGGAGAGGGACATCCTTCTTCTCTCTCTTCGTCTTCCTTCCTCCTCTTCGAGCACCGCCGATCAGACAGAGGTGGTCGAGATGGAGATGGAGGAACAGATATCGCGCTTTATATACTGCCGATTAAATCTCCGACATCGGGCGGTGGGGCCGGCCAGGCAACTTTTTCTGCCACGTGGCATTCAGCCCCCAGGGGACCCGCGGGCTAGGCGGACGGTGGGTACACCACCACGTGGCATCGGCGTCGGCGCGCTGTCCCTCTCCTCCCGCCACGTGGTGAGAAAATTCACCGTCAACACGACGTCGAGGCCGACTCACGACGGCTCTTCCACTTCGCAACCTCTTCTGATGTGACACGTGTCTGGAGACAACTTTCCTCCAGCTATTAAATCGAAATATTTAAATGATTCAAATAATACCGCATTTTTTTTATTGCGTCATTTTAAGGGAATTTTAGAGAATCGGGGGGACCAAATTGGAACGAAATGGAGGGGATAAATCGATTTAATTTCTAATTTATCCGATATTCATTTTTTATTGCTAATAAATTCAGGAATAATATAAAATATAATCATTTTATTAGATCACACGGGGTACCTCATCCTACCTTGGAAAGCAGCGGATCTTGTGGGACCCACCCAGTAGTCAAATAGAACGCACCCAGCGATTGGAGGGGAGGGAATTTTTTGTGGGGCCCACAAAGTCAGCAGAAGACTAGACTCATTTCTATTTTAGTAACATGAATTTTTAATTTCTTGTGAAAGAATAAAAAATGGAAGAAATATATATTAGGATTAAGTAGATTCAAAATCAGAATGGACGAATACATGAATGAATAATCCCCAACAGTTTATTGCACAAAGATCAGATGCCTCACCGACAACCGTCTGTACATGGCAGAGATACTCACCCACACAGACACCCCCTTCTCCCACCATCCCCTCTTCCACCGGCGCCCATCGATTGGGCTCCTCACTGCAGCATCCCCTTTAATGGCGGCGGCGGCGGTGGCGGTGGCGGCGGCTTCCACCTCAACCAGGCTTCTTCTAGCAGGCAATTCGCCTCTATCCCTGTGGAGAAGAAGAGCCTGGCCTCAGCGGGGAGAAGGGGGGCTCTGGGGAGGAGGAAGGGGAGGGATGGCGGTGGCCTACCGCCAGCTGGGGAATGAGGAGGAGGACGAAGGAGGTGGAGTAGAGGGCGGCGGCGATGGCGGCTCCGGCGACGATGTTGCGGAGCAGGCGGTGGTCGTCCTTGGTGGGGAGGAAGGCCATCTTCAGCGAGTTGGTCAGGTTGAAGAGCCGGTGGGATATCTGCACCATGGAAAACAACCCCAGAGGGATCAAATTATGGAGATCAAGTGGCGGCAGAGCGGCGGCGGCGGAGGCGGAGGCGGAGGCTTACGAAGAGGTAGATCGCCGAGGTGAGCATGAAGTTGAGCATGGGGTAGCCGGGAATGAAGCAGAGGAGCCACTTGGGCTGCCCATTGGGCATGCTGGACCTGCGCGCATAAAAAATAACATAAGACCAAGCTTTATTATTCCAGCCAGGGGGAAATGACCCGTTTGTCTCCTTCCAAGAGAGATTCTTGGAGCCCTAATTCGGGCAAAGACCATGAGCAAGCTCGGGGGACAGCTGAAGCACAGCCGGAACCCCAAGAAGGGCTGAAAGAAGGCAGGTGGGTCATGAAACCAGGGCACATTTTCTTATAATGGAATTTCCGGTTAAAAAGTCAAAATGGCGCATTTTTTCTCTTACCCAGAAAAAGAAACGGCACATTCTCTCCTCACCGGCTATCAGTGGCTCTTCTAATCCTAATTCATTCAGAGTTGACTTTATGGGTACCCATGTGGCCCCCAGCTGGTGACAGAAAGAGAGACAAAAGTCGTACCTGAGCCAGATGTGGATCTGGGAGATGTAGGTCTCCAAGGTCAACTTCCCGAGCCACCTGCAGAGCCACAAAAACAGAAAACAAAAAAACGGCGCCCATAAGCCAGCAGAAAGAGGGGGAGGCAGCAAAGCGGGCGGCGTTCTTCACGACGTACGCAAAGAGAGTCAGGGAGAAGTTGCGCAGCTCCTGCGTGAAGTTCCTCAGGCAGATGTAGACGCTGCAGAGGGAGATGAGCAGGGGGAATGAACAACAGCCAGCTCAAGATCTTCAGAGGAAGAGGAAGAGGAAGACGGGGGCGGTTACGTTATGGGGATCCAGGACGTGTAGGGATGGAGCTTGTTGTAGGAGATCTTGTCCAGCGTGTAGATGTACGTGTACCACAGGTAGCCGACCTGCAGGGGAGCGGGGGAGATGGTCGGTTAGGTCAGATCACGCGGGGATCGGAGGAGCTGTTCTTGGCGTGCTGACCACAACGGAAGCCGTCACGATTGCCGTCTTGATGGTCAGTCTCTTCTTGGTCTCCGACTCTTCGAGCTTCTCCATCCACTTCTCAACCTGGGCCAGAGCGAGCAGAGAGGAGTCAGCCCTGCGCTGACCATTTCCTAGAGAGAGAGAGAGAGAGAGAGAGAGAGAGAGTTACATTTGGGTGGAAGTACGCGTAGATCATCCCGACGATCCAGATGTAGCGATCGAGGCCTGATCTGAAGTGCCACTCGTGAAGAAGAGGGAGATTTGACTTCAGAGGGTCCGGATCTCTGTACCCTGCAGCCAAGAACCGAAAGATGTGATTTTTCTTAAGGGGGGAGCTCGGGAGGGGTGAGGAGGTGAGACGGAAGGCTTGCCCGAATCGGCATACGGACCTACGAGGAAAGTCAACGGGCTCCACAGAATGTCAAACACGCCGGGGACCTCCCACAAGAGAACCACCACGAGGAAGCAGGCCAGGATCTTCAGGGCGATCACCGAGGGCACCTCGTTGTACTTGTTGAAGATGCCCAGCGCCCCATAAACCATGAGGGTGAAGAGCGTGTGCATGGGGCAGATGTAGTACAGCATGTAGTTGTTGTTCAGGACGACGCAGCAGAAGGCCACGAAGAAATTCAGCCGCCACATCATCTGCATTTTAGAGAGAGACAGAGAGAGCTTTAGAGAGAGAAGGAGAGAGAGAGAGAGAGATTTAGAGAGAGAGAGAGAGAAGGGAGGGGCAATGGATGCACCTGGGAGAAGCGGGCAAGGCTGAAGTCCTTGCGGATGTAGTAGTAGGAGAAGTTCCCGAAGCCGGTCATCCACACGTAGGCGGCGATGAACACGCGGATCGCATTGTATATCTCCGTCGCAGCGAAGTAGTGGTACATCAAGAAGAGGACCTGGAGATGGGTCGTGCCCGTCGGGTTAGTGAGGAAATGCCCCAAAGAGAACCCATCTGGTCCGCAATGAGGCGGCGTAAGTGAGAGAGTGGCAATGCGGATGGCGGAGGCACCTGCATCCAGCCCTTCCACTCCTCCGTCTGGTGGCGGTTCAGGTAGTGCAGGGATTTTCCAGAGAACGCCGACTTGTCGGCGTGCTTCTTGAGAGAACTCAGAGCTGATGCGACGATGAGAAGGATGTAGAGGAAGAGGAAGAGGTCCCGGTTGTAGCTCTGCCAAGCGATGGTGAGGAATAGTGAGAGAAAGCGGGCAGAACACTCCTCTTCTACAGGGCACAGTGAATGAGACAGAGAATCCCATAGAAATCTGGATAATATTCTGAAGAACATGCATACAATATGGAAGTCTCCAGATGATATACAGCCCAAACACTTGGGTGATCCATTCGTTTTTAATGCATGTCGGTCAGGTAAGTTTTCATAGGTTAATTTTGAGCATTTTCTCAGGAACTGAATAGCAAGATAAATAAGAATCTGCAGTAGTCGCATGTTTTGAGAGAAGCGCACCTTTGTCGATTGAGGAAACGCATTTGTCCGGTCGCATATATAAAAATAGATCAGAATAAATCCAAATTCAGACCTGCAGAGCAGTAATAGTTCAGTCAGTCATGAATTTCCACCGCCAAAGACATGAGAAATAATACCCAGAGTAGCCTTTGACGATTATAGTCTGGAGAGGGTAATCAAGGGCTAGAAAAAAGAATTGATTTGACAGACACCCATAAAAGGAAATTTAATTGCTCGACAACTATCTTACATGGCCTTGAAAACTTCACGATTTCCAAGTAAGAATTGCTCATCCATTTTGAGAAACCTAAAAGTAAGGGCATTTGATGAAAGTCAGAGTAAGGAAAAAGTTTGGATGAAACAAGAGTAATGTAAATTCTATACTTGATTAAATTTTCTCGAACAGAAGAACTCTGAAATCCCACAGATGAAGACTTTGGCACGCCTCCTTCAAGCAAAACAGCTCGATCGTCATCTTTTGCAGGTTCATTTCCCAACTCTACCAAATTTACATCTGAATGACTGAGACAAAAGAGAGAGCTGTTGAGAAGTCTATGTAACCCAATTCGCCTCTTTCCTATGGACGAGATATAAAGCTATAGTAGAATATAACACATCAAAGGTCGGTCTTGAATTGAGAAAAACGCTTGATACCAAATGAGCAAAGAAAAATGTTTGAAAAATTATATGTTCTAGACGACGTCAATACAAAATGGTAAGAGTTGACGCCCTTAAAATGCAGGTGGATGAACCTGCATCGATGCAGTCCACCTTGATCACTTTAAGCAATATCCTGATGTCTACTCACCATAAGAATCTACACAACTTATTATGGTATGTATTGATCAATGAAAGCCATTGATCAATACATACCATAATAATGTCTTCTTTCCTGTTAGAATGTAAGAGGATATTGTGGGTATTATCGCATTAGGGTTTGTCTTTATTTATGAGACTGTGTGTGAGAGAAAACTCGAGTCTGGCTGTCTGCCGTTTTCCCCCCTATGCGCGAGGATAGAGGTTCCCTCTCTCTCTTCATGTGTCTCTTCGTCCATTTCTCCATCTATCATCTATGGTTTCTCCTGTATTTTCCTATATTTCGTAATATTTCCCTCCACAAAGTAATCGACATTTTGAGAATGCTTGGTGAACACACAAATTATTATTTTCTATTTTTGCACCCTAGTTAAAAGATACGAATCCAAATCATTGGACAAGAGCTCATATATTATGGGTAGCAAGCAACTGCAAGCCGACATTTTTGATATCCTATTAAACTTTGGAGCACCTTGTCCTACATCATCCAACAAACTATTACCAAAATGAATGGTCAAATGTGAGAAGAGGGATGAATCAAACAAACATGTGTTCAGCTGGTTCACGCGAAAAAAATGATCAAGCCCGGTGGCAATGAATATTAGTGCAAATTATTCGTCAATTGGAAAAATACTTAACCGACTCTTTTATCCAATCATGAAATGCCAGCATCTGGTGGGTTTCTTTCATTGGACCAAATAATGCCCTAGTTCATAAAATTTCCAAACTTATCAAAGCCAAATTTCAACTTCATTTTCTATAAAACAAAGTTCTTAACCGTAGATAGTGGGTGGAAAAAAATGCAGATTGAATCCTCACACAAAAAGTGGCAAGTGAATACCAATAGTTCTTTATTTCTTTTTGAAATTGGATGGCACTACAAGTACATACGAAGCTTATATTTGCATAACCATTGAGCTAGTATTCCACAATCAACGTCAGCAATGCCAGACGTATGAACATTCCCAGTAGGTCTAAAAGAAATTCTGAGATCCTTACACTTTGGAAGGAGAGGATGACTTCTTATATTCCAACACTTCGGTATATACCCAAGCAACAAACACAGGTACATAACCAAGAATGAAAGACACCTGCCAAAAAAAAATGTTAAGTGGTACAGTATAATGCACATCTCTCCTTAAGCATATAAATATATTTTAAAAACCTATAAACAATAGAAAAGAGAAATTTGCAACGAGGGAAAAGGTTAAACAATAATAATAGCTTGAATTTGTGATATAAAACTTTCAGATTGAAAATTCATCCATTACAGTTGGTACATGCAATTTTTTCTACAAGTATCACCCAAAACCATTTTAAAAATCTTCATCTTACTAAATCATTCTTTGTGGTCAATAGTTTCCTCCGCCTGCATTTGTCTCAACAGACCAATACAGGGAATGGGACTTTTTACTAGATTGCTGTGAGAATGACCCCATAAAAGAACATGATTATTCAAATGGTTTGGCAGGTATTGATACTGATCTTAGCTCTTACTTGCGTAGTTCCAGAAACAACTGGTACGACAGCCATGATGCTCCATTCTCAGTCCATAAAGTCTTTCTCTCAGATGATATCACAAGAACGAGAATTTCCTAATAGATCATTGATCTGATTTTGGAGCGATGTTAAGTAGTTAGAGATGTCTAACAACAAAAACGGATAAGCCCTCCCATTTGACCACACCACTGTCCACATCAAAACTTTGCCAGGATTGTATCCATCTCATTGTGGTCTTCAATTATCGCAGTAGGCATATGCATCATATGGCAGCACCACAGTACTACAACTTTTTTTGTTATCTTAAGCCTTGGGTTCATAATATCTTTCATCAATACTAATATACTAAGTATAACTCTGACACATGGCTTTTTCATCATTGGTGCAAAATTATGATTTGAACTTTGGGGCTCCACATTTAAGCAAATAAACATATTAGAAGACATAGCTCACTCAAAATGACAGATTGCAAACCAGCGTAGCGGCATTTGGAAACACAGCGGCAATGGATTCCAATTATCTGAATCCCCAATGACCAAAAAGCATCTCGGATTTGCAATAATCTAATCTCGAAAACGGAGAGTTAATGAGACATCTGTCTGCTTTTCCAACTCTTTCTTTGTATCTACTATGAATCAACCTCGGATAACTTATAGCCTTTAATAAACAGAAGGAGGGCCTATGAATTTTGTATAGATTGTCAAGTTCTCTCCCTTGGTGAAACATTCTGCTCACGAATTTGGATTTGGACGTCGAATTCAAATTCTAATATACAGAATAAGTAACAGAGATTATATCTGCGGCCAATCATTATCACTTATCCATCTCAATCGTCACCCCTTAACCAATTTCGTCTTGACCTTTCGACATCAATCCCTATTAAGTTTGTTCCAGTTCAACGTGCTCCTCCCTAAGCTGCAGCCCTTTTCTCAGTCCCATATAATTCAAAATAGACCATCACAAGAAGATATCCGGATTTTGGCGAATGAGAATCACTCTCTTTCATCAGAGCTTTCTTCGTTACATAAATACAGACAAGTTTACAAGTCTTCTCCAGCTTCCATGCCGTTGGATTTCAAGAACAATTTATTGTTGGTGGAACTTTCTCAGTCAAGAGATTTCTGGACTTTCTTAAGATAGGATAGTTGTACTCTTCGTCCAACTTAAAAGATTTTGAGGTCATGATCTGAGTGGCTGTCCATGAGCCACCAGTAGTATGAGCACCAATGATAACTTCAATTCTCCATGCAACACAAAGTACATTCTTTTTTTGCAAGGAGCTCTATCAAGTCTTGCAAAGTTCTGATAAAAACCATACCCGTTAGAATCATTCACAACATGTACAAACGACAAAGGGTCATATCAACGTTGAATCCCCCAGCCCAACAGATAGATCAAAAATCAATTACACCAAATTTTTAATGTCAAGGTACCATTAAGTCAAGAATGTCAAGTACACACGAGTCAGTTAAGGCACACTTTGTTGATAAGGGAGCGAAATATCAACTACATCAACTCCACTGTAATCCTGTTCAATATCACCTTTTATACCATATATCTTACTCCATCTTGCATTAGATTTTATTTGTGGTTAATGAAGAGAAACAAGTCACAGTATACCATGAACCGTTGAATAAGCAGGCATGGTGGCCAAAGGGCTGTTGGTTCAGAGAGCTTTTCAGGAGATACCCTATCTTTGATTTAACACACAAAATGCCTAAAGTGGCGGGGAAGACAGGTGTTAAAAGATCTCCGGAGAGTTTACCAACAATAACAATAGTTTTCTTTCACTCATAGTAAAAAAAAAAAAAAACAATTCGAACCTGAATTTTGCTTCAGTTTTGGTAAACCATAAATGGAAATGATATCATCCATTCCAATCCGAACCATTGATCAGATAATTGCTCTGTCAGATTCGGGTTTATTACTTGAAATAACTTTTCGTTTTCAAATAAGACAGCTTTCTCTGATAGGCAACTTTCTTCTCGATAACAGGTGAACCAGATAAAAAAACCAACGAGAGCCATCTTCATAAAATCCCTCTAATGACGTCTCATGTGATTAAGATGATATCGCTGATTGGATGTAAGGCTCGCACAAGGCTTTCAAGGTTAAGCGATCAAAGCCCAACCAGACGATTATCTAGCCCTAATGTCCTAACCAAGTTATCATAGCTTTGTCTCTGATCACTGTCCCAGAAACTGTAGCAGGTATTTCAAAAAAAGAATACGAATCCAAAAAGATGGAAGCCCCTGTTGTACCAACGTTCAGAAATCTCGCAAGCAATGAAAAAAATGAAAAAACACACACTCCACTCAATCCCAAGTATCTCAGATCGCAATGAAAAGATTCCAAAAAAACATCGTATCTCAGAACGGTCCGATGCCGCCAAATAATGGGTCGATGAAACGGAGAGAAGGAATCAAAACCAGATCCCAAACTGAGCATGCCAAGAAAATCAAAGAGGAAATTTGTACCTGACCAGGGGTCAAGGGCCCCGAATCCACCATCTCCCTCCACGCCCTACGGTAAGAAGGAAGAACTAAGAAGATAAACAAGGCAGGAAAAGAAAAAAAAGCGAGGAGAGATCAAACAAGTCGGCGCCAATTCACTCGAATATGCCCGGAGAACGGCAGGGGCATAATCACACTGGACAGAAACAACAATGTGATCGAGAACAGTGCTCACCTAAAAGCGGGTGATCCGGCCACCGACACTCGTCCCTGGATCCCTTCTCGCGGGCCACGGCAGGAACTACTCGCGGGCCTTCACGAGAAGCGCACACGACGCCCGGGACCCGGCCGGGAGCTATAGGCCAATTTATGATGCCCTCCAGAGAGTTTGTTGGGGAGAGAGGGAGAGAGAGAGAGAGAGAGAGAGAGTAGATCCGAAGCAAATCCCACCGACACACACAGCGACGGAGCTGGTGCAGAGGCAGGTGGAGATGGCTTCAGAAGAAGGAAATGCCTGCTGCGGAGGCCGCTCTTCTCCGAGGACGCAGCAGCAGAGTGGGGGCGGAACTGGTCTCCAAGGAAGAAGAAGACGGGAGGAGAGAGAGTAGAGAGAGAAAGTGGAGAGAGAAAGAGGAGGGAGGGATGCGGAACTGGTCGTCGTCATCACAGCGGGCTCCCCCGTCTTTTATACCTCTTACCTGCCTCTGGCCACCAAATATTGAAGCCCTCCTCCTGGGTAATAATATTATATTATAACCCTCTATTTAATTGTAATTAATAAAATGCCTGCACTTCGTGAATGACCTCGACCGTGGCCCACGTGGATGCCGCCGCGAAAATTTAATTAAACCCCACCAAAATTGACGCTTTTAATTCGGCTCCGAAATGTCATTATTATTTAAAAGCCTGTGGCCGGTGAGGGCTTCATTGAAAAAAGCCCTCCGAAAAGATATATACTATCAATAATTCCGTCCTTTTGTCTTTTTTCGCCGATTAAGTCGGCTACCTCACGTCATTGCCTGCACGCTTATAATTAATTTGCTTTTTAACCCTCATAAAATACAGATTCTTGTCAGTTGGCCCTCTGAAATCTGTTAATTATCATTATGGACAATTCCCATCGTAAATTCTTAATATGATCGTAATAGAGAAAGAAGAGATAGAGAGAGATAGAGAGAGATAGAGAGGGAACAAAAAATCAATAATTATTTTTTATTCCAAATGAAATCACATTTTCCTTGAACTTATCAATGAGAGTCCTTGATGAGCACTTCATTATCGATTTTTCAGGGTTAGAATGTAGGAAAAAAACACGTCGGTCTTGCAGGGACCTAAACTCAATTATCCCCACCTACGCACACTCTCAGCCATCAAAAAGTATTTTTATAATATGATTTTTTTAACGAACATACATTGTAAGCCCAATTTAAATTGTGGGTATGGCCCAATATCAATTATGGGCCCACGAAGTCGAAAATAGGGCCCGAAGAGGATGAGGCGATCAGCAACTTGAGTCCAAATTTACCGATTTTTTGGGCTATTTATTCATCATATTTAATGACAACATATTTAAATATATATATATATATGAATACTTTTACGGGAAAATATAAATTATATAAAAAATTGACGGCTCCCTGCCATCCTGTGGCCCAATTAAATCGTGCTGTCCAGATCGGACGGCCGAGATTGGTTTCCTGATTCGACGGTGATCTGGATCCCCATTTCTGTGTCCCATCCCCGACCGTCCGATCAGATCCGGGGGACGGATTCAAAATTTCCGATATTAAATAAATAGAGAGGGAAAATAAAATCTGTGTCGACGTCGTGGAGGGGGAGGAGAGAGGGGCGGGGATTTTTCTGGCAGCGTCACCTTCTCTCTCTTCTCTCTCTCTCTCTCTCTAGCTCTAGCTATCTATCTATCTATCTCTCTCTTCTTTCTCTCTCTTCTGCACGCCAGTCACGCCGAGTGAGGTCACGAGTGGGGTCGTCGTCTCCCTGCTGTTGCGATGGCGTCCACCCGATCGCTGGGGGCCGTCGAGGATCCAAGCCCGCTCCGTCGGCACCCGCACAGTCCGATTCCCCGTTTTCTTCTTCTTCTTCTTCGCCATCTTCCTCCATGGATCACACCTCCAGGCTTCTGATCTCGAGACGTGGCCGCATCTGATGCCTCAGAAAACTTGGCGCGGCCCTTCCTTCCTCCCCCGAGCTGGTCTGTATGCTCTCGCGGCCAGTCAATGATAAGGAGGCCCCAGCCGGAGGAACCTCATGTGGACCTCGTGGATACACCTCAGGGTAGCAGCTTGGTAGCCACGGGGTAACAGTATATGTGAAGCTGTCCGCCGTTTACTTCCAGGAGAAGACGAGAGCACCTGGTTTGGCGAGGCGTTCTCTGTCGCTGGTGTTTGATTTCCGTCGATCCGGGACAACTTCAAGCCCTGCCGCAGCAGCAGCTTCGGCATATCCTCTTTCCGGAATATCGCACCTCTCGCAAAGGATTCCCCCTGCTGCAGCTCCCACCGCCGCCTTTGAGCAGTACTGCGATGCAATGATAAAGAGTAATGGTTGATGACGGTGGGGAGCGGCGGGGAGGACGGACTACAGTAGAGTTTCTGTGCTGTGCTGTGCTGCTCAGCGATTCTTGAAGCGCTTTTGTTGTTTCATTGATCGAGTGGGTTGTCAAGTCTTCCGAGAGGATGATGTCGCTGACATTTCCCGGTGCCGACCTCAGCCAGAGAGGATTGGGCGTGTCCTCCTGCGGCTGCCCGTGGAATGGGGGGTCCCTGAAGATTCACCGGAGAGGGATGCTACTTTTCAGACGCGAGAGTGCGGCTCGTTGCCAGGTTTCATCGGCGTCTGCACAGATTCCACCTGGTTGGGAACTTCTTGACCCTTCTTTCTTCGTTTAGATTTTTCGTACCGATCAATTCTCGACAGAAATTTGGTACCGGCAACGCTGAGTTATCTTCTATCTGGTTTCAGTCTTCGAGATTCCTGGCGCTGAGCCTTCAAGTAGTGCCCCAGTTTCGGTGTCCTCCTTGCTTGATGTTGTTGGCGACGACCTAAAAATGCTGAACAAGAATCTCCAATCAGTGGGTATCATTTTGCTAGAACTTCTTTCATTGTTTCTTCACATTTTCAAAATTGCTTCTGTCTATCTCCGGTTGGAAGTGTTCTGTTCGCTGTTTTTGTCTATAAACAGCTCAGCATCTCTATTCTCTCCACCTTGCGTCACGTCATGGTCGTGAAATGTCCCACTCGGCTGTTGACTTAGATTTCTTCCTTCGTTATTCTATCCTGCCCTTTTTTCATTGTTTCTTTACAGTTTCCTTCACTCATTGCAAGTCCATGGTCTAGACATGAAAATGTGTGATCATGCGTCAGAGAGTATGATGCCCATTATCAACTACTTCTTATTCTTTTTAGAATACCTCAGTCATTGATCTAGAGCATGTAGCCAGTTTTTTCTTGTTTAGAGAGTCAAGAAACCCGTCTTCTTCATCCACTCTTTCCTCATCCTTGTAACTGGACTGGGTTTTTTATTTAACCAAAGCGTATCATCAAATATGCGCCAGTTTTTAATTTAATATAACCCAAGTGTTCTGGATTTTGTTTACCAAGTTGCCTTGTTTCCGTGTGGAAACTTTTTGTTATTCGTGTACAAAATGTGAGGGATCCATAATGAATAGTAGCCTGTAGTGAAGGTGGTGATGGTGCGCTTCCTATCTATTCTTTAATTTTGACCAAGCTTTCATTTCGCGTCCAGTCCTTGTGTTGGGTCGATTCTGATCCAAATATTTCTAATTAGCGCGAGATCCCAACTAAAGATAAATGGAGTGATTTTGCATCCCATTAGGAGTTTGTATTAGAGGAAACCTGTGGGGCTGTGTATGTATGGACTGTGAACTTCCCTTTCCAAGGATGATGATAGAAGAAAGTTTACAGCCACAAACTCACATCAAGATCCGTTCCTCCATTAGTTCTGAGGTACATAATCACAGTAACTCTGCTGAGATAAAGCTTAGAAGGTCATAACAATTACCTCTTCGGCCCTTCTCTGTTTCAGTAGGTGGATTTACACCAAAATATTTCCTTCCCAACGATCCTTGTTAGCTCAAACGGGCTTCATTTTATTTTATTCTTGTTCTCGAACAGTGACCGAGACCTATATACTGGTTTTTTTCTTTTGGCTTGCATATCACTCGTGCTTTGGGACTCAACTGACAGGGAAGAATAAGCTCGAGTACCTTTTCAGTATGTAGTCCCTTGGTTTTTTAGGCACTAGAAAGAAAGCATGTTTTGTTTGCCTCAGATTATACCAAACGCAGAGGATAATCATTGTTAAAATTCCCATTCTCTACACATTGTATCGTTTTGAATTTTCTCACCTCTGATTTTGGTGGCTAAAGAAACCCCTAAACCGCAAGCTCAGACTTACATTTTGGTGTTTCGTCGTTTACTTCCTCCAAGGCTGAAGATACTTTCTGCCTACGAACTCCCACAGTGTTAACTGGCTTGTGCGTCCCATATGACAACTCTCCAGTATGGGCTTCTCCACGTATGCCAGTCGTTTAGGATTATCGTTTGGTAGTAATATTAGCTAAGGTGAGAAGCATATGATGTATGGTAGTTGGTTGACTTCCGGTACTTGAAGACTTTTTTGAGGCTCCCTTTATGGAGTTAAATACTAACAAGTGACGTTTTACTAACTGATTGGACTTTTCTTTCCCCTTTTCTTGACAAGAAGTTTCTGTGGAATTTCTGGTTTTCTGAACAGGAATTTGGTATGCCAATACCGCATCAGTGTGAAGTTTGGATGAAATATCATTTTCTTTCATTAGCGAGGGAAATATTCTTCCCCTTTCTGTCTCTTGTTCTCTTTAGCGTCTTCCATTTTCCACGTCGTTATATGAAAGTTTTTTTTTCTATTAAATTGTTATTCTTGACTCATAGATCTAGAAAAGTTTATTTAATTTGTTTTTGCGGCTTGTGTACTTGTACATCTACCTTTAATCTGACAAGCATTTCAATAGATTGTTGGTGCAGAAAATCCTCTTCTATTAGCTGCAGCGGAGCAGATATTTAGCGCTGGTGGGAAGAGAATGAGACCAGCTTTGGTATTTTTGGTTTCTAGAGCTACGGCACATCTAACAGGTTTAACGTAAGTGCTTTACTTCTTCTGTTGCCGCATTGGAAGGATCTATGAAGGTTTTGCTAATTTTTTGAAATACAGAGACCTGACTACACAACATCGACGCTTAGCAGAGATAGTTGAGATGATTCATACGGCGAGTTTGATACATGATGATGTGTTGGATGATAGTGGAATGCGAAGAGGTAAGCTTATACACCTGAATGTGAAGGAACTAGTACCCATGTTCTGTTTTCTCTTTCCTTCCTTTTTGCTTCAGAATGGATTGTGAAGTATGTAATTGAGGAAAGTGTTGATGTGAAGAGTTAACCTTTTACACTAGTTACATGGAACAAGCTAACACTCTGTCAAAGAAAAAATTGTATACATTGACTTATTCAGGTTATTTCAGAGTCTTTGTTGACGTAGAACTTTAGAGTTTCTGTAAACATTATACTCTTAAACACTGGACTCGAAACTCCTTTGTTTGCTTAAAACGTAGAGTTGCAACAGGTTTAGAAGTTAGGGTTTTTAAGTTTATTAGTTATACTGGGCAAGTGGTGTACATGGAAATCTTTCTTTCTTTCCTGTATGGTAGATAAGGATGGTGGAAACAATACATATATGATCACCAGGATACAGATGTTGAACTGAAGAAAACATAAAAGGAAAATTAACCAACTTGTTCTAATACTCAGGGCTTGGTTTTTCTGTTTGGTGCAATTTTTGGCATGCTGATTCTTATGGATCGATAGCAAAATGGAGTGGGGAAGGCTAGAACGTTGTTCAGAGTGCTGTCTATAGTCATTGATGAAAGATAGCATTAGGAAAAGAGTGATGCCCCAAGTTTCTTATCACGTTCGACTGAAAAGAATCATCTGTGATGGGTAAATCCCTATACACCTCGAATTTTTCATCAGTGAAGTATATTAGCCGGACTCTTAGAATGGTTGTTTAACTTCTGCTCTCTCTCTCTCTCTCTCTCTCTCTCTCTCTCTCTGTGTTTATGTCTTGGCCTTTCCTCTATCAGGATCTGAATGGGGCCGTCAATCTAGATTTCTAGTATTCAGGGTTGTAGAGAATTGCGTGAAGGACAAGCGAGTCAAATTTGAGTGACCTTAGGATGCGTAGATGAGAAAGCTTTCCAGATTTGTTTCAAGGGTCTGGTTAGTTACTATAGATAGAATATCAAACAAGTGGTGATCAGATTTGTTGAAACTGGACATTGATTTGGTCAACCAATGGCAAGGGTCTGTTCTACCCGTTTAGAATGATGAGAGACTTGTAACTGTCCTCCAGCTTTGTTGGGAATTCAGGAGTTTAGTTGGAGGACTGCAATCCCATGTGACTCAAGAGAAATCCCCCTATGTATATATACATATACCTCCATTTAGATATATACATAGTAAAAATGTATTATTATTCTGCATACTGTATTTTTGGTATTAAGCATATCTTCTCAGTCAAGATCCGTGGAAACGACGAGCATGGCCATGTTCTTGCTGGTGAACACCAAGACGGATGATAAAATAGCAAGAGAACATTTTGCAAACAGATGTGCCGGATATGGAAAAGTTTCCAATATTTTTATGTTTACATGGGTTTTTGCTGTTATGCTTCATCATTCATAATTTTCTTTTTACCAAGAAAATAAAATAAAATAAAATTTGAAGTGCCTGTACTCTTGAGCAGGGAAGGAGACCATCCACCAGATGTATGGCACGCGAGTCGCCATCCTCGCCGGCGACTACATGTTCGCTCAATCTTCTTGGTACCTCGCGAACCTGGAGAATATCGAAGTGATCAAGCTGATCAGTCAGGTAAAGTCATCAAGAACAGATTTTTCCTCTTTCGGGCAAAGATAGATAAATAGATAAATAGAAAGATATACTTGGTTCTAATACCACTTGCAGGGAAAGAAATAAAAAATGGAGATAAACGAAATAAGAACGATAGATGGATGAATAGATTAATAGAAAACTTGGGTGGTATGGTGGATAATGCAGGTCATCAAGGACTTTGCAAGTGGGGAGATAAAGCAGGCGTCAACGCTGTTCAACTGTGACATCGCGCTGGAGGACTACCTGATGAAGAGCTACTACAAGACGGCCTCCTTGATCGCCGCTAGCGCCAAGTCCGCCGCCATCTTCAGCAGTGCCAGCAGTGAGGTCTGCACGCAGATGTTCGAGTTCGGCCGCAACCTCGGCCTCTCCTTCCAGATCGTCGACGACATCCTCGACTTTACTCTCTCTGCTGAGCAGCTCGGCAAGCCTGCCGGCGCTGATCTCGCCAAGGGGAACCTCACCGCTCCGGTCATCTTCGCCCTCGAGAAGGAGCCTCGTTTACGCGCCATCATCGACTCTGAGTTTGCTGATGACGGCTCACTCGATGCCGCCATTGGCCTGGTCTACTCCTCCGGCGGGATAGACCGCGCACGGGACCTTGCCAGGGAGAAGGCCCTCCTAGCAATCCACAGCCTCCGCTGCTTGCCTCCCACTGAATTCCGAGCCTCCCTCGAGGACCTTGTCCACTCGGTCCTCGATCGGAATCAGTAAAAAGAAGAAGACAATGATGGCAACAATGAACAATAAATGATGATTATGATGATGATGCTGATGATGATGATGGTGATGGTGGTGGTGGTGCTGCTGCTGATGGTGGTGGCGGCGGCAGTGGTGGTGGTGGTGGTGAGAAAAAATGCCTTACTTTGTTCATTTGTGTATCTATTAACAAGGTTGGCATAAAAGAGGGTGAGCAAGTTGAGTCTTGTCTTTTACTCCTGCTTGAGTAAATCTATTTTTTACATCTTTTGTAATACTTTTTTCTTACTTGTAAGATACCTTAATTAAAGAAATACTTTCAAAATGTTTGCTCTCTCTCTCTCTCTCTCTCTCTCTCTCTCTCTATGACGTGTGTTGTTAGGGGACGACGGAGGATGGAGAGACCGTCAAAGGGGAGAGGTTGACGTCAGGCGTCGTCAGGTTGTTCAACCACGCCATGAATGGGGCTGTGAGGGCGATGGGCTGATCAAGATACGCTCTCTAATCAATGAGAGAGAGTCAAAGCGTGATTGATGGGTTAGATGGTCACCCACCAAACCGCCCCGGGGACGGCTCGTGAGGTCAGCGTTGTTGACCAGCGGCCGCAAATCCCCGGCCGTCGTCAGGTGGGGGGTCAACGCCCCCGAATGGAGACAGACACCCTCTAACCTCTATCCGCCGCCGTGCGGTCAGCGGACCGTGGGCCCGGATAAAAAGTGGGCCCACCTCTTTTTTTATTTATTCTTTTTTTCAGTGTGAAAACTGGGGTCCGGCTGGTCGGAGCCGGCTTATCAAGCCGGCTGGCCCGCAGCCCGGGATACCCCGACGGATCGTATCTGAGCCGTCCATCGCCATCCTTGATCGCCGAGATGGAGTCGGCGGGGCTGTCCGGGGGAGGTGGGGGGATTCCGAGGAAAGGGGAAGGGACCCGCCGCTGCACGTGGAGCCGGAGTTGACCGTTGCCGTGGCGGAAGGCCGGGGCCGCGGTTGGGGGTTCATGGCGGCGGGCTTCGTGGTGGACGCTTCAGCAGTAACCATCTCTCGAGCGCCACCCCTTCCATTTCAGGCAACCCTTCCTCTCTCTGTCTCTGTCTCTGTCTCTGTCTCTGTCTCTCTCTCCCCTCTCCCTCTCTCTCTCCAGCCAACCTAACCCATCCATCTGCCTCCGAAGCAGGAGGGGTTAGAGAAGAATCCCCCTCTTTCTCTGTCTCTGTCTGTGTCTGTGTCTGTGTCTCTAGCTCGGTCGCTTGCTGTGGTGGCGGAAGGCAGGGAGATGGGGGAAGGTACGACTGTAGCGCAGCACGCAAAGCTAATGGGGGCGGGAAATTTTTCTCGGGGTTGGTTTAGCTTGGTCGATTATGATAATGGGGTAATGCCACGCCCGGCAAGCTTCCCTCCCGAACCCACTCCTCTATCGCCCTCCTCGCCCTTCTTCCTTGTACGTCTCTCTGAGCTCGCTTTCCTGCTGATATCCGATTCCAACCCTCCAAGCCTTCTGCTTCCTCTTATTCCGCCGCTCCCATTTCCCCGCCCGTCTGTTCATTCCTTTCTGCATCGAGGGGGAGACCAGAGGCTTGGGACCCGTAAAGCTGCCAGCCTCTCTCTCTCTCTCTCTCTCTCTCTCTCTCTCTCTCTCTCTCTCTCTCTCTCTCTCTCTCTCTCTCTCTCTCTCTCTCTCTCTCTCTCTCTCTCTCTCCTCTCTCTCTCTCTCTCTCTCTCCCCCGCTCTCTCTATCTCTGTCGTGTCTCCTGGAACCCTAAAGCTCATTCCCTTTTCCGTCGTCGTCTTCGTCCTCTTTTCATTTTCTCCCTGAGATATTCATTCGGCCATCATTTGAAAACTTCAGATGGGTTTCTTCATCACCTCTACCCTGTTCTAGATTTTTTTCACTATTATTATCTTCCATATTTCACATTATTAGGAAATAAAAATTTTTAAGAAAATCTCCCACCCTCATCTTCAGAGTCCTGGCCAGCAGCCGGATGATGTCTCCTCTTCCTTCTCCCCCAAAACCCTCGACTGTTCTTCTCTAATCTGTTCTTCTGCATCTTCCAGAATTCGAAGTGAAGCTGGTAGCCTCTCTAGGCCAGGCGCCCTCCTCTGCTGACTCTGAGACATGGGAGGCCATTTTGTGCTGCTGGTTGACCGCCTGCTGACTGAGTCGAGCCTGGCGGCGGCAATTCAGAGTGGAAGCCAGCCCATGATGCATGGGTCAATGGTGGCCGGGGGCGTGGTGCAGCGGTGTGAGCCAGATTTCTTACCCCAGAAGAGAAATCTCGAGGACGAGATGCAGGCCCTGAAGATGGTGGAGTGCCGAATTTGCCATGACGAGGACCTGGAATTCAACATGGAGGTCCCCTGCTCCTGCAGCGGTAGCTTGAAGGTAACCATGCTTGCCCTTGGCTTGATCATCTCTGTTCTTAATCGTGATCCTTTTAGTAAACATAAGATAAAATTTCTGATGCTTTAATCGACCGTTTATTTTGACTAAAAAAATGAGTATTCTTTTGAAGAAAACATGATCACCCTTGTGAGCTTACGCTTCAATTTAACTTCAGCTTCTCCAGAGATCATCCGTTTGCTTCTCTTCATGGGATGAGAATCCCAGGCCTGTTCATGCGTTTATTTATTAATTTACTTACTTATTTTCTATTGGGTTGAAGTATGCACATCGCAAGTGCATCCAGAGGTGGTGCGATGAGAAAGGGGACACAATCTGTGAGATCTGCCTTCAGGTGAGCGTTCAGTTCTGCTAAAGAACACTGACGGCTGATATGTTTCTATGATGATGGCGTTGACCCCGGTTGTTTCTGCCTCCTGGGTTCCAGCAATTCAGGCCAGACTACACTGCTCCCCTCAAATTGCTTCAGTATGGGTCCATGCCGATGGCCTTCAGGTACTATTCATTCCTTGGATGCATAAAGATGGAAAGATTTATAAAGTTCTTAAGGGGAAATAATGACCATCAATCCGTGCCCAGAGGAAATTGGGGGGTTTCCAGGCAAAGCCTGCACAGCCCTCATTTCATTCCAGTGGCTGCGGCTGACCAGGATTTTGTGGGCACCGATTATGATGATTATCCCAACTCAAACAGTAGAAGTATTATATTCTGCCGATCAGTCGCTGTAATTGTGAGTCGTTTCATCTGACCTTTCTTCTTTCCCTGAACCCTAATTTAATCCATAAATTTGTTGCATTTCTATGATGATCTGATTTGTGATGCATGGCCGGTCTGTGTCCTGTCCAGCTCACTGTTCTTCTGGTTGTGAGCCACACACTCCCCATTGTTATGCGCCTAGGAGACGAACTGTGGTATTCAATTGCTGAGTTCTTGGTGAGTTCCGGTTATGGGATTTCATTTTTATGATTTATTTTTTCTTTATGGTTTGTGATTAAATGTGCAAGTTTATTATAGTTATTCGTGGTGAGAATTGCTGGGATACTTCTGCCAGTCATCATAATGGCCAGGGCACTGTTCATGTTCCATCGCCGCCACCGCCAACAGGTTCTTCTCTAAAGACAGATTTTTTGGCGCTTTCCCCCCCCCCAAAAAAAAAATTGATTTTTTTTCCTTCTCCGAACTTTATCTTTTTGCTGATGATGCACACTTGAACAATATACTGATGAAAAATTCCTCAATTTATTTATTTATTTATTTATTTATCTTCTTCTCTGAACTCGTTTTATGCTGATAATTTTCCCGATTTATTTTCCTTACCTTTTTCCCTCCTCTGAGTTAGTTTTGTGCTGGTAGCGTCTTCCACTCTAAAGATCTATCGATGGGGTCTTCGCCAATTTACTTTCTATTCTTTTCTTCCCTTTTCTGGGGTCTTTTTGGGCTGATAAATTTGCACTCTAAAGATTTATCACATTTTCCAATTTGTATTATTCTCTGAGCTAGTTTTTGCTGATGATGCACGCTCCAAGGATACGCTGATGGTCTTTTTCCCTATTTATTTTTCTAATTTTCCCCTCCCATTTCTGACCTTGTTTTCTGCTGAAAACATGCACTCTAAAGATCCATCGGTGGGCTTGCTCTATGCTGTTAATGGGGTGTTCTAAGGATTGATGTATAATTTTTTTTCGATCTATTTTATTTATTTTTTCTTTCCCAAAATGTGTTCCATTGGAAGGGAAGAACCCCACCCTATCAATGGATCTTCCCCAATCTGTTTTCTTGAATCTTCCCCCTTCCCTAAGCTTGAAGTCTACTTCCTCTTGTTTTTTCCCAACTCATTCAATGATTTTTCTTTGCGTCTCTCACCACCAAGGTGCTCTCTCTATGAATTTTCTTGATTTTCCCTCTCTAAGTTTTTTTTTTTTTTTTTTTTTTTTTTACAATGGAAATGTGGGCTCTAAAGATCTCTCAATGGGTTCCCCCCAATTTATCTTCTTCATTTTTTCTACCCTCCATCTATAAACCTTTTTCCATGCTGACCATGTGCGCAGCTATCGGGGCGACATTCTGAGGTGGATGCTGAATGTTGAGCATGAAGAAGCTCACCTGTTCTTGAGAGAAAAAGAAAAAAAACCTAAGGGAGATGGTGGATGGAGCCAAATTTGGAAACAAATTCCAGCAGATGAAGATTCCAACAGGGAGCCATTAAAAAGGCGGCGGCTCAGCCGATGTAAAGTAAGTCTCGGCAAGGCATACTGAACCCCAAGGTAGACAGATTTGTGGGTCTTTCCTTAGGTTTTCTAATGCTTAGAAGGTGGATCTGTCTGTCCACCCCCTCCTCACCTGTTTGTGGCCCTTGTAAGTTCCTCTGATGATTCCCTGTAATTTTGAAAGCAGTTGCCACCACAAAAAAAAGAAGGCCATGAAGAAATCTTAAGAATGGGTCCATTAAATATCCAATAGTTATAATCATGATCTAAATTCTGGAGCCCCCTCCTCCATCCCTTGCCCATGATTGTGTGGTGATGCAACAATAGAATTATAATTATTATTTTAATAATTATTTATACCTATTACTTTTGTGGGTTCTGAGGTTGATATCAAAGCTGAATTTCCTTGTAGGCTTGTAAGATGTTGATTTTTTTTTTGGAGTTTGAGTGGTATTTATAAGAAATCTTAAAAGTGGTTCTGCACATCAAATATGCAATAGAATAGCTATAATCGTTATATAAAGTCTGGCGTGATGCAACAACATAATTATAATTATTATTTAATAATTATTTAAACATACTTTCTTGTGGGTTATGAAATTTTCTTTAATTTTCAGAGTTTGAGAGGTATTAAAAAGAAATTCATGATTCCTTTTACAGGGGTTATTGGCCGCTCTATGGTCAACGACAAGCATTTGATTTCTAATTTTTGGAAATTTGACTACATGTGCAGATCCTCCACCTATGAGTCTTATTTAATAAATTAGGATCCTTCCAAAACTCATGGAGGTTTGACCCATTGCCAAAGCAAGCCCATGGAATCTCTTTCTCCAAGGCCTTTGACTTTGATTAGCCGAAAAGAAGAATCTAGAGAGAGAGAGAGAGAGAGAGAGAGAGAGAGAGATAATCATCAATCACCAACTGGGTCAATTGAAGATTAGAAACTTAATTATTAATCACTAGGTGAATAGTCTTACTTGATTATTAACTTAAATAGAAGAAGAAAAAACTTGGCTAGGGTGTCACTTTTCGCGTGAAGATCTAGATCAGTCAACCTACTTCAGCATCTTTCACTAGTCAACTAGATTGAGTATTTTAGGAAACTAGCATGGTACCAGAAGATGGGGTCAAAATGGGCCTTTGGACCACCTTGGCCGCCCACCCCGCCTCTTCAAGATGATGAGGTTGCTTGAAGTTAATTATTCTAAAAACAAGTACCTTTTTGTCATTTTTTTGCGTTCTATGTACCTCAGAATAAATATTATTTATTACGTTTTATTTACAAGTATTATGAATAAAAGGCCGACGGACTCTCTTTTTATCTAGATGGGCACAAATACAATTATGAATATGTAGGGAGTGTTTGAGAAATCTTCCCAGGTCGTGCCCTAATCCTCGCCTCTCACTGGGTTCTGGCCCACGGCGGCCGCTATATAAGCAGCCCCTTCGCCTTCCTCGCCTCACAGCGGCGAAGCCAGGAAGCCCCCTCTAGGTAAGCAATCCCTCAGCCTTCTTCCTTGTCGTGCGCCGGAGGGCTCGATTCCTTGCTTGTGGTTTCGTCTTCCGCTGCTCTTCGATCGGATATTTTCGGCACCCCCGTTCCTCGATTCTCAAGGAACTGATTCGACGCCCCATGAGATCGGTAGATCTATCCCCTGGGGTGATGATTCTTTGGTGCTTATCTTGTGGTTTCGTTTTTTTTTCTGCGCTGGTGGCGGCCGTGTGTGGTTCCTTTCGTTCGACCTTGTTGGATTATCGCGTTGATAAGGACTATTGCTAATTTCGATCAAGGATATCTATTGTTCTTCGCGTCTTCTGTAGAAGGGCAAGACGAGGGTATTGAACGTATATGGGATGTCTGGTCATATTGGGTAACTGTCTTCAATGTAGTCTTAGAAAATTCGCCTGGACTTTTATTTCCGATGTTCATAGTTAATAGCGCTTGCAATAAGGGACGTGAAAATTTAATCATGTTTTCGTAAAGAGTTGTGATCCTTTTTCTTTACCAGGACCGTATGTATCATATTTTCTTCGTTTGTATGAAAACTCGCGTTGTGTTCCGCATGCACATGCGTAGATTTCGATTACATGTAATTTTTTTTTATTGTAACAATGATTTATACATGTATGCGTACGTTCACATAGCGGTTTTTTACTTTCAGCTCATCATCTATGCATAGTATTTCGTTTTGAAATCTTTTCTAGTTGTGGTTTCTGGTGATGAAAGATATTTTATGGTCGAAAGTCGTCTCGGAGATGCTCTTTTTTATGAAGTTGTGATATTAGATCATCAATGTGTAAGCTGATGATTTCATGGTCGGTGATGCCGGTGTGGCCTGTTTATTTGTTACCGACTGTATCTTGCTTCATCCGTTGACTCATTTTTTTTTACAACATCAGGAGTATCTCGTATTATTTGTTTTTCCTGTTGGCAACATGGTCCAATTCGTCTATCTTGGACAGAGCCCTACACTCTTTTTTGTCTTGACTGAAGTGAGATTAACATCCAGTAAATTTCCCATCATCTTAATTTTGCCCTCAACTATCATGATTTCTGAAAGAAGAAGTCTTATCATTTCATCGGATCAACTATATTTGATATGATCAGATAAATTTATGAATGAATGAGGTTTGAGACTGCGTTATTAACTTTTGATAATATACATGGCCGAGACTTATTAAAATGTATCCCTCAAAATATCTCCAAACGCCTTTCTCTTACTGCAGTTTACAATGTCGGAGCAACTCTTCATTCGATACTTCGGACGTCTTATTTGAATAATCTGTCTGTTTGATGTGGGATTTATGAAAACATTGTTGAAAAGACAGCTTCTAGATCACACTGGAGAACTTGTAAAAATAGACGACTAGTTTAAGTAATGTGATGTTCTATTGGTGTGTTAACTTTAAAATTTGGAACGTAGTTCCTTACTGTATGTCTTCATGAATAAAATTCATCCTTTTCAATTCTTCTTTTTTTGTTTAATGAACAACTGATTCGTGGGTAATTTTTCTTGAGATAATATAATCTGTGAACATTTTGTTGTTCTTAACGCTCAAAATATCTGAGTTTTGAAGGCCGTACAATTGCAGCTTTTTTTTCTTTGGGCCGCAGAGGCAATACTTGTATTTCGTTGAAGTTATACTCGCCTTTTTGATGTTTAAGACGTCTCTTATGTACTGATGTAAGTAAGAAAAAAACTAATATATATTTCTAAATTATGTTTGTTTCTGGTCCCACTTGCTTTGTTCTTTTGGTTAAGTTTTCAAAGACTTGCTTTGCACAGAACAGGTGAATGCTCTCTACCATTTTTGTGATTCGCAAACATGTGATGTGGTTCACGGTTTTGCAAAACAGTTACAAAAAAAATTCAGATTCTTTTGATTTATGACAAAAAAAACAGGCGTTTCTCAAGCTTTTTGTTAGTAGATTGGATGCAGCATTTCCCTATTTTGAATCCTGTTTGCACTTTTTGTGATGCAACACTTGTTCAAGTGCCGCCATTTATGCTTCCGGCAGTGGCTGTTACATCGTGGGGGACAACGGATCGCTTCAGATGTTTTTTGCTCCGTGTGTCTTTGCTCATGTCTCTTGGCGTTGTTTTTAAATTTTCTTTGGATTCTATGGCTCGTGCATAATATTTTACTAATTTATCCATCAACTGATCTAATCTTAGATTGCCAGTGCTGTGAAGATATCCTATGGCATGTGCAAAAAAGGCCTTGATTACGGTTCATTTCGAGTTTTCCAACGATAATTTCTCTCTTCTTTGGTTGACCATTAATTTTTTAAATTGACGTGATCTTGTCGTACGACTCTGACAAACCCTGTGTTGTGAAGATATGAAATAGTAAAATCCCAAGACCCTCCGCTTAGTTGCCTTGCATTAGCAGCGCCGGCATATTATTTTCTACCAGTGCATCTTAAAATCCTGCGTCACTTATAATTTCCAGGAATTCAGAACATAATCAGAAAAAAGTTCGTTCAGGACAGATGCGGTCTCTTCTTCTTCTTCTTCTTCTTCTTCTTCTTCTTCTTCCTCATCCTGGTGGTTTGACCATTTCTTCGCTTGCTGCCCTGATCTCTGTTCTGATTTTGGGCCGTTTGACCAGGGAAACAGCAAGCTCGTGGGTGCTCGCGCAGACTACCCAGGCGTGAGGATTTCAAGGCGGAAGCGTCTTTTATGTCTGAAGGAATCCCTCTCTATTCCGGATCAGTCGGGCTGCTCGGTGGACGCCATCAGAGGAAAAGGCACAGAGATCGCAGGGAGCCCGTTGGCTGCATGCCTCTCGAGTCGCTCCGGGTCCCCTCTCCACGCGTCGGTTGCAGTCGCTTGCAACCCTTCCCATTTGCCGGCGGCCAGCCCTGCAACTGCGAAGAGAACCTCCTCCTCCGCAGCACCGCCACCTCCGGCGTCCGCCACCTCTGATAGCACCGCCGCCGCCGCTGCCCGACTCCGGCCATGGCCCTCCAGAACATCGGCGCCAGCAACAGGGACGATGCCTTCTACCGCTACAAGATGCCCCGGATGGTGACCAAGATCGAGGGCCGGGGGAACGGCATCAAGACCAACGTGGTCAACATGGTGGACATCGCCAAGGCCCTGGCCCGCCCCGCCGCCTACACCACCAAGTACTTCGGCTGCGAGCTCGGGGCCCAGTCAAAGTTTGACGAGAAGACCGGCGTCTCCCTGGTCAACGGGGCCCACGACACGGCGAAGCTGGCCCAGCTGCTGGAGAACTTCATCAAGAAGTACGTGCAGTGCTACGGCTGCGGCAACCCCGAGACGGAGATCATAATCACCAAGAACCAGACGATCACCTTGAAGTGCGCCGCCTGCGGGTTCGTCTCCGACGTGGACATGAGGGACAAGCTGACCACTTTCATCCTGAAGAACCCGCCGGAGCAGAAGAAGGGCGCCGGCAAGGACAAGAAGGCCATGCGCAGGGCCGAGAAGGAGCGGCTCAAGGAAGGGGAGGCGGCCGACGAGGAGCAGAAGAAGCTGAAGAAGGAGGTGAAGAAGAAGACCCCGTCTTCTTCATCCAAGGACGCGGCGGCCCCCAGGGCCGCCGCCGCCGCCGCCGCCGCCTCGAAGAAGAAGACCGGCAGCAGTGGTGGCGGCGGCGGCGGGTCCGATGAGGACCGGTCTTCCCCCGCCGGGAGCCAGGCAGACGACAACGAGCTGCCCCACGAGGAAGATGACGACGACGACGTCCAATGGCAGACCGACACCTCGAGGGAGGCCGCCCAGAAGCGGATCCAGGAGCAGCTCAGCGCGGTGACTGCAGAAATGGTCATGCTCGCCACAGACGAACCAGCGGAGGCGGAGGAGAAGAAGAAGCCGCCCAAGGAGAAGAAGGCGGAGGAGAAGAAGCCCAACGGCCACCACCACCACCACCACCACCACCACGCCCCCACCGCTGCCGTCGCCGCCGCGGAAAAGGAGGACCCACATGCCGCATTGGTCAAGAAGCTCAGAGCCCAGTTGCATCAGAAGGGCGGCACCACTCCGGCGGAGCTGAAGGCCGCCGTCGTGGGCTCCGATGCCGGGTCCCCCAAGGAGGCGATGGCGGCGCTGTTCGCCGCCATGTTCGACGGCGTCGGCAAGGGGTTCGCGAAGGAAGCAGGGAAGTGGCTGAAGCACCTGGCGGCGCTGGCGCAGGACGAGGCCTCGCAGGTGCACCTGCTGCAGGCCCTGGAGGGGTTCAGCGGCAGGGCCAGCCCGGAGGCGGTCAAGGAGGTGGCGCTGGTGCTGAAGCTGCTCTACGACGGGGACATCCTCGAGGAGGAGGTCATCGTCGGCTGGTTCAACGCCGGCGCCGCCAAGGGCTCCTCCTCCCAGTTCTGGAAGAACGTGAGGCCCTTCGTCGAGTGGCTCCAGAACGCCGAGTCCGAGTCCGAATGATGAGCAGTTCAACTGGCGGCGGCGGCGGCGGCGGATGGAGTGAATAAAGGCCGCCCACGAGGGGCACCTCGTCAGGGGGGTATGCTCTCTCTCTCGCTCTCTCTCTCAGTTCTCTCTCTCGTCTTCGTTTTGGAGTTGCTGTTGTCGGCGTGCGTGTCCTTCGGGGTCTCGTCTTTCTATGGAATGCATTCTGTAAGGATAATAACCGGAGAAGTGGCTGTCTGAGTCTTGTCTGTAATCGCCGCTTCTCTCGTGTCTTCTGTTTTTTGTGGCCCCTGTTGTTCTTCGACGACTCTTAGACCCTTGGAATCTCATTCCGCGGAATGCATTTCGGAGAGAGTAACCACGCAGAAAAGCCGTCCTTTCCCCGCCCTCAGACGTCGAATTTGACCTCTTTCGCCCCCTCTCCGTCATATCCCTTTCCCTGGAATGCATTTTCGGCGGGGAATAGGTACGAAATTGGCCACGTGGCATTAGGAGAATTGGCCACGCCATCTCCCTCCTAATCTGGAAGTCAACGTGTTGACACTATGCTCCGCGTTACGGGCGTCGGCTCTCACAGAGCGGCTGGAGAGGGAGGGGGAGAGAGAGTGACATGGGGCGGACGTGAACGCAGTGCCAAATTGCAGCTGATTAGAGGGGCTTGGCGTCCGCACGGAGCGGTCCCACCCGCGGATGCGGAAAAACAGAACCCTATTTATTCAAAATCATTTTTTTTTTTTCCAGAGCACCGGCAGCGGCGCATCCGATCCCGCAGCCGCCGAGGACGATGGCCTCCCGCAGGGTCCTCTCCTCCCTCCTCCGGTCGTCTGCTTCCCGCCGCCCTCCGCCGCCGGGGAGGTCCCCCTTCGCCTCCGCCGGTTCCATCTCCAGGGCCTCCTCCCCCTCGCCGTCTTCGATCCCCCGGGCCGCCAACCCCGTGGGATACCTCCTTTCGCGAGCCCTCGAGTACGCGACGGCGGCGGCGGCGGCCCCGGCGGAGCCGCCGCATTCGCCGGCGAAGGGGACGGATGGGTCCGGAGGGAAGATCACCGACGAGTTCACCGGCGCCGGCGCCGTGGGACGTGTCTGCCAGGTTATCGGCGCCGTCGTGGACGTCCGGTTCGACGAGGGGGGATTGCCGCCGATCCTGACGGCGCTGGAGGTCCTCGATAACTCGATCCGTCTGGTGCTTGAGGTAGCGCAGCATCTGGGGGAGAATATGGTGAGGACGATCGCTATGGACGGGACGGAGGGGCTGGTGCGCGGGCAGAGGGTCTTGAACACTGGCTCTCCTATCACTGTGAGTAAATGACGTCGCAATTCTCTAACAAAAGTCAAATGTCGATGTTATCTTGACTGGAATTTGGTGCCTACGCTTTTTTGGCCTTCCAAATTTTCGTTTATTTCCATGTCAACTGCTGAACCTCTTGCCAACAAAGTGCATAAGAATTTGTGTTTACCCATCATTTTCTATCACCGATCCGTTGATGGCTATTATTTGAGGCGAATCCTTGAGGAAGGCATTCCTTAGCCGTTCTAGTCACGCGCTCATTGTTTTCTGGCCTGTGTTTTGAGACGAATTCCATTGAATTCATGATTCTGTTCAATTGGGGTGTTAAGTAGTTGGTTTGAGGTGATATCTCGACTGATCATAACTCTGTTTTGTATATTATTTTGCATTTTTTGTTGTTAGTACTTGTATAGTCTCTATGCTTACACAGAAAAATTTGTATTGCTGATTTCCCGCACACAGCTAGTTTTGCACAGAACTAGAATTTCTCTTTGTTGTTGTATATTTGATGGTATTTTCAACTTTCGACACGCAGTGAGTTCCTGATGGGGTTAGAACCAGAAACTTCTGCCTTTTTTTGTTGTGCATACTGAGGGGGATGTCTATTGATCTTTCTTCCTAGCTTGAATCCAGCTAAATTTTTAATTAATTTATTTGTGTAATTCTTCGTAATCAGGTGCCTGTTGGTAGGGCCACCCTTGGGCGTATCATGAATGTCATTGGCGAGCCCATCGATGAGAAGGGCGACATAAGTAAGTTCACTAGAGCTGCTAAATATTTCGATTAATTCACGCTGCAATGAGGTGATCTTTGTTTGAGAGTGATAGGTAGGGGTATTTATTACTCGCCTGGTATTTATTATTTTATCCTTTCAGAAACGGATCACTTCCTCCCCATCCACCGTGAAGCCCCTGCTTTTGTTGAACAGGCGACAGAACAGCAGATTCTTGTCACTGGAATCAAGGTTCTAAATAATGATACCTGGAAAATCAAGTATTATTTGGATTGTTCGTGGTTATAATTGCAATATCAGTTACAGTATTTAACAGGATATTCCCCTATTATTGCATACCACAGGTTGTGGATCTCCTTGCTCCCTACCAGAGGGGTGGAAAGATCGGACTGTTTGGGGGTGCTGGCGTGGGCAAGACTGTGCTTATCATGGAACTGATCAATAATGTTGCAAAGGCTCACGGTCAGTGGGGAGCACTTTTTATATCATTTTTACTTCTCATCGACACTACGCCAATGTGGGGTTGACTTCTTGTCTGTCAGGTGGTTTCTCTGTCTTTGCTGGTGTCGGGGAACGGACCCGAGAGGGGAATGATCTGTACAGGGAGATGATTGAAAGTGGTGTCATCAAGCTTGGTGACAAGCAGGTCTGCACTTCAGCTTCATTATTTCTCTTGTTTTAATGATATTTCCCTCTCTAATCTGCTCTTGCCCTCGCAGAGTGAGAGCAAGTGTGCTCTTGTTTACGGTCAGATGAATGAGCCCCCCGGTGCTCGTGCTCGCGTTGGGTTGACTGGTCTAACTGTGGCTGAGCACTTCCGGGATGCTGAAGGGCAGGACGTGCTTCTCTTCATTGACAACATATTCCGTTTCACTCAGGTATTGCTGCTAGAGCAGGACGACGCCTGTGTGACAATTTTCAGGTCTTTGACTTGGTATTTCTATTGTGGTTAATGGAATAGGCAAACTCTGAGGTGTCTGCTCTGCTTGGCCGTATCCCCTCTGCTGTGGGTTACCAACCGACTTTGGCCACGGATCTTGGAGGGCTTCAAGAGCGTATCACGACGACCAAAAAGGGCTCCATCACGTCTGTTCAGGCTATTTATGTGCCTGCTGACGATCTGACAGATCCAGCTCCTGCAACTACATTCGCCCATCTTGATGCCACCACTGTGTTGTCACGACAGGTTTATACGCGTGTCATCGCCTTGGTGTTCAGGCTACTGTTTTTCATGATGACAGCCTTTATATAATTACGTTTTGTTCTTCTTTACAGATCTCCGAGCTCGGAATATACCCTGCGGTTGACCCTCTTGATTCCACATCTCGGATGCTCTCTCCGCATATTTTGGGTCAGGACCACTACAATACTGCTCGTGGCGTTCAGAAGGTTCTGCAGAACTATAAAAATCTTCAAGATATTATCGCTATTCTGGGGATGGACGAACTCAGTGAAGATGATAAATTGACTGTTGCTCGTGCTCGTAAGATTCAACGATTTCTCAGCCAGCCTTTCCACGTGGCAGAAGTATTCACGGGTGCTCCCGGAAAGTACGTGGAATTGAAAGAGAGCGTGAACAGCTTCCAGGTGAGAATTTCAGCCTTTCTGAGGATGCTCACCTTTTTCTCTCGATTTATTTATGATATTTTTTCATTTTTCTCTGTTTCTCTGTCATTCTGATGGACATGTAGCTGTTGTGTATTTAATTTTTTCCATATTTCTTGAGAATCTTGATCGTGACTGTAGCCCAAAGAGAATCAGATTGTGTCCACCCTTGATGCTATCTCTTGGTAGATACCCATGGACTGCTCTGCTCTTCTGATTACGAACATCTTAATCCACGCTCTATTTTTATTGTTTTTTTTTTTTCGCTGTGTCTATGTCTGGACTTTTGAGTACCTTACGACGTTTACTTTTGGAGCCATTCGGAAGCACCATTTTAGTAGCCATGGACTGTTTGTTCATTTTCCTCATTTCGAATCGCAATTGCTTTCCTCCGTACATTCCCTATCTAAAACTTGTCGCTTTTTTGACTGTGTTGCGTCTGCAAGAGATGAGACTGTGGCTTCAAAAATTCCACGATCTAGTCCTGAGATTGCCTGAATGTAAACCTTTATTAAACCGATGAACTGGTGATGTTGTGTTCTTTGGAAGTCATAAACACTTTTTTATCACAGATTTATTATGAACCTACGTTAAGTGATGAACGACCAATTTATTTTCCTTTTTGGTGTAGGACATTCTGAATTCCTTTTGATGCTAAAATGTCTTTAGCACTAATATCTGGTCGTCAGTCATGGAATTTTACCGATATTTAGTGTCAATCAATGCATTAAAAATCGCCCACAAGCTGTTCAAGAAGAGAATTATGATAAGGTGCGAGTCTTTCCAGAGCTATGATCCATTGGATCAGACGAACGGAGTGATGTGTGGTATTGAGTCAATAAATCAATGAAAGTTGTTGGCAGAACGGAGGCACACATATCTGTTGAATAGACCTTGCATCCATGAAACTAAGTAGAACACTACTAGATTACATATGAATTTTGGTCGTTCACATGGTAAAAAATTAAAAGACTACATATTTGAGAACTGCATTTGGATTTTCATGGAGCGAATGAATCCCGAAAAATCATTTGATCATTACCCGGGTGTTTCAACACAGTTTATACTTGCTTTTTTTTGTAATTACGGCTGATATTACGGTTCAAGTGGTTTTAATCGATGAGCAAATGTAAGCTAAGAAAAATGGGTGTAGATAATGCCCGATGAATAAAAAGTTGGAAACTATGATCATCATCTGATTCGGACATGGTTTTTCAGGGCCAGAAATTATGATCATCAAACAGCACGTTTTTGAACTCGGATTTGATTTTCAACCCAATTTGTATCCGATTATCAATCTTTCTGAATCAATCGCTGATCTTATGCTTTCCTTATACCTCCCCCTCGAGTGGATGCACATCAAGAATGTGACATGACTGAATTCGGCTAGTCTCCATGACGCAAACGTTCCTATTTTAGTGCATATCATCTCTTGCCCAGAGCCCCAAGTGATATGCGCTGGATCATCTTTTAATGGACCTCCTTCCCATAAAAACTTTCTTCTTTCAAGATCTCTAGTTCTTGTGCCAAGAATTCTAAACTGAATTAGGGTTCCTGGCTGGTTGTGGTGGTGGTGGGGAGGTTCCCAGTGGAAAAACCCGGAATCATATGACGATGTTCTTGTCTACTATTAGTAAGAAGTAGAGCTCCAACGGCGGCGTCTCCTTGGTTTGTCCCTGCAGGGCGTTCTGGACGGCAAGTACGATGACCTCCCGGAGCAGTCCTTCTACATGGTCGGAGGCATCGAGGAGGTGATCGCCAAGGCTGACAAGATCGCCAAGGAGTCCGCCGCCTGATGGGGGCTTCCCTGGCCTCCCCCTTTTTATTTTTGTGTGCAATGAGAGCAATAAATCTGGCCGCCGCCAGGCTGCCGGCGGCGGCCGGTGAGGATGTTCTTCTTTCAGGGTTCCCTGGCGCCCGCCGGTGCCCGCTCCTGTTTATTTCCTCTTGTAGGCTCCGAGGCAACTGGCAATTCATCTGCCGAGGAACTGCCCTTTTCGGCAATAAAACCTCTTGGACTTCTTGTTCTCCATCGAGCTAGCTGCATGCAGACCTCTGCAGAGCATGGCTGCTGACTCTGGTTCTATTTCCTGTCATTCTCATGGTGCAGCTGCTGCAGCTCTCTCTCTCTCTCTCTCTCTCTCTGTGTTTTCCAAACAGGCCATCTTTCCCTTGCCTGCCACTTGATTTAGCCAGAAGAAATCTAGTGAGTTTAGAGGGACCGGCATCTCATGTTACCCTCATATGATCTGTGAACTGGATATCACTTGGGGTTGATTTTTGCTGATGTTGACCATACAGCGTTACACTAATTATTTGATTATGATCACTATTATATACACCCCACTTGAAATCCCTCGTGATCTGTTGTGTGTTCCTCTGGCCGATCGGATTTATCGCTTGAGTTGAACACGGTCAAACTCTTCTTTTTGCCATTCATAGGTACAGTTCCTGGATAATAATCTCAGGAGTGAGGTCAAGTAAGGAGTTTCCCTGATTAATCTCCGATCCGAGCTGGTGATAAAACAAACAGTCATGGGCATGATCATACGAGTAATTAAATACGATTATCATCACTCCACTGATCAAAATCATGATATAACCATAGTAAAATCATGATCAATTTAACTTAAAATGCGGTGATTGGGCTGTTCCCCTTTATTTCTACTTTTATGAAAAGGGGTCATTTTTTTTTTTTTTTGCAGAAATAGTTCTGGGTTTCTTCAAAGGATACAAAAATATAATTTTTCTTTCTAATTATGTAGCCATCATGACACCCAGAAAGGAAAGGAAATCCCTTGAATTCTATTCCATCGATCCTCCCTCCCATTATTTCATATATACACTGAATTGCAGAGTTCGTTGAACACCTGAGAAGATGCTCGGATCAACCGCACGGGGCAACCCCGCCCTCCGACGACGAATCGACTGAGTGGAGGCATTTGATCGAACACCTGTTCAGGGGACTCGGCGGCATCTGCACCAGAACGCCGTCCCCCCTCCCCTGCCCTGCGCCACGGCGATCTCTTCATCGACGTAGAACCAGATGAAGAACGGGTCCTTGGTGTCCGGCTCCTTCTCCCCCTTGGTCCCCAGGCTTATCTGCAGGGGCCCAAAAGGTCCCACCTTGATGCCCACGCTCTCGAAGATGAAGGCCAGCTTCCTCGTCTTCCATGAGAGCCTCCCTTCGAAGGTCAAGCTCCCGAGAGGCCCCAGGTACACCCCGTTCTCTATCCTCTTTCCCTGAAAACAAGACTGCCCGTCATCAGCTCCGATCAATCCCGGGAGCCCCCATTTTGGGGAAGAACCGAGGTCGGAATCGGTTTGGTGGAGGTATTTTGATCGATTCATGGGCTTTCCGGGTTGTCTCGCTGGGATTTTATTCTGTCGAAACAGTCGCGTTTATGATTTGGAAAGATGATCTGCTTGCAATCACAGAAGGGAGACGCCGGCCTTGGAGCTCGAGATATGCAGCGATGGCGGAGGGAAGGTTTTGAGAGGAGCTCACCGCGGCGTCGAACCGTTGAACTGCGGTGACCGGGAAGTAGCTCCCTTTCTCGAGACGGCCCTGAGATGAGGAGGAAGAAAACAGGTCGATCAGTGCTTCGGAATCTGAAGAGAGCACCGGTGGAGAGAGCAGGGGGAAGACCCACTTGGGCAGTGAAGATGAGCATCCATGTCCTTCCGGGAGACTCGGAGCCCCCGAGAGTCTCCAGGAAGGCGGAGGGTTCAACCTTGGCCTTCTTAATGGCCGCTAACGCGGCGAGAACTTCCGGCGCCGGCACCCGCCTTGTCTTGGCGGCGTTCTTGAGCACCGCCACCCATTTCTCCACCCCCTGGAGACGAGGATCAGAGCACCATGAAAAACGTTCCGTAACATTCCTCCGCTTTCTCTGCTGCTGCTAGCGGCGGCGTGTGATCCAGAAATTTTTCCGTATCTGGGTGCAGAAAATAGAGGAGGACTCGCCGTGCCGGTGGGCTCCTCCGGGAAGACGGTGGCTGCAGCAGCTGCTGCTGCTGCTCCTCCTGCGTCAGCCTCCGGCGAGGAGCTTCCGGTGAGCTCCGCGCGCGTTCCGAGCGAGCTTCTCCTCGTCCTCGTCCTCGTCGCAGCGGCAATCGGATTGGGGAGTGGGGAAGCGTAGACGCGGCGGCGGTGGCTGAGCTGGACGGCGTCCGCTCTTGGTTTGACGGGGAGGTAACTGGATATGGAAGCCGCCGCCATTGGCCCTCTCTCTCTCTCTCTCTCTCTCTCTCTCTTCTCTCTCATCCACAGGCGGCAGGATTGGTATAAATGCCGTGTCCAGTGGCTAGCGTTGAAGATTTAGAACAGGCCTCCTAGAAAGGCCCACGGCCCAAGGAGTGATGCCCACGCCGATCTGAGCCTACCCAGCATCGGTCAATCAAAGTGCACGGGTTTGACTTTGGGCAAATCCGAACCCATTCAGTCAACAGACGGTTTGAATAACTCATCCCCAGTCAGTTGACTTCCCCGAGCCTTGAAGTAGATCCGACCATAGCATAGATGGGCGCTGATGAATCGAAACTACTCGATCAAGGAACCGGTTTTTGGATGGATAATGGGAGGAATTTTTTCTCATAAATTCAAGTTTTTTCGTGTTTTATTTTTTAAAAAATTGTTATTTATTTGGGGTTCTCAAAAGTACTAAAGTCTTTTGGGTCAACGCCAGAGGAGGCCCTTCTGACAAATAAGAACGTTCTTGAGAGAAGGCGCCCTCCGGCTTCTCCGCCCTTGTGCCGAGTCTGAATCCTCGAGGACGACTCTCCTCATCTCTGTTTGGTCAACGCCACCTCATAACTTGACACCATGGAGGAGGGCACAACATTCGGCACACGCTCTAGTCAGTCTGCGTTGACCACCAACTGGGTCAGCGCAGGTCCCCAATAGAAGAAGACCCGCCTGCTCTGATCTCCCAAGCATCTGCCACATCCGCCTCAATGTCCTATCGAGACGGGCAGCTTGAGAGGAAGCCCAGATGACCGATTGAGTCAGCGCAGGTCCGCTGACCTTAGAAGGCACTCGGGCCAACCACCTGGTACCACCATCTGCCGCTGGTCAGCGAAGCCTCTGTAAGTTCTTCGCCCGCCGGCTTGCGAAACGAGACATTACGCGATAATTCTACGTTCATGGTCGGCGTATTTTTATTGGTTGCGACATATTCCTTCTGAATTATTCATTTAATTCGTCCGGTGAACTATTTTCACGCCGCTGTTTTTTTATTCTTTAAATGGGCGGATTTCATCATCCCCGCAGAATCTTGGGAGTAGCAGTCGGTTTCATTGGTTCAAGCAGCTCATGTAGTTTCTATTACCCACATTATCGTAGCGCTGCTTGCATCATGAAAATATCGGTTTTATGATTTATTTTGAGGTTTTTTAGGCCACCCGCTGGCTGCATCGAGCTCGTGTTACGCTCGTCTGCTGCCAGGCCCTCGGGGGCCCGCCGGAGCTTCCCCCTCTTCCTCCCGCCTTCGCCTTCCACAGAAGCCCAGAGCTTTTCAGATTCCCGCTTCCTGAAGCAAGGAGCAGCTCCCTGATCATCTACTGCGAGGTACTTGAAGCTCAGAAGCTCAGAAGCTCAGAAGCTCAGCGAGAGAGAGAGAGAGAGAGAGAGAGAGAGAGAGAGAGCACCAGAGGGGAAGAAATCCCCCTCTCTTCCCGTGTTCTCCACGACAAAAACAGCCGCTGGCTTCTCCGGGCCACTGTTTCCCCTCCGCGTGCCATGGGATCTCGCTGTGCCGGCCGACGGATCTTGTCGAGAATGTGCCACGACGGCGGCAACCGAGGTGCCGTCGACAAATGCAGGGAGATGATGCTGCTGCTGCTGCTGCTGCTCTCTCTCTCTCTCCTTTCCTCATCCTCCTCCTCTCGTGCTCTCCAGCGATCTCTGAAGAGGAGCAGTGTCTGTTCTGATCCGTTGGAGCTCAGAAGCGGGACTGCCGCTGCTGCTGCTGCAGACTGTTGACTCCTGTTGCAGGCCTGCGATGCGGGGGCACGCTGCTGCAGCTGCACTATTTAATAAGTGGGCCTTGTGAGCAGATGAACTGTGGGATCTTCGTTGTTTATGTTTGACATGTTTTGTGGGTATGATGATTTGACAATTAAGGAAATGGCTTTTTCTTCGTATTCTTAATTTTAGCCACTAAGAATTACTTCTTCACCTAATAACCTACTCTGATACCAATATTTTCATTTTTTAAGATTATTTTAGAGAGGACCATATCGGTACTTTTAATTTAATAAGTAAAAAAATCTATTTTTCAGGGAAAACTTATTATGGAGGCCGTTTAGAACACAGGAAAAACAGCATATACTAATAGTAATTTAAAAAGGAAACAGAAAATCCTGACAATAATTGTGCAGGATTCTATAGTGGTTTAAATAGATCGGATCGGTTGACTCCACATTTGGTCGAAAGCGGATCATTGGGCCCGTCATGGAACTATTGATTTTGATGTGAATGGGGTTGGAGCAGCTGATCTAGCAGTCCTGGCGGCGAGAGGAACTCGGCCATACTGAGTCAGACAGACGAAGAATCACCTCTAGGGAATCGCATTAGTTGATCCCAATGTTGATCCTACCGATTCTTGGCCGAGTCTGCCAACCGGTTCGAGTTTGACCTCCGGGTTTCATGATTCCGATCTTCCCGCAAAAGCCTACGTCACCGTTGGAGAGGCATGACTTTTCTTCTAGTGGACGAAGGGGGGGGCTCCCCCAGCATGCCAAACTTTGATCCCCGGACCTCAGAAGAGGGCGGCACGGGAGGCCTCAAAGGAGTCCAGAGAGGAGAGGCTGAGCTGAACTAGAACCCTATACTACGAAATTCATATACAGGAAGGAGAGAGAGAGAGAGAGAGAGAGAGAGAGAGAGAGAGAGAGAGAGAGAGAGAGAGAGAGAGAGAGAGAGAGAGAGAGAGGATCTGCTACTGCTAGGGTAATGCTTCCAACCCGTAGAGTTTCCTTCCGTCTGTGCAGGTTTCGCAGTGAAGTCGTGACGGGGAAGATTGCACCAGAGTAAATCAGGCGCAATTGCATGTGATGGTTTAACGAGAGGATCCGCAGAGGCAAGTGCGTTGTGTGGGGGGGGAAGGGGGGGGCCAAGAACTTTGGGCAGAAAGGAGTAAGAAAAGCTCTACGATGGGTCACATCAGCAGGAGCACCACTGTGGTGGGCTCTCCTCAGCCTGCCTTCTTTCCTTCTTCTGCATCCTCTATACTTTCTCCCCTCCGTCAAAGCATCCGAGGACCTTTCTAAGCCGCTGCTGCCACGCCTTTCTCCACAGAGGCATCTCTTCCCGAGGTCAATAACTAGGAGGGGGCAGCGGCGTACCGAAGGGGTCAGAAATGATTTCATCCTTAAACCACCGACGATCTTGATCTGAGGTCCACTCGTTGAGGCCAAGGTTTGGGTGAAAGCTTCACTTACCTCTTCAGCTCACAGTCTTGAGTTTGCTGACCAACAAAAAAAGGGCTCAGAACCGTAAGTTTATCTTCAATGCGACGTTCTTCTAGTGTTTTTCATCCTTGTGCACCTTCCTCACAGCACATCAAAGGGAGAGGCCAGATCTAATCGCAAATAAATGCAACTATGTTCCGTTCATCGTTGAATAATTTAATGAGTTCTTATGGTATTTTATCTCATATGATGATGTTTCTTAAGTAAATGTGAGCAGTTAAAGATTGTACCTAAAACAGATGATCTACGCGGCAATTAGTCTTGAGTGTGACGATCGATTCATCGACGGGTAAATTGAGACGAGGCGCCCAATGCCATGAGCTTTGCGACGTTTCTAACCACCTTAATAGGCGACGAGTCTGTAAATATTGAATTTTTCGAACACGACATGCTTCAAGATGAACAGGATTCGAATTCTTTTGTCAGCTTTGGATGCGCATATTCCGTTGATCATGAGAATAATATAACGATTTCTAGGAAGAAGAGCAGGCCTCTGAGCACCTTTCTGTCTCTTTTCCTGCTCAAGAGAGCACATGGCGACCACTCCTCCCCACCCTACCTTCTCTCCCTTTCTCCGTGCGGCCAGAAACCCTAAAAGGGCCGGTCCAGAAAGGCTGTCTCTCCCCTCACGCCGTCTGTCCCACGGAGGCGAAAGGGTCCCTCGCCACTCTCCGGCTCACGGTGCGGATTCAATCCGGGATATCGCCTAAGAAGAAGAAGAAGAAGAAGAAGAAGAAGAAGAAGAAGAAGAAGAAGAAGAAGAAGAAGAAGAAGAAGAAGGCTCTTCCAACGGCGACCTGTTGTGAGTTAAGTCGCCCCATATGGACCATACCGTACGCGCACTGTTTGACCAGAGAAGATGGGCGCATCGTACAACGAGTATTTAATGCACTTGGACAGAGAAAAGGATAGGAGATGAACCCACGAGTGCAGTCAGAAGGGTCCCTTCTGTCGCTTGATCGGGATGTAATGAAAATCGTTTTATCCGTGTAAGAAGGGACGAGTTGACCGCGTGTGACTCATTCATTCACCGGTTATTATAGCGCAAACTTGATTGAGGCGAAGGCAGAGAGCACGGTCGTAAATGCGCCTGTCAGGGCGGGCAGAGGGCTCGGTCTGAGACACGACTGAATATTCCTGTGCAGAAGTAAAGAGCCCTTCAATGGAATCCAAGGACAAGGAAGCCATGATAGAGCCACAGAGAGGGGCAAGGAGAGAGAAAGCAGGGGAGGGGGAAAGAGAGAGAGAGAGAGAGAGAGAGAGAGAGAGAGAGAGAGAGAGAGAGAGAGAGGAGAGGGAGGGAGGGAGGGAGGAGGAGAGGGAGGGAGAGGGAGGGAGGGAGAGAGAGAGAGAGGAGAGAGAGGGAGGGAGAGGGAGGGAGGGAGAGAGAGAGAGAGGAGAGAGAGGGAGGGAGAGGGAGGGAGGGAGGAGAGAGAGAGAGAGAGAGAGGGAGAGGGAGAGGGAGAGGGAGAGGGGGAGGGAAAGATTAGGATAGAAGACGAGTTGGTACTGATAATTAATCAAACATTGGAAGCGGAAGCGGATACATGGCATGTGTAAGTGATGCATTCCCAGCAGTAAACACTCTCCCCCGAACACAAACCAGACCTTCACCACGAATGCGTCTCTTACAACCCATGTTTCTAAAAGGTATCTTTCCCCCCCGCACAATCTCTCTCTCACAGGGAGAGGGAATCTAATTGAGAAAGACCGTAAGGGAAGAAAATAGGAAAAGAAATAAAAAAGCTTTATCTGGTGGAAGGAACTGGGATGAAAGAAAGAGAAGAACTTACCTAGAGATCGGACCGTGAACCCTCAATTCCCCGCTGCGCAGTGTTCACTTTTCTGTCTCTCCATTGGAGGAGCTCAGAAGTGTGCCAACGCAATGCCAATTCAGGCTTCTTCTTTGCTCGTATTCTCCTCTATTAGGCAACCCTCCTCTTCCTACCTTTAAACCCACCTCCCGCATCAGCAAACCGTGGCCTGACAATCAACTCTTCCATCACTCTAGAAAGAGAGATAGAGGGACAGAGAGATGGCGAAACAGGTTTAGGTGAGAGGAGGAAGGATAGATGACAGTAGAGGGGGAGGCATCTAGGGATGGTATTTAAAGGAAGGAGGGGATTTAGTTGCCCTTTGGAGCCTTGCCGATGGACTATCTAGGGATTCCTGAGGTGTGAGATAGTGTGGAGGCTGAGGTGGCCTGGAGGGGAGGGAAGGGAGGCATGTTTGTGGGAAAATGGCAAAACCCACTTGCTCGATTCCCGATGGGCCTCCCCCCTTAGAGGCTTCATGTGTATAGGGCAAGTGAGAGTTTTCATACGTAGGTATATGTGGGGAATGATATTTAATTGGGAAAGTGCAACTAGCTGTTGCATTCGACTGTTGACTAGCCCTTAACCCCCCACCTCCGCCTCTCTTGACTTTTTGTGCTACGTGCCCCTCCCTCCAGCACAATTATTTAATCATGAGGAGGCCTTATTACGCAATTATTGTCGAGCACACCCTTGTTTCCATCAGAATTCTAAGCCAGACCTACACGAGTCATGATAATTTAGCATTTCTAAGTGATAAATTCCCATCAATCGTAAAAATAATGCCTCTCTTCCCTATTATTTGTTCGGCATTCAAAAAACCGTGTTTAGTCTTTTAGGGTTTTGGGGGAACGATATTCAAGCAGCATTACTACGTCGTAGCATCATGTCAGAATAACAGTTCGTAGGGTGGGTGGGCGCCCAGAGATTATAGTGGAGAGAACCGTAGTCCAGTGCACATATTTGCCTGTCAACAAAAGGGACAATTATATATGTGGCTATAGAAACAAATTGGGATAGGGTAGGCATATCCGAAGCTTTTCCTAATGGAAAAGGGGAACATGGAAGGGAAGAGGATAAGGGGTCAGTGGGCTTTCTCAGTGATCACGTGGGTTCATTGGCTGACCCTTCTCTTCATAGACCTTCCAGTTTGAATGTTGGTCAGGCAAATAAAGTTATAAAATTTTCGATTACTCTGGATTTTCTTAAGTTACTAGCTATGTACTTCTGAGAAAAATAACTCAGTTATGCTAGAAATAGATGATACTGTGGCCCTGATACATACGTCATATGTATACATAAATCTACTTACAGCACTCGTACATACCAATATATATTTGTGTATAATTACGGAGATTGAACATCAAATAAGTCTGAAAAAATAGTACCATAAAAATATCGAATTTAAAATTTTTGTTGATATAGCTGATAAGTTTTGACATGTGGTCCTTAGTGGCATAGAGGTTGGTTGTGAGTGCTAATGAAGACAACTGCTTCCAAACTGTTAATACATATATTTCTCATAGCTATTATGCTCTAGTGTTTGATAATTCATCCATAATTACTCAGAAGTGAAACGTGACATACTCCAAGGGTGAGATGACTATGCTTTATTATTTTTAGTTTTAAGATTAAAGATCAAGCATCGATGAAGTTTATACCGTGTTTGGCAAGGTGCATCTTAATAAGTCCAGCACAGTCCTAATCAAGAGGACTCCAATATACAACTTAGTTCTCACTGTTTCATCATGATTCCTTTCACAAAGTTAAACTTCTACGGTCCATCTTACAGGTATTCGATAGGAAGTGCACTTTATAGAAGAAGAGAGGAACTTCTAATTATGTTAAATTTGGGTAACGTTTTGATATTTATATTTTTCAGAAGATGGGCCGCCATCACTCCGCTCACCTAGGTTGGGTCGTAAAGATTATTTTTTTACACATCCCTTGTTCCTGGCAACGGTATTTTAGCCCCCACCACAGACTACGGTGCTCCTCTCTGACCTCCCTCTTCCCTCTCTCTTTCTTTTTCTCTCTCTCTCTCCCCCCCTCCGTGATTTGTTCGGATGACGTAAGAATTAAGATCACCAGACGTCTTACCAGCATGCGAATCGGCATAGGCGCCTGGTGGGGGCGGCGTGCGCCCGGTGCTCACCGCTGCCCCCCCTCCACCCAAAGCATTCCACACGCGTCTCTCCCTCTCTCGGGAATGTCAGAAAGTGTTAGTCTTTTGTCAGATTTGCCTCATCTTCATCCAGGGAATGGCACATCATCTAGTAAGTGCACTCGCGATGCGGAAAGGCGGAATTAAGTCTCAAAATGAACGCCAGGCCCATTTTATTTTCTTGAGCCGAAAGCGGTTCTCTCTCCCTCTCACTCTACTTGTTCTCTCACTAAGATAGAGGAATACTGGGGCTCACCGAGGCTTTGACGAGAAATGACTGAAGGGTTCGCGGCCTTCTAGGAGAAGAAGAGGGCTAGGCAAAATAATTGAATATGATGCAAATTGATCTCTATGTGAAGTACTGCAAGAGTATTGACGATAAATAAAAAGGAAGTTATAGAGTTATTACTTTCTTTCCAAATTGATCAATTATTGAATTTCTTTAGATGTGTTGTGGGAAAAATATTATGCTTTATTCCACTAAGTGAAGATGATGTACTCAATTTGAGTTTTGATCACAGAATACATCAAAGTCAGCAATTATAATTGCAATCCTTATTTCATTCTGGAAAATTCTCTTTGTTCTAAGATAACCAAATTCTAAAAGATAAAAATATGCAATTTTTTGGTTGGAATTTAGTTCAATAGTTAAAAATGAAGTCGAAATCAGTATGATTAGGTTTCTATTAAAGCAATATTCATCTAAGATGAACAGTAAAATTGATATTCATCCAAGATGGAAAAAAACTAATCAAGAGGTTAGTAACTTTATGGTTTTCTGAATTTTTTTTTAAGTTGGATGGATATTAGTAAACGTGTGATATAAAAATAGCACACAGTAGACGTTAAGACAATGACTACTTGAAACAATTTTTTAGATATTTCTTCATTGGCGTGGTTGCAAAGCCGATAAGAGGGTTGCATAATAGAATAATGTCACAGAACCTTGATATATCTACTAGAACAATAAATCAATCTAATGTGTTTATTCCACACTTGAATACAGTATTACGATTTTCCCAGTCTCGATTTCCGAACAATAGATCTACATGACATGGTCTTATTACTCTAATTTTGTTGGAAAATAAATTAAAATCCAACTATTTATATTGTACCCTTAATGACTTTGACTTAACGTCATTTTAATTGATAGTGCCACATACCAAATTAAGGTAAATATAGCTTGAAGGATACTGCTGAATGACACCAGCCTTTTAAGGTTTAGAGATGATGACTAACTAGTAGGATGCTGCTCATCTTCCAATGTGGTAGTACATTCAACTTCACAAAATAAATGAGGAATTACTCTATTTGAGAAGTAGGAAAGCGAATGGACTCCAGTGGCATAAGCAAGTGGTGAGGTCCTTAGAAGTTAACAAGGAGGCCTTATATTTTCCCATATAGATATATATTTCTATGATGTTTTAATTCGGAGCTATTTGTTGAACGTACCAGTTCATATATTCTCTGAATTTTACCGTGGCAATTCAGAGCTAATTGTTAAGCCTGATATTGAAATTCTTCTGGAGCTAGTTAACTGGGATTATTCACATTGGGTTAATTTGTCCCTGCAGCTGGAGTGCCCAGTCTAAAACCAAGGTAATGATGGGGTAGACTTTGTTGTCAATTACTCTTTTGATTTTGAATCTAACTTAACATATTTTAAGCGCAGCATATCTTATATATGCATATAAACTCGAGAATTTTAGAGATGAAGAGGGAGGGGGAGAGGGGGGAGAGAGAGGGAGGTAGGAGTGGGAAGGAGAGAGCGAGAGCGAGTGAGTGGGAGAGAGAAAGCGAGAGAGCGAGAGAGCGAGAGAGCGAGAGAGCGAGAGAGCGAGAGAGAGAGAGAGAGCGAGAGAGCGAGAGAGAGAGAGAGAGAGCGAGAGAGCGAGAGAGAGCGAGAGAGAGCGAGAGAGAGCGAGAGAGAGCGAGAGAGAGCGAGAGAGAGAGAGAGAGAGAGAGAGAGAGAGAGAGAGAAGTATTCATTGAGTTTAGCATCTACCGTGCGTAGATATATATTCTATCATTTCTGTATGGACGCTCTTGATAGCTTCTTTGCGCAAGGAGCATACAAAATAAGAATTGAGAACGGAGGTGTTAAATCTTCAGTGGGTTATTATAATAGCAAACATGCAGTAAAGACACGAGGAGGGCTTTGCGTAGTGCGCTTGGCCTCCGAGGGCGGTTCGTTAGAACAAGAAATGGAAGGAATTGAGATGAAAAGAGTAGAAATCGGTCTCACCCCCTGTTCTTGCCGAGGTTCCTCGTACCCTCTGAGATTAGGCGGCGAAATCAACATGAACTTGCTGGACTGTTACTGGACTGGGTTGCCTGCGGAGACCGCTTCCCTCTGCAGACGACTATATTTCCCCCTGTTATCAATAAATCGTGGACAGTTATCAACTCACACGCTTTAGGAGCAGTGATTCGCAAGACCGGGCCGGGCGGTCCCATCCACTTTTGTGAAGCGACGAGAGCGCACGAAGTATCTGTAGGAACAAAGAGATGAAAACGGGGGGACCGTGATAGACAAGAGAGAGAAGACAAGATGAGGAAGAGACGAAATAGGCAAGAGGACGAGGAAGCGGAGGGGGGGAGGGGGGCGCCGTCACGAACGAGAAAAAGAGCAGACGTCCTGCACGGACGAGCCCTTATTGGGCTCAGTACAGATAAGGGCCCAAGGCCTGATATACTAACAGCGTCAACATCGACTTGTTGGTAAAGCTCGAACCTCTTTATCCACAGCCCGGTCAAGCCTCCCTGAGCTGCCGCCGCATGTTCCACGCCGCCGCCTGACTCCCATCATCTTCCCCAAATTCGGAGAGAAAGATCATAATTCAAGACAGCCTCGATACCTGCGTCAGGGGAGGAAAGACCAAAATCGGCGTGGTCAATCATGGAGACCGAACACCTAGATTTTCTGCTGGTGCCGCTGGGGCTACTCGCCGTGGCCGTGTACCATGTCTGGTTAATCGTCGCCATCCACCGGCAGCCAGAGCGTACCGTCATCGGCCTCAACTCTCTCGCCCGGCGCCGCTGGGTCGACGCAATGATGTCCGTGAGTTTATTACCGTAATCATCTCATCTCATCCCCTCCCTTGCCTCAGCCCTCCCGCTCTCTCTCTCTCTCTCTCTCTCTCTCTCTAGCTAGAGGATTTTCTTGGGATTGGTGTTCTCCGTCGTCACCGGGTAAAGAGCGGTGAACCCTGTTGCAGTTACCCATCGTAGAACCACTAGAATAACATGTCCGTTTCTAGTTGGAAGAGATGCTGCTGTCAGACAAAAAATGCCTCATTCCAAGAAAAACGAGGGCCCATATGAACATGGAAATTTACAACCATTACATCATGGTTTTAAAATTTTAGTATTATTCATACTATTTCATTTAGGGGATTTTCAATTATTTGGATATTATCTGAAATATTTAAAATTATTTTAGCTTTACGAACTTTCCCCTTAATTACCCCTTGAATGATTGCCCGAGTTTTTGTCTAATTTTTTTATGATCATGGAATAGTTGTTAACCCATTGCTAATTACAAAAAGGGTAATGACCAAATTCGTTTCATTTGATGATTGATTATCAAAATAGAAAATAAACTCAAGGGAACTCATTTGTTGAAACCAAATTGGAGGTTGTTTCGGGGCCACCATGTGATGATAACTCAGATCCCAATAAAGAGTAGTGGGTCGGAGCTCAATTGCAAGTCTCTTGAAACCTAGTGGATGGGTTGAAGCTCCGTGAAACTTAAGTTGAAAGCCAAAGAGGTGCATCGAAACCCAATTAGACCTAGCCTTCGAAACCCACCTGGATCATAAAAGAAGGCTTGTATTGATTTAGAAATAGACCTTGGACTTGGCTGCTTAACTTTTGAGCCACGATCCTTGTGGTTTAATATAGGTAGATCAAGACATGAATTCAAAATGGGCTTTCTCTTGATCTCTGAGATGCGGCTCACCATAGGTCCAATTAAAGGGTATTGCCTTCGCACTCTAGCTCAATCAAGGCCCCACAAAAATTGATGGGCCATTGACCTTAGCTTTCTACGTGTCGGAACAGGCTCAGTTAGCTGACCCAACACAGACTTTCAAACAGACGTGAATAAGATAGATTTTATTGTCCTTATCCATTTGCTTGTTTATTCCTTGACGAGGACCTGATCTGAGTATTCAGAACATAATAGTTGTGTTCTATGAATCAGTAAATTTTCCTAGGTAGAA